>CM039124.1:61692890-62321554 GCA_022036555.1 Microstegium vimineum
GTTTTTTAAGGAAAACTAATGAATACATATTTAATGAGACGGAGGGCAATTCCCCTAGTAGGCTGCACCATTTTCTATGTGCAACAACGCCTTCATAAGTTTTTAATGTCTGACCGTACGATTGTCCTAGAATTTGAGCGAGCTAAACAAACAGCCTGTGTGAACCAGTGAACCACAACTTCCTGCTAGTTCTTTTCATGCATGCGGATAGAATTCGAATTCTTTTCCGATGTAGACGATTTAGAGAAAGTGTAATAAAGTGAAGTAGGCGAAAGTGTGATAAACTAAAAGAGCAGTAAGAGTCGGCATCATATTTTCGCTGAGTTTTAGTGAGAACAAAAAAAAAAAGGAGGAAAAAGAAGAAAAGTAGACTGCACACTTGTAGGCAGCTAATGCTCATGCTCTAAGAAAATTTGTGAGAGATTAAGATGGATTAGATGCTAATGGTCTAATATGTGGTTCACAAGCTACGCTATTAGTTGGCTGTATATGGTGTGACAGCAACATAAAACTCTTGCTGATTTTATTAGTAAACCATGCCTTACTTGAGTGAACGTATCGGTGATGATATTCCGCCGTTCAGTTCTGGGTGAAATGGAATCCAAAATCCAAAATATAACGGATCATCGATTCCATTCGAACTAACTGTACTTATCGTTCAGCTAATTTCACATTTATCCCTGCCTAAAGTCCATCTATAATTTTTTTTAATGTACTTGCTCTTAGAAAAGTCCATGCACTGGTGCTGTGGTGCCCTGCTGCCCATCCTGTTTTTGTTTTGTACACTAGCGGCACGAATCATAGGAGTGCTCGCAGTCATGTTCCCTTGTCGAGGCGGAATTATTGGAGGCCCCGGCCCGGTGTCCACCATGCAGGTGGCCAGCTGGCCAGTGACGTCCGCACAGCCCAGCGCAGGCGCAGCGGTGCTCCACGTCGCCGTCGTGATCGTGGGCCCCGCACCCTGACTCGGCCTCGCACTCCCGCCAATCACTCTCGCTCGGTCGCTGGCTGGCTAGTCGCTACAGCTCGCTCGGTTCCAAAAATAATTTTATGGGATACGTGTAGTTTAATTTTTTTAAAAAAAAAATAATTAGATTGGTAAAAAGTACATATAATACTTATATTTTTAAATAAATTTTTTTATAAAAATATATCAATGATCTATTTAGTAATATTAATTATGTATTATAAATATTAATATTTTTATAATTGATCAAAATTTTAAAATTATTTTTTAGAAAGTAGAATAATTTTTATTTTGGAACAGTGAGTAGAACGTATCGAGTATCGAAAAATAAAATAAGTCTTTTCTTGAGAGTATATAAATAGACTTATTAGTAAATGAAAAACATATTTGCATGAAGAAATACTTTTAGATAGCCATTTCGGTTTATCTAAATATAAGTTGCAGGCATAACAATTCTAGATGTATACTTGACAAAGCCAAAAAGGACTTGTAATAAACAGATTCCTTTTTACTCTACTTCTCCGAGAATAAATGAAAACTATGACAGACAGGAGTAGGCCATCTGTTCCTGCTGAGCAAGGTTGCGTTCCTGTGACGATGTTTTGCTTGGTCGCATGCAAGTAACCGGTGAGCGAGTGATCACCTTCATCACTAGCTGACTTGCGCGTCCATTAGCGAAAGCGAACACTAAACTGCTTTCGGGAAAAAAAAAAGTTGTAGGCTAAGCTGGTGAGGGTACGACATGGACACGTGAGGAAGGATTCATGTGGGATAAACGCCCTCCAATCATAAACACTGTAATGCACTCTCACTGTTTCGAAACATTAAATGCATTCATTATAACAAAAATTAATCTTCTCTGACTCCAACCAATTCTTTTTTAAAGAAAACCTTAGTTGCTGGAATGGAAGTGGTTATAACGTCAACTCTAATCAAGATCGTATTTAGCCCTCGTCCTATTTTAAAGGTTCAAACATACGAAAAAACTCTTGAACCAAACTTCTATTCAGCTCCTGATCAATAAGGAGCTCTCAACATCACCACATTGTAGGAAATACATGGAGTGAACTTTTATCCTTGGATTAATTAATAGAACACTAGTGGGCCTAGATTAGTGTACTTTTATCCTTGGTAACTAATTGGAAATGATCCACAAGGCCTACGAACCGATCCGGCCCATAGGGAGCGGAAGCAGGCCAGCCCATTTGTTGTTCCTCGCCTCGTGGGCCTTAGCGAAATGCTGGGCTTTGTGATAAGCACAGGGACGTGGGTACACGTGCACCTGACCCAACCCAACGCCCACCCATCCAATCACTTCCGTGACGTCTCTTCCTCTCCCTCTTCTCTTTCCTTCCCATCTCTTTCCGTTCGTTTCATCTCACTCCACTTCACTCCGCCGCCCGGATTAAGAGAGAGAGGGCAGGGCAGGCATGGCGGCGATGATGGTGGGCGCGCTGCGGAGGGGCAGTGGATGCCGCGGCGGCTCGCGCCTCCTCGCCCAGTCGCTTCGCCGATTCGTGAGTTCCCCTTCCTCTCCTATCCTCCTCGCATTCGGTCCATCCATTCAGTTCAGTTCGGCCCACTCAGCCGGGATGATGGTGGCGTAGCTCCGCGACAACTTTAGCTGCCGCTCGCGCTCTCGCCGCGCTAATCCATCGCCCGAGCTTGCCTCTCATCGCGGTGTAACAATCCGACAATCGGTTCCCGGCGGTAGGGTGGGTCTAGCTCTGGATCAAGCGACTTGAGGATGGGCAGACCGCGAGTGCGAGTTCACAATTCACGTTGGTTCAGGGATCGAGCTTCCTATTTGTAGCTGGTTTGTGCTTATCTATCAGGTGTGTCTGTGTCCGTCGTCGTCTAGGTGAGCACGCTGGTCGTAGCGGAGCACGAAGGTGGGTTCGTCAAGCCGTCGTCGCTCAGCGCATTGGCCGCCGCGGAGGCCATTGCCAAGGAGAACAAAGTTTCTGTCCTGCTGGGTGGTTCCGGGCCGTCGCTTCACAAGGCTGCCGATCATGCCGCGTCCAGCCATCCACTGGTGTCTGAGGTACTGTGTGCTGCCGTTAGGCAGCCCCCTGTTCACTCCACTGATCATGTGTTTCCCTGCCTTTCAGCTCAGCCCGAAGTAGGAGGCGGAAACTAGAAGACAGACGGTTTGTTCTTCGGGATCCTCTGCTTATCAGTTGGTTTTGTATCACTGCAGGTGCTCGTGGCTGAGTCGGAAGCCTTGGCGCATCCTGTGGCTGAACCGTGGGCTGAGCTGCTCCGTTCCGTTCAGCAGAAAGGAGGCTACTCTCATGTCATAGCTTCATCCACGTCGTTCGGGAAGAATTTGCTTCCGCGTGCTGCGGCTCTTCTTGATGTATCCCCTGTTACTGATGTCACTGCTGTAAAGGAGCCACACGTCTTTGTGAGGTCTGCTATCCTGCTGTTTGCTGTGATCTTCAACATTTTATTCAGTATGTGGGCTTATTTTTCATATCTTGGAAAACAGTCCATGCACGGTGCACCTCAATTTATAAGTTTCAGTTTGTTCTTCTGATCATCTGTTGTCACCAGACCAACTGCTAGTATTATAGATCTCCAGATCTCCCAGTATCAAAGTGTGGCAGAATGTCAAATGCTCCTCAATTTGCTAGTTTATGTGCTTGACCTAAAGTGATAGTTACTCTTACTGAGATCTGTGGCACTGTTTGCCGGTTTTATTAATTATCATCCTCCTTGCTCACTTCTCCGCCTAGTATGTACTCCCTCCGTCCCAAAATATCTGTCTTTCTCACTTCCCGAAAAATAACTTAGATTAATTTTATATAAAAAATATTAATAGTTATGATACATAATTGATATCATTAGATAGACCTTTTGATCTAGTTTTTTTATAAATTTATTTAGAGACACAAATGTTGCACGTATTTTATATAAATCTAGTCAAAGTTATGACACGGAAACCCAAAACGACAGTTAATTTGGGACGGAGGGAGTATTAGTTTATGGGTGTTAAAATTCATGAGCCTACAGATTGGATTCCATAGACATTCACATAAGTCCATAACTGCCTTTTGTGATGTTTCCTTTTGTTGGGAATTCATGCTTTAGCGTAGAACTCAATGTTAAATGCCATCCTCTATGTCATGCTTCAATTAATGTATGTATCTGACTTCAGGCCGATTTATGCTGGGAATGCACTTTGTACTGTGAAATACACCGGAGAGGATCCTTGCATGATGAGTATTAGAGCAACTTCATTTTCCCCAGCTACTGAGGCTATGTCTGAAACAAAGGTTGCACCTATCACCCAGGTTGATCTCTCTTTCCTCAGTGAAGGTTTGTTTGGTTCCTTCACCGTATTCTTCTGTTAAGAATCAACAATTCTTCAGCACTATTATTTGTTTTGTACTCTAGTAATGTTCTGACTCATACAAGTCTCGTACTAGTTGAGGATCGCTAGATTGATTCTCCTCTCCACATCTTTTGATCTCTTAGTCCTATACTTGATTTAATATTTTTTCAATCTGAATTGTACCTTTTCTTCAAACCTTAGGAAAATCTTCATGGGTGAATCTGACATCCCTAGAGACAGAGCGGCCTGATCTTGCAAATGCACGTGTAGTAGTCACCGGAGGCAGAGCTTTAAAAAGTGCTGAAAATTTTAAATTGTTGGAGCAGCTTGCTGAGAAACTTGGCGCAGCAGGTTTGACCATCTATCTAAATTTTTTTCCTTGCCCAGATTTTTTTTTCTTGGTGGCCTGAAATCTTGCAAAATTCATTCCCTGCAGACTGTTTTTCTTATTGATTGCTTCTCTTTTTCTGTAGTGGGTGCGACTAGGGCTGCTGTTGATGCAGGTTATGTTCCAAATGACCTTCAGGTAAGATTGCTACCGTGAGTTCTTTATGATCCGGCTAATCTATAGTTGTGATGCCATATTAAACTAGTGTTATTACACCATGCTCAATGGTTCTTCACTGCTGTCTTCTTTATCTGTATTCTGTACAACTATAAAGTTCATTGTTGGCTCATTTTATTTATGCAATGTGTTTTCTGTCCGCAGGTTGGTCAGACGGGGAAAATTGTCGCACCGGAGCTTTATATGGCTTTTGGAGTATCTGGAGCAATACAACACTTGGCAGGAATGAGAGATTCGAAGGTTATTGTGGCTGTTAATAAAGATGCTGATGCCCCCATATTTCAGGTTTCTTCTCGCATTTAATAAACTACATATTGTTCACCAGTATTTGCTAGAAGTCCTAAAATTTCTAAGCCAACCCGGCATTGGCATTCTCCAGGTTGCAGATTACGGACTGGTTGCTGACCTGTTCGAGGTTCTGGATGAGTTATTGAAGAAGATCCCAGAGAAGCAATAAGGGGCCGATATAGTTTTATACTCTTGCGTTCATTTTCCCATGTGGCGCTAATAAGATGAAGTCATCTCACGATCTCAATACCACAATAATATTAGGAATGTTCTATGAGCCTGTTCGGTTGGCAGGATTATACACTGTTCTGGCTGAATTATTAAATACTGCTGGCTGATTTCTTGTGAGAGAAAAACAGTGTTCTGGCTGGATTTAAGCCGGCTGAAAAGCCAAGCGAACAGGCTGATATATGTTCTGGCCAAGGCCTGAAGGGATAAACTCGCTGCCCTGACACCCATTTCAAAGTAAATTGGCTGCTTACCAACTACTCCCTCTATTTTAAATTATAAGACATTTTGGTTTTTCGACGTACGTAACTATTGATATTTACTTAGATATATACTCTCTATCCTAAATTCTAAGATATTCAAAGCATTTTAAGTTTAACTACTATTATATTACATATAATAGTAGTATTTATGATGTCAATTAAGTATCATTATATTCTTCATCAATTATATTTTTATAATATACATATTTGATATCATAAATTTTTATAATTTTCTTTATAATTTTGATCAAACTTCCAACTTAAATTGCTTTGACTCTCAAAAATTATTAAAATGTCTTATAGAGGACAGAGAGGGTATTATATTTAAATACATAGTAAAAGTAATGTATCTTAGAAGAAAAAAAAAAAGCATCTCATAATTTTAGACAGAAGTGAAAATAAGGTTAGCATTTGCACCATCAAACCACTCCTAGTCTGCAAGACACGACGGAAAGTTGGAAACCGACGCAGTGAGTTCGCGACATTGTAGTTCGTACGTCAACAGTTTCACGAAACAGGCCAACATTATATGAACAGCGCCTTCTGAAGCGAAAATTCTATATTGACAACAGCACAAGACAACGTCAGTGGATGTCCATACATGATGTGTACACAGTACATTGTTAAAACCTAATGATACATTGAGTGATTGTGAGGGACAAGCTAACGATTTTCTATGGAGAGACACAATATAACAATCACCAGAGCACCTTATTCTTTGTGTGGTCAAAATGAACACGAATGCCATAAGTGACAAAAAAATTGCAGAGATATCAAATGATATATAATGTTACAAGTAAAATATATGAATCCACGGCCTGTACGAACTAATCAGATGGTGTGGGCTTCCAGCGAGCCAAACCCCACATTACCACCAGAACTTTGCCTCTGCTTATGCGTCCGCGCTGCTTGCTCCGAAGCGGGTTTCTGTCGCGAAGCAGCTCGACCTCCTTTTCCAAGGCACCATACTCGAAGCTTTTGTCAAGTTCTGCAACATCAACCTGAGAAGGCATTTTGAAAATTAAGTACATTAGAGCAGTACAAGACAATGATGGCAACGTATAGATATTTGTTGACGACCCATGGAGAAATGTTGGCTAATGTTGTGTACGGTGTTAATTTGTAATGATCAATGAAATAAAACGCCTGCATGTACTCAAGTTTGAAACATCTTGACTGCTCAGAGCAAGTTGGCCACGGACAGCTTGAAGTTCCTATACAAGGTAAATGGAGAAGTATATGTACAGATCAATATCAGTAAGAAATATATTTGAATAGTGCACAACAGTTAACCTCCAAATCATTTTGTCAGAGTGTTCAATATACCAGTACAATGAATAACTCATACAAACATTCAACACAGTGAATGCTTGATCTAAACATTAGCAGAATGCAGTCTAAAAGTAGCATCAGACCTCAGTATAGTTCTAAAGATACATAGCAGATTAATTATAAGCTTAAATGAATGTGCATGATAACAGGAAATAAGAAAAACTAGTAAAACAAAAGGTAAGAGAAAGTTTGAAAGATGACTTGCCTTTGTCAGTTCTGCATTTCTGGTCTCTGCTTGAGCAATGTCTTCTTTAAGTTGCACAGTTTGCAGCTGTTCCCTGCTAAGTGTTGCTTCTAGTTCCTCTTTCTGAGCTTTAAGATCTGCTAAAATCTGTTCACTTGCTTCATCATATATGTTATTCTGGAATTCAGCACAGCACAAGGCAAAAGAAAGATCTTGTGAGTATACTGTAGCTTGGATCATCATCATTGTTAACAGCAACCACCATCATGAACTTTGTAACAGACAAATTCTATTTGTTAATACTTGTAGCACTCTTAGCTGTATTGTCTTCCTTGCAGAATTTCGATTGGTACCAAATATGGACACATGTCATACTTCTAGGTTCTAGCCAACAAGGAAAAGTATCCTGGGGAGGAAATTACCAAGTCTGAATCGGCACTGTCCATGGCAATCTCCCGTATCTTCCCATCTTGAGAAATTTCAGCCTCAGGTTCTATGATCCTAGATGTAGTATCTGAGACAGTTTCTTCTTTTACAGTTGACTGCGAATCTGATTTGAGGCTGAGTTTAAGAGTGTAAACCTGCTCATCATAGAGAAAAGATGTTGGTAGAAGTTAATTGCATGAATGAAAATAAGATTTGAATGCCAATTACCTCGTTGCTGTATCGCCCATTGTATCCTCCAAAAGAGATGAGATAATCATAACCATTGTAATTGCTATGCACTAAAGTCATGCCCTAGAAATACCAAATTTCAAATATTAGCAGGCAAGGAAAATCATCTTAACCACTGAATGCTGCTTAAGAGATATACCTCACTGGCAAGGGGAACACGTCCTTCCACAATGCTAACAACTGACCATGTCAGAGTTGACATGTTAAGCACAAGTGTTTCAGAAACACCTGTAGAAGCGAGTGTACGAGTTATGCTTGATATAAAAATGCAAAGAAAAAGATCATGGTCACTGTTTGGGTATTGTTGAGATTGGATGGAATCCCAACACATCGAAACAAGGTCTCATTGGTACAAGCTCTCAGGAGGCAAAATGTAACAGTAACATGTTCACACAAATTGAACTCCACAATGACCACACAGTAGTTATCAACAAGCATGTTAACATAATCAGTTAAGATATCTTACCACTTTTATTATTGCCACCCCCAACTATGTACCAGTTCTCACCGACAGTTGCACCTGCATGGCCAGCTCTTGGGCTTGGAGTCAGGCCTTGTTGTTTGGGTCTAGACCATTCCATCTGTAATTTGCAACAATAAAATTTAGTAGTCAAAGATAGCACAAAAAAACTTAGTTCTAGGGGGGAAAGTTTGTACCGTCTGTAAATCAAGGACATGTAGGTCATTGAAACAGGTTGCATGAGACCCCCCACCAAAAATTAAAAGATAGCGGTCAGCATGGCAAGCAGCAGCATGATCTGACCTTGGAGAAGGAGGGGTGCCTCTAAAACACAAAGCCAACATTGCGATGAGCTAAATTCAAAATAGAGTAATACAATGTTCAGCTTAAAAAAAGATCACCCCGTGTTTTCAGAACATGTGCATGAACTGGCCTAATGACTTAATGAGATTATCCCACAATCCATGTATACATCACTACATGTTACTACAATAGAGTTCGATCAAATTTTTACATGGGGGACACACATTACACCTCCGTAATGGAAGTTTAGAAACATGCTCCCTTTAATGGAAATATATTTAAAGGCTTTGATGCTATCTATATTCATTTCCCCTTTTATGCTAATAAAAGCTAGTTAATACTTCCATCGGTCAAGCGATCGAGTCAAACTGCAAAACTCTATAGCAGCAAAGTGGTCGAAACTATGTTGAAGAGAAATTACTGAGAAGTGTTAACCTGAGGTTTCCTAGTCCTAGCAGAAAAGCATCTCATTAACCAGAGAAAGCCTCTCAACTCTCAAGTCTCAACTCTACCATAAATGCGTGACAGTTAGCATGCATCACAATTATGTTGGGGACCAGTGTGCCGATCAAATCCAGGAACTTTTGAAAGTTATATTTTATGCAGATATAGCAAAGATACATGAAGGTAACACTCTTTTTCTTTTTCTTCTCACTAGGTGAACAACAGTGCGTTAAGGACCATCAAGGTTGTTGTACTTACATTGCATCCACATCATCCCATGTCATGGTTTCAAGATCAAGGATGTGCAAATCATTCAAGAGACACCGTTTTGCATCTTCACCACCAAACAACACTAGTGTCGTTCCAACAAGAGTCACTGTTTGACCTCCACGAGAAACCTGCAGCAGATGAGACTTACGTAAGAAAATGCATTTTCCTTATGATGTGGCACAATTGAGCAATGTTATGTGGCGCAATTTCTTTATTAGTCATTTCAAAATGCAGATTCTAAGCTAAAATAAAGTACAGGTAGAACTCTAGAAGAAACCATCTGAGCAAGTGCACCAAAAACAAAGATGTACATGCTCAACATAAGAATATCAAAACAAAAGAAATCATAACTAGAACTGATCCTGTTGGTTCAGAGTTACAATAACCAATTGAAGAAAAATTAGTACCGGTGGTTTCCCGTAAGTCTTGACAATCGACCAGGTACAAGTATGTGGATCAAATTCCTTCACTAGAATAAAACCACCAGAAACAACAGCAGAACAAATTAATGTATGACATAATAAGTAGAAAAGGTACCAACATAGATTAAAACTGATTTTTATCAAACCTGTAATGCCTTCAGATGGATCTTTTGTATGCCCGGCAATAGATAAAAATTTGTTGCCCCATGAAATCTACAAAATGGTACAGAATAAAAAGGCAACTGCCATTAACTACTGGCTTCAAGATAAACGACCATGCAACAGTTGTGCACAAGTTTACCAAAGAATGACCAGCACACGGAGAAATTTGTGCAGTTTTAGTGGAATCAGCAGTTTCTGCTTGAAATTTGGCATCAACCTTGGACCAGGTCAAACTCTTCAGATCCAAAGCCTATTTTGGTATAAATTATGAAAAAGAAAAATCATTCATTAGATCAACAATATTTAATGCTGACCTGCTTTCAGGTGACATTTGAATTGCCAGTGCATTTAAACGAATTTGTTTTCCCTTCCCTTGAAACTCCTCTTTCTCAATCCTAATTACCAATTTTGGCTAAGAAAATGCTACTCTATTACCTTGATAATTAAAATGCAGGGAATATTAAAAAATATACAGATTTGCTGGCAATATTCTGGGGAAATATAAGTTATCTCTTTGCATAGTGACAATACTCAGTTTTATAAGAGTGCAATAGCCCAAATTTGGCATAAGGAAGCACATTGAAGTCTCAAACGGTGGCAAGAAACACACTTTGAACACGACACCAATATCAGGAAAAGGTCAAGGTTAGGGATCATGAACACAAATGGATGATTAACCCAGACAGTGTATGCAATAAGACAGTATGTTTAAAGATGATTTGATAAAAAGCAGTAGAACAGCATATGCTTACAGAGTCAAATGCTTCCAAGTCAATAGCTAACACTAACAACTTAGGATGCATACATATGGTGTTAGGGATTATTTTATTCAACTTCACATACCTGAAGGTCACTAAGGTAACGTCCATTATGGTTTCCACCAAATATATACATCTTATTTTGCAACACGGTTGCCCCATGCTACAAAAAATGAAATTCTCATTAGTGCTACAAAAGTAAATAGAGAAAAACAATGGAAGAGGATTGAAGTATCTGGTGGTGCACCTCATAACGAGGCTTTGGACGGAGACCACTGACAGATAATGGAGTCCACTCATCATGAGAACTAACAGTACTAAGGCCTTCCAGAATAACATCTTTGTCCTGAGTCTCCACAGAACTTCCATTTTCAGAAATGATTTTTGGTTCTGGAATTGATGTTCCATTTGTTGAAGCTGGTACACTCTGTGGCTCGTCTTTTGGTTTCTAACAAAAAGAAGCACAGATGGATAATTTGACAAACCGGCTAAAGGAAAAAAACCTAGAGAACTGGACATTGGGATGGCGAACTAAATGATAAGACCAATAGTATCAAGTTCTCTAGTTTTTTGTCGAGACAAAAAAAGGAACAATAGCGCGACTTACATGCATCTGAATATCTACAACAGGATCAGGGTTGAACTCAGGGACCCTTGAGTACCATCCAGGATCTTCTTCCTGCCAGAATATCAATACATCAATCAAATCCATTTGCACAACCCCAAGATTAAAAGTCTTTGTTATTGCACACACTGAACAATATCATGTAATCATTCATACCTCTAAGATTTTGACAAAAAGACGCATCGCCTCCGCTGAAGGCATGCTTCCAAGTCCATGCCAGCTAAAAACACAAAATGATATAATCGATAAGTATCGTTTTCAGAACACACACTTCAATGCACAGTATTTTGTGGGTACTTCCCACTATCAGCTCTCTAGGTTGACTCTCCATAATCTAATTACATTAGTATCATGGTCATTGTGGGGGGGGAAATCACATTTCAAATTTTGGGGTAAGCAATGACATAAGCCGACAATACATGAGAATGAACTACTCAACCCTCTGGTAACATGTAGACACAATTCAAGTTTTAAGAGGATCGCTGAGGTTTCACTTTTTCATCAATGATAATAAAGAAGAAACTGCACATAAGTTGGATTTGTACTGTCACTGTGGCAACGTGAAGTTCTGAGTGCAGGTTCCAGTGGTACTAACCTCGTCCATTTGCTCTGCTCCACAGGGTTCCACGCTCTTGGTTTGGGCACATTGCATGGCCCAACCGTGGCCTGCATCAAAACGGAACCCAAAAATCAACAAACGAATTGCGATCGTCGTCCAAAGGAAATCTCTCCCGAGGGACGAAGAAGAGCAAACTAACGACACAATTTAATTCCAACCGACACAAATTCAGGCTATCTGAAGCTAGATCCACGCAACTTCGCCCCCACGCCCCGAATTATATAATCGACAAAATCAGCAAAAACACCGGCCGACGCGTCACCTGTTGGTGCAGGCCGTAGAGGAGGAGGGCGACGTCGTTCTGGAAGCGGGAGATAGCTGCGGAGGAGGTGGTGCCGCCGGCTCCGAACCCAGCGTAGGCCGCGGCGGCGTAGAAGCGGTCGGGGTAGGCGAGTCCGGAGCTCGCCATGGCCGGCGCCGCGCCCTAGATCTCCGCCCGGATCTCGCCTGCGCACCGGGTAACCGGCGCGAGACGGCGGGTAGGGTTTACTCCTCCGGACCGCAGCTCTTCTACTTCTTCGCCGTCGTGTTGGAAATGGAAATCTGCAGGGTGAACTCGCGCCGAGATCTGGAGAGAGGGAGGGAGACGGCGAGCCGACGCTGGCCTCGTCCTTTCGCGGGCGACGCTTTTAACGCTCCCGTCGAGGTGGCCGTAGAGTGGAATGGAGACACGAAGGCAGATGCTGACGGGAGCCGCCACGTGTCAGTGACAGATGGGCCTGAGCGGGGCCCAGTGACGTGGTAATTGAGTCGCGCGTGTGTCTCCGGCCCGGTCATCGTCGTTTCGTTTGGGCAGGCCGTGGGTGTTTCCATCCTCCTACTCTGACTTCGAGGCTTCTCTGCTTCCTCCGATCCCCTCCCCCACCTGCCAGACTTCCCCAGCCGTCCACCGCTCGCCGCCGAGAAAATTGCAATATTATGACTCAAACATACGGCTTCGCTAAAATAGGATCGTAAAGATTGGATTCGTTAAAATAGGACTCTAAACCTAGGAACTTCGTAATAGATATGATTATGCTTGTTTTAATAAAATTTCTCATCTAAAATACATGTATTTAGTCATGACTTGACTCTTTTGCCCTCATGCATGGGCTCTTGTCCGCTGCTGGCCCAGCTGCCTGGCCGCTGCAGGCCGCTGCTGGCCCTGCCGGGCGCATGGCTGGCCAACGCAGGTACTGGCCTGCCGTAGGTCCTTGCTGGCCATGGCCTGGCTGGCCAACGCACGTACTGGCTGGCTGGCCGTGACATGTTGTAGCAGTGAATATACCAATGGATATAGCAATAGAAATTAAAAAAAGATGATCCATGCAATAGATAAAACCATGAATATAGCACAAACGAGTTTATCGCATCAAACCATGATTCTAGCAATTTAAAAACTCATCTCATGACACCACAATTTAGTTCCAAACTAGTACCAAGTCATATAAAAATTTGATGAGTTCACATCTCATCACAGACAACTAAAAAATCATCCAATATGTAGCTTTCTCTTAGGAGTCATCTTCTTTGGTGCTGTAGCAGTACGCATCCCCATCGGACTAGTGGTGTCATCATGAATTTGTGAAGATGTGCCCTCTCCTAATAACATCGCAAGCTTGCTGCACATAAGTTCGATACGGTAAATCAGAGTATAGTAAAATTATATATTAACTAAAATCAGAGTATGATAAAATTATATATTAGTTAAAATCAGAGTATGGTAAAGTTTATTAATATTCTTACCTTCTTGTGACCCTTCCTGGACTATCCCGTAGGATTTCTTCTCTAGTTGGCCTTCGTGGAGTGGTAGGTTCTGGAGGTGCTCTTGTAACATTCTTCCTAGGTTGCCTACGCTTCCTATAATTAATGAAATAAATAAATATTAGCATTTTCATTTATGTTTGTAGATAAAGAAAATTAGTCTTACCCCTTTTTTACAGTCCCATTGAGTGGGCACTTGGCACTAGCTTGCCGATGACCTTTTAATCCACATCTTTTGCAAGTCGTAGGCCCTCTGATCATCTTCTTTCCCTTTTCATTTGTTCTAGCAGTATCATTGTCATATTCCTTGTCACTTTCACCCTCATTGGTGTGTTTACCTTTCTTCTTGTGTCCACCTTCATCCCATCTCTTCATTCTTAGTTTCCTCTGTCTCCCAATTGATAATTTGACTAGAGGTGCTCCAACTAAAAATGGTAGATCCACTTGTGGCCATTGAGTTTTATCTGTCATAGGCTCAATCTCCCTTGTATAAGCAGCCCTGAATCTATTCACGGAGTAGTACTCATGCACAAACTGCTCTAGGTCAACTCCCCTTTGGCGGGTTACATAGGCCAACACATGTTGACATGGCTTATCAGTGTGTTGCCATTCCATACAAGTACATGTCTTTTGGTGTAACTTAACAATATGCCTCACAGAAACACCACTGTGGTCCCACACCTCTGCACTCCAATTAGAACATGGTACAATTTTTAAGTGTCCCAAACCTCTAGTGTTTGCCCTCATTTGTACCATAATTGTTGGGAGTATTCTACCTTCAGAAAGTCTATGTGCAATAATTCTTCTCTTGTTCCACAATACCACGATCCTTTCTCTGATCTTATCAGCAAGGTCACAGACAGGTAAGTCCTTATGCTCTCTAATCCAGTTATTAAATGACTCAGCAATATTACTAGTATTGTAGTCACATTTAATTTCTGGATTGAAACCACACCTATACCATAAAAATTTATGATTGGTCTGCAACCATTTCACGGATTTTGATGATTCACTTACCATTTTTGCTAAATTGTCATAGAAGATCTCCTCTCTGTACGCTCTCGCAGCAGGATATATCTGGCCAAAACCTCTAAATCTCTTCTTGAAATTTTTGACAAGGTGATAAAAGCATTCCCTTTGTTCCGTATTTGGGAATATATTCTTGACTGTATTTTCCAAGCCTTTGCAGGCATCTGAACAAATAGCAAGGAGTGGAGGATCACCTATAGCCTTCCTCAATTGTTCCATAAACCAGGTCCAATTGTCTGTATTTTCAGAAGCTATGAATCCATAAGCTACAGGATACATCCAATTGTGACCATCAACTCCTACAGCTGCGGCTAAGTGACCATTCCACCTTCCATTTAGAGTTGTAGCATCTATGCTTAGATGAGGCCTGCATCCTTCGAAGAAACCATCAATGCATGGTTTAAGTGCACAGAAAAAAACGGTAGAAATATATCTCACCATCCACCTCGAGTACATCAATCTCCACGACACTTCCAGGACTCCGAAGCATGACCTCTGCCTTCCACCTGAACAATAGCTCAAAACTATCTGACCATTTGCCATATATCTCATCAAGAGCTTTTGTTTTACCCCGCCATACAATGTCATATGCAATTGTGCACTCATGATCTATCTCCAATCTCTTCTGTAGATCCCTAGCACCAATATTTGGTTCAACTCTAAGAATATTAACAGCCTTGCTAGCTACCCACTTAGCACTTGGAGTTGTAGTTATCATTCTCATGCTTGAAACACATTTATGATCATTGACTAAGACGGTTACCTACAAAAAAAACAGTTGATTATACTTACTAGCTGAGAGAGGGATTAAACAATATAAAAAAAATTATATGGTTGCAACTTGTGCCCAACACTACCATGCTGGTGCAAGGTGTACAGCAGCAGGGACCAAAACTGAACGGGATCCCATGCACTGTGTTATTGTAGAATCATGGACCCTTGTGTTTAGGCGATTAACGACAATACTAGATCACTATGACTAACGTGTGTTTTGCAGAGACACAGTCATTTATGTTAGGTCATGAGTGATGCATTGTGAATGGGCTTAATGGATATTCATGCCCCCAAGATGGAAATCGTTTCGGTTGCAAAGGAGGATGATACAAGTTGAAGACTAGGCTAGTTCTTAGTGCCGTAAGGTTTAGAAGGGCACTAAGTATAGCTAGGGTTTTTGTTTTTTCTTTGACTGTACTATAAAGGGGGGTATGAGATTAGTAGCTTGACCTAGGAGAGTTTAGGAAAGTGGGTATATGCACACTTGTCACAACTAGTCCTAGAGACCTTACTTTCAGCCCTTGATAAACCCTAGAAATGGTAGGAGCAAAATCCCTTAAGAAACCTCAGCGAAAACGGTTGAAAAAGAGGGAGAAAGAGGCTCCGGACCACTCTGCTAAGTGGGCGTCGGACCAAGGAGAGTGGTCCGGTGGTCCCTGACTTAGGCAGTTTTCCAGCTCGAGGAGCTCCGGACCACCTGTATGGTAAGCACCGGACCATAGGAGAGTGGTCCGGTGGTTTGGTTCAGAGAGACAGAAGGCTCCGGACTAGTCCGACGGTTAGTCCGACGGCTAGTCCGACGCCTCATGACAGGGGTTTGGGTTTATGCAGAGAGCACCCTGGCTCCGGACCAGAGCGTCGGACCAGGGCACCGGACCAAGGAGAGTGGTCCGGTGGTGTGTAAAAGAGAGAAAGGTTTTCACTCAGAGAGCACCGAGGCTCCGGACCAGAGCGTCGGACCAGTGCGTCGGACCAAGCAGAGTAGTCCGACGGTGCCTGAGTTTGAAACGAGAGTGGGCTCCGGACCAGTGTGCATGGTCCGGTGGTGTGAGCTCCGGACTAGTCCGGTGGCTACACAGAGAGAAGAAAAAGTAAAAAACGGCTAGTTTTGGAGGTGGGGACTATTTATAGTTGCCCCCTTGGTCCTTAGAGGGACTCTTGGCCATTGTTTCAGCTGGTGACACCTTGAGAAATCTTTTTGTCGGTGTTATGACCCGGGGGTCAAGACCACCAACGAGTAAATTTGTATATCGCGTGCTTCCTCGAGCCACCTTCGAGCGGTGTCGGAGAGGAACAATGGGAGTTGGCGGATGATGACGAGGTCGTCTTTGGCTCCCCCCAGCTGGCATGCCAGCCTGAAGTCGGCAAGCCAGAGCTCTGGCTTGGTTTCGCCATTGTACTTGATCAAGCTGGTGGGTGGACGGAAGCGTACGGGCAGGGAGGCCCGCCGGATAGTCCTTCCGAAGACTCGAGGCCCCGGTGGCTCCGGAGACCGACATCGATCTTCGTCGCTGTCGTAGCGCCCGCCTCGGTGAGGGCTGTAGCCTCGAGCCTCGGCGTCGCCGTATCGACGTCGATTGTTCACTCGAGGGGGGAGGTCGTCGACGAGGCGTTCCCGGACTGGTCGTGGCTCGACCTGGCCCTGGGGCACCTTGTTCTGGTGGACAGAGGCTTCCCGATTTCGTCGAGGGGGCGCTGCTTGTCGCTCAGAGGCAGCCCCTCGACGCCTCGAGGCCGAGCTCTCCGCCTGCTGGACGGCCGCAGTCTGGAGTAGCCCCTGGATTTCCTCCCTAATACGTTGTGCCTGGGGGGTCGATGGCGCCGGCATGTCGCGGAGCAGCATCGCGGCTGCTACAACATTCTGGCTGGCGCGGTTGAAGACTCGGGGTTCAACGTTCCCTTCCTCGACGATCTGCCGGTGGACCTCCCGGGCCCGCTCGCGAGCTCCTCCACCCTGAGGACGCCCTCGATCCCGCTCGAGGGCATGTTCAAGCTGCTAAAGACGCAGACGCTCTTCCTCGAGCTTGCCGAGGAGCTCTCGGACCTGCGTAATCTGGACGTCGGGGGGTGGATCGGCTCTATCGGGATTTGGGGGGATGGCGTCTCGAGGTGGCGTGGCGTTGGCCCCCCTCCCTTCTTCGGTGTCCGCTGTGTCGTCGACGTCGTCCTGAAGGACGGTTTGCTCGTCGAGATGGAAGCACTCCCGAGTGGAGTCGTAACTCTCGTCGGGAGAGTCCGAGTCGAAGTCGGCGTGGTAGAAGTGGGGGAATAGCCTGCCTGTTTCCTCCTCCTCCAGGCGCCGCCGTAACGTGCCCCATGTACGGGGCAGCTCTGGCTCGCCCAGTGAAGGGGTAGTGACGGGATCGATCGTCGCCCATGACGGCGTCCATGGAGACTCGTCGTAGGTATGTACTCGCTGCCCTGCGAAGGCAGAGTAGAGCCCGGCGCTGTTGCGGAGCCCATATGGGAACGGGTCGCGCGGTGGTGATGGGGTCGTAGGTGTCGGAGAAGCCACGGGAGCCTCCGGGGACGATGACGCAGAAGAGTCAAAGTCCCACTCGGGGAGACGCCTGCCCTCGGCTCACAAGCGTGGGTCAAGCGGACCCCTAGGAGAGGGGGCCGTGTCGCCAGCTGGGACCGAGGGAACGGTATCCGGCACCCCAGAGCTCGCACGACGGCGAGCGCGTCGAAGTCGCTCGCGCCTCCTCCTGATCGCAGGCCAGAGTCGCAAGCGGAGGGGCCGTCGTCTGATCCTAGCTGGCTCCGGTGCAGCGGAACTGCTGACGTCTAGGCCACGGGTGGAAGGAAAGACTACGAAGTCGCCCTGGTCCGTAGAAACGAACCCTAGACTGCCGAACCAGATGACGGTGTTGAACGGGAACGGTGGGATGGTGGAATCCATCTGAGAGAGTAGTTCGGAGTTGATCGGCACGCGAATCCCCCTACCTGGCGCGCCAACTGTCGGTGTTATGACCCGGGGGTCAAGACCACCAACGAGTAAATTTGTATATCGCGTGCTCCCTCTCTCAGACGTGATGCAAGATGGACACAAGATTTATCCTGGTTCGGGCAAAGAGGGCCCTACGTCCAGCGGGGGAGGATGACTTGTATTATCTCGCATCCAAAGCGTGGTCGTACAGGGGGGGTACAAGCAGTGTTACACGGAGTCGGCCACCCGAGGGGTCGATCGAGCGGCTGTGTGTGTGTGGTGTGGTCTAGAGTCCTTGAGAACCAAAGTCGGACTGGAGTCCTCAAAGAGAAACCTGGAAAAAGAAGTCTCTGAAGAGCCCCCCTTTCATCTACCTCGGCGTCCCCCTTTTATAGACCAAGGGGGAGACTTGAGGGTACAGGGTCCTAATAGTAGAAGTATGGGCGGTGTATCCTCGACACAGTGTTGGCGAAGAGACATCGAGCACTGTGGCGGCGTGGTCTTCCCGTCCTTCAGGTGTTCCCGGTCGTGGCATCAGTAGAAGTCGTCGCAGTACAGTATTCGCAGGCGGGCACGAGTCCCCTGGCCGAAGCGGGACGGGGCAGATGGGACGTCTTCCGTACCGGAGTTGTTGAAGAGGAGGGGGTCGAGCCCTTGGTCGAGGGGGAGGTCGAGCCCCGTATGACTCTGTCACGTTCCCGAAGCTGTCGTCGAGGGTCGCATTGTTCACTTTCCGAGGGGTATTGTAGAAGTCCGTACTTGCGTAGTGGCGGCAGTGACGGCACAGTCGTCGGGAGTCGGGGACTGGACGGGGAGTTGGCGGATTTGACAGTGGACGCAGGCGCCCATGTCGTCAGGCGGTTTTACTTTTACCCATGCCGGAGTGGTTGGGTTAATCGAGCCCTCGTCCGTCGACGGCGCTTGGAAGGTCGAGACGTCGACAGGTTGAGGGGGTCAAAGTCGAGGTAGAGCCGGGGGGTCGTTCGTCCGACCCCTCGTCCGTCGTCGAGGTAGAGCCGGGGGGTCGTTCGCCCGACCCCTCGTCCGTCGTCGAGGTGGAGCCGGAGGGTCGTTCGTCCGACCCCTCGTCCGTCGTCGAGGTAGAGCCGGGGGGTCGTTCGCCCGACCCCTCGTCCGTCGTCGAGGTAGAGCCGGGCCAGTGGCTGGTTTCCGTAGTCGGTGTAGCGGGGGCCCTCGATTGATGGGTCACGTCTTACCGAACAGTAGGCTGATCCTTGCCTTAAAAATGGTTGCTATGTTTAGCGTTAATTTATAGAAGGGTTTAGGGTACCCCTTACCTTCGTACCCGACACTTTTGGAGAGCCAAGAGGCTAGTGAGGGAGAGATTAGAGAGAGTTCATCTTGTTCTTCCCTCCTAGAGTGATTAGGAGTGACTTGTGTGCATCCATCCACCTTCCTAGCCTTGAGTGGGTCAAGTGAAGGTCTTGTGCTTGTTACTCTTGGTGTTCGACAGCACCTAGACGGTTTGGTGGTGTTCGGAGGAAGTGACCGTCGGGAGATTGTTGGCGGCTCTTCTCCAAGCTCTTGTAATCGGTTGTGGGCGATTCACCGAGCCGGAGTGGCGAAGAATCAGCCCGTAGAGAGCACTCCACCCTTGCGCGGGTAGAGGGGGAGCGATACCTTGCGAGGTGCTCCAACGAGGACTAGGGGGTGTATCGACACCTCGATACCTCGGGAAAAAATCGTTGCGTTCATGAGATTTTCTTTTCCCTAGCTCTTTACTTTTCCGCATTACTTTTCGTTGTGTTTTTACATTACTACTAGAATTGCTTAGGTTGTTTTTATTTCCTATGAACTGCTACCGCTTTCTAGCTAGGACACACGGACGGTAGACACTAGGGGGTGATTGGCATTTGATAGGTTTTTATATTTGCTTTAGAAATTTAAAACAAGCTCAATTCACCCCCCTCTTGGGCATCTTGATCCTTTCAGTTATCTAATCTGAAGTTGAGAATTTGACAACAAAAATATTACATAGTTCTTTTTTACAAATAGTTTCAGTGAAACAAAATTGCAAACCAGTTAGAAAAAATTATACCAGCAAAATGTCGAGTAACTGATTTGATGCAGAAATAATATAATAAATATTGTATATAACATGTTTTAATACTAAAAACAGTACTCACCTGTATAGTCGCGCTGCCGTCCAATTTCCTACCATTTATCCTCCAAGGGCAAGGGTTATTATCATCACCAGACTTGCAATAAGCCCTATATATCTTCTTACCTGACTTCTCTACTCCTAAATGGAACTCCTTGTTAATGGCAAATTGCCGAACTGTCAACTTGAACTCCTCCATTATTGGATACATTGTCCCTACCTCCATTGATGGGTTGTTCTTATCATATGTAATAACCAACTCACCTCGTACAACATCGTTAGTAGGAACAACAACACCATCAATATCTTCCTCATTATAATTCCCTTCTTCATCCATTCGGCAATCAAAGTCTTGACTATTTATATTTGATGTGCCCTCATCTGTCAAGCCTAAAAGCTTACACATCTGAGTCTCGCTCATTACTTTAATTCGACCTTCATCATCTTGATTCTCAACTATCTGTATGACATCCCAATCAACTCTTTCAGCAATCGACCCTTGAGACCTATAAAAAATATAAAAAATAACAATGATTATAGTTGTACGAGTTCACAAGCAACAATGACCATATTAATAGTCTCAATTATAACAACTTGACATTCTTTCAGTATGGTTTCATTGCGTGGCTACTGAGCACAGTAAGGACTCTAAATAACTAAATCAATCTGCAATAATTAAAACTATCAGCATATGCCATAATTAAAACTATCGAAAGCATGTTACATCTGTGATGCCCGTATTAGTTGTAAAATGAGCAGTGTTAAACCGAAACACATTTAAACCTATTGATAATGAAACGATTGATAAACAATAATATCAACCGATCATTCGTTCATGGCAGTGTACTAATCAATAATACCTTTGCACATTGAGCACTGGAAGATTATACTCTATTGTCGGACGAGGAATAGTGGGCACCAATGCTCTCGCTAGGGCTACAGCGTCTCGAAGGGCCTCCACTGTCGGCTGTGGTCGGCCATCAGACTCCACGCCCAGGCCTCCAGGGGCTGCAGCCAGCCCCGACTCGCCGCCATGCGCCACCACGTCCAGGACAGCAGACGCCACCTCCGTCGTCTGGGTTGCATCTGTCCCGACTAGGCATCCAGGACGCGCGGCCTGGGCAGTAGCCGACCAGGGCTGCCCGCCATGAACCGCAGCCTGGGCTGTAGCCGGACAAGACTCCCCACCAGGGGCCGTCGCCGCCAATCCAGAAGCTAGGGCATACACTTCATCTTCAGAAACCTCCACGTCCATGGCTGCATCGGGTGGAGGGTCTACGTCCATGGAGAATAGAAGGGGGCGAGGAGAGGGAAGGAGGGGCGGGCGACGACCGGTTGCAGCGGCGTGGAGGCGTGATCTGCGTCGAGCAGGGGCGGCGGTCGGTTGCAGCGTCGAGAGGAAAAAAGATACGGCACAAGGAGATACATAGATCATATTTCCTATGGTCATTAATGAAAAATACAAGTATTTTGAATTACCAAATCAATTAAAAGAAATAAAATTATATATATATTACGAAATTCCTACGTTTAGAGTCCTATTTTAACGAATCCAATATTTACGGTCCTATTTTAGCGAAACCATATGTATGTTTCGAGTCATAATATTGCAATTTTCTCCTCGCCGCCCCCGGCCGCCATCCATTCGCCGGTGCAGCGCTCATCCTCCCGGTTGGAGCCGTGTCCAGTTCCTTCGCGAAACGAGACGCGTAGACTGGGGAGCTGGAGCGAGGACGAGGCGACGAGGGAAAGGATGCAGCAGCTGCAGCCGAAGCAGATGCACTGGGTGAGGGCCGACTCCTC
This sequence comes from Microstegium vimineum, assembly GCA_022036555.1. Taxonomy (NCBI): domain Eukaryota; kingdom Viridiplantae; phylum Streptophyta; class Magnoliopsida; order Poales; family Poaceae; genus Microstegium; species Microstegium vimineum. The sequence continues at coordinate 61,715,193 of CM039124.1, forward strand.
CGACTTCGGGGGCGACCGCCCCGCCCCGCGCAGGTATCCCTCCTCCTCCACGCCGCCGCCGTCTCGATTCCCCACCTGGAGTCTCGCTCTACCCCAACCTCACGATTTTGTGATTTCGTGCAGCGGGCACACTGCGGTGAGCATTGGCATGTCCAAGGTGGTTGTCTTCGGCGGATTCGCCGACAAGCGCTTCCTCTCTGACGTATCCGTCTACGACGTCGGTAATCGAATTTACCTCTCCAATTCTCCGACCGTTCGCTTGTCGTGCCAATTTGCCTGCCCACGTCTGTGATGTACTGATGTGAGGTTCTGAGCAAATTTGAACGTGCAGCAACTCACCTTAAGGGTTATTACATTGAGAGACGTAGATTGCATTTACATGCTTGTGATCTTTATGAATGGAGCATATGCATTGGAAGGAATAAAGAGTTTGGACTTACAAACTCTGAATTCAACTTATGTTGCAGAGAATAAGCTGTGGTACACACCTGACTGCACTGGTAATGGGTCGGATGGGCAGGCCGGCCCAAGCCCAAGGGCTTTTCACATAGCTGTTGTCATTGACTGCAACATGTTCATCTTTGGTGGCCGTTCTGGGGGCAAGCGGTATGCAGTCCATATAGCTTATATCCAGCAGAATTTGGAAGCTTATCATAAATTGTTTCCTATATGTTACTAACGGTGTGGTGTTTATCTCACAGTTTAGGTGATTTCTGGATGCTTGACACTGGTAAGCCTCTATGTTTCATCAAATTGTCAAGATCCCCTTCTCTGGTTCTGTTTGCACTTATTCTTGGGGTTGCTGCTGCATTCATGATACTTACATTCAGACTTATGGCAATGGTCGGAGATGACTGGCTTTGGTGATTTGCCGTCACCACGAGAGTTTGCTGCTGCTTCAGCCATAGGAAACAGAAAGATTGTTATGTAAACATTATTTGATATGCATACCCCTGTCATACTTTCTGTATCATTACTTTTGAACATTCTATCTTTATTCAGGTATGGTGGATGGGATGGCAAAAAGTGGCTTTCAGATGTATACATCATGGACACAAGTAAGCAAACTGCTTCTTTATCCAATCTATGAATTTTTTCTTGAAGATGGCAAGGAAAGAGTGCTGATTTCTTGCATTCTCTATTGTATAGTGTCACTGGAGTGGACAGAATTAGCTGTTTCCGGATCTGTGCCACCTCCAAGATGTGGGCATTCCGCAACCATGATTGAGAAGAGGCTGCTTATATTTGGAGGCAGAGGTCATTTTTATTTCTTGATTTTATTTGTGGGTTCCTCAAAGATTGTGTTTTATGATTCATTTTGTGAAAGTAACTTTTGTTGACCATTTTTTTTTTGAGATCTAAAAGCACTAATTAATTATTTTTCATGCCAATTGTCTTGTGGAAACCAAGCTATTTTCCTTGCGAGAATTTGTAGTGTGAATATGTTATGATAGTTTCTACTTTCTAATGACTAGTCAGTTAATTCGTAATCTTTTGGCCATCAGCACCCGCATTTCCAATTATTTCATATCTTCTTTGCCACAGGTGGAGCAGGGCCAATAATGGGTGATTTATGGGCTTTAAAGGGTATTACTGAAGAAGGTATGTCCTGTTTATTCATATAAAATCTGTTTGGCTTAAAAGAAAGATGCATCATAAGCCCCGTAGTGTGCAACATATGTTTGGTCAGTTGATGATGGCTCCAGTCAAACTTACAGTGCATGTTAAATGATTGTGGATCAGTAATTCATGATCAGATGAGGTTTTATGCTTTTAAAAAATATTATCGTAATACTTAGAACAAAATCCATGGTACATACCCTTCATCTTTCTTGCCCTTTTTTATTGCTCATGCCTTATTGGAAGTCATGTACTAGTTTAAGAGCCCATCAGTACTGTTTAGCCTCTGAGGACAGCTAAAATCACCCATTCTATTTGATATATGTTAATAGTAGTTGAAAAGTATTATTTTTAACTTTGTTCTGATTTAACTATCTAGCTCATCATTCATTTGTATTTTAGTTCAGTTAGTCAGAACCTAATTTTGTCTACTTTGGAAGACAATGAGACGCCAGGTTGGACACAGTTAAAACTTCCAGGACAATCTCCCTCACCACGATACGGTCATTCAGTAACATCTGGTGGACCTTATGTATGTAATTTGATCCCGCCGTAGTTGCATTTCCTTTTTTGATCTCTCAGTGCACTTGTTGCTGTTGTTGTTGTTGAGAGTTTCATCCTTAGTTTTAAGATCTGAGGTATCAGTATATGCAACACATCATTTATTAACTTAGGTTGGTGATGGAAGTAAATTTTAGGCACAGCTTTAGCAGAGTTTCTTTGTAATTAACTACACAAATGAAAGGGTATAATCATTTATTTAAAAAATAATTGTCTTTATTGTGTACTGGGAGTCTTTGCAACCTCAAATTGTTCACGATTCAGGTCTTGAGTTAATCAGCTAGATTATGTTGGATTTCTTCTAAAATTTTTCCATGTAAAGGTCTTGATTGCATGATCGGTTAACTGAAGATGTATAGATCTTTCTTGTCAGCTCTTGCTGTTTGGAGGACATGGAACTGGCGGTTGGCTAAGTAGATATGATGTGTACTACAATGAATGCATTATTTTAGACAGGGGTAAGATGTTATTCTAATTGTTTTTTTTATTTGCATAGGGATTTACTGAACTGGAACGTGTGTCTTTCTTGTGGGTGTAACACTGCATCCTTTAAAAGGTTTTTGTTTAAGTCCAATAGTTTTTATTTCTTCTGTACAAAAAATGTTTCCCTGCTATTAACATAAGATGTGGTTCCACAAGTAAACTTGTATGATTAACCTTAAGAAGGAAATTGTGATGCTGGCTGATTCTGTGCTGCTTGGGCATGTTTGTGGTTGCGTTACATTGAGTTGTGAAATATAATTAGTTAATAGAGTCTTTAGCGAACCAGTAAGATTCTTCCAAAAGTAACTGCTATATCCTATAAATGTAACCGCTTTCGAAAAGCCATGTCAGGCCTATGCAAACCCATTTTTCTTGTGATTAATATAATGTAGTGTCAACTATGGATCACATACTAACATCAATCAAGAACACTACCAAAGGTAGTATGTCTTAACAATGCAATTTACGTAAGTCTGATTACATCCTAACACTAACCAAGAAGACTAGAAAAGCTAGTCCTGTAGATATGCTTAAGCTGTCATCATTGATCAAGATATAAAATCAATGTCAGATAAGTCTGTGCATTCATTGCTTGGGTTATCTTTGCAGGTAGTTGGAAGGTGTTAAATATGATTGTCAACCACATCCATTATAACCAGCTTTGGAATTAGTTGATGATACAGCTAGTAGGTGTTGATATTATACTTGCTGCACATAATATAGCCTCAGAAGGCCAATCGTGTAACTCCGACTGATCTTACCACTGTCCACTCAATGGCGACTAACTAGGTTACTGTGGATATACTGAACACAATGCTGACAGCTAGTACCATCTTCATGATTCATTGCTTTGTTTTAATGCTGATCTACCTTTCATGCCACTTGCTTAATCAGCACATGTATCTTTGTTGGCTGATACTTCAATCCTTCACAGTGTCTGTTCAATGGAAGCGCCTACCAACAAGCAATGAAACGCCGCCTCCTTGGGCATATCATTCCATGACTTCCATAGGTTCTCGATTTCTTTTATTTGGTGGCTTTGATGGAAAGAATACGTTTGGTGATTTGTGGTGGCTTGTTCCTGAAGGTATAGTCATCTCATCCTTATCTGAAAAGGAACACTTCATTTCTACTCGTATATGCTTGGTATCTTGAGGGCTGCGTAGAGTATAGTGGGATATAAAACTCTGCACATAAATTCTTTAATTCATAGTCCTGCAGTCATACCCTTTAAACTTCCATGCATGGCTCAGTAGTGACAAGTGAGGAGTTTTGTCAATTTCCAAGATCACAAGAAAAAGGAACTCATTTGACTAATTGCTTTTATAATTTGTTGTTTAACTGGATGTACATTAGGAAACTGTACCACTTATGATGCAGGTTCATTTACCAATTAGTATGAAATGTGTTGTTGGTTTTTTACAATGTAAACTTTCCCTTAATGCTTTTGACTCTTTATCTTTATCTGTGATGCTTGACGAAGAAAGATCATTTTTTCCTTTTCTAAATTGCACCGTATTTTATGTACAGATGATCCTATTGCGAAACGAGACTTAGCTCATAACATCGATTTAAACAGAAAACCTAGTTCTGTGACTGGTGATGACCAGCAATCCAACTTAAAGGTACACGCTTGCATGTGTGAGAGTTCACTTTGAAAATTCAGGTGACAGAAAACTCCATAATTTCTAAAATATGTTTTGCAGGAGTCACAGGCTCTGGAGAATCCAATAACAGAATTGGCCAAACGACTGGGGATTCCACTTTCTGAGGAAGTTTCAGCAAGTTTTGTTGACGAAGTCAATGATAAAGAACTTGTGGAATTGTCATCTAGGCTTGCTGGTCAATCGCTTCCAGCTAGTGACCAGGTTGCATCAATTCAGGTGCTTACACAGTTATGCCTCACTATTAATGTAACTCACCCTGTATTTGCTTTTCTGAGAGAAATTTTTGAATTTTTGTGTGATGTCAAGGTACTTCGTGATCACTGGAAAAGTTCTCCAGCAAGCTCACTACAACTGCAGGAACTAGGACCTTTGCTGAGGGACTATCAACGTCTCATCCTGCGACGCTATTCGTATGGTTTCACTCTTCAGCCTTCCCTCTGCATCTGTTATTTGCATACTTAATCATCCACTCTTTCACATTCTAGAAGTTGCCTGTTCAAGAAAAAAAAAATCTAGATGTTGCCTGTTAGAAATTGAATGATTTGTAACAGTTTCTCTTCTGGTCCATGGATTATTCTCTTTTGAGATAGCCTGAATTGCTCGAAATGAATGCATATTTAATGTTTTGGGGGAATAGGAGCCTGAATTGCTCGAAATGAATGCATATTTAATGTTTGGGGAATAGGAGTAATTGTGAATTTTTACACTACAAAATCTTGTGAGTTTATCATGTCAATTATACTTTATCATGGCCATGGCATGGAACTTAAGTATCCATGGTTTTGGCCTGTTTGATATCAATAGGCGCACAGCAGTTCAAAAATAAACTGTGGCATGTCCTGGCAGGTTCTTTGTGGTGGTTAGTAAGAAATTGAACATGTGCTGAGGTTGATATGCCTGAAAATGATCATTATTCATTATCCAATCATCAACTTCTCCATTAAAGTAAAATATTTGTTTGCAATATTTCTGCGGCGATCATGATTTCATTTTCCTTTTTGCAACAAGTGCAGGGGAAATCCATTGCCAGCTTTTCGTGAAATGGAAGCTCTCCGTTTTTTCCATTTGAAAAGTGCTTCGCAGGTATGCATAGTAGTGCATACAATCTAGTGATCCACCACAAACGACCAGCAGTCAATTGAGAAAATATTTACCCAATACGATCTCTTCTTTTTCATTCTCCTACTTATCAGTTATCCCTATGCTGTATCTTTGATATACTGCAGTTGCGCATGGATGACATTCCCGTCTTGTTGAGCGAGTATGGAACGCTGCGTTCCACATGAGATGGCATCTTGCAAGTTGTGCCCTTTTGCTTGGTAGGTGCTTTTGAACACAGCCAACTATTTAAGCTTTTGGTCTCATATCAACTTTACACTTTGCTTCAGGTTCTAACAGAACATTTGCTTCATGTAATTTGCGGAGAACTTTCGTGCCTGCCAAAAGCACACCCGTGGAGCCATTCCTCGCCATCAGTTAGTCTGTTAGTGCAAGTCCTAGTCGCATCAGTGATAGGTTGATAGCGCACTGAACTGAATTCCTTTTACTTTCGAGGACTGGGACGCGCACAATTTCGTGCAGCTTGGCTGGGCGCGGAATGGGCATCAACACGTGGTTAGGCCTAGGCGAGGAGCTTACTGAGGCGGCGTGGCAACTGGCAAGCCGCCCATGGACCATGGTCGAGTGGAATTCCAAGAAAACGGGGTTTGTGTGAGGTTGGAGCGTAGAGGTCAGCGGCACATGTTTTCAGTTTTCATCCTCCTGCGCTCCCTCTGACCAAAAGGACGCTGCAATGCATTTTACTATACCATACCTTTGTTTATAAATAAATAATGCAAATCTCGCTTTTCAGATGTCAATCAATTTCAACTTTAATTAGATTTATTAAAAAAATATGGTATCACCAAATAGTTTTATTATAAAAAAATATATTGTATGATTAATCTAATGGTATTTTTAGTATCATAATAAATATTAGTACTTTGTATATATTTGATCACATTTAAGATTAGTTGCCTTTTAAAAAAACGAGATGCATATAAAAAAAAAGGAAAGAAACGAAGTGCGACAACTGGCCGCCCCTGCTCAGCAAGTACAAATAGATCCGCCGGTCGCACGGTCAGACGCATGTGTTCGTTGCCGTTGTCCTCGCGTGTAAAGAAAAAAGGGCGGAAAACAAAACGCCACATCTTCAGCCTTCCAAACAACACACTAGTGGACTTTCGTGCAAGAACAGCTAGGGATTCATGCAAGAATCCCGTAAGAAAGCACCGCACGATCACGCGTTCCGGCTCTTCCCGTGCGTGCCTGGCATTTCGTATGCCTTTGGTAACATGATAAATTCAGCTGAACTACCAGGTGAAAGTAAATTCAGTTTTTCATTTTTGAGCAACGAAAATACTAAACTCAGATGAACTAGCTCGGCCGGACCACGGAGTACTACTGTTTTGCAGGTGACGGTTCGTCAGGCCCAAGTGAGCGTGGCCCAGTCCTCCCTGTCGTAGGCCCAAGTAGAGCCGGCGTTCGTGCTGGCAGTTCCAGAACCTTCCTCCTCCTCCTCGGGCTATCGTGAGTCGCGAGCCGAAACTGGAAACCACCACCAACCCCACCCGGCGGCGGGCGCACCCGGGATCCCACCCGAACCCGAGCCCGACCGCGCCGCGCAGCCCCCTCCATTAAAAACGAGGGCCTGGCCGCCGCCTCGGCCGGCCACTCCCACTACGCCTCTCCTCTCCCCAGTCTCTACGCCGCGAGCGAGAGGGTGACGGAAAGCGACGCGAGGGAGGGGGGCCAAGGGGAAGAGGGGAGGCAACGCTGAACGCACCACGACCCTCGGTAGCCGCCGCCTCCGATCTCCGCGAGGTACCTTCCTCTCCCCTCGCTCTCCCCCGTGCGCCCGGCCTCGGGGGTTTTGTAGGGTGGTAGGATCTCTCCCTCCGCTCTCCGGCGTCGCACCCTAGGCGGTGGGGTGTTTCGTCTGGCCGCCGCTCGACTCTCGGGAGTCTAGGGGATGGATGATGGGATCTCGCGTTCTGTTCTCCAATTTTTGGGTTTCGTTAATTCCTAAGAAGAAAAAATTTACTGCTACGGTGGGTTGTTCCGTGCGTCGCTTGAACCGCATCAGATTTCTGTTGTTTTCAGCATGTAATTCCTTCCCATCTGGAGGAGAAAGTAGATACTGGAGAGCTTTTGAGATTTTCTATCCTGGGGGTGGATTTGTGGGGTTTATGGGAGGAGGCGTTAGAGGCTGTGCGTGTCCATCAGTGAACCTTTCCTGTTCTGGTAGTTCTTCTCCGGGGAACCTTTTTTTTTTTTTGCAATAAATCATCAAGCGGATTGTTCTAGAAAGTTTCGGCATGAGAAATAAATTAAAAATAACCGACGTGTGGTTTACTGATTTCCCTGGAGCTACAAGTGAAGGGCGGGAAGCATTAGCGATGCCTGCCTTTTTCATACTGCTCCATAGATCAACCATACCCGTTCTCATGGGAGATGATGGATTGCATATACCCATTCTCCTCCTTGGTAGCGATACCACTGGATACATCAGCAGCCCTGCGTGTGTGTGTGTGTCTGTCTTTATGGGCTGTGTCAGTAGTAGTGAACAAATGGAATCCACTTATGAGGTGTCTGAGATTTTTAACCAGGAGATGGATTTGGGATTTATGAGTCAGTTAAGCTGTGCGCATGTTCAGTGAACCTCTTCTAGTTTGTTATTTCTTGTCCACGAATTTTTTTTAGAATAAATCATGTACTAGTATAAAGTTCTGCATCTGCTGAAAAATAAAATAAAAAGGTGGGTTTACCGATTTCCCTGGAGCTACAAGTGAAGGGCAGGGAGCATTAGCGATGCCTGCCTTTTTCATACCGCTCCATAGATCAACCATACCCTTCTCATGGGAGATGATGGATTGCATATACCCATTCTCCTCCTTGGTAGAGATACCACTGGGACACATCAGCAGCCCCTGTTTGTGTATATGAGCTGTGTTAGTAGTAGATGGATTTGAGATTTATGGGAGCCTGTTAAGCTGTGTGCATGTCCAGTTTTTACAATAAATTATCAAGCAAATTGTTCTATGAAGTTCTGCAAAAAAAAAAAGGAAAAGAAATCTATGTGTGGTTTATTCATTTCCCTGGAGCTACAAGTGAAGGGCAGGGAGCATTAGCGATGCCTGCCTTTTTCATACCGCTCCATAGATCAACCATACCCCTTCTCATGGGAGATGATGGATTGCATATACCCATTCTCCTCCTTGGTAGAGATACCACTGGGACACATCAGCAGCCCCTGTTTGTGTATATGAGCTGTGTTAGTAGTAGATGGATTTGAGATTTATGGGAGCCTGTTAAGCTGTGTGCATGTCCAGTTTTTACAATAAATTATCAAGCAAATTGTTCTATGAAGTTCTGCAAAAAAAAAAAGGAAAAGAAATCTATGTGTGGTTTATTCATTTCCCTGGAGCTACAAGTGAAGGGCAGGGAGCATTAGCGATGCCTGCCTTTTTCATTCCGCTCCACAGATTAACCCTACCCCTTTTAATGGAGGGAATGGATGGCATGTGCCCATTCTCCGCCTTGGTAAAGATACCATTGGGACACATCACCAGCCCTTGTCTGCCTCTATGAACTGGATTAGTAGTATTACTATGCGTAGTGAACAAAGGGGATTGGTTTATGAGGCGTGGCAAAGGAAGCATGACTTTTAATCTCATATCTTTGTGTGGATACTTAAGCAGAAATTTGACCATTGCTCTGTAAATCTAGGTAATTTTCATGTGAATGGTTCTGATTATCTGGATTTAAGCATGGCCTGCAAGCTTTTCCTGTTACTATGTGGATGCCTGAGAATAGCTCCCTGGTCTCAAAAATTGTTGCTTTGTGTTTGACAAGGAAAATATGATATAGTTCTGTATTTGCTTGAGTGAGGCCAAGGTGGTTTTCATAACTGACCATGTTCCCCACCTTGTACTTGAAGGTTGTCAGGTTTCAAGATGTCGACCAGCACATTTGCTACTTCCTGCACGCTGTTGGGCAATGTTAGAACACAGGCCTCCCAAACAGCGATGAAGAGCCCTTCATCTCTAAGCTTCTTCAGCCAAGTTATGAAGGTTCCAAGCCTGAAGACCTCCAAGAAACTTGATGTCTCTGCGATGGCTGTCTACAAGGTGAAGCTTGTCACGCCTGAAGGTCAAGAGCATGTGTTTAATGCTCCAGACGACACCTACATCCTTGATGCAGCTGAGACTGCCGGTGTGGAGTTGCCATACTCGTGCCGTGCTGGTGCTTGCTCCACCTGTGCTGGCAAAATCGAGTCTGGTGAGGTTGATCAGTCGGATGGGTCCTTCCTTGATGACGGACAGCAGGAGGAGGGCTATGTTCTGACATGCGTCTCCTACCCAAAGTCCGATTGCGTCATCCACACCCACAAGGAAGGTGACCTGTACTAGGGCTAGGGCTTTTCAGTTTGGCAAGGGACCAAATGCTCTAAAGTGTGTTGTCAAGCAAAGCTTCATCTGCCCTACCAGTTGCGCGAACTGTTTGGCATCAAACTTTTGTGGTTGCTGTCTTCTATGTTCTGCTAGTTTATGTTCAGGGTTGGTGCATTAAGATTGGGAACCCATGGGAATACTAGCTAATCAAATCAATCAATAAAAAACTGATGTGATGCCATAATAGTATAATTTCATGGCTTTTTGTTATGTTTGGAGAAGTGTTGAAGTTATTGATTCTGAATGTCACTGCGGCATACTGGCATACATTTTAGTCCCAAACACTTCTGTCATGTGATTGCTGTATGCCAAATTGCTGCGTTTTGTTTCTTGTTCTGGATGCATGCGCAACTGCGTAAGGATGAGAACAAAAATGCATGACTTGCTGAGCCACAACGACCGAAATCCAATTTTGCATGAAGACATGCTTTGTGTGTGCCAAGAATCTTGAATTTCTCGTTGAGCGGGATGCTGAAGGCAACAGCTTGCTCTTGTCTTGCCTTGGTAGGTGGCCGATAGCAGTGGCAGATTTGAACTGGTGGATTCCTTGCATTTGGCTCTTGTCCTGTCTACCCCAGTTGAGGAGGAACTCGAGGGCTCTTGTTGTCCTGCCTAACTCATTTGGAGTTGCACTAGCGACTGCAATACTCATGACCTAATTTTCCTTCACTACTTCTCTCAAGTTTGGTTCATTTCCTGTGCCGTTATATTTGAAGATATCATAGTTAATTAGTTATACGGTCACAGATGGGTTAACTAGAATTTAAGAGAACAAAAAAAAAAACTCTGAACTTAATACCATATCGAGTCTTTCGCCCATAGGGAAAACGACCAAATAGCCAATACTGTATGCAGATATAGATAGATAGATACATAGCTAATGTTACGCGCAGATGACAGAACAGCTGTAGCCAAAACCAATACATTGCTCGCACACTATATCGACATATCACTAGAAAGCAGCAGCATCTGGATCACTCAAGCAGGCATCTGAAAGGCAAATGCTTAGTTGGGTGTACTCTTTCCCTCATGCAATCATGCTCGCAGAAACTATATGTACTTCACAAAGACACTCAATAATGCATATCTCAACAGCTTGACACACTACGAAAGGCGCGGATGAAAGCTCAGAAGCATTTTCGGTGGACGATAGCAGGGCCGGATTCATCGTACTCTTCCTTGGATATCCACATCTGCAACAGAAAAAATGATTGGAGTAAGAAGCTTATACTGTGAAAAACAAAACTTCAAAATCGAACTGATGTTAGTTTGTATTCATAGCCTATGGCGACAATCAAAATCACTGGAACGTTGTCCTTCACAATATACCAATTTATATGTGTTCACATGCACTTGTCAATTTGGTTGATTGTTGGTTCCACTTAAAAAAGAAAGATGGTAAAAAACAAAGGAACCTAAGAAGCCATCTCCATGATAAGATCATAAATGTTACTGTATGACAACAAGGAAAGGGCCCTGTTAGTAGGTACCTGCTGGAATGTGCTGAGCGAGGCAAGGATTGAACCACCAATCCAAACACTGTATTTTCTCTCCGGAGGCGCCACTACCTTGATTTTCATACTGCTCGGTGCAAGGGCAGTGATCTCCTTGCTCATCCTGTCAGCAATGCCAGGGAACATGGTCGTTCCTCCACTGAGAACGATGTTGCCATAGAGATCCTTCCTGATATCAACATCACATTTCATGATAGAGTTGTAGGTGGTCTCATGGATGCCAGGAGCTTCCATCCCAATCAGTGACGGCTGGAAAAGCACTTCTGGGCATCTGAACCTTTCCGCGCCAATTGTGATGACCTGCCCATCGGGCAACTCGTAGCTCTTCTCGACAGACGAGCTGCTCTTAGCAGTCTCGAGCTCCTGCTCGTAATCAAGGGCAACAAAGGCCAGCTTCTCCTTTATATCTCTTACAATTTCCCGTTCTGCTGTTGTAGTGAAGGAATAACCCCTTTCTGTGAGGATCTTCATTAGGCTGTCAGTCAGATCACGACCAGCGAGATCCAACCTAAGAATAGCATGAGGAAGCGCATATCCCTCATAGATTGGCACAGTGTGGGTCACACCATCACCAGAATCAAGCACGATACCTGCATACAAGAGAATGGGGTCAGATCACCATTCACCAATGACGAGAATCAAAGATGAAGTTGTCCTAGAAAAACTCATCAGTTAATAGGTGAAAATGAGCACATACCTGTTGTGCGACCACTGGCATATAGGGAAAGAACAGCTTGGATAGCAACATACATTGCTGGTGCATTGAATGTCTCAAACATAATTTGGGTCATCTTCTCTCTGTTTGCCTTTGGGTTTAGTGGCGCTTCTGTCAGCAGAACTGGATGCTCTTCTGGAGCAACACGCAGTTCATTGTAGAAGGTGTGATGCCAGATTTTCTCCATATCATCCCAGTTGTTCACAATACCATGCTCAATTGGGTACTTCAAGGTCAAGATACCTCTTTTTGACTGTGCCTCATCACCTACATAGGCATCCTTTTGGCCCATTCCAACCATCACACCCGTGTGCCGAGGGCGGCCAACTATACTAGGGAACACTGCTCTGGGCGCATCATCACCAGCAAAGCCAGCCTGCAGAGAGGAGGGTCTTTCTGTAACAACTCCGTTTACAGGTTTCAGAGATGAATGAATGAACAGAAAGAATGAGCCACAAACCTTGACCATTCCAGTGCCATTGTCACACACAAGTGGCTGGATATCCTCACCGTCAGCCATTGATCTGCACAGACAATCTGAATTCAGAGACCGTCTCAAATGTTCACTTGTTAAAGCACAAAATTCGAACCTCGTTCATGCTAGAGGGCTTGGAAATTTAAGTTATGATTGATAAGGGAAAGACCATATAATTTTCAGGTACATAATGATAATTAAGAGCAATTTGTGATAGCCAAGTAAAAGGAATGTACTTAGCAGGCCTTATCTCTAGGCCAGGTACTCAGGTTGCAGCAAGATTATTACCATTAATGAATCTTTGAACAAGGACCAACTGGTAAATAGGACTAACGACTTCGAAGGAAAAAAAACATATAACACCACGATAAATCATAAAGTGGATTAATTATGCTCAAGATACTAAAGAGAGCTATAAGCTGGCATAAGCTGTCCTGTCAGGCACAGACATGATGATCACTTGCCCGCCCATGTGCTACTGAGCCTAACAAAATGAATAAAACTACAGCTGTACTGGATCAGAATTATTGCTGCTGCTGCACATCCAGCCTATAGCTGGATAATTCATTTAGCCGTAGATGATGGAAGTCTAAAGTCCGTGTGCCAGCAAGAAGTCAGTAGTGGCGCCCATCATTCCAATTCCAGCTAGCAAAAAGTTATCAACAGGGGATTGTTTATGCCAAAAAGAAAGGGAAAAAAACAATAGCTGGCTGTGTTGACAGATTGAGCTGTTTAGACCAAGATAACCTGACAAAGATTCAAGTCAGGGTTAGCAGTATTTGACATGAAGATGTATATTTTTATTAGTTAGGATTAGGAAAAGCTAAGTATAAGGTTTGCCCAATAAAAGCTCAGTAAAAAAAAAAACAGTTAGGCCGCCAAGCACGAGAAGATCACAAGTATGAAGCACTGGTTGGGATCTAAATCAACACTTGCAGAAACTATTTGTAGGCCCACGGCAATCCACACGATGAGCAAAAACATCCATCTAAAAACCTTTGAAGTCATTCATTTCCCACGAGTATCCCCCATGTAACCGACTTGGCACACCAAAACCAGCACCATGATATGAGATCTACGAGGAGCATGCACATCCGCCGCATATCAAATCCATTTCTGTTCCCGAGGATCCGGGTATGACACATGAAACAGTAACTTTTTCCCCCCTCTTAATCGAAGGGGACGGAAAACACTAGCTAACACATACTGTACTGCTTATTACAGGATCCGATCAAGCTAGCAAGAACACTGATGCATATTCGGACATACTGCATAAACTCTTTCAAGAATTGCAGTTGCGCGGGTGCTAATAACGAAGACGGATCCAGATACGGATGCAATCGCATGCTAGGACTGAGAAGAAACAAACTCTAATCTAATCTCAGGGCAAGGTAGGATGACTTACCAGCAGAAGGATGGAACTGAACCAGACAACCCAGTCGACGCACAAATCGACAGCAGAGGTGCGGTCAGCGATTGTGGCGGCAGGAGCGAGCAGAGGTGCGGTCAGTCGGTGGTGGATCCGACGGGGAGAGGAGACGAGGAGGGCGCTGCGGTGAGGGTGAGGGGTGCCTGCTCTGCTCTGCTCTGGAAGGGGAGAACGCCAGAACGGCGTCCGTTTCATTTATATGCGCGGGGCGCGGCGACAGTTAGCAGAAAAGAGGGACGGGGGCAAAGCCAAAATTCAGACGAAAACCATCCAATTTGACCGCCGTTTTTGGCTTCTATAACTGCTTTCAAACAAATCGAGGCCGAATTTCCTACTCGTGTGACCGTGTGAGCAAGATGTGGAATGTTCCTGCTGTTGATTTGTTTTTTTTATAAAAAATAACTACAACGGGGGAGAAGCTCTCCACCTGATTTATTGAAACATTGCTCAGAGAAGCATGTTACAAGGCTTACTCCTGCTGTTGATTTGTGAAGCAAACACCTCACAATGCCTTTTTTTGCGTTATAATATAATTTTTCTTTGAATTACGTTCATTTGTAGTTTATCTTTTTTGTTTGATTTGTAGTTTTTCTTTTTGGCTAGTATTGTTGGACATTTGGTTTACCGTCCTACCATCACATACAATTAGACCTCGTTTGGAACGTGTGAAAAATTTACCGTTTCTGCGTTTTTTCTATGAAAATGAACTGATTCCTGTGAAATTCCTGCGTTTCAAACAGACACTTAGTGTTTCATTGTACTATAGAACTACCTATTGCCAAACACTATATAGCACCTAAACTGGTGCATGAAACTTTTTAACAAAATTACATAAAGAGAATGCAATCATTTAGAGTTATGTCTAAATTGAGCTAGAACAAAAACTTGTACAAGAAGAAATGATAAAGATAAAATTGTATCTTTTTATAATAAGCAATTAACACATGAATAGCTGCGAGTGCTTGTGTTTGACCCACAACAAACATTTTTTTAAAAAAAATAACGGCAGGAGCTCTGCCCTTCAATTAAGATGGAGAAAAGAGAGTTTTTATGTACAATAAAATTAGCCCTCTTGGACAAAAAAAACACAGCCAAGACCTTTTTTTATTAAAAACACAATCAAAGCCTCATTCTCAATAAGTGAGCTTTAACCCCTCCTTAAGCTGGCTCTCTTTCTTTACACGATATCCTCCTTTACTCTGGAGGCCACCTGCGTTGGTATCTCTGAAGTGTTGTTGAATATTCGCCTATTCCTTTCCTTCTAAATGTTCCATATTGTGTAGATCACCACTCCATTGAACTGTCTTTTCATCAGTTTGGTGACTTTTTGGGCGGTCTTGTTCCACCAATCATCTATGTGCATTGGTTCTGGTTGTATATTAGCGATATGGGTGTCAATCTTCCCATAGCAGTACCTGGTTCCACACCACCTTAGCGAAAGGGCGAGGGCCAAATGCAAACCGGTTTCCAAAGGACTGTTGCATAGGACGCAATGTTCCGGGTGTGGCCATTCTCTTTTTTGTAAGTTGTTAGTATTTTATCTTGAACCATAATCTAAGCAAAAACCTTGTATTTGTTTTCTGCTTGCGCTTTCGAGACTTGGCAATACTAGAATCTTGTATAGGAGACACTGAACTGGATTCGGTATGCTGATTGGGTGGAGTAGCAACCATTGGTCGTCCATTTCCAAACTATGGTGTCATGAACGTCTGGACATGTTGGATTTTGATCCAAAGGGCGACAAACTCCTCAATGTGAGTAGCAGTAGTGATATTGCCCCTCAGAGAGCATATCCATGTCTCATTATGTAGCTCTTGTTGGACCGTCCTATTTTTCTTTCTTACTAGTTGGAGGAAGAGGTAGAGTGCTATATTTCTAGGCGCTTTTCCCTCAAGCAACTGTTGTGCCAAAAACAGGTTTTTTTTCCTCTCTAACCGTGACTATTGTTGATGCATTGAAGAGCATATACATTGTTCTTCTTGCACAAGTTTCTTTTTTTTTCAAATTTAACTTTCAGTTTATTTTCTCTCACATAACACTATTTAATCAGTCGGAATCAGCCGACTTATGTATGAGTCGAATAGGTTGCAGCCTTCGTGGCTCTGTCCATCCTCTTTTTCTGTTGCAATTTTTGATAAAACCAATTTAGAAGCTACTACCATGTTTGATAATGCGGTAACAGTGACACACATATCTTAATCACTTGCTCTTTTTTTAGGAAAATATAAACGCCTCGATCGACGTCGTTGAGAACCAGAAGGTTTTCATGGCGGCGAGCCGAGGCGCGAGGTCCACTTCGTACGGAATGCCCGTCTCTTCTTCCAAATCCAAACTCGTCAAAGACGTTGTTGCTCTCTTCATGTCGAGCACAACGAAGACGCCATCATACAGCAAGAACACCGCGCCGCTCCTCTGGTCGCCGAAGCCCTTCACCAGCTCGAGCCGATGATCCATCCATGGCTTCCGCCTCGGCCACGGCCCCCACTCCGCCATCATGTCGATCTCCACATGCCGCGCCCAGCAGGAGCCTCCAGCAGCTGACGACGACGACAGAACCCAGACGGACACCGTGCACCGGTGCGTGGCGACGAAGCTCAGCTTCTTCCCGTCCGGCGACGACGCCAGCAGATGGGACGACGACGACGACGTCGACTTCGTCTGGCAGTAGTCTTTGGGGACGTCGACTGAGCCCACGGCGGCCGCGTTCACGTCGTAGGTCAGGATGTACTCGCCGACGTCGTCCTTTTTCGGCAAGATGCACTACCACAGTCTAAACGTTCTCTTAATGATGTGAAGTTCTCCTAGTGTTTTGGTAGTTAAAATTTAGTACAAATTTTTCCTAATAAATGTCTCCTAGTGAGATTTCTCATGTGTTATGACTAGTTGTAGTGTTTTACTACTACTTAAAAACACTAGAAGTCCACCATTCTAATAGTGATAATGCCGTCGGCATGCATTAATTAGCCAGTGGACGACGCCGACGATGACGACCGCGGCGTCTTTGAAACTGCGCCGGCTAATCATGCACCACCAAGGGCACGCGTGGTCGGCGGCGGTGGTGGTCTTCACGGGGCTCCATCTCAATTGGCCGTCGGCGTCCGAGTCCGACGACGACACGGTCTGCACCCGGACGTGCACCGACTTGCCGATGTCCGCCATGTCCGCGGCGAGCAGCATGAAGGAACGAGCCGATGCCGTCGGCGGCGGTGAGCAGAGCGAAGTAGTCGATCACGACGCCGCCGCCGAGTAGCCCGATGTCCGGCGCGAAAGGGAGGAAGGCGCGGGTGCTGGTCATGGGGTCGTACACGCACAGGTCTCTCCTCCACCGCCGGTGGATCTCGAGGCGGCTGAGGACGACGAGCCCGTTGCGCGACGTGCGGGGCACGTACGACGACCGCTTCGGGAGCCCCGAGGCGCCGCGTCGCGACATGAACGGCGAGAGGTAGTACCTCTCCATGGTCCCGGACGCCGTGGTGAGCGGGTGCACGATGGAGAAGCCGGTCTCGCTGAGGACGCCCAGGGTCCTGGACGGCACCACGGCGGCGTCGGGGCCTCCTTGGCAGACGCGGCGGACGAAGCCCGCGCTCAGGATCTCGCGCCGGACCAGCTTGCTTGTGGCGGCGCACCGGAAGATGGTGGCGGCATCGGTGCGCGCCGCGATCTCGAGCAGGATGCAAACCGGGAGCTCTGGAACCGTCCGGGTCCGGCGACGCTTGCATGCCGCCGGCATTGCTCGCTTGGGTGCCGCCGGCATTGTTCGCTTGCGTTTAGTAGGCATTTTTGTTCGCTTGCTGAGGTAGATGTGCGACTCACATTGATTTGCTACTATACCTCTCCCTATTCTGCGTGTATATATGTGCAGCGTGCTGGCCATCTTTGCAATTCCGAGTAGGATACTGATTGGTGGCACTTTATACAAGGGAAATTGATACTATAGCTTAGGCATCTGCCTTTTTTTTCAAGGACCCGTTAGTTTTATACCTTGGGTTGTTCTTCAGCATCTGTCTCGCCGCGGGATGAAAATGGATCATATACGAATGGATATCACTAGTATACATTTGTTTTTACTGATTCCAATTTGAATACAGATAGTGTTAACCATGCCGGATAAGATAGGGTCCATTATCGACATTATAAATATACGATTTGAGTATTTAGATACGGGCGTGGTATCGGATGTTGAATATCCGGACGCGGATACTAATTGATCTAAATCCTTCTAAACGGATTCGGTCTCCAATATGATCGGAAAATATCCGCACTATTTTCACCAAGCCTCTTCCTAAGGAGAGCATAGCCGAATACTCTATTGGAGTGAGAAGAGTGGTGCTAGACTTGTATACGAGATATGAGTTCATAACCACCGAGACTATCAAGGAAGAAAGGACTCGAGAGATAAACAATGAAAACAATGTTTTCGAAACAAATATACTGAATGCCGGATACAAGAGTGTTGTCTAAAATAATTTTAAAATTCATACGTCTGAAACATAAGAGAAGTGTAAAATTAAGGGCATGTTTCGTATAGCTCATAACAGTTTTAGTTTTTTTTTTGTCAAACGCCTCTTTTCAAAACAGCTTCACTGATAAAACTATTTTTCTTCCTCTCTCATAAAGATATGAGGTGAGATGAAGTTGAAAATAGTAGCTTATCACAACTCTCTCTCCCCTCCCTCTTTCTCTCTCACATGCATGCATAAAGTTGTTGGTGAAGCTATTTTGTCAAACATTTTTTTTTTAAAATAGCTCAACTTCACCTAAAAAGTTGCTTATAAAGCTATTTTTTTTAAAAAAAAACAGTTTTACTGGTGAAGCAGAGTTGTACCAATCAGACCCTAACCCTTTGTATCAATAAACGAGTAACCATACCTATCTATCTATCGACGAGGACTAATCAAGATATGTACTTATTATGTAGTGCTAATTATATTGACAACGGATCTAGTGCAAACTCAACCCCCGTGTAAACTGTGCAAACTCTAATCTGGACCGTAGGATGTTGATCCAAGGGCGCGAAGAGATTGGGTAATTTTGCATTTAACCACCCACTCTTAATCGCACTTTTACAAATCCCTCCTTCCACCTCTCTCATGTGCCCCCTTGGATCAACATCCTAAAGTTCAGATTAGAGTTTGCACAGTTTACACGAAAATTGAGTTTGCACTAGATCCGTTGCCAATTATATTTCTTCGTGCTAACTATTCTATAAGAGCACGTACACGCAGCATCTTTTTAACCATAGATAATACGAGGATTGACACGTAGAAACAAAATGTTTAATGCAACATCTTTAGGCCCCGTTTAGATGGAACCAAAAACCAAAAAATTTCAAGATTCTCCGTCATATCGAATCTTGCGGCACATACATGGCACATGCATGGAGTACTAAACGTAGACGAAAAAAAACTAATTACACAGTTGATCGAGAAATTGCGAGACGAAACTTTCGAACCTAATTAGTCCATAATTAGACAATTTTTACCAAATAATAACGAAAGTGTTACAGTAGCCAAAAGTCAAAATTTTTTGGATCTAAATGCGCCCTTAGCATGGCAGAGGAGAGCAGCTACCTGAAGTAATGAACTAGTAGTGAAATGAGCAGCAAGCGTAGGCCAACGATGTTCGTTCCACGCTTCCCGAGCTTGAGAACGATCGACGAATTAAGCAGCTAGCTAGAAGGATTTCATGGAGGCTAGCCGAGATGCGAGGTCCACCTCGTACGGGATGCCCGTCACCTTCTCTCCTCCCAAGCACGTCGTTGCCCCCGTCTCCATGTCCAACACAAAGCGGACATCAGCAAACCGCAAGAACACCGCTGGGCTCCAACAACAATCGCCGAAGAAGCTCTCCAGCTCGAGCCAAGGATCCATTCATGGCATCAACATCGAGCCCCACACCGCCATCATGTCTATCTGCACGTGCCGCTCCCATGAGAACTTCCTTCTGACGACAGAACCCAGACGAACACCACGAGGTGGGCCGCGACGACGAAGCTCAGCTTCCCGTCCGCCGACGACGACGCCAGCCGGGAATGCAACGTGCAGGCTCTCTCAGCAGGTCGGGGCGCCGCCCTGTCCTTGGGGACGCCCACTGAGCCCACGGCGGCGGCGTTCACGTCGTAGGTCAGGATGTACTCGCCGACGACGGCGTGTTGGAGGGAGAAGGAGCTTCTGATGCCGCAGTGTATTAGCCAGTGGACGACGCCGCCGGCGACGACCGCGGCGTCGTTGTGTCTGTCCGGGTTCGTGCACCAACGAGGGTTGCTGGACGGCGGCGGCGGCGGCGCTGGCGCAGGACGACGAGCCCGTTGCGCGACATCAGGGGCGCGTACTGCTCCAGGAGACCCGCGGCGGCGATGCTGCCGGTGCGCGACATGAACGGCGCGAGGTACCTCTCCTCTCCTCTCTCCAGGGTCCGGGACGCCGCGGTGACCGGGTGCAAGACGGAGAAGGTATTATTGGCGACGACGCCCAGGGTCCTGGACGGCACCACGGCGTCGGGGCCATGGCAGACGCGGCGGAGGAAGTCCGCGCTCAGGATCTCGCGCCGGAGCAGCTTGCATGTGGCGGCGCACCGGAAGATGGTGGGGGCATCGGCGGTGCGCGCCGCGATCTCGAGCAGGAGGCACGCCAGAGTTCTGGAACCGGTGGCGCGCACGTCCGGCGAGACTTGCGTGCCGGCGGCATTGTTCGATTCCTGCCGTAGATGTGCAACTCACCTTGGTAAGATTTACCGTGTGGAGTGCATGCTATGTTTGCAAATCCAAGTAGGATACTATTCTTTTTTAGGGGGGTAGGATACTAATTGATGACCGACAGAGCATCTCCAACGGTTTTATAATTTTTGTTTAACAAAATTAGAAATTTGTCAAGTCCCAAATAAATATGGCAAACATAAAAAGAGTCTATCTCCAACGGTTTCTCATTATTCACTTGGTAAAATTTAAAATTATACGCGCGAGTGAGAAATATTCCGCAAGAGTAGTGCGCGGGGCGATTGCCTAGCGAAATGTAGCTTCACATATATGACAAATATCACCTAGTGTTTGTCAAGTTAACAAAAGTGTCACGCTCATTTGTCAAACCATTGGATAGGAGATTTTTAGATTTTTTTGCAAAAACAAGAATGACAAGCCCATTTGCAAAACCGTTGAGATGCTCTTCAGTAAACTTCAGGTGTCTGGATTTTAGTTTTTTTCAAGTCGATGGCTATTACATATATTTATATTAAGATTGTAGTATTAGTTCGTTACAATTTCTTTAGACACAATCTGTAACTTTGTTTTGAAAAAAAAATTATTAGAGAAAATAAGAAACCTAAAAATATCTTATATGTTGGCACAAAGATAATACTTACAGTTATTTTTAAAGTCAGATAAGGATAAAAATATGATATGTTATGACACAAAGACAAATAACAAATCACAAAACTGATAATTTTTTTTATACTAATAGTACAAAAATGTTGTCTGAAATCTTCTTAAGATTCAGACACCTAAAATATAGGAGAACTGAAGAAGTTATGCAGCTATTTATATAAGGGGTAAGGGAATTGCTAGGCGTGCGATTTTTTTAAGTGACAAACAGGAGTGCAGGACCGTTAGATTTAGATTGGATGGCTCATGTCCAAATTATGTACCTTGGATTGATCTTTAACATGTCTCTCGTACTTCGCATTTTCCTCCGCCTACCGTCGGGCGCCAACCGACCTCCTAGCCGCCACGCCACTTACCTGGCCTCGCCGGACTATCTAAAGTGCCTTCGCCCCTCCATGGTCCAACTGTTTTCCTCATCTGCATGTAAAGACCCTATTGTCTCCTCACTTCGCCCCTTGTGCTCATCTCCTTCGCCTAGTTGGCCT
This sequence comes from Microstegium vimineum, assembly GCA_022036555.1. Lineage (NCBI taxonomy): Eukaryota > Viridiplantae > Streptophyta > Magnoliopsida > Poales > Poaceae > Microstegium > Microstegium vimineum. The sequence goes on from CM039124.1 coordinate 61,737,009, forward strand.
ATCTCTCCCTAGTCCTTTTCTAAGAGTAACTCCAACAATATCCTTTAAAACATGGCTCTTACATTTTATTTTATGGCTCCCCTAACTTTTGAGGCTCTGTTTTTTTAGCTGCACTCCAATAAAAACCATCGAAATAGGCCCCTCAAATTCATTCTTAGAAAGAAATACATATAGAGCACATCGTCATCCTCTTTATCTTCTTACTCATTGAGGAAATCGACCATGTCTCGGCAATGTCATGGCAACAAAAAAGGAATGCCTTCCAGGGGTGCATCGAGGCCCAAGGGAGGGGGCAAGGGGTGCCGCTGAAGGTGGCCGTCGCACCGGAGGAAAGAAGGAACGAAGAGTATCGCCCATGCCGGGTGAGAAAGACTATCAGGAGTGGCGCCGACACTAGGGGACGAGGCCGCATTGGGCCTCACACTACCACGTAGAGGGAGAAGGCCACTGGGTGGGTGATGCGCCAGGATTCACGCCACCTCGTGGAGGGAGAGTCGACGGTGTCAGAGAGAGATTCACCTGGTTATAGAGACACGTTGGGAGAGGGGAATGAGTGTGACGGGATTTGCCGAGGGGCAGGGGAGGTGGCATCGACGGTGATAATGTGACACGGGAAATGAGCTAGTGGAAGAAATGGTGACAACAGAAAAGTAACCCCCCTCTAGAGCCCCTAGGAATGAGCTTGAGGATTAAATTTGGAGGCCTCTTACGTGTAAGGGTATAAGTAGGGGTCTGGTAGAATGGATTTTTTGCCCACTAGCTGTTAAAAGTAGGGTAGGGATTTAAGCAAAGCACAACTGGCCCTACCCCCAAATGTTTCGTTGATGCGAGGAGAGTGGTGCCTGACCTGATCTTGATTTATAGTGCCCATATAGATGATGTGAGTTTATAATTACTGAGATTATCAAAAGGAAATAACTCAAGAGATAAACAACGAAAACAACATCCGAAAGTAAAAAAACATATCATGTTTAATTGAGATGCATAGTTGAGAATTGAGAACCCCACATTGTAAGGGCTTCTCTAGTGGTAAAGGAGAAGAGACTCATGGTCTGACGTGGAGCGTCGACGAGTCGACTCAACGACTAGAGCAAATGAATCTTCGAGGAGAGAGAATAATCCATTCACATTTTGAGGTCGACTCTTGAGAAATAAAAAATGAACTTGGCCCCTGTGAGATGGTCATGGTTTGGTGTGGAGCAAATGAAGGCAGAGAAGGTGTTTGATTTTTTATTTTTTTTCCTCATGGGGCCATGGTACTGTTTGGTCAAGGGTTGACTCCTTTGCTCTTTGACATGACCGCCTCTTTCCTGAATGAACCGATTCATCACTGTGGGTGCCCTAAGCTGGCATCCATGAATGATGGTGTTGTTACCCTCTAAAAAATGTGGGTGTTGTTGCAAATTGCAGCTTTGTATATATATATATATATATATATATATATATATATATATATACTATGATATACAAGCAACATCTATCCTTGTCGAGGATGAATGATACTCTCTGTCTCGAAAAGAACACATGTTATATTTGAATTAAAACTTTCTTAATTTAACTAAGTTTTTGGAAAATAATACCAACATATTAATGTCTTCACTAGGTTTACTATAAAAATATATTTCATATAATTAATATGATAATTATTTAGCATTATAAATATTAAATTGTTTTTTGTATATTTAGTTAAATTTAAAGTTGTTTGACCCCTCAGAAAATGTGAATTGTATTTTTTGGTGGTGTGTGTGTGGAGGGGGGGGGGGGGGGGGTGTAAGCGGGGAGAGTAGCACCCAGTTGCCAAATTCTCTGAGGCATGGACTATTCTGGGAATTCAAAGGCTTTGGCGCTTTGCCGCTGCAGCTGCTCATTACAAATGGCAGGCCATTTGACATCTTACATTCAGGTGAACAAGGCAGACAATGATACATGTTTTCCAAAGCTTGTTTCTCTTGTTGAAGAAGTGACAACAATGAACACCAGGTCCTTATCAAAGCCCTGTCTCAACGTCTCTGCTGTACAGTGGATCGGTCGCACAAAACAAAGCTTGCGTCACTGAAAATATAATGGCACTGCTCCCGTTATACCTTTCATATATCAACTTGCACAAACAACAACTACCACAGTTCTTTAGAGCCATCGCCAGCAATGACGCGTCTTTGATCCAAAGCACGATCTAGGCATCGGTCCACGACAAGTACATATTATAGGAGGGGAAAAGAAAGAAACAAGCAGATTGGAACAAGTTTCTAACGATGACAAAACCTGACAGCAGAGATACCAAAGAAGCTCCAAATGGTTCCCCTCGCGTGTAACGATGTCAATTGTCAAGAGAAGACGCTAACAAAGATAAAGATGTTGCCGAGGAATCGATCAGAAATTCCGATGCACACACATACTCCTATATATGAGCACCTGACAACTGACACTGACGGTATGCATTGCAGTGCAGTACAGCTCTGAGAAGACAACATCAGAATCTGCCTGCCATGGCCGTGCTTGGAGCTGGTCCCGTGCTTGTCGCCGTCGCCCTGGCACTCGCGGGCCTCCTCTGGCTGAGATCACGAGGAGGCTCCAGTAAGGAGATGAGGGACATCCCTGGCACGATGGGGTGGCCGGTGGTGGGCGAGACCTTCTCCTTCATCTCCGACTTCTCGAGCCCAGCGGGGATCCTGAGCTTCATGCGCGAGCGGCAGCGGCGGTTCGGCAAGGTGTTCAAGACGTACGTGCTGGGTCGGATCACGGTGTTCATGACGGGGAGGGACGCCGCCAAGATCCTGCTGTCGGGGAAAGACGGCGTCGTGAGCCTCAACCTCTTCTACACGGGCAAACAGGTGCTGGGCCCCACCAGCCTGCTCACCACCAACGGCGACGAGCACAAGAAGCTGCGCCGGCTCATCGGCGAGCCGCTCTCCGTCGACGCGCTCAAGAAGTACCTCGGCTTCATCAACGACCTCGCCGTGCAGACGCTGGACACGTGGCAAGGACGCAGCAGGGTGCTCGTGCTGGAGGAGGCCTCGTCGGTAAGCATTGCATTGCATCGATCGATCTGCCGGCCGCCGTCGCCGTCGCTGCTCATCAATGTCGTCTCCGTGTATGTACGTGCAGTTCACGCTGAAGGTGATCGCCAACATGCTGGTGAGCTTGGAGCCGGAAGGGGAGGAGCAGGAGAAGTTCCGGGCAAACTTCAAGGTGATCTCGTCGTCGTTCGCGTCGCTGCCGCTCAAGGTCCCCGGCACGGCGTTCCACCGGGGACTCAAGGCCAGGAACCGGATGTACGCGATGCTGGACTCGGTGATCGCGAGGCGGAGGAAGGTGAGCGGCGGCGGCGGCGGTGAGGCGGCGGCCCCGAGCGACTTCCTGCAGACGCTGCTGCGGAAGCACGCCGGCGACGAGGCGGACAAGCTGACGGACGCGCAGCTCAAGGACAACATCCTCACCCTGCTGGTCGCCGGCCACGACACCACCACGGCGGGCCTCACCTGGCTCGTCAAGTTCCTCGGCGAGAACCCCGACGTCCTGGACAAGCTACGGGTGAGCCAGCCGGCCGGACAGAGAGCATCTGTTACTTCCTGCTCCTTAGTTCAGCCGTCTGTCAGTGGACGGACCAACTGTTGTCACTGAATTCTTACAGTGGTGTGGTTGCAGGAGGAGCACCTGGAGATCAAGGAGAGGCTCAACGGATCGTCGCGTCTCGGGTGGTCTGATGTCAACAACATGCCTTACACAAACAAGGTCTTGGTTTCTGTCTCGGTCTCATCTCATCTCATATATATATATATATATATATATATATATATAATATATATATATATAGGACTCAAATCTCATCACTAGCGACTGAAATGCTGCAGGTGATGAACGAGACCCTGAGGAGAGCAACCATCCTGCCATGGTTCTCAAGGAAAGCCGCGCAGGACTTCAGCATCGACGGTGAGTGGCACTGCAACCTACGTAGCTGCCAACGACACTGGATCGAGCAGCATGGTGGACTGATGCTGTGGAATCTATGTATTGTATATGACACGAACGCAGGTTACGGGATCAAGAAGGGGACGTCGGTGAACCTGGACGTGGTATCCATCCACCACGACCCGGCCGTCTTTGCCGACCCGGAGCGCTTCGACCCCAACAGATTCGACGTGAGTCTATTTCCGGCAAGCTCCGGCCGGGGTCGCCAGTGTGTGTTCGTTGATGCCAGCCATGTTGTTCCGTACAGCTTCCTGGGGTTCGGGAGCGGGCCACGGATGTGCCCCGGGATGAGTCTGGCCAAGCTGGAGATTTGCGTCTTCGTCCACCACCTCGTCTGCCGATACAGGTAAGCATCCAGCTTTCCCATGCACCCATCCACCAGCAGCGGCTGAGCCCACTCACTTGGATTCGATTTGGTTTGCAGCTGGAAGCCTCTGGAGGACGACGACAGTGTGCAGCCGACGCTGGTGCGGATGCCCAAGAACAAGTACCCCATCGCACCAACCGCACTCTAAGATAGTAACCCGAGAAAGAAAAGAATGTGCCGTGCAACCAATAGGATTACGCGGATTATATATATAATATATATAGAAAGATGCACGTTACTACCACATCATCAACGATACATAGATGCAGATAGTATGTCTGTCCGATCCGGCACCAATAGGATTTTGGAACCAAAAAAGTGCTCAGATCAATCACCACGCATGTTTAGCATAAACACAATATTCCAACAGAGCACTGAGAAACAAGCTTGATTCAATGGATCATGGTGAAATGATCACAATTTGTACTTTTAAACGTCGAAGCTATGTTGTTGTCATGTAAATGATCAAATGTTTTGCCCGCTCAGGCAGCAATAAAGCCCGAAACGAAATGGCTCCAGCCGCAATGAATGATAAAAACATACAGCACACAGCTGAGAGAAACAAGCTGGATCCGCTGTACAAATCAACATGCTTAAAACCCAAAGAAAAGAATCTTGAACAGCTATTGTAACCTACTTGGGTACAAAAACTCAATTGGCTGGTACCAACTTCAAACAACCCTAACGTTTGCATCCTGAGATTTGGTGAGGTAACAAAAGGCTACTAATCGAAGACAAATGTAGATGCCAAAGGACAATTAGTATGCTGCTGATGAATCATAACATCATCATATAACTCCTCTCAAAAGGGACCAGTAACTACTCTGGAACCAGCATATAAGCTGCAATAGGCCGGCCGGCGTTGCGGCGTCAAAGGAACGGCAACCAGATAGCATCACATCCACTCAGGCTGAATAAGCATAATCTCTGGTCTCACAAGGAACAGGAACAGAGGGCCGCTCAAGGAACACCCCAGCATGGGCATGGCGAAGTAGGCCGCTCAAGGAACACCCCACCATGGCGAAGTAACCATAACCAGTTCATCAAGACACCCGATGAAGTGTGAAACAGTGGTCCTCCAATGCTAAAGGCACATAGAATGCAACCAAAGAATACTCTCTTTGCATTCGTGGATCAACTGGCCAGACTAAAATGAGACGACTGAAATGATCTTAGGACGTAAAGTAACCAATCGAGAACGACAGTAGCAACCAATCCAGAACAAGAACAAATAACCAAAAAGAAGCCTGCCAAAACAAAAGTCATTTGAGAATGACGTTGTAAGACAATACTGAAGATGTAAGATTGAAAACATTACCGGTTAACTTTCCCTAACGGATGATCCATCACTTGCTTTCAGAAGAGGTGACAAGAACATAGATTTTTCTTGTAGTTGTAGGTGTGTTCAAGCAGATTATAGTCGACCCCTTGATTCCCCGAAAAGAACACAAATGCGGACACTAACTTGCCATCCAATCCCCATATCCCAGGCGTATCCACATAAGCATAACTAGGACCAGGATCATCAACACAGCGACAAAATCCATCTTTTAATAGCCAAATAGCATATCAAGTAAACATGCAGGATCCAAGCACCAAGCACTATGACCAAGTCATATGCCTGGCAAGCAGGAAATGATAATAAACCGGTCAGTAATATGGTCTATAACAAAGCAACTGATTTCTCACGGTACATGGTGACTCCAACTACAGGATAACAAAGTTCCAGACACAATAACAAGCCTTGTAATAGTAGATAGACTTTCATACCTGGATGGCACAAACTTCTCAAGAACTAGGCCATCAGTAAGGACCTGATCGGTCACGGCTGTAGCGATCGCCCCCATAGCTCCCTCCATCTCGGCTACGGCCAGAGTATCGGTCACCACCACGGTCAGATCCATAACGCCCACCGCCGCCGCCACCACCACCATACCTGTCATCTCTGCCACCATATCTGTCACCTCTGCCACCATCATCCCCAGATGGACACTCTCTAGCAAAATGACCAGGTTTCCCACACTTGAAGCAGTCCCCACCACCACCTCCTCGCGGTGCACGCCCACCACCATAGTCACGACCACGGTCATAACGAGATCCACGCTCACGGTCATAATCACGGTCACCATTACGGTCTCTACCAGGTCCTTGTGGCTGAGCTTTATCAACAGTGATGTTCCTCCCGTCCAAGTCCAGTCCATTCATTCCCTCAATAGCATCCTCCATGGCTTGCTTCTCATCAAAAGTTACAAAGCCAAAACCACGAGAACGGCCAGAAAATTTGTCAAGAACCACCTGCATATTACCAACAAAACAAAATTAAATAAACCATAAATAAGAGACCATGCTAGATAACAAATAAACCACAAAGCAATATTGTACACATAATGGATATATGCTTTACGTCAAGTTACAGTACAGATTATCTGACCATTCAGAGGCAAAAATATTCCATAGAGCATTCGTGAAGACAGGAATAATACAGGGTACATATATATATGGCGGAAAAATTTGGATACAGAGCAAGAAGAAAAGATGTGTTTGAGCATATCAGTTAAATTCAAGATTTTTTAGAGACAAACTAATACAGTATACCAATGTCTACCGCAGTGCAAAAGAAAATTATTATTATTCCTTAAAAAAAGAGAAAAATATTTTACTAGTAAAAAGAAAAGGAAAACTATCCTAAGCAACAGTTACCAACACAATCTTCGGTATTCACATTATGTTTTTTAAAAAAAAAATGTTATTCGTGTCACCTTTGCCTCAGTGAGGTTGCCAAATTTTCTGAATGCATCCTTGAGGCTTTCATCAGTTGTTGACCAGGACAGATTCCCAATGAAGCAACGGTACTCATCAACATCAGCCATCACTAGAACAGATAACAAATATGTACACATATAAGTAGGAGGCTAGAGCTACCAAGAGATATCACTGCAGATTCGGTAAAGGTTACAGGTACCCTGTTCTGTAAACTTCTTCAGTCATCCGTACTAATTATACCAAGGCACAAGAGAAAAAAATCAACAAACAGAAGCCTTCACTTGTGATATTTATTTTAGAATTCAAGGTTTCCACAGCTTTGGACACAAAGCACGCAAAGCGTATTTTTTAAGCAGAAGAACTTCCTTTTAATGTAATACAGAGCGGGCATGTTCGCAAAAGATAATGAAATACATGCTCGAGGATGTTAGCGAAAAAATAAAAGCAGAAGCAGCGGCAGCAAAAGATAATGAAATACATGCTCGAGCATGGTAGCGAAAGAATAAAGGCAGAAGCAGCGGCAGAAGACAAGCATAGGCTCACAAAATTGACTTTGCAGTTTATAACCCTTTACTAATTTGCAGAAATCGGCACATAATGTGCACAGGAAGCACACCTAACAACAACACAGCAAGGTTTTTGTCCAACAAAATCAGTGAGTCATTTCCTTTCAAGTACTGGAGCTGAGTGCAAAAGATGTAACTCTCACTCCACTGCTGAAATGTTGAGCTAAATAACATGTTAGATCATCTCCAAGAGTTTCCTACATATTTCTCCTAAAAACTCCATATTTTCGAACTAAAAAAAAAGATCATCTCCAAGAGTTTCTAATAATCCACTCCTAAAATATAGAAGACAAATTTACATTAGAAATCCTATACTATTTCTAAGTCATCCTAACCAGTAACCACTTTTATATATTCTCTGTTGTTCATTTGCAGGAACCCTCTTTCCTACTTTTTTTCTTTTCACACCCTTCGACATCTAGATTGGCCACTTTAGGCAAGCCTAATTTTACACGGAACATGGCAGGGTTCCAAAAAGCAGAACTAAGCACATGCTTCGCGCTTAAGCGCTAAGCGGACAGGTAAGGCTTGGCTTTGGGGCATAAGCAATCCCAAAGCAGCATGGCCGCCTTGGTGGAGCAGCACAGCCGCCAGGGCCAGGTGGCGTCGACCGTCCCCAGGAGGCGGGAGGGAGCGGGAGGCGCGTACGCAGGGTCGCCGGCCGGTGTGCGGAGGACCGGAGGCAAGGCCACTGGCCAGAGGTGGGAGGGGGAGCCGCTGACGCCTGAGAGAGCTGCGAGACACTGGTTCCTTCTCCCTTCTCACGCGGGATGGAGGCCGCTGCCCCCTGAAGGCAGGGCGGAGCGGAGGAGGCGGATGTGCTCCGTCGCTCGGCGGCGCGACGGGAGGTGTGGGGGCGGTGGGGGCGGCGGAGAAGAAAGCTTCCCGGTCCTCCCGAGAGCGATGGGTTAAGGGTTTGAACAAAAATAAATAAAACAACAAAAGGAGAGATAAATCACGCTCCAGAATCCAGATCGGGGCTCGATGCACACGCTGGTAAAACTTAGCAAATCCTAACCAAATCTTACTGGAGCCGCATCACAGATGTGAATCTTACGAAGAAGATAGACAACACAAAAGCAGATCGACAAAAGCAGATCGAGCAGAGAGATACGTAGGTGAGGGAGGGAGGACGGCGAACATAGACAACCTGCGACTGGGAGGGAGCGAGCGAGGAAGAGGAAGCGCACGTCGAATCGAAGATGCCTCTGCCTCGTTATGTTTAGCAAAGGCAAGGGAGCAAAGGCGATCTTATAGGAACAAGATGGGGAATAATCGAGGCAAGGAGGCAGTCGCCCTCGCCCGCCCCAGGATTGGAAATTGGATTGAGACCTTGGAGTGGAGTCCGCCTAGAACCCTAAATCCCGGCGGCGACGCAGAGAAGAGGTACTAGTAGATATTTCCATGGTTGGCACGACAGGTGGGGCCCGCCAGGGGGACATGTGGGTCCGGCTGCAACGCGCACGGCATATGTCGTTGCCTGTTGGCGGCTGCTTTGCTGCGGCCGCGACTTGGACTGTTGGACGCATCAACCCAGCTATAATGGGCCGCTGTGAGGGCTGGGCTGGTCCTGGGCCGCCGACGCCTCCCCGTCAACATAATTATAAGTCTGAGATCCTTCTGAAAACATCGAAGACAACTCCCAAAGAGATGAGGAATACTATGAGGCTAGGAGTGGTTCAACATATAACCTGTATACAAACCCAAATTACCCGTGTAAATTAGCATTCAAAGAAAAGGTGCTTAATTATCTCATTCTTATGATAAAAGCAACACTTTTCATTGGCATCTCATTCTTATGATAAAAGCAACACTTTTCATTGCCTTGCCAATCACGTTTTGCTAAGTTGTCTTTTGTTAAGAACAAGGTATTAATAAAAATCTTTATTTTTAGTGAGGCCTTTATTTTACAAATCAAATTATTTTAGTTCAGGACGTCTTGATGGATCAAAGCCAAATAATGTGACTTCACCCAAAATTGGCCTTTCGTGTCCAAATTCCAATGAAACACATCTTGTTCTTGAGTGAGACTGAGACTAGTGATGCCAGGAAATAGATCATCCTAAGATGTTAAGTTAGGGCCAGTCAAATCACGCCTCCATGAGAAATTTATCAACACCGAACTAATAAAAATCTCTGTTACCGTTTATTGTTTGTGTCTAACATTTTTATATACACAAGGATATTGTTCACTCATAGATGAATTTCCAAGCCATTGTTCACCCATAATCGTCTCCGGGAGCCATCTTTAATTACAAATATTTAATTACAAAGGAGTCAAATCGAAGGAAATCTTGTTTGACCTTCATGAGACTGGTCCAAAAATATGAATCCTCACTTTTCCAATAGACTTGGAATAGTGGTTTGGAGTCCAATTACTTGTTTATAATTATTTACTGCCAAATCTCATTCGTTGTCAACATCTTAAACAATTGTTTGCTTATGATTCCAGTGTTCTTCAACTCTAAACAATGGATTCCTAACCCCCATGTTCCTTAGATTGACAAAGTATACCACTTGTCAAAACCATACCTCCCCACTTTCTTTGCTTGATAATCTGGTTAAAGTGCTGAATAAGTAAGTGAACTTAATAACATATTATTTGTTAATAATACATAGCACATTCTAATGTTACTTTTTTCACAGTTTAACTTAATGGCAATGAAGCAAAATCTTGATTTTCAATGGCACATACAAAGATGTTATTAGTATCAAATTTTCTTGTTTGATTCCCACCTCCTAAACTAAAATGAACCAAATTTTAGTCATTTAAAAACTAAAGTGTCGAACAAACTGGAACAAACTGGTTAAAAGGTGACTAAAACACCTTAGTTTTACTAGTGTATTAAAATGTAAATAAAATATTTTAGTTCATTTTAATTTAGAAGGCGAGAAAAAAAGTAGTCAAGCTCATTGAGGACGCCCGTTGTGCCGTGGGTGGGTTTCGGGCCCAATCTCAGCAGCCAGCAGGTAGACCCTATCCACGCTCCCGCCGTCCGTCGCGTTGCTCCCTAACTCCCGATCCCGCCGCGGCTGGTGAGTCAGTCGCACGCTCGGGACGCTGCGGCGGCGAGCACGTTGCAGGCACCCCACGACAAACCCGCTCATTCGTTGAGCCCCTGCCCGGAGCAATGGAGGCGCTACGAGCGTGGAGGGCCTCCTCTAATCTCATCGGCTTCGCGGCCTCCCGCGCCGCCGCTTCAAGGACCCTTGGCCTCCGCATCCGCTGCTGCTCCGCGGCCGCCGCCACCACAAACCCGCCGCCGGCGCAACCTCAGGACCGCCGACGCCGTAGCGCATCCTCATCGGCCTCCACATCCGACCGCGACTCCATCCGTGCCATCCGCCTCAAAAAAGTTTGTTTTCATTCCTATGTCGCGTCTTTAGTCCTACATATATTGTTTGGTGTGTTTGCCCTCAATTTTCGGTCCGTGGCTGCTACTGACTGGCTTGGGATCGTTGGTTTTCTGGTTGCAAAGGTTGAGGAGCTCAGAGCGAAGGGGCATGAGCCGTACGCGTACAAGTGGGACAGGACTCACACGACCAAGGAGCTTCAGGAACAGTACGCTCATCTTGTGGATGGTGAAGTCTGCGAGGACGTGTCGGTGTCCATCGCTGGCAGGATTGTTGCCAGAAGAGCATTTGGGAAGCTTGTTTTTATGACTGTAAGAGACGACACGGGGACTATGCAGGTCTGGTCTTTCAACAGACTCGCCTTATTTTGTTCTCTCCTTAGAATTCGATTTGAATGTGGATATGCTACTTGATAATGTTGTGCTTTTAAGTCATCTGCACATAGCAGTTGTGCTCTCTGCAGTTTTCAGTTGTATTTATTGCTATTAGTAGCTGCATAAATATGATAATTTGTTTGGCACTGATTATGTGTTTCTGGGCCTTTCTTTCTTTTGGCTATGGGTAGCTTTATTGCGAGAAAGACAGCCTCACGGAGGACCAATTTGAGCAACTGAAGGCATTTATTGATATTGGTGATATATTAGGTGCAAGTGGATCCATTAAAAAGACTGAGAAAGGTTCATTATAACTTCTATTCTACCTGTCAGAAATTTCACTGGTCTGTACTCTGTTAAAATTTGAAGCACGTAATAACGATTTCCAGAAGAATATTTGTATAGTGATTTTCTTAGAATCAGTATATAGCATTTTTCTTAATTTTGCAGAGCAAGCTTCCAAACCTCGACTTTGCTATTGATATTCTCATTCTTTTCACCATTTGTTGATTAGATTCTCATATGTATCTAAGTGTGTCCCTAGTACTAGCTATCTGATTATAAATTATTTTGAATAGAGAAAGTCAGAGCTAAGCAACCTACTTCCATTATGTAGACAAATAAATAAGAAAATCAGCTAAACAACTGTCTGCTCCAAATTTTTAAAAACCTGAAATGCTTGAGTCTCAGAATATATCTTACTATACTGTAGATTTGTTAGTTGCCAAATGTCTACATTCGTGACATGGTGAGTTTCATTGCAGGGGAGCTATCTGTTTATGTGAATTTTTTTGAAATTCTCACAAAATCCTTACTCCCACTACCAGACAAGTATCATGGATTAACTGATGTGGACAAACGTTATCGTCAAAGGTTGGCTTTCATCTTGCTTCTTGCACCTTCTAAGTCATATCTCATCTGTTCAAAATCAGTACCCATTTAATACCTTAATATAGGGTTTTGATGTACAAACCATTAATTTCTAGTATCTTTCAGCTTGACTAATGGTTTAAAAGGTACCATTTCCCCTTCAGGATTATTATTTTAGCATCTTTCTCGCTATTCCTTCATTTCTAGTTCTAGTTTAATGATTGCAAGATTGTTCTGCACTGTGCACTGACCATGTGTGCTATCTTTGATTAATGACAGGTATGTTGACATGATTGCAAATCCTAAGGTTGCTGATGTATTCCGAACTAGGGCAAAGGTATAGATTACATGTGATGCTAAATCTGTATTCTGAAACTAATGGGCAAGTAACTACAGCTATAATTACTAATTTCGTTTGGAAACTCTTATATCATTTTAAATATTATGTAGCACAGGAACATATTTTTCTTAATGGGTTAAAGGAAGGTGTGGTTGGAATAAGAAATTAATGCATATGTTGTCATATTGTAAGAGCATGTCCTTAGGTCCTCCAAAAATAACAGCTTAATGAATAGTTACTGCACTAACAGAACTTGTTGTAGCTTCTTTTATACTTTGAACTTAGGTATTTGCATTTTTGACAGGTGGTTTCTGAGATCCGCAAGACAATGGAGTCATTTGGTTTTATTGAAGTTGAAACTCCAGTTCTACAGGTTTTCTTTTTGCATACCTTTTAGGTTGTTATTCAGCAGGATCAGTCAGCTATATAATATGTAACCATTGAACTGATAAGATGTCTATAGTAAATACTTTGGGCTAATTGATGTGATATATGTTCGGATAGAAATTACAGCTTGGTTTTCCTTTTTTTTAAGGTCCACTACACATCTTATAAATTTTTCTGAAGATACACCATTAATATTTACCTCCTTGCATACTGCGGTAATGCTTCTGAATTATTTTCCAAACCTTACTCTACATTATAAGGCTCAATTTTGAAAAAAAAACTAACTTAAGTAAGTCTTATTCAACTCTTAAGCTAGTGGATTCATCACCTCTGTGATATTCAAACCTTTACAGGACAATTTAAGATGGTCCAATATGGCCATATTTTTGCTTCTAGTGATTGTGGAACCACAAAGAAAAGGGGCAATCTCATCTAACTAGGACTTGCATGTTTTTTTAATCTGTAAATGTAGAACATATGTGCACTAAAAAAAACCACCAATGAACTTTCTGTGTTAATAATCTAAATGTAAAATATGATATGCTGATGGTGTGGTGTTATTCTTTGTTTGCTTACCTTCAATGAAATGACACAAACGTATTCGACAAAAAAAAAACTGATTTTAAATGAAAACCTATGTGCATTTGTTGAAAAATAGAACACATGAAAGTACTTTACACTAAAGCAGAAAGGCATTTAAGCTTAAAAGTGCACGGTGTGATTTCATTTTAGACAAATGCACAATTTATTTATTAAATTAATTTGATTTGGCCTGAATTTTATTTAGGGGTGAATAATTTCAAACATCAGCATATTGGATTCCTACTCTGTCAATTCATCTCTAGATGTTGAATCGTTTGTGGAGCATAAGATCATCTCATCATCGTCATTGATAGTGCACAACCTCATTGATAGCGCACATAGGTTGTAAAGCTCAGCATAAAAAAAGCAGAAAACATATTGGCCATAACCATGTCTTTCTTAAAAATGCTAATATGCTTAGTGTAGTTGAACCAATTCAGCTGAGTAGCTGATACAACCTAGCATAGTACTAGTATGTTATAAAATAATTGGGTTCTTTTTATGTCACTATGCTTGTTATTGATCACTAATTTGTCTTCTCTGATTGTCCTTATATTCATTTACAACATTATACATAAAAAAAAAACAGGGTGCAGCAGGTGGTGCTGAAGCTAGACCTTTTATAACCTACCATAACTCACTTCAAAGAGATCTTTACTTGAGGATTGCAACAGAGCTGCATTTGAAAAGGATGTTGGTAAGGTTACATCTCAGTTCCTCGTTCTTTTTATTTTGATAGCTTCATAGTTGATTCTTTAACTACTTCATGGCAGCATCAATTGCTTTTTCTTTATGCTGAATACAGGTATACTACATGCATACTGCAGAATCTTATATAACCGACACTACTGTATTGTAATTATGTCAGTCTGCTGAATTTAGCATGTTCATACAATTATTAATCAACATAGCTTAATTTCGTCAGTATGATCTTAATCTAGCATGTTAGTACAGCTATTAATGAATAAGCTTTGAAATTTGTTTTCCAGATTAATCCCGTGTGCCTCCACTGGTAGATGTCAAATATGTCCCCCAATACTAATATTTCTTTTTTTGGGTGAATTTAATGCCTTTATTCAGCTGTGCTTAAGCATTCAAAGGGTATCAATGTGACTCCAGTATGCACTGTGCCAATGGTCTATTTTGTTTCTACAACTTTTTTCAGCAGCAATCTTTTTCTTACTCCTGAGTACCATTGATATAGTGCAGGTTGGAGGGCTTGAGAAAGTCTATGAGATTGGAAGAATATTCCGGAATGAAGGCATTTCTACTCGTCATAATCCTGAATTTACCACTATTGAGGTAGGAGTTTATTCCCCCCTCCAAATATGCTTGTATCAATGGATTACTTCTATCCTTGCCAGCATAAGTGCATAGTATATATTCTATGTTCCTTTGTCTGCCTCCTTTTTGCATTGCAGAATGATTTATACTTTAAACAAGGTCTGACTTTACCTATCTTTGCAAACTAGATGTATGAAGCATATTCAGACTATCAAAGCATGATGAATATGGCTGAAGAAATTGTTACTCGATGTGCTATGGCTACTCATGGCAAACTTAATGTTGATTATGAGGTAAGCATGGTCTTTATTCTTATATCAGTTTGAGCATATATTGCACGCTATTCTGTTTGAATTGTTTGGACACCAATGCCTTGTCACGCAAACATCATGCTGCGATTTGTCACTTATGTATATATCCCCAATTTGCTTCTTGACTGTGTAACCTTTTTTGGTGCCATTTCAACAAATTACTTATGAACTATTACTTGCTGAGCTAGTAGTACATCTGCACTTGCATTGACACTTCAATGCAGAGCTGTACATTTCTGTCTTTCTACCATTAGTTAACAATGTGCTGTTTAATATCAAACAGGGAACTGAAATCTCGCTTGAAAGACCATGGAGGAGGGAGACCATGCATTCTCTTGTCAAAGAAGCAACTGGAATTGACTTTAACAGCTTCGGAGACGTTGAATCTGCAAAAAGAGCTGTGAGGGGGCTGCCAGGTTTCGAAGTAGGAAACAATGAAAGTACTTCCTTGCAAGCCTGTTCATCTGTTGGACATGTTCTCAATGAGGTAACTTGAGTGATGCTTGAATTTAGCTCTATTTGACATCATAGTTGGATCTATTGCATTGAACATCCAGTCATTTTGTATTATCTACTACTCAAAATCTTGAACTGCTGGATTTAATCGTCTTAGTGTTCTAAGTTTTATTTGGTTAGTTGAAACTTGGTTGTTTTAGCTCATGAACCTCATTTAACAATTTTACATCTCATGGCCAGGTTTTTGAGACTTTTGTTGAATCTACTCTTGTACAACCAACATTTGTCCTTGACTACCCAGTTGAGATATCACCGTTGGCAAAACCACATCGGAGGTAAACACTCCTATTTCATTTTGCATGGCACCCACATATTTTGAGATTCAAATGATATAGGTTTAGTGACAATATCTTATGCCATTTTTGTGGTTAATGATACCATGCCATAAAAGAATCGACAGTCAATTTTGAAATATTTTTATTAAGGACACTTTGAAGTCAAAAGTTCATTATTTCAACCTGTTTTTTTTTTTCCTTTTTGGTACAAGCAACTCTATGAATGGAAAATTGTGTGCAAACACACATATTTTAGAAACAGGTGTCTTTATTCTGCAAACTCTGCTAAAGGCCACAAGATAAACATGTTTTGGTTTCTGCCATGGTGGAAAAAATGTTTTGGTTTCTGACACATGCTACACTGTTTATTATGTAATATGTGTTACTGGGTATTAGGGACATTTCAGTACAAATGAACTGTTTTGTCTATTTTTGATTCTTTAAGTAGAGTTTTAGTGCATCTCATTATGTAATGACCTTTTGTATTCACCTCAGTATTTTTTTTTCCCTTTTGCTGTAGTCTTGTTGGCCTTACTGAACGATTCGAACTTTTCATTTGTGGTCGTGAGATTGGCAATGCTTTTTCTGAGCTCACAGACCCAATTGATCAGGTAATGTCCTGCCTACTTACTGCATGCCTAAGTTGCATCATTTGCAGCATTTCTTTGTGAAGTTCTGTAAAGAGTATCAAATATTGAGTATTTTGAATTTTACACATTTGATACTATTTCAGTTGACAATCTGTAAAACTACATCGTGTGGTATAGAATGGTCTACCATTACAAACAGTTTCTGTTTCTTCAAAATTCATTTTGTTCCACTTGCATCTAATGTGGGCTGTACTTGAAACGAAAACAAAGGCAAACCAAGGTAGTTGGTTAACTTCCAACAGTCTGTCCGTGATGTAGCACCATATTATAGTTCAAAATCCCCCCAGAGCACCTGGAATATGTTATTTAGGTGATCATTAAGATAGATGGAAGTCGCATACATGCTTCTTGACCATTTTAACTTCAAATGTGCATTTTATCTTTATTGCAGAGGAGCCGTTTTGAAAATCAAATAAAACAGCACAATGCTAAGCGAGCTGCAATGGCTAAGGAGGTCAAATCTACTGAGCGTGATGGAGATGATGATTATTCCTATGAAGTTTCTTTAGATGAAGACTTCTTGACTTCATTAGAATACGGAATGCCGCCAGCGTCAGGAATGGTATGTCTGATTAATTTGTTTATTTCCATGGCTGCTAATTTGCTAATGTTCTTAGAACTGCTAATTATTTATTGAGAAATTATATCTTCTGTGACTAATTTTTGTGGAACCTTACCTCAGGGCCTTGGTATTGACCGGTTAGTAATGCTTTTGACAAACTCTTCTAGCATAAGGGATGTTATTGCCTTTCCTGTCTTGAAGATTCAGCAATAGATCCTTCATTCTAGTTAAGAAGAGATGTGGCTGTTGAAGAAAGTACCTGCAGCCTTCCTTTTGCGCTTCTTTCGGTACAGCAGATTTTATATTTGCTAACCTTTTTAGCTGATAGATGTGGCCATTTATTATTTGATAATATATTGAGATGTATTATGGTTCAGAGTCCAAGCCGATATTCATAGCAAAAACCTGATAGATGTTTCAACACTTGAATCTATAATAGTGGATTCCACATTTTGTAATCATGTGCTGCAAAACAGCGATCTCCTACTATGATTCTTCAGTGAAGAAATTGTTTGGTCTATGCACTCTTGTGTTAACACGAATATCAATTCTCTATGAGTCATGAAATTAAATGATAATGAAACTATAGAATGAAATTTTCTATTGAAGGTTGATGTTTCATTTAAGTTTTATTTTATTTTATATAATATAATACTCCCTCCGTCCCTAAATAAATTAATTCCTAGAACCCGTGTCAATCAAACTTTTTTAATTTTGACTAACTTTATAGAAAAAAATAAAACATATATGGTATTAAATGCGCACCACATAGAAATTATTCAATGGTAAATTTAATAATACTAACTTAATATTATAAATTTTAATATTTTTTTCTATAAATTCGATTAAAGTTTAAAAAATTTGACTTGAGACAAAGCTAGGAATCCATTGAACAGTTATTAAAATTAAAAACATATAGTTACGCCACCTTTTCATTGGCACTGGCCTAAAGTGAGCAACCGTATTGTAAGCCCTCGGGTGGCCCGCCCACAGCCCCAGCGCCAGTAAAGTGCACCACCAACCGGCGCCCGGCGGCCGGTGGAGGTGGAATCGGAGCAGCATCTCCTCCGCCCAGTTCCCCACGACGCAACGGCCACCTTCCTCCCCTGTTTCATTTCGCCTGCCATGTCATTTCTACAAGATTTCCGATTGGTGGATGGGGGGTTTCCTCTTCTCCGAGCGTGACCGTGTTGTGTTGTGTCCCGCGTCCGGCGATGACCCCGCACGCCCAAGTCTTCGTCGTCGCTCCCGCCCCCTAGCAGGCCCTTCATCAACGTTTATCCATCGGTGATGGGGCAGGGCAATTGATTCTCTCAACATCAAACAGAGAGAGAGAGAGAGAGAGAGAGAGAGAGAGAGAGAGAGAGAGAGAGAGTACTTTTAGCAGCTGGAAGAAGCCTTTCCTTCCCCCCACCTCCACCCCCCAACTCAGAGTGCCAAGCCACCCAGCCTCGCAAGATCCGCGTCCACCCGACCACCACTCCCAGGCCGGCCATGGCGTTCTGGGAGGGCTGGTGCAGCGGCAAGGACAACGAAGGCAGCAGCTGCTGCTCGGACGTCAGCTGGACACAGATCGCCATCTGGACCGCCGTAATCCTCGTCGCGGGCGGCCTAATCACGGTCCTGGTCCTCGCCTTCGGCGTGGTACGCCCACCCAAGGCGACCGCCGACGACGCGGTGCTACAGCGGTTCGCTCTCACCAACACCGACCCAGCGTCGAACGCCACGGTCTCCTACAACGCGACGGCGACGGTGTCGCTGCGGAACCCCAACATGTACCGCGCCATCGAGTACGGCGACCTCGCCGTCACCTTCTCCTTCAACGGCTCCCGCTTCGACGACACCGGCGTCGTGAAAGGGTTCGAGCACAAGGCGCGCAAGACGGCCACGGTGAGCTTTAGGGTCGGCGGCGTCGACAAGCCCATCAAGCTCACCAAGCCTGGAGTGGCCGAGTTCCGGACGGAGAACGACACCGGGAGGTTCGCCGTCGAGTTAAGGCTCGACACCGTGCTCCAGTATAAGGGCCGCTCCGCTAAGTGCCCGCTCGTCGTTATCTGCCCGCTTCAGCTCCAGCTCGTTGACCCTGATGTCGCTGCCACCGCGTTCCAGCGGACCAAGTGCACCATCCTCCGCGCCAAGAAGTCCGGGTGTTAGTCTCCCCTATTGGTGGGTGGCCTGGCTAGCTCGGCTCCACCTCCACCTCCCCCATTGGTGGGTGGTCTGGCGAGCTTCATTTCTGCCTCGTGGCTACCTTTCTACTGTAGTTTCTTTGCTTCCTTCCCTTCCTTGCTCTAAAATCAATTCTTCAAGTCTAGATTTTTCTTCTTCTTCTTGCAAGAGATATGATTGCTGTTCTGTGATCTGTGTGCTTGGCCGGAAGAGTATTTGTAGGAGTGGAGAACTTGGGATGTGTATAAATTTCTGGAGATTTGCAACGATAGATTCATTGTCACTTGTCAGCTGTTTGTATTGTGAATTTGTGATCCTCTTCCTCCGCGATTCCTGTAGTAGTGATTTGGGCAACAGTTAGTTATTGAGCTCCAGTACAGTCCAGTCTAGTTGGGTGTTGTGTTGGAAAGGGGAAACCTTTGGGAAGCACAGCAGGAGGCGTTGACTGTGCCACATCGGATGTGCGGACGTGCAGTCAACTGAACTGCTGATACCACCAAAGCCAAAGGGGAAGGGGAAGGGGAAGCAAAGCCAGCGGCGGCGAGCTGGAAGGCTTGCTGGGCCGGTATTGCTCGGCTTCCAGTTCCACGCAACGCGCGAGTCAGGCCCATTGGGTGGAGGCTTTGGTCGCCGGTGGCTATTCTGTCCATATCATCGACCGGCGACAGACAGGATCGGACATCGGAGGTGCCGGTTTCACGGTGAAAATCTCAGGAACGCGTAAATTGACATCGCTGGCTGGCTGATTGTTTTCGTCGTCGTCCCACGCGTTGTGTTGTGCGCACCATGTTGTTGTTGTGTTGTGTTACGCGGTTTCATTCGTTTACGATTGCGATCCTCCGTTCGCTAAGGCTAAGCCACATCCGTGGTTCTTCCTTGACCTAGTGAGGACAAGGCATTCCAATTTCCAACTGAGTAGGACTTGTTGGCATAAGCTTCCATTCCTGGTGTACGACCACGAGCCCTCCATTACTTTTTCAAAGAAAATAATTCTTGGTTATAAACAGTTAAGCAAATCTCTTCGGATAGAGGATAAAAGAAATTGTTTTTTTCTTGGAGGTTTTGATAGTCAATGTTGCTTTTCTCGAGGGTCAGCAACTATCAAAAAAATTAGTTTACTTGGAGGGCTGCAACCTTTGAGGAAAGCACGCTTACCGTTACACCTCTGCCTAACTTGTGACTAAGTGAATTGTTCTTTTTTTTTTGTATACACTTTACAGAATCTTGAATGAATATTTGAGATCTTAACTATTTCAAATTCAGAAGGTTCAAGAAGAAAAGTTTTACATCTTGTCGAGTATCATAACTTTGTATTTGGTCATATCTAAGTCGTTTGGGAAATTAAAAAAAAAATGAATTTCAGAGCTCCATAAGAACTTCCTCAGCGAATTCTAATAGCACTCACAGAAAATTGAATTACCTTGGCAATTTTGAATAGCACCTAAAGAAATAAGCAATTTAGTCTAGTTGGCTAGGTCACTCGAGCCGATTCCCTGTGGGAGCGAATTTTAGGCTGTGGTTTCCTTTCCAGCGCTACGCTTTCAGAACAGAGAGCGAATTTCAGGCTGTGGTTTCCTTTCCAGCGCTACGCTTTCAGTGGTAGGCGACGTCCCCGTTGACAGCGAGGCGTTTGTGGTGACTTCGTGAAGCTCGAGATATTTATCGGCTCAGTTCTTCGGAGGTGCTCATAGAGGTAGGGTTTGCATACATATATTTATAGGGGTGAGTGTGGGTGCGTGTTGAGTGTCTACGTTGTACTGTGTAATTCTAAAAAAAAAAAGAAATAAGCAATTATCTTGACAGTTTGGTTTATTCAAAAATATGCATTTTCTTAGAGATCTCCAGCTAAGAAAATTACACTTTCTTTAACCGTTTCATTTTGGTACTTAGAATCCTAATAGTATTTGTAAGACTGACCGCAGTGCATACGGTAAAGATGACTGCAGGAGCAAAATGGCATAGAAAAAACACGCACCCGAGTACAACGGCTGACTGCTGCTGCTGTACAACGTGGGCCCGTTGCTATTGTTACTTTTGTAATGAACTACAAAGTACTATAACTAACAAACAACAATCCAAATTTAATTTCGATTACACCATTAAATTCGTTTCAATAAATTCGTCAAAACAAGATCTGACATGAATATATTTAGATAAATTTTATTTATAAATATATGAGTCACATTGTTGACAACTGATATAGAGTATGACAGGTACGGAAGAAATATGTATAGAGAAAAAAATCTCGTTGACTAAGATAAAATATTCCTTTTTAGAAGATGAATATAGAGGATGAAGAGTGCGGTCAGCCTAAGGACGAGAGATAAAATGAACTTGTAGTAGCAATGAGGTAATGGGCAGCGGATGCAAATGCATCTAAAATGTGTGAAATTAGTTAAAATTTCACTATATATACATCTGTCATAGCTAACTTTATGCACCCATAAAGCAAAGCAAGTGCACTTCTTCTAATTTACTCTAGCTTTGCTATTGGTTGCAACTATTTATATGATGTCATACTAAGGCTATATTTGGTTCCCACCTCCTAAACTTTAGTGGACTAAAATATTTTAGTCACATTTTAGTACCCTTGAATGACTAGTGGAATTAAAGTGTTTTAGTCACCTTTTAGTCAGTTTGTTTAACACTTTAGTCCCTAACGTGCCTAAAGTTTAGTCCACTAATGTTTAGGAAGTGGAAACCAAACATGCCCTAAGACCCCCTTCTTATCCTGGTTTGTGTACACATTTGATGTTTCATAGCCATAGCCAGCCACACCACCAACATGATAAGCGACAAACATGCCCATGTTGGCCCGCAATCACGTCTTGCACTCAAGGTCATCCTGCCTCCGTCGCGTCTTGCGCTTGTGGCCGCGGCATCCGCGCCGCCGCATCTTCGCCCGACTGCCGTTGCAGCATCCCATCTCCTCCACATGGCCACTCTGAGGTAGTCGCTAGGGCTAGGACACGAGGATCAGAGATGGGGGAGCAGCGCATTGCAGGAGCAGGGGAGGAGGAGCGAGACGAGACGACAAGGCTTTGGCCATGGGAGTCGGAGAGGAGACGGGATGAGAGGAGCGCCGTGGGGTAGTCAGGGATTATGCCGGCTGATGGGGAATAGATGAGCTAGGATTTGGAGATACATATATTCTCTCATCCAATAGTGAGAACACACTCTGAGATCATCCAATGGCTACAGAAAAACAGGCCGTATCATGCTAGTCTAGTAACCGTGTCGTGCCCGTGTCGACACTGGTATAATGGGCCTCATGCCATGTCAGGGGCTGACACCATGCTAGTGTCGTGCTTTTTCGGACCAGGCCATGCCGGCCCAGCGTGTCTGGCCCGTTTGGACATCTATAAAAACTGCCATAACCATCACACATGCACGAGACACGACGTTAGCAAAGCCAGGCTAGCTACACTTATACCTTTCGTATTGGTGCGTGCACACCCGACCCCATCGATCCATCGTCATGGGCGACGGCCGCGAAAACCGCGCCACCCACTGGCGGCGCTTCGTCTGCGGTGTGTGCATCGGCCTCGCCGCGATCGCCGCCGTCGCCGTCACGGTGGTGCTCGTCCTCGCCTACGGCCGCACGGCGCGGCCACCCAGCTTCGACGTCAGCGACGTCTCGCTCACGCGCTTCGAGCTCAGCACGTCGGCCGGCGGCGGCCCCACCAACATCTCCTACAGCCTCACGCTGAATGTCACCGTGCGCAACCCGAACTGGGCCATGGGCGCCACCATCCGGTCCCTCGAGGCCGACTACCTCTTCGACGGCCAGCGCTTCGGCCGCGTCCGCGTCCCCGGCGCGAACGGCTCCGTCGTGCGCGCCAAGGACGCCGCCGTGTTCTCCGTCGCCGCCAGCGCCGCCGGCGAGCAGGTGATGAACCTCACGAACGGGAACGGCAGCGTCAAGGCGTACAGGAAGCAGAGAATGGCGGGGAAGTTCGACATCTTGGTGGGCTTCTGCGGCCAGGTGACGTACAAGCCGCACGCTGCGTGGTGCAGGCTGGAGGTCAGCTGTCGCCCTCTGAAGCTCTCAGCTCACGGCGCCGCCGCCGCCGCCAACTGTACTGTGGTTTCGCCGCAGCCGCAGGGCGGGTGCTGATCCATCGTCCAGTGCTGCACATCGCTAATTAACACGTGCATTATATTAATAATTATCTCGAAATGCTGGGTTTTTTTTTCAAACCTCTATCGAGTGTACTTTTTTAAAAATTTGCTTGGTTTTTGCTTCTCAATTCCCCGGCCCCGCTTGTCGTTTTCATCCGCGAGTTTGAGCTGTCGCGTGTCATTACCATTATTTCATTATAAGTGTCATTACCATTATTTCATTAAAGAGTGGGTTTGAAGTGATCATTATATTGCTTCACTTTGCATGGCATGTGCAAAGTGCAATGCAATATCTCGGGTGTACTTGGCTTTGTTTGGAACGTGAAATTTCAAAAGAGTTTCATATGAACCTCTTCATTTATATATTGCTGGAAGCATCGAGTAAAATTCACTTGTTCCCAACCGCGGAATCTGTGTCGTATACACATATGCGTTTGATCGAGAAGCATATAATCGATCGAATAAATAGGATGGCCGGTTGCCTTCATTGCCCGAAATGGAATCAGGTGCACGAGTGCACCGTTGGCAAAGCCGCAAAGAACAAAATGTCGAGGAATTTTGAATTTACAGATTGCAAAGATGTGTGAAAATCTAAGTTCTATCCTCGAAACTATCATCACACACAAATTATCCGCCATGTACGAATTATGGTTGCGCTCGATTGCCTACATTAGCATGTATATCCAAATTTATGCAGAGACTTTATACAGACTTGCAAGGTTCTCAAAAAATTGTTTTGATGTAAGAGCTAATCCTACTTGATAGCTAGCTTAAAAATTAGCTCTAGCACATTTAAACAAGAGAGCTAATTGGTAGAATTTGGAATGATTTTTTAGCTAAGTCTTCAACAAGTTAGTAGTGGTTAATTTTTGGCCCTAGGACCTAGCGAGTTGTTAGACGGCTGGAGCCTGGAAGATTTTCTGGGCCGGTGTCGCTCGGCTTCCACTTCCACGCGCAACTCAGGCCCATTGGGCCTCCGCCTCCGATCCCCTTCGCCATCTCCCTCCTCCTCGCGCCGCCGTCGCCGATCTCCCCGGGGACGCGCTGATCCTTTTGCCCCTCAGCTGTGTTGTGCACTGCGGGGAAGGCGCTCGCCCGCTCGACGCGACGTCGGAAGATGCCTCTGGGGCTGATGCTGGGCTCGCTGGGGCGGGCGATGCGCGGGAAGCGGCTGTCCTCGCTCGACATCCTCTCGTCCAAAAGCCGGCGCCGCGGGATTACTACAAGGGAAAGAACTGCAAGCCCACCGGGTTCCACACCCGCAAAGGTACCGTCCTGCATATCTCTGGTCCAGCGTTCCAGGTCGCCCATGTTTTTTTTTGGGGGGGTGGGGGGGGGGGGGGCATCTTTTGCTTGCAAGATTAGGTGATCATTGGGATAAAGCATTGCTTTGAGCTCGAATAATGTAATGACGTTAGTTGAAACTTAGCATTATTTTGATCCAAACGGGCTGGCGATGGTATGCATTACATTTATTTTTTGAAATGAAAAAATACATGCAAACCTGGAGTCTCCTAAATCTCAGCAATACACATGTGATGCACTTAGGGCAGCTAATTCCTAAAGCAAGGAGCCAAGAGAGCAAGTGGCACCTGACAAACCATCTGCGTTATCACCCCGCATTATTATACGTTTGAATATTATGGGGTAGCAGTGGCACCTGACAAACCATCTGGGTTATCAAATGCAAGCTAACTGGAAAAACTATGGCTCAATATGCAAACTAACAGATTCACCATTTCTTAAGCTATGCAATAGTAGGTTAATCCTATAATTGCGCAAACGAGAAACAGATGAATTATGGAATAAAGCATGCTTGCACTATCTGAACCTGACAAACAAATCTGTACATTACTAAAGAAGCACCGGATCTATCTTAGAACATGACTAATGTTCAATGTTTCTATTATGGATAATGTCATAACGACACATAGAAAACTCCCAAAACTGACAGTAAATTTAATCATTCACAAAGCAAGATTTGAATAACAAGAAGTCACCACTAATCATGAAGGATCTCAAAAATGCATCTGAATGAGTCCACGTATTGGTATCTCAAACGATCTCTCTGCTGCAACATTGCTGTTCAGGCAGATATCATATATTATGATAATGACAACTGCCTTTCCTTCCAAGTAAATTTATAAAATAATCTTCTGGATCGCACTATCAAGTATACCTACTGAGTTGGACAATGTATCACCTCATTATGACATCATATATATGGATGATAGGGCACATGTTACTAGTCTAGATGATTCATTTAGATTGCATCAGTAGCATAAACAGTCAAAGGTAGGCAAACGAATACCTAGAAGAGTGAAGAAAATAGCCAATTTAGGCGCACAATATCTTGATTCACTGATTCCTCCATCAGGACCCTGATAGATGAGTATTTATAGGTCTAACTTACAAAGGTTAATGGATGAGCAAGCAAAACAGTATGAATAGTAAGACCCACTTGACTACTTGAGCTCGTCGAAATCCAAATTCAAGTAAATTCTTTGACATTCCAGCTACAAGTTGTTGCCATGTCGCATTTGTGGTAACCAGAGAAGCCTAGTCTCACGACTATGCTTGTTTCTCTCTCTCTGCTAATTAACTCATCTGGTAGCGATATATATATTGCATTGTATTCATTCACTTAGTTTCTCTCTCTGCTAATTAACTCAGGCTCTAAGCCTTTGTAGGTTTTGTTAGCTAGCTAGGTTTAACATCCGATCCATGATGAGATCGATGAGATGCATGCTATTGCTGCTTACAATTACAATTACACACAGCTCTATCATCAGGCCCTGTTCGTTTGGCTTATCAGCCACTGAAACAGTGTTTTTGTTTCACAATAAAACAGCCAAAAACAGCACAAAAAACAGCCAAAAACAGTGTCTTGGCAGCGGCGCAAGGTCTGCCAGTGCCGTGGTGACGCGGGGTTTGCTCATTGTAGATCCTTTTATTGACTCAAAATACCACGGTAGAGACTAGAATCTGGCATGGCATTGCTATCTGATGGCCATGCAACTGTTCCTGTACTTAAGGTTGATATATACTTCTAGCTATGCCCCTTTAAAATATCTGGGGAAATCAATTCAGGGTTTGTTTACTTAGGTTGATGGCACTAACCACAAGCTAAGGATTGATTGGTTTGGATTTGTGACTGAAAGTTTTTTGCATGCTGTTACTATGCTGTCCCTTAAACATAAACCGAACGAATTTTAATTCCCATGCTGTGTCCAATTCATGCTTTAGAAGTCTTTTTTTTTAAAAAAAAAAAACACAGTGGGCAATACAATCTAATCCTCATTGATCTGTGTACCCTATGTTAGTTGCTAGTTTGCTACTATTCAGCTTTCACAAAGACCTAACGGTAATTGCTAAGTGTACCATAGCTATTTTGCAATTTTGTAAAGCAGATTAGCTGATTATACTGAACTGGAAACTCATGTCATTGCAGGATTCTCATTTCCTCCACCTGCAACTGCGGGGTTAAGGTCCCTCCTAACAGTTACCGGAGCGAGCAATGTTGCAACAGAGCCCCAGGACCAACAGGATTCCGAAACAACTCCACCACCAGCTTCAGTCCCAATATCAGAGTCCGGCTTCAAAGTCAGGGACACCTCCAACCTGAAGATCTCACCCAGGCATGACCTCGCCATGATCTTTACGTGCAAGGTGTGTGAGACCAGATCTATGAAGATGGCCAGCAAGGACTCGTACCAGAATGGAGTTGTGGTTGTGCGGTGTGGTGGCTGCAACAACCTCCACCTCATGGCAGACAGGCTTGGCTGGTTCGGGGAGCCAGGGAGCATCGAGGACTTCCTAGCGACGCAAGGAGAGGAGGTGAAGAAAGGTTCAACGGATACTCTCAGCTTTACTTTGGACGACTTGGCTGGATCTCAGGTCAGTTCTAAGGGGCCTTATGAACAAAGTTAGTCTTTTTCCTAATATGATAGGGTTTGGTCTAGTAAGTAGCTGTAGGAGCCTCTCTTTTTAATATAAAGATGCACATCTCACCTGTGTGTTCAAGGAAAAAAAAGGACATGTAGAAGCCTACCTTAACTATTGCCCCAGTAGTTTTGCTCAACATCATGGCTTCTCATGTGTAGCTCTCAAGTCCCTCAAATACGTGCTGTTGTGATTCTGTTGCAGTGTAGCTTTTTTAGACCAAAAACTGGATCCAGGTGCTGTAAGCCCACATATCCCAATTGAATATGGTGAATCTCTTGTGAATTACCCACATTCTGATTCTGTACTCAGTTGTGTATCAGCATTCATGTATTGTGTGTGGTTAAATATGCTCTTATTATGAGCTTACAGATGATTGCTGTGACTATTTAGAGTTAAATGCGTTAAGTAACTTAAACTCGTGCTGAAAGTAAGAAAACTGTTTTTTTTTTCCAAGTGAAGAGCTACAATTAGAACATGACTAATGTTCAATGTTTCTAGTATAGATAATGTCATAATGACACACAGACAACTCCCAAAAATGACAGTAAATTTAATCATTCACAAAGCAAGATTTGAATAACATGAAGTCACTACTAATCATGAAGGAACTCACAATGCATGTGAATGAGTCCCACGTATTGGTATCTCAAACATCTCTCTGCTGCAACATTGCTGTTCAGGTAGATATCATATATTATGATGATGACAACTGCCTTTCCTTCAAATGTAAATTTATAATACAATCTTCTGGATTGCACTATCAAGTATACTTACTGAGTTGGAAAATGTATCACCTCATTATGACATCATATATATGGATGATATGGCATATGTTACTACTCTAGATGATTCATTTAGATTGCATCAGTAGCATAAACAGTCAAAGCTAGGCAGACAAATACCTAGAAGAGTGCAGAAAATAGCCAATTTAGGCGCACAATATCTTGATTCACTGATTCCTCCATTAGGCCCCTGATAGATGAGTATTTATAGGTCTAACTTACAAAGGTTAATGGATGAGCAAGCAAAACAGTATGAATAGTAAGACCCACTTGACTACTTGAGCTCGTCGAAATCCAAATTCAAGTAAATTCTTTGACTTTCCAGCTGTTGCCATGTCGCATTTGTGTTAACCAGAGAAGCATAGTCTCTTTTTATATGTAGATCAGCATATGTAGCATAGTCGCATAGATATTAATGTATTCGCTGGTTTCAGCCTCAGATCATGCCTAGTTTGTACCACCACAATGTACCTGTGGTCTTTAGAGCACCTTTAGGAAGTCATTCTTTACTTTGCACAAAAAAAGGAAGTCATTCTTTACACCGCACTCGTCTTACTTATATCCCACTTCTCGAGCCAACACTTTCATACTATAACTATTACATTTAAAATTATATCTTTCAAATTTGAAGTGATTAATTAAGTTTCAATAAAAAATGTATTTCTATGGCTCCACGAAAATTAATGCGAAATTATCTACCTTAGTAGAAGAGAAATAAGCTCAACTAACAAGTGAGAAAGGAAAAGATCGTTATCATATAGTTTCAATTCATCACATGGTTTTGGTAAGTTAATAATTAGATAGAAACAAATTTGATGATCTATGACATCTTTATTTGCAACCATCACATTCGATCTCGATGCCACAATCAATAACCTTCAGTATAGGCAGCCTAGCAGGTAAAAACCCACAGAAAATTTCACTCCGTGGATGGATCAGAAAAGAAAAGGTTTAATATATTTTGGAATATCAATGAGCATGCAATGAATATCTGAAAATATTCTGTCTAGGGAAATATTTACTATGATGAGAATATAGAACCTTGGAATATTTCCTGATAACATAGATCATTTGTTTTGCGATCGTGAGTATATCGCTCATCAGTATTAGGAATGGAATACGTGATGCTGCGCGACCTTGAATTAGCCTCCGGATATTGTTGAGGCAGGGCGACGACTTCTGATCGATCGTCTCCCCGTTCAAAGATTAAATTTTTTTTTTCATTGATCAATCAAAAGAAAAAATCAAACGATCAATCAATCAAACAAAAAAAAAGAATCAAACGAATGGAATATGTGGTGCTGCGCGACCTTGAATTAGCCTCCGGATATTATTGAGGTGACAACTTCTGATCGATCATCTCCCTGTTCAAAGATTAAATCTTTTTTTTCATCAATCAATCAAAAAAAAAAAGAATCAAACGAATGGAATACGTAGTGCCGCGCGATCTTGAATTAGCCTCCGGATATTGTTGAGACAAGGCGACGTGCCTCAATCTGAAGGAGCCTCGATTGGATCGATCGTTGAAGGAGCCTCGGATCGCATGCATGGGCTGCGTCTCTCACGGACGGATTACGTGGCCGCGCGAGCTGACCGGGAGCCGCCGTAGTGTGCGCGTGCGTGATCTTTGACCGGTAGCCGCCGTACGTCTGCAATACACGGGAGCTGCCGTGCGTCAGCAATACAGGCTGCGTCTCTCACGCTGTGTTCTCGTGCGGGCGTCAACGGGAGCCGGCGTGCTCTCGTGCGTGCGTATCCGGGAGCTGTCGTGCTCTCGTGCCGGCATGACCGGGACCCCGTTATTTCGCGGGATTGGACGTCGTACTGGTGAGGAAAAAACATGAATAATCAAGACAATTTGATGATTCGAACTTTGGTCGCGGCGTTGCGTGTGGTGGGAGCGTGAGAGGGTGGGAGAGTGGGAAGCGGCTTCTAACTTTTTAATCTCAGCCGTTGCATTCGTAGTAGACGTGTTATGAATCGTTGATCTTGAAGGAGGGAAATGACCTGTAGAAGTTTTCAATTATAGTAAAGATTATCAATATGTAGTTGCTGTAATTTTAGCTCTATTCAGTCATTTCTCATTGGCGTGAGTAAATATTTTTACCTATTCCTTTTACAAGTTATCTTAAAAGCTTACCTGCTTTTGTAGGTGGATATGTGTGATAAAAAATTACCAAGATTTGTGGTCCCTGACTTGACTGATTTCAAGGTAATTGCTTTTTTTTTTTGGGTTGGGTGGGTTGCACTTTAGTTTGCTGGACGAAATTGGAAATATCAGTTTTGCCCCAACCCTTAGGTTAAAGATGTGAATCTGTGATAATATGAAAGTAGTTGCAAATGTCAAACCCAACACAAAATAGTTATTTCTAAATTTTTGAGTTAATTTATTACCATAGCAAATTGAGTTTAGGACTGGTGGGAAAGAGAGGGCCTGAAGATGGGCAATTGTCACCTATAACCTCTTATGTCACAAATATTAGTTGAGTTACAATCTTTTCCTGCAGTTGCTCATGAATCAGATGTGTGGATGATTGCAGCTGAAGGCATACGTGTCACAATGCGCCAGGGACCTCACAGCGTCGACAACATCCTCTGCTTCAGCAGAAAATACTGAAAACAAGAGCTGATCTTTATGTGATTGCTCTAGTCATTACCTACGTTTTGGCAGGAATGCATCCCAACTTAGCAGTTATGTTTTCCTAGAGAGCGCCCATGTTCCGAGGATTACCATCAGCTACACATGGACATTTCAGATATCTTTCTTGTAGGGGCTCAAAGTTTCTGGTCCTAGATGTACCGCATACATAGTTTCACTGTTCCTGCTTGTAATTTTGATCCATTTTAAAGTAATAAATGTTTAAGTTAAGGGGTCACATTTCTTGTGTAAAAATGACGACGAATAGCTGGAAGTTCCTCTTGTGAGCTCCGGTGTGTTTGACTTCGTTTTAAGTCGGATCACGTGCAATTCGACTTCTTGTGAACTGACTTAGTGGGAGTTCCTCAAATGTGTGCATTCAAACACACACTCAACTCAAACTTTCGTCTTGACTAACTTTTAATAGTGCAACCAAAGTTAAAAAGGAAGACACACCATAAGTCTTTGTGCTTCCCAATACTAAGTTTGCACTTAAACATTATAGTGTCCTACCTTAATACTTCAAATCAGTACTTGGGCCAAGATGACAATGTGGCCTCAATGTGTGATGACCACTGTTTATTTCATCTACATACAAACTTCGGATGCTAAAAATGCTTCGATCCAATTGTAGACAGTGGAGTATTTTGTCTCTAGAGTTTTTATAAGATCGACTTTGTTGTCTCTAATTGCAAGTAGTATATATGTTCTTGTGCCTGTTCATACCATAAGACATGTCACACGAGTTTGTTCTTGTGCTTAGTCATATCCCTCTCTTACACAGTTGTATGGAAAAATCTCTGTTCTAACGCGTTGTACGTACGTACATTTCACGTTTCGTAGCTACACCTATATAAGATGGGAGAGACACCCATACACAAGGCCTAGCTGACATGTTATTGCAATAACAAACTGCCATAACCGTCACGCGCCACCTACATTTCGCCATAGCCAGCAACAAAGCAAGCAAGCAAGCCACCATGTGCGACGACTGCGAGTGCTGCTGCGCCTGCTTCGGTCCGTACCAACGCTTCGCGTGCGGCTTCTGCATCGGCCTCGCCGTCATCGCGGCGGTGGCCGTCATCGTCGTCCTCGTCCTCGGGTACGGCCACGCGGCGCAGCCGCGGTTCGAGGTCGACGACGCCTCGCTGACGCGGTTCACCGTGTCCACCAATTCCCCGTCGGCCACCGCCATCTCCTACAACCTCACGCTCACGCTCGCCGTGCGCAACCCGAACTGGGCCATGGGCGCCACATTCCGGTCCCTCGACGCCGACTACCTCTTCGACGACCAGCGGTTCGACCGCGTCGACGTCGTCCCTTCGCCCCCCTACGTCCTGCCCGCTAGGAAGACCGCCGTGTTCCGCCTCGCCACCGGCGCCGACGCCGTCAGCGTCGTGCTCGGCAGCGCCGGCGTCAGGGCGTTCAGGAGGCAGAGCGCCAAGGGGGTGTTCGACGTCGAGGTCAAGATCACCGGGCAGGTCAAGTACCAGCTGCACAGCACGTGGTGCGGGCTGGAGGCCAAGTGCCCGCTCACGCTGCAGCTCGGCTCGCCGGACGGTGGTGGCGCCGCCGCCGTCGTCTTCCAGAAGACCACCTGCGAGGTGCTCCGGTCATCGCAGAAGGGGTGCTGAACTGTTCCTCGCTTGCTGCACCGTCTTCGTTGCGTGCATTGGATGATGGATCGTTGAACACTGTGATTTACAGTACTTCCTTGATTGGCTGCTTTGTTTCCTTTTCTGTCTTTTTTTCTTTCTCCCTTTCTTCTTCGTGAGGGTTTCGAGTGATCGTATCATTGCTTCGTATTGCATGCGTAATGCAAAGTTTGGGGTGTGCCTGGCTTGTTTGAGACCTGGAAATTAAATTTCAAACGAATTTCGCAGCAACCGGTTCGATTATCATCGAATTAAAACAGAGCAAGTTTTTTCAACGTGTTCCAAAAAACAGCACGGCACAGTCGTTCAAATGCATTTACAAAAGCAACACACAAGCGCATCAAGAAGAGAATGGAACTCAATCCCTTGCTTCAGACCGGAGAATGCTGCTTTATCTCTTCCTTGCACTCTCGTCTTCGCTTCGCTGTCCAACGCACACGGAGGACAAAGTGCATGAGTACAGCAAAGAACAAAACTTGCTGGAAATTTTTTTTTAATCTACAACTTGCATTGAATCAAGAGCTCTGCGACTTGCCAAGCATGAAAAAACAGCCGTCACAAACACAAAGAAATGATCCATCATATACAGATTGGAGCGCATCTGTTTATAGAGAGTAAAAGAGCTAGCAATCACAAAAAGGACTGCCACGCACAGTCCAACCTTGATCAGGGAAAGTAAACCTACACCAACATACTAAAACCCTGTACAAGCTGAGTAAGAATGGAAAAGGAGGTGATAATGTAAAGCACACAATACCAGTACATCCACAGTACTCTACCGGCACACTGGAAGGCGATAGCAAGAGTTTCCATTGCCTGCAGAGCTTATGTTCTTCTCTTGGTTGTACTATGAAGCAAACTACCTATGTTAGCAGAGGTTATCAATCACCAATCATTTCCTGTCCCTCCACTTCGTTTTTGCTAGTCGACTGACTTGAGGTCATGTGAACAGTATTGTTACTGCCCCGGCAATGCAATAGCTGCAGCTGAAGGCTCTGGATAAGCTCATTAAGTTGCTGAATGTTTTTCTCTTGCGCCAAGATTACCTGTAAGTAATACATTAAATTATGACCTGAAATGATTTTTTAACAAAATGACCTGAGATGTTTTGAATCCATATGAAAGTAATGGACAAAGAATAGAGCCACCGTTGTTCAGGCAATAGTATAGCTTACTAACATGGAACAGTGAAACTTCCTAATAATAACAATAGACTTGCCAAAAGGCCAACAGTGTAGGAATCACTTGACAGATGAAGGTGGTGTACAGCTTTCAAAGTGCTCAAACCCTAGGGCTATACAATCAAACATCCATTGTTCTTGTTCCTCATTCCATTTTATCAGAGAACTACAAAGCCATTGGTTGTTACCTTCTATCATCACAGGCCAGAGGTATTTCCAGCAAAAATATAAAGTGTTCAACTCTAGTCATGATACTAAGGCTAACTGCAATGTTATTGAACAAGGTAGAAAATGGCCACTAAAATCACCATACTCCCAATTATACCATATGAAAACAAATCGTTACAGCATAAAAAGAACCACAGATCCGTGAACTGCAAGAAACCTTGCATACCGTACCGTCCAAACTATCAAGCTTGGGCCTAATGTAACAACTCAAAAGCAGGTGAAGAATATGAGTTAAAGGATTATAGTACATTCTGAGCCACAAGCACTTAAGAATATTTTCAGGACACATAAATGCCATGTCATACCCTACAATTGCTCCAAGTCAAAGATGTTCAGCTTTTGGCGAAAACACAGTTAAAAATTTAGATCCATACAGTTAGTATTTACACAAGAAGAAACCTGTAAGCAGAAAAGATTCACAAAGAAGTGATGCAACAACCATTTCATAAAAGCTAAGTCTGTTAAGAAAACCACCTGACAAACAAAGCCAGCAGAACTAAAAAGCCAGACATTTTACTCAACCTCTGCAAACTACACTTTGATTATGGTTTTAATATCTGTGCTCACAGATCTAACAGTGTGCAGGTACAATACAACTAATAAATCAATTTATTCAGAAATCAGAACATGATAAACAGATAAACAAAATAACATCAATGCAACAAATGCTGTGGATAAATTATTGGGCTTCTGCTGAAAAAATGCCAACTCATTTCCAAGCAGGAAACTGGAAATGCCCAAACTCAACTAAAAGTGAAGAAGAACTGAATAAGAATGCAGGTGCTCACTTTCTCTTTAACAGCATCCTCCCTTTCAAGCGCCTGTTGCCTCCTCCGCGTAGCTGTTGGATTCGCCTCAGCCTCACCAATCTGCTGCTTCCACTCAAACTGTGATGTGATAATGAGCACGAGCAGGAGGAAGATAAGAACTATTGGCCTCGAATTCATCACGCCGGTCAGCAATTACAGAACCTATAAAATATGCCATGGCAAGCTAATTAGAGAATCTGTGATAGCTAAAAACAACAAACATCATATTGATTATCTTTAGAAGAAAAAACACCAGAGTTTAGTGGGGGGTAAAAGGAAAGAAATAAATGCCGGACAACTTAGGGTTTACTGGTAGCAGTTTTAAAGCTAGTTAGCAATGACACTGTTTTTACATTAAATGTTCAGGGAGTTCGAATTAATAGGAAATATTCTCATTAAAAGGATGATACTAGATCTTAGTAAGGGAAAATAATGTTACTATAAATGGCAAACTACCAATTATTCTAAAGATCACTTATCGTCATAACAGAGGTACCAACCAAAATGAACAAGTCGAACTACTTCCGTCAATCACTGAAACACCCACAGGTAGAGAAGTACTAGTAGATCACCGAGCTCTGTGACAGCATATTAGGGGCAAATCAGTGTTTCTGCTTCAAGTAATCATAATTAAGGTTGTGAATTCCCGTTATGATCTAACATATACTACTACTCCAGCACCGTAACTTACATATATACCAATAAAGTCCACGACTAGACAAGCACGACATAAATAAATTGTGAGATCATTAATTAAATCAGCAGGAAACAGCAAAGTACACAAATAAGAAACCTTAACTTCACAGCGCGCCAGATCATTCATTGAGTATAAACCTACCACAAACCGAGCCAAATGTACCGGTTTCATAAGAGAACGAGAGCGACTCAGAGATCCGACCGCCACGTCAACGACGGACGACCAAAAGCGAGCCGGGAACTCACCGGGGAAGGGGGAAAGGAAATCTCACCGTCTCATCTCACGCCGCGGACGCAGATTAGGGGAACCGACGCGGGACGCGGAGGTGGAGAGAGAGGGGAGAGCCCGGTTCCTCTTCCGATTCCTTGACAGCTCCAATCCAATGGATTCCAGCAGCTTGCCCGCCCGCCACGCTTTGACTGCCGCTACTCCTCCTCCTCCTCCGCCTCCACTCCTTGGCTGGCTGCAGTTTCGCAGCAGCCGTGGAGAAGGCGACGTTCGAAAGGGAAAATTCCCCCTGTTGATTGATTTCAGTTTCTTAGATTAGAATTTCTTCTTCTTATTCTCTTGATGATGGTGATTTTTTTTTCTTTTTCTGTTCCGAGAAAATAAAATTTCCTCGCGCAGCCGTGTCACTGTCTGGCTGGGCCCATCTCCCGTTGCTACATTTGATATTTGTTGGGCCGGTCACGATGGGCCGGGCTTTCCGCGTCAGAAGGAGACGGGCCCACCTCACCCCACTTGCCTCGAGGGGCACGCGGGATGCTCTGCTTTCCGCGGGATCAAAACCGCCGAGGCTCCACGCGGAAACAGACAAACCGAGCAGGGGCGGCACTCCCGACGGGCGACGGCCGACGCGACGCCCATATTGGCCAGCCGGCCGGATCACTTGACCCTGCCTCCACCTACCACCTCCTCGTCGTCGTCTGTCCGTTGGAGCGCGGCGTCTATGGCAGCGCCGCCAGCGCTGGCGCGGGAGCTGCTGGACGCGGCGCGGGCGCCTGTGTTCGCGGAGTGGCAGCGCGGCGTGCGGCGCCGGATCCACCAGCACCCGGAGCTGGCCTTCCAGGAGCACCGCACCAGCGCGCTCGTGCGCGCCGAGCTCGACGCGATCGGCGTCCCGTACGCCTGGCCCGTCGCGCAGACGGGCGTCGTGGCCACCATCGCCGGCCCCGCCGCGGCCGGGGCGCCCGTGTTCGCTCTCCGCGCCGACATGGACGCGCTCCCCATCCAGGTCCGTGCTTCTCGTTTTTTATTCGTTTCGCGATCGATTGATTGATTAATTCGGAGGTCAACGGCTTGAATTTGATCAGGCCTTTATTTTGGCTTTACCATGAACTTGAACATTGGCAGGAAATGGTAGAATGGGAGTTCAAGAGCAAGGAAGACGGGAAGATGCATGCGTGTGGCCATGACGCCCACGTGGCGATGCTTCTCGGAGCAGCTAAGCTCCTTCAGTCTCGGAGGCACGATTTGAAGGTACTGTCGGGTCATTTTACGCTCGCTTTTGTCACAAATATATATATCTCATTCAGTAATCCATAATACAGTTCTGAAACTGAATTTGGTTCTAAATTGCTTCACTGACAAGATGATTTGGTTTGTTGTCCAAACTGGCGCACTCAAATTTCATCCATAGGGTACAGTGAAGCTCGTGTTCCAGCCGGCCGAGGAGGGCCACGCCGGCGGGTACCACGTCCTCAAAGAAGGCGTCCTGGACGACGTGCAGGCCATCTTCGCCGTGCACGTGGACACGGGACTGCCGGTGGGCCTCGTCGGCTCCAGGCCAGGGCCTTTCCTCGCCGGAGCGGCTCGGTTCACGGCGACCATCACGGGGAAAGGCGGGCACGCGGCGGGGCCGCAGCTCGTCGTCGACCCGATCGTCGCCGCGTCCTCCGCCGTCCTCAGCCTCCAGCAACTCGTCGCCCGCGAAACCGATCCGCTACAGGGCGCAGTACGTGTACACCAGCACAGCTTGTACGTACGTGTCTGCAAGACTGCAATGCAGTGTACGTAGCTGATGAACTGCGTGCGTGCATTTCGTCGTCGTTGTGCCGCCTCTGCTTGCATTGCGTTGCGCAGGTTGTGTCGGTGACCTTCATCAAAGGAGGCGAAGCTTTCAATGTCATCCCGGAATCCGTCACCATGGGCGGAACCTTCAGGAGCATGACGAACGATGGCCTATCCTATCTCATGAACAGAATCAGAGAGGTAGTTAACACTGACAAATCTGAAGCTCAAGTGAACAGAACAATGGTCTAATAATCCCCATTATTCCCTTGCATGATGACGACGATGGTGCATACAGGTGATCGAAGGACAAGCCGCCGTGAGCCGCTGCGCGGCAACGGTGGACTTCATGGAGGAGAAGATGAGGCCGTACCCGGCCACCGTGAACGACGAGGCGATGTACACGCACGCTAAGGCGGTGGGCGAGAGCATGCTGGGCGAGGACAACGTGAAGGTCCGGCCACAGATCATGGCGGCGGAGGACTTCGGCTTCTACGCGCAGCGGATCCCGGCGGCCTTCTTCAGCGTCGGCGTCCGAGACGAGGCGACGGGGAAGGTCCACCACGTGCACTCGCCGCACCTCCAGATCGACGAGGCCGCGCTCCCCGTTGGAGCCGCGTTCCACGCCGCCGTGGCCATGGAGTACCTGAGCAAGCAGACACGTCGGCGAGGCCCAGCTGGTAGAGTAGGTCGTCCCTAAACCAAAGGAGCAGAGCAGAGCTCGTTAAATAAACGAGACCATTTGGATGAGGAGCTGCATGTGCCAGCGCATCGCAAACACCGCGCCGTGCCGTGCCCAGCGCGCCACCGGCACTTGCATTTCCACGTCGCCACGTCGGTGCCCGCCCCGGTGCTAGCCTAGCTAGGACGCTAGGTGCTCTGCTCCCATGCTCGGACGGACAACTAAAGAAACACCAAAAAAAAAAAAGCAAAAACATGTATGGACAGATATATAATGCCAAAAAAAATTGTGTAACCACAAATTTTGCATCAATATGCATCCTTTGAATCACTTATCCGTCAATGTTTCTGCTTGATTTAACAGGACATGATATGTTCTTTTTTTTAGAATTACTATCCCTATGGGCACCTCTCCCTGTCGACCACTGAAAGTGAAAATCCTGAAATAAATCCAGAAAATCATAGCCTGAAATTTGGTGCAGCTCGAGTGACTTAGCCAACCAGACTAAGCACCCTTTGAGAGACATGATATGTTCTTAATGTGTCCTATGTTTTTCTATCCCAACAAATCATGCGGAAACGATGCCTAAAATGAGTTCCGCTTCCGCGTCATGCTCTTGGATTATTTGCAACGCCGGTTTGGTACTTTGGTACACGTAGGTGTGGCTGGCTGTAGTGTCTTAGTGGCGAGGACATAAAATAAATAAGCAAGGCGGGCTCATGTATATAGCGGCTGGAGGACACCTCTCGCGCACCACTCCGGCGTCCTGTCCGATCGACGACGACGATGGCGGCGTCAGCGCTGGCGCGGGAGCTTCTGGACGCGGCGCGCGCGCCGGAGTTCGTGGAGTGGCAGCTCGGCGTGCGGCGGCGGATCCACAAGCACCCGGAGCTGGCGTTCCAGGAGCACCGCACTAGCGCGCTCGGGCGCGCGGAGCTGGACGCGCTCGGCGTCCCGTACGCCTGGCCCGTCGCGCGGACGGGCGTCGTGGCCACCGTCGTCGGCGCCGCCGCCCCAGGCCCGGTGTTCGCGCTCCGGGCCGACATGGACGCGCTCCCCATCCAGGTTTCTTTTGTGCGTGTGCGTGTGTGTGGCACGGATCAGTCACTTTTGCGTGCGTTGCATATATTGTCTGTTTCTACGTACGTGTGCCAGCCTCGATCGATCGTGTGCCGCCGCATGCCATTCTTGCCAGCTAGTGTGTCGTCACTGCTCTCTAGTTCACGTACTCGTGCGCTATCTCCTTTGTCATCATCCATCATCTCTTGTAGAACTGACCAACCGAGACCTGTCCACCATTGTCATCATGTGTTCCGTTCCAACTTTCAATGATGGATATGGCCTCGTTTGACACAGTTTCTTGCTACGGTGTATGAGGAGCTCGAGCCCTAGTAGTCGGAAACATCCAACATGACCACGGTTTTCCCGATTCGAGAACATTTACGTTCTTAATTACACTATATAAAATAACACCTAAAATTTTACGACCAAAGATAACGGTAGAGCAGATGAAATAGCAAAAATATATATTTCGCAAAAAAAAAGAAGAAGAAATATATGACTCTCCTAATTTGTTTTGTTTTTAATAGAAAACCTACGACTTCTCAATAAAAAACTGTGCCCACGTTGGCTGCATGCTTTGCCTGTCGCATTCGTATTGCAGAAAACCAAACCGACATATTTTTGGTGACAACTCAGGCACGAAAATGATTTGCTTCAGCTGCTTGCTGCTGCTAACCACCATGGACCATGGAGCCCTATGTGTGTGGTTGGTTGGTCGAGTATTTGGATAACCAGTTTTCCCGATTGCTCCTCCATTTGAACGCATTTTGCAGGAACTGGTAGAGTGGGAGTTCAAGAGCAAGGAAGACGGGAAGATATGCACGCCTGCGGCCATGATGCTCACGTGGCAATGCTACTCGGAGCAGCTAGGCTGCTACAGTCTAGGAGGGACCTCTTCAAGGTAGTACTAACTACTAACTACTCTTTCACCAGTTTTATTATTTTTCTTTATTACTTGCATGCTCGTTTTTTTAAAGACAAAAGTGTATCGACATTTGACTTTCAATATAAAATTCAAGTTGGCTTTTCAAACCCACGAGTCACTACTGGTTCCAGCTAAGCTAGCTCACTACTGGTTCCGATCTTCCGTGACTGATTCGGATGAGTTTGCACATGCGAGCAGCAGGAGATGAATTTTAACTTGCTGAATACACCAACCATGCATGCTCACTAGGGTGCGTTTGATTGCCCGTATCATGGCTCAGCCAGGCTCTACTCGTGCGAGATCAGACGTTTGTTTGGTTTGTGTATTTGCTCAGCCAGGCTCTGGAGGAACACAGAAATCGGTCGTTTCTGTCGGGCCAGGCTCGCGTGGTGCGGGTAATTAGTCATCTAATGACGTTATTAATGTATGATTAGCATAGATTAAATGATATTAACATATTTTGATAAATATTAAGGAGTAGTAAGATAATATAAGAACTATAAAATAATAGTTGTTCATAATAAATGATATTATGATGAATTATTATTTATATATTTTTATCTCATGTAACATGTCTTCATGTGAGCAACTAAATAAGATCTCGGGACAGTCTGACTTGTGCAAACAGGTAACCAAACATCACGCTCTTGCATGCACCGGGTCTGGCTACCATAAGACAGTCTCTTCCTACGCGAGCTAGATTGAGTTGATACACGAACCAAACAGCCCTAGCGAATTGAAGTTCTCAACTCAGATCCTGTGTGTTGACCAGGCTGTAGTAGTCCGATGGAGCCCAGAAATAAGTATTCACTTCTAGGCGGCTCCTCCAGTTGGCCACTTGGCCACTACTTGTTTCTGCGCATCTGAATTCTTCACCCTTGCTACAATAATATTCGACAGTGCTTATCCATACGCATACACAACATGACAAAAGCGAAGCTATAAGAAGTGGTATCAAACATGCGCTTAATTGCGAGAACAAATTACTCGTTACAACAATGAGGAAATTCTTCTGGTAAATCAGGACCCGGGCACAAAAAAAAAAGAATAATACTCCCAGTTCTTGTAAAAAGATGGTCATAATTTGGCATAATTGTGGATTTTGTCCCTAGGGTACATTGAAGCTCGTGTTCCAGCCAGCCGAGGAGGGCCACGCCGGCGGCTACCATGTCCTCAAGGAAGGCGTCCTGGACGACGTGGAGGCCATCTTCGCCGTGCACGTGGACACCGACCTGCCGGTGGGCACCGTGGGCTCCAGGCCGGGTCAGCCCGGTTCACGGCGACCATCACCGGGAAAGGCGGCCACGCGGCGGGGCCTCAGCACGTCGTCGACCCGATCGTCGCGGCTTCCGCCGCCGTGCTGAGCCTCCAGCAGCTCGTCGCCCGCGAGACCGACCCCCTGTACGTTTCGTCATGCATCGAGACCTGCAGTGAAGTCATGACTGCAGCTAAGCTAGCAGATCGATCGATCACCGTCGTGTGTGACTCGTGACTCGTCATGTAAAGCGTCTTCTTTGCTTGCAAATGCATGCATGCAGGTGGTGTCCGTGACCTTCATCAGAGGTGGCGAGGCTTTCAACGTCATTCCGCCGGAGTCTGTGACCCTGGGTGGCACCTGCCGGAGCATGACCACCCAAGGCCTGTCCTACCTCATGAAGAGAATCCGAGAGGTACGTAACACAAACCACGCCACGCAGGCTCATATTCGTCATAGACCATCATCATGCATGCACCAATGGATTTCGAATGAAACGAGTCAGATTACTGGGATGTACGTTGGCAACAATGGCAGGTGATAGAAGGGCAGGCCGCCGTGGGGCGGTGCACGGCGGCCGTCGACTTCATGGAGGAGAAGATGAGGCCGTACCCGGCCACCGTCAACGACGAGGCGATGTACGGCCACGCAAAGGCGGTGGCCGAGAGCATGGTGGGCGAGGACAACGTAAGGCTGTGCACCCAGTGCATGGCGGCCGAGGACTTCGGATTCTACGCGCAGCGGATCCCGGCGGCCTTCTTTGACGTCGGCGTCCGCAACGCCGAGACGGGGAAGATCCACCACGTGCACTCGCCGCACCTCGAGATCGACGAGGCCGCGCTCCACGCCGCCGTGGCCATCGAGTACCTGAACAAACAGGCGTCTGCGCCAAGGCCAAGCTGCAGCTAGCTGTTTACCGCCTGTATCTTCTTGTATGTACCATTCCATGCATCAAAAGTTCACGAGAGCAATGTATAGCAGAATAAGAACGCATACCGCTCTTTCATTCTGTTAATCACACACAGGGGCACTCGGCCGACCATTACATATTTACATGCATTTGTGGATGGCTCGTATAATATTGCTATTCTTTAAGAAGTGAAAGTACTCACCATACTATTGGGCGCAAGCAGCAAGCTGTATGCCCGGGAACATTCCCATTCCCTCAGAACGGCTCAAACTACAAATGTGAGATGTTTAAAACCCCTTTGGCCTCTACATTTCATATATCAGACTACAACTCAAAAAGTGCTGTTAAACCGCAGCCACCAAACATTCCACACGTGTCGCAAAAGGCATGACAAAAGGCAAAAGATGAGACACCTAAGCGGCTGCGGCGGACACACCGTTACACCGCCATGTTCTCTTCATGGGTACGGTCTCTTAGCCATCTCCCGGTAAACCATGTCGATGAAATTATCATTCTGCCAAAAGAAAAGGTGGTCTCAGCAGAAGTTTCACATGTGGTGAGTTTTGTTGGCAGACATGATTGTGGAAATGCAATATAAAATTATCCCTGTCCAGAAAGGCTGTACACTTAACAATCCTTGCAGAAATAATTAGGTTGGTGTAGAAAAATCCTTGTAGAAAATTAATAAGCCTCAGTTGACTGCGAACTCTCAAAAATACTATGCACTGGCAACGAGCAGAGTCCAAGGAAGTGAAAATACCTGTGCAAGCCTCAGCAGTGCAGCGCCTACTTGCTCTCTTGTTACCACTTGGCTATAAGGTGCTGACGAGGCTGACGGGGTAAGCAATGAGCATGGCAATGGATCAGGAGGTGGGAATGGTTGAAGCAAGGGCATGCCATATGGTGGAACAGGGGCACAGTGGGCAGTGGAAAGGGGTGGAGCAAGGGAGCACTTTTTGGTTGCCGATCAGCAAAGGGAGGATGAAATGGAGGAACAGTAGGCAGTGACGAAGCAGCATTAGCTACTGTTGACTGTGCAGAAGCCGTTGGTGCAAGGAATGGTGGTTTTAAACCTAAGAGACTTGCAGGTTGGATGGTGGTACGGCTATTGAGTCTATGAGCATCAAAGGCCCTCAGAGTAACTGATGAAGTTCGTGGAGGAAGCAGACTGTGCAGGGAAGAAGAATGTGGTGCAGTAGCATTATGCGATCCATGACTAGGAGAAGGGATAGCCTTGAAAGATTGGTTTGGTTGTACTGCACCTGTTCCACCAATAGTATGTACACATGTGGCTGCCTGTTTGAGGAAAA
Source organism: Microstegium vimineum (assembly GCA_022036555.1). Lineage (NCBI taxonomy): Eukaryota > Viridiplantae > Streptophyta > Magnoliopsida > Poales > Poaceae > Microstegium > Microstegium vimineum. The sequence continues at coordinate 61,780,559 of CM039124.1, forward strand.
TGGTTAATTTAGATTGCAAAGGATCATAGTAAATATGAACATTTAAATTAAATTACAGCTATCCGAGAAAAAGAAATACAGCTTTAAATAGAAGGGAAGTTTCCATACCTTTGAAGGGGTTAGGAGGAACTCTTCAACATCGTCATCATCCATGGTAGGTGATGTTGTCTGTTCTAGAGTATCTTCAACTACAGGTAGAGCATATGATCCAGATGCTGCTTCTGGTTCTTCAAATACACTGTAACAGACATAGTAGGAGAGACAGTTTCAACATAACACCTAGCCAACTGTAGGTGGTGACATTTTGAGTTCAAGGGGATCAATTCAACTAAAAGTCACACTCATACTATATTTTGTATTTCCTCTTTCTTTTTTAATAATATATTCAAGCAACTCAATGTTCGTCCCTCTTTCTTTGAAAAGTCTAATAATAAACGTGGTTATTAAACCTCATGGCCTAAAAGGGCTTTAATGCCAAAATTATTTTTCTACTTTTGTTTGGGTATCTACTGTAATAATCGTACTTCCTGAAAGAGATGATTGTAGTTAGCATGTGAGTGTGACTATATGTGAAGATAAAATACTGAGCATGAAATTAGAAATGATTAGTAAAATGAAAATGGGGACACAAAAGGTAAATATAACAAGTAAACATAGCAACTCCTGACTTAAATAATTTCAGGTACAGCCTTCTTTACGATGAAAACAGGAGTGCAGCAAATCTGGTATACCTTTTGGAAGAAAGATTTGCCTCAGGTGACGCCCTTGAATATGCATATTCTATCCTATACATTGAATGCGAGGCTAATCAGTATGAATAAAGAAAAGTACATAAAATTAGCAAAATCTTGTCTTGCCCTTCTCCTTCTATATAATTCCAAGTTGGCACACATAAGGAACTACAATTCAAAAGTGGCCTAGAGTTAGTACGAGTCAGGATGTATTGGTTACACATTTATATGTCTGACCAGTGTAGATGAAACTGAAAGGAACAGATTAAATTGTTATCTAGTATTTCAGTAATCCATATATTGAACAAGATGTACACACACACAGACAATTGTATTACGAGTTGAGATACTAATACATACAATTTTACCAACTCATCTTAAAAGATAATGATATTAGCACAGAAGCAGAATGCAATCTGAGATTAGCCAAGGCTGCAATTGCATAATTGCTGCATCTGCCTAGAAAGGACAGTACGAAATGGGGTGGATGATAGTATGATACCAATGTGGATGAAATTTAAAGGAACATATCAAATAGTTACCTGCTAAAAAGATGTACAACTTCTTGACATTCCTGTGGATCATAGAACCAAATTCCAATGATTTCATCAGCAGCATTACGGTACATCAAGTAGGGAACTTGCACCTCAACCTCAAAATTTGTCAAGAGATCTTCAACTAGATTTTCTGTTCTAAGAGAAAAGGCAACATACAATTCACATATTTAATTTTAACACTAATATAAAAAGCAGGAAGTACAGATAAGAAATAACATCACTGACGTTGGTACCATTGGAAATCGAATAGCCACATTTCGCTTAATCAACCAGAATTACGATTGGTAAAGTTGTGAGATGAATGAGCAAAGATTGTTTCTGTTTCTGTTTGTGCAATGGCCAAACAGCCACAAGTGTAAACCTAAGAGGAATCAATTTTCAATAACGGTGCTCTTATTATGCCTAAGTTATCACGTTCCCCAGTATGAATATATTATGATTGAAATATCTGATAGTTTAACTTAACTAAAAAGGCCAGCAGCGAAGCCTCTTAACTAAATTATGTACCAATATTTGTATTTCATCGCCAAATGCTCAATCTATGATCTGTTTCAACATTTTGTTTATGTTCAACCAGGGTGAATTTGCACAAGCGTGTGTAATAAAGTAGGTGTGCAAGCATACCTGCGTTTATACGGTTCATGATGACCAATTGGAATCTGGGCTGGGTGTTCCTACAAGAATAAGTGCTTATTATTGCAAAATAAACAGGATGCAACAAAGCGAACTGCACTCTTCGTGGTTGATAGAGCCAATATCTTCATCACAATTTTAAAATAACTACAAGTAAGCCAGAGCATCAACAATGTCACTAGTTGAATAATGAACATTGAACGACACTAAATTACATGATGAAACTGCCATCACATACTTTACTAAAAAAAAATAAACAGACACAGCTACAGTGACATGGAAAGAAAAGGTTACTGAACATATTCCTTGGTGTCCTATGTTGTCTGCGAAATTAATCTATATTTACCCTGATATATTTCAGAAACATACACTGTCGAATCAGTAGATTAGTAGATAGTATATATTAGCATCAGGATCCGCTAAAAACATGACCCAGTATAGGTGTGCACGACGTTTATCGACTGCAAAATAATAGTGTCTAAATCAACCAATAACCAGGGGCGGGCGGAGGGAGGGGGGCTGGCCTCCCCCAACAGCCTCCGATTTCTCTATAAGGTACTTAAATACATGAACATTTTTAGCACTTATATAGGTCCTGCGCCCCCCCCCCCCCCCCCCCCCCCCCAATGTTGGATTCCTGGCTCCGCCCCTGCCAATAATACCTACATGTGATGAATAGCGGTTACTGCAAAAGGCACATAATGTGTTAGCAACAAACCAACAGCACAAAATAACATGTGCACTCCTTGAATCACTTGCATTGAAATGACATTTCTGTTTCAAAAACAGCAGGAACAACAGACAGAAAATAATCATACTACGTTTGCTAAACAGCAGCATCCAGGTGCAAGGCAAAACGTAAAGTCACAAACAATAGCAATGGACAAGATCAGCACGAGTCCATTGATAAGTTAAGGACTCAGGATGACTGCACAAACCTCTTGACGACGAAGAGCGACCCCTCCACAGGCTTCCGGGTCTGCAGCAGCAACGCGCGGTCACAAACAAAATCAAGGCTCGCAATTGCAACAGAGCTAAATCGAACCGAACGGGAGAGTGCAGGGGATCCGGTACGGCAGCGTACCCACTCCCGGTCTCCCTCGTGGAAGCTGTACGCGACGACGTGCGCGGCGGTGATGAGGATGTCCGCGACGCCGGGGTCGAGTCGCCGCAGCACGCTGAGGTTGAGCATCCGCGTGCCCTCCCGGTCCCACGCCAGGTTCGGCGTCACCTTCACCCCGCCGCCGCCGCCGAAGCCGCCCCGCCTGCTCCGCGCCATGGACGCGCTCGCCCTCGCCGGGAACCCTAGTTGCCGTGAGGTTTTTCTCCGCGCGGGTTTCTGGACGGGATTGGAGATAGTTGTGCAGCTCTGCTCTCTGTCTGTGACTCTGGAACCGGGAACTGGAACGGCTTGCAGTGCAGCGTGTACACCGCACCGCTGTAGTGGCAGACAGCTGATCTTTTAGGTCCAGTGGTCAGTGAATCTTGCATGCGTCCCCACCAGCAGCGACACGGTAAGGAATGCCGTTGTGATGTCCGGGCCGAGTTGGGCTGACGGCTTTGGTTCAGTGTGATCAGTGAAGGCCTGGGAAGAGTGAAAGCCCAGTGTGGACTTTCAGCCTGATGGGCTGTTCAACGGGTCGCCTGCGATTTTATTACTCTTTTATAAAGGCCTTCTCCTTAATTCCAAGGCCCATCTAGTCTAGTAGTATCCAGCCGTCCATTCCGTCTCATTCTTAATTCTTAAAAAAAAAAAAAAACTCACTGGCCATCTCTCCGTCACCGTCACTTCCCAGTCCCCCTCCCAAGCGGCCAAGCGGCCAAGCGCCACGCCTCCACCTCTGCCATGCCAGATCCCGACTGCTCAAGCGCGGCCGCCGCCCTTCCCATGTCCCATCTCCCACCCATGACCCAACTGCCGCCGCCCGCCCCTACTATCTCCCATCCAAGCACCGAGGTCCGTCAATTGGATGGAGATGCAGGATTGTTTGGCCGCCGGTGGGCGCTCGGGGATCCTCAACGCCACCGAGCAAATGAGCTTCCGGCGAGCTGATTCCCTACACAGAGAAGGTGATACTCCTGTAGTCCCGCTACCACCTCCGATTCTACATTAGTTTTTTTCTTTCGTTTTTCTTTGGTCGCCGGCTTCCTCCTCAAGTTGAGCATACCATGCCTTCGTCTGGGACGGAGACTCCTCGGGGACGGGGATGCGGTGAAGTTACCTTACGGGAAAGTTCCCGTTGACATTGGCATCCCTAGAGAGGAGAGAGCAGAGCACTGGCAGTCCACGTGCTCTTCCCCTCTTCCAGGGTGAGTACAAAGACTTCCTCGATCCTTAGGTTCTGACTACAGACTGATAAACATGGCTGTTGCGTGGCCCTATATGCGTTGAACATCACTCCCACCGTCTCGTGTATGTGTCCGTATTGTTTATTTTGCATCCAGTCCAGCGGTCCACTCTTGCTTGTATATAGAACGTCGATCATCTCCCTCCCAAGTCAGCACAGAGTGCAGCTGGACCTGAGCACAAACCTGCTCCTCTCTTGTTTCGCTGCTGCTGCTAGCTAGGTAATAAGCTAACACTTCCTCCTGACCATATGGCGGTGGTGCTAGGTGCATTCGCATCCAAGCTGGCCGGCATCTTGATGGGCATAGCGAAGGAGGAGGTGGAGATGCTCCTCAGCGTCCCTGGCGAGATCACCAAGCTCGAGATGACGCTCGGCGACCTGAGTGCCATCATGGTGGATGCCGAGGTGTCGCGCATCCGAAGCAACGCCGTGGAGAGGTGGGTCAGGGAGCTCAAGGATGCCATGTACGACGTCGATGACATCCTCGACCTCTGCCAAATCATGGATGATCCTGGTGGTGGTGGTGGAGACGAGGATCCCACGGCAGCTTCAAGTAGAACCACCGCTTCTTCAAGGTGCTTCAGCATCACCTCGCCGACGACCATGTTCTTCTGTTTCCGCAACTCCATCGCCGCACAACACGAGATCGGGAGGAAGATCAAGGCGCTCAACAAACGGCTGCGCGACATCGCGGAGAGGAGCTCCCGCTTCGGGTTCATCGTCCGGGAGCTCCACTCCTCCATTCTTCACTCCACCGATAGAGCCGCTGCAAGCTCTTTGCTGGGCACGTCAGACAGCATCGTCCGGTCTGGTGTTGTCGGCGACAAGATCGAGAGAGACGCGCAGGACCTCGTCGCCCTGCTTCTGCAGGAGGTGAATGCTGATGCTCATGGAACCAGCAGCGGCAATGGCAATGTCATTGTCTCTGCCGCTATCACAGGTGTCGGAGGCATCGGCAAGACCACCCTTGCCAGGATGGTGTTCAACGACATCAAGGTGGAGCAGAGCTTCGACGAGAGGATATGGCTGAGCATCAACAAGGAAGTCGACCACCTTAGTGTCCTACGGAGCGTCATTGCCGCACTTCGCGGTGGCGGTGGTGGCGCCGCAGGAGATAGCAGGGCCCTGCTTGAATGTGCTTTGAAGCAGGCGGCGCGGCAAAAGAAGCTGCTCGTGGTGATGGATGATGTGTGGAGCGAGGACGTGTGGAGTAACCTTCTCAGCGCATCGCTTGCCGATGCTGCTGCTCCAGGGAGTCGAGTGTTAGTTACCACTAGAAACGATGAAGTTGCTCGCAACATGAAGCCGCGCCGTGTCCACAGGGTTGGGAAACTAGAAGGTGATGATGCTTGGGTCCTACTAAAGAAGCAGGTCAGCAAGTTTTACCTATTTATTCTTCCTATAAAAAATAAATTCAGTTGAACTAATGTATTTGGTAGTGAGTCTAGGTTAATATAAGGCACCGTTTGGAATGCGGGATTCGTTTTTTCTTTTGGCGCAAAAAAATTACATTTACTGCCATTTTTTATCTCCACGGATTTAAAAAGATAATAACATGTTTTATCATGCCATACAATTGACTGTAATTTTATAATGGTAACTAACAAATTTTGGTGTTTGTGGTTTGAACCGGCCAGTATAATATTTATTTGATGTCCAATATAAAATTTCTTTGTAGATATACTTATACTCATTTGGTATTGTAAAAAGTATTATTCTTTGAAAAGTTTAGTTAAACTTAAAATAGTTTATTTTGTGACAATCTAAAAACTCCTTATATTCCTCGGCACTCTCCTCCCATGCATCCTCTAACGTGACTCATTTTTATGACAGGTAGTCTCCGATGAGATTGATGAAGTTGAGGTCGATGGATTATTAAAGGATATTGGTATGAAGATTGTGGAAAAATGTGAGGGATTGCCACTGGCAATTAAGGTTCTTGGAGGACACTTGTTTCATATCAGCAAAACAAGAGATGCTTGGGCGCGTGTCTGTGACCACTTTGCGTGGTCGATATCAGGAATCGATGATGATATCAACAAGGCTGTCTACTTGAGCTATGAAGAGCTGTCTCCAGACTTGAAACAATGCTTTGTATACTGCTCACTTTTTCCTAACAATGAACCAATCCGACGTGAAGATATAATCAATCTCTGGATCTCAGAAGGCTATGTGAACAACAAAACAACGGCGTCAAAGCTATTTGAAGATTTGGGGCTAGAGCACTACAGAGAGTTGGTCTCAAGGAACCTGTTGGAACCGAAGAAAGGGTCCTACGGTCAGTCAGCATGCACCATGCATGATGTCATCCGCTCCTTTGCCCAGTACATAACAAAATATGAAGGGATCCTTGTTGGTGAGGGTCAGGATGTCAATACCGCTCTTGCTGCTGCTCCAAAGATCCGTCGCCTATCTATATCAAACCAGGTTGTAGAGCCTGGCATTCTGCGAAAACAGGTATCCCTTAGAACACTGATGTTATTCGGAAGCACTTTGGTTAATTCAAAGGAGTTATGGAGCAACCTTTCATCATGCCTAAGAGTATTGTATCTAGATAATGTAAATCTTGATGAGCTGCCGGACTCCATATGCCACCTCAAACATTTGAGATGCTTGAGCCTTCGCGCTACAAGCATTTCCACGATCCCTGAAGGCATAGGAGATCTTCAGCTTTTGCAAAGCATTGAGCTTGTGAAGTGTAGCAATATCTCACGGCTTCCTAATAGCATATTGAAGCTACGGAAGCTAAGGCTACTCCACATTAGAGGCACCAAGATAACCTCAGTTCCTCGTGGTTTTGGAAAGCTGAGAGATCTGGTCATAATGGCTGGCTTTCCAACCCATTCGGATGACGGTGCAGAAGGTTGGTGCAGCTTGGAAGAGTTAGGGCCTCTGACGAAGCTCAGATTCCTAGATATAATAGGTTTGGAGAAGGCACCTTCAGGTTCAGTGGCTGCTAGAGCGAAGCTTTGCAACAAAGAGCACCTAGAAGAGCTGAACATGAGATTTGCAAGTCAGCTCGGAGACAATGGAGAGCTCAATCGAGGCAACATCATGAGCAGGGAGGAGCAAGACCGAGCTGAGCAAGTGTTGGGTAACCTATGTCCTCCTACCTGCATACAAGAACTTGTCATCAAAGGTTACTATGGGTTGGGCTTACCACAATGGGCCAGGATGATGCCAGCCTTATTCCGCGGCTTAAGAAGGTTGGTCCTGGAGGGCTACGCGTGTTGCGAGCAGCTGCCATACGGACTGGGCCAGCTGCCCTTCTTGGACTACCTCTGGGTCGATCAAGCTCCGGCCATCCAGTGTATTGGGCACGATTTCGTCCTCACTCCCTCAAGCGATGGCCAGGACGATGCAGCAGCGGGAGTAGTGACAGATTTGATCATGAGTAGGCAGTTGCCTGCTAGTCTTATCTCTCGTGGCACTGGCTTTGCATTTCCCAAGCTGACAGCACTGGGTTTCGAGGGCATGCCAGGATGGACAGAGTGGGATTGGGAGGAGCATATACCTGCAATGCCTGCTCTGGAGGGGCTTATGATCGACGGCTGCAAACTGCAGCGTCTTCCTCCTGGACTCTCACGCCATGCAACCCAGCTGACGCTCTTGGACCTAAGAAATGTCCTGAACCTGGTCACTGTAGAGAACTTCCCTTCCCTCGCTGAGCTCAAGTTATGGGACAACCCAATGCTAGAGAGCGTCAGAAGTTGCCCAAGGCTGCACAAGATCGCCATTTGCAGCTGCCTGATGCTGAAGCTACTGGAGAATCTGCCGTCACTCAGAACAGCCGCATGGATGGATTTGTGTGCTGAGACGCTGCCAACATACTTGCAAGAGGCAGAGCTAAGCAAACTGAATGTACATTGCAGGCCCAGCCTGTTCAAGCTGATATCGTTGCAGTATGACACCCCTGAATGGGGTAAGGTCCAGCATGTCCAACGCATGAAGGTGTTTGCCATGGAAGCACCGGAAGATGGGTTGAAGGGCTATATTGTCTACACCAAGGAGCCCTATTCCTTTTATGCACACTTGTTTTGAAGTCCGCAGGTAGGTACATAAATATACCTTCAATCATTGTTTTGATCATGCGCATTTCAGCTTTCATTTTGTTCTCTGTTCTGCCCCTGGCCGATAAGAATGTACTTAGACTAGATATTATAGTAGTCATGCAACCGTTGTAATAATGATGCAAGCCTGAACTCGTTTATGTTTTCCTGTTCTTACTTACTTTTCTTTTCCTACAAATACATATTATATATCTTATATATATCTAGATATATAGCAAAAACATCCGATGCTGCTGGTAACTAAATATAAAGCATCTCTCTGACTTCTCAACGTTTGATCTATCTGATTCAGATGATCTGATTTGGAAAGGAAAATGTGTTGTTAGCATCGGAGTCTCTGTAGCTTACGCGGTGAAATACAGGCCATGTGAAAGTGACGAAGTAACTAAACAGACTTTGCTCGTTCCAAAGATGATAACGATACAGTTATTCCCACACAATTTTCTTGCTTATGTTTGTACCTTTTTTTTTTTTTTGCTTGTTTCGAACAGGTTGCCTAACTGCTTCAGAAAGACGCTGAGAAGGAACACCTTTACTGTTCTGTTCCCCGTTTCAGTCCACTGGAATGGAAGGGCGACTGGGCGAGTGACTGAACTGCTTGGGTGAAACGAACGTGACGTGACGCGCCTTTTCGCTTGCCGGGCGTTCTGCCGGCCTCCTGAGATCTGACAGGTTTCATTGGTCATTGGATGGAAGAACCGTTTGAAGCTGTACCGAGCTTGCAGCTCTGTCGCTAGCCTAGCTGTAGAGTCTTTCCAGTGGCACGGCAGAGCTGGATGAAGCTGCCTTTCGACAGCCACATTGACTTTAATTTGTTAGCGAGAGATGGGATCAAGAACAAGACTTGGTTACTGTATAAGTGAGGTCATGCACGCAGGTATATTATACTACACCACATCCACATGTATTATAAAAGTACTCGTATGGTGGCAGAGTGCTCAGCATACGACTCATGCGCCTTTGTTTTTTATATTTGGGTTTGATAAGATAACACTGATGGATCGTTGAGAATGAACCATGTACCACAACAACATATATATCCTGATGATGGAATCATTTGGGTTTCTTTTTTTTGTTTAAAATAAAAAAAAAAGTCGGCGTAGGGCCCACCAGCCTCTACACGAACGGAACGGATGAGGTCGGATGAGACAAGATCATTTATTAGCTGGGGGAATGGGATGGTGATGATGGTCATCATCCACGGCGCTCGAGGCTCCAGCTGCAGACTGCAGTACGTACGTACACAGTACGCGTTGACGATATATGATGAACGAATAAAATAATAAGCAAGGATGAGGCCGACGTACCGGCCATTACCGCAAGCAAAGCAACGATGTCATGCATCAGTCCGTTGCTTCCATTGCTTTCGGCTTGGTGGACTCGTGAGCCATCCAGTCCAGTCCAGGGAAAACGCGTTTCGCGTGTGGACACTAGGGATGACGGAGGAGGAAGGAGAGGAATCCGGTCGGCGAGGCGATGGATGTCGTCCGGTTCGGTGCCGTGCTCCGCGCTCCCGCGCCACGACAAAAGCGTGCATGGATCCTGGTGGGTCCTGCATGTCGGTGGGTCTGTGTGCTCTCGCCCTACCCGTTGCACTGGGCCGGCCGGCGTAACAGCAGTGTGGTACAACATCGAGCGCGGAGATCTACTAGAGTGCAGTGGCCACCCACTTGCCACTTGCTCGTCAACCTCTTCGCTGGATCTGAGGACTGGAGAGGCCGGGTACAGCGTGTACATACACGGCCAGGTCGCGACTGAATTGGCGATGTTTATCTCCTCTCTTTGTAATCGGGGCGCCGGGCCGGGTAGGTTTATTGACCAGGCACCGCAGCACTCGCTGTGACACGTACTGTGTGTGTCAGTGTTAACAACTAACTGTGAGCCTTGGCAACCTCGCTCGCTCTAACTTCAGATGATGGCCATATCGATCCCCAATTCCCCATGAGGCCCCGGCACGGGCGAGCGCCAGCGCCGGGTGTCGGCGGGCGGCCACCGTGAGCAGTGCCGCCTGTGAGTGTGAGTCCAGCAGGCCACTCACTCAGCCAGAGACATGTGGCGAGGAAAAAACAAAAAAAAAGTGGGTGGGAAAGCGATCGAACGAACGTGTGATGATGGTGATGAAACGGAGAGAGACAACAGGCGGGGAGACATGCACGGCACGACGAACGCATTACGCATGCATGTCCGTTCCGACGTTCCGTTCGTCATTGGACCCGCTAGCTGCTGCCCCCCCGCGCGGCCTGCCGGCAGGCGGCTCTCGCCTCTTCAACGGCCGGCCCGGCCCCCGGCCGTAGCATAGGCATACATAGTGGGCGTCGACTCCGTCCCCGGCGGCGTCCGCCTGGCGTTTTGGCTAGCTGTGCCTCCTAGCTCGACCAACTCGGTCAACGCGGAAGGAGTGTTTTACGGACTCGAGCGGGGGGTCGCTAATGGCTTTCAATGCGGGACTAATGGCGTCACATGGGTGTAACGACAAACGGGGATGATTAAATGCGTTCCTCGAATCGCCCATGTCTCTCCTTCTCCTTCGGTCCTTCCTGGGCTCCTGGGTCCTGGCTGCCAAAAGGAGAGGCTAGCTGCTTAGGGCAGCACCAACGCAAGCTAACCGCTAACAGTCTTGTTAGCCTCAGCCAAAATGTATGTTCCATATAGATGGATGCCTCCATGAGGTAGCTGATCTTGCTTCGCGGGTAGACATGATGCTCTCCACGCACTCAACGCATGGCTAGTACAACATTACGTTAACACCTTTTTTATCCTCTGTCTCACTATATACATAAGCTTTTACCATCACAGCTTACCACAACACGAGCATCAACTACTGCTTCAAACTTTTGACGCATGAGACATACGCTGCTTCTGTAAGATGCTCTGACGGTCTGTGAAACTATCATGCGATGTGACATGGAGTCGTGGTGCTGAGATAGAAGCTGGGGCAGCACACTAACTAAGCGCGTTGGGAAGCCCTTAGGAGTAGCTACGAACGAGAAGATCTTGCATTGCAGTTGCAGTTGCAGCGGAGAAAAGCCTAGAGCCGAAGTTGTTCTCTGTTCAGCAGGCAGCCGCCGCTAATTGGAGCTAGCTCACTAGCTACCTGCATTCTCATTTGCTAATGGCAATTTGACACGACACCTGACCGGTTTCATTTTTATCACTTAATTAAAGACACATGGAGGCATGGAGCTACGGCTTCGTCGTGCAATAAGGGCGTGTTTAGATCCAAAATTTTTTGGGTTTGGGGTATTGTAGCACTTTCGTTTTTATTTGACAATTAGTGTCTAATTATAGACTAATTAGGTTCGAAAGTTTTGTCTCGCGATTTCTCACCTAACTGTGCAATTAATTATTTTTTTCGTCTACATTTAGTACTCCATGCATGTGCCGCAAGATTCGATGTGACAGATAGTGTACAAAAATTTTTGGTTTTTGGATGGAACTAAACGGGGCCTAATCCACTCTCTCTCCGTGGTACGGGCCCACGGACAGCGACACCTGTGCCGCGCCCCCATGTACTGTCCTGATATAATAATGATTAACAAACTAACAACCCCCATCGTCACTATTTCATCGGCTGCCGCTAAGCGAGCGAGAGTGGGAGAGGGAAGGAGGAAAAGATTAGGGAAATAAGTATATGGCATGATCACGCATTCAGCTCCTCATCTTCTCCATTCTTGTGCCACACACAACACACACAAAAAAAAAGAAGAAGATGGATGGAGAAAGGAGGCAAAAAAAGGTTGCCAAGAAACAATGAGTGAACACGCATGCTGGGCTGCTAATAACACCTCACCTACCGACTTTATTTTCCTTTGGCCTGCTGCCCCTGCCTGAATTGTTATTTTATTTTATTTATTTGTCTACTTGTTTGTGTTTCCTGCTTGTTAGTTAGTGCGTACCTTTCGTCTCGTTGTCACTCCTCCATACCCTTTTGTGTTTCCAGAAACCCCCCCTCAAAAAGAAAAAAAAAAAAAACTAGACTCGGCATACACGTACACGATATATGTCCTCCATTCTCGAAGCTTTTTTTTATACGTAAATAAATGAAATAAAATCGTGGATAGTCGACTAGTCGAGTGATGCGTGGAGTGTGCGGTCGATGAAGAGGAGCGATTTTGTCGCGGTGAGCAGACAGGCCGTTTTGTGCACTGTCAGGCTCAGGCAGGCTATAACAAACTTGCTAAGCAGATTTTAATAAAAAAAACTTTCTAAGCAGACATCCTAACGAACAGCCAGGCAGATCGCAGACACAGATCCCGCTTCGCTAATCGCTAGCTATACATATCTGACTACACAGTAGAGTCAACAGTCGTCCGGTCGTGTCACCGACACACCTTCTCTCTCCTCTGATCATTTTACTACGCTACTACTACTATTACTAAAAGTTGATCTAAAACATGTACCGCCAATAATCTAGCTAGGCTGATCTGATTTGGCACCTCCTACAAGAGAAGAGAAGAGAAGAGAAGAGAAGAGAAGAGGTGGTGGTTGAGCCGTGGTCACGGCTCACAGCTCGCAAGCACAAGCAAGGTACTAACGGCACGCCACCATGGATCGAGCTCGAGGCCCGTAGAAAGAGCGCGTGGGGGTAGTCCAGCAGCCCCAGCAGCACTGCGCTCCAGCAGGCACTAGAGTCCAGACGAGACAGCGGCGGGCGTGCGCATGTGAGGCCGTGAGGTGGTGGCGATGAGCTGTGCGTGGGAGGGCAAGCAGTAGCAGTAGCGCCTCACCTAGCGCGTCGGCCTCGTCCGTCCTCCACTCCACTCCACTCCTCGCTACCAGCAGCAGGCAGCGCAGCGCAGCCCCACACCCACCCACCCACCCACCAGTAGTCCACCAAGAGCCAAAGCCCCCACACGGGAACGGGAGAGAGGGGACACGGGCAGCGAAGCGCGCGGCGCAACGCAACAAAGGAAAGGAGTCCCACAGCCGGAGCAAAGCGAGCAAGCGTGTCCCTCCCCCTTCCCCCGCTTCACTCCCGTTCCCTTCCCTTCCCCCAGCAGCCGCCGCCGCCGCCCCCGTCCCCGCCCCGAGATCTGGAGATCTGGTAGGGCGAGGGGGATGGAGGCCAGCGCCGGGCTGGTCGCCGGCTCGCACAACCGGAACGAGCTCGTCGTCATCCGCCGCGATGGCGAGCCAGGGGTACGTACGTCTGCCCGCCTCCCACGCCTCGCCTCGACTCGTTCCCCGCCGCTGATTCCTCTGCTTGCTTGCTTCCTTCCTTCCTTGCAGCCGAAGCCGATGGACCAGCGGAACGGGCAGGTGTGCCAGATTTGCGGCGACGACGTGGGGCGCAACCCGGAGGGGGAGCCGTTCGTGGCCTGCAACGAGTGCGCCTTCCCCATCTGCCGGGACTGCTACGAGTACGAGCGCCGCGAGGGCACGCAGAACTGCCCCCAGTGCAAGACCCGCTTCAAGCGCCTCAAGGGCAAGTCTCCCCTCCCCCCTTCCCCTTCCCCTTCCCCTTCCCCCTGCATTCGCAATTCTCGGCCTCAAGGGCAAGTCCTGAGTGACTTGTGCTGTTTGCAGGGTGCGCGCGCGTGCCCGGGGACGAGGAGGAGGACGGCGTTGACGACCTGGAGAACGAGTTCAACTGGAGCGACAAGCACGACTCCCAGTACGTCGCCGAGTCCATGCTCCACGCCCACATGAGCTACGGCCGCGGCGGTGCCGACCTCGACGGCGTGCCGCAGCCCTTCCAGCCCATCCCCAATGTTCCCCTCCTCACCAACGGACAGATGGTACCGCAGAATTAAACCTCCCACGCCGCTTGTAGCTTGCAATTGCAATTGCATTGCTCCCCCTCCCTCTCCCCCTTTTCCTTTGCCCACTTCTCAATTGCTTGCTTCTTCTGCTTCCAGGTCGATGACATCCCGCCGGAGCAGCACGCCCTTGTGCCCTCCTTCATGGGTGGTGGGGGGAAGAGGATTCACCCTCTTCCGTACGCGGATCCCAACCTTCCTGGTGCGTGTTCTGATCCTCATCAACTAGCATAGCATTCAGCTGCCATGGTTACCTCCTGAATACTACGTACAATACACTACTTTCAATCAATTAACCGTTCCTGCTACTTGCAGTGCAACCAAGGTCTATGGACCCTTCCAAGGATCTTGCCGCATATGGCTACGGTAGCGTAGCCTGGAAGGAGAGGATGGAGAGCTGGAAGCAGAAGCAGGAGAGGATGCAGCAGACGAGGAACGATGGTGGTGGTGGTAACGACGATGGCGATGATGCAGATCTACCACTGTATGGCCCTGAAACTTGGCTGGCTTCTATTATCTGGCTCCTAGCTGTCATGCTATTTTCTACAGTGGATTGGTCAACTCTGAAATTTTAAAACCTGGCGCATGTAACGACGAAAAATATAAGTAACCTATCAACTTGCTAGTAAGAATTCTTTGAACAGGTGCTATAACTGTACTCAGTGACAGTGGATAGGAAGAATTTGAAGAAAACAATTAAATTTGTTTTGTTTTGTTTTCTGTGTACTTGTATCTCTGACTGGATGGAAAAACTGTCCATATGCTATTTTCTTAATTAGATATTTTGTTCTTCTCTATGCAAAACTTTCTACTGGACTCAAACATCAAACATTTCTTGTTTTTTTTCCTTACCAGAATGGATGAAGCTAGACAGCCGTTGTCCAGAAAGATTCCGCTTCCTTCAAGCCAAATCAACCCGTATAGGATGATCATCATAATTCGGCTAGTGGTCTTGGGGTTCTTCTTCCACTACCGAGTGATGCATCCGGTGCCTGATGCATTTGCTTTATGGCTCATATCTGTGATCTGTGAAATTTGGTTTGCCATGTCTTGGATTCTTGATCAGTTTCCAAAGTGGTTTCCTATCGAGAGGGAAACCTATCTTGACCGGCTGACTTTGAGGTTGGTTACTGCCTTCCTGCTGTCACCTGATATTACTTGCCTCCTCTCATCTCTGCTGATTTTTTGTTGCGTATTTCTTGTCTCGATAGGTTTGACAAGGAAGGGCAGCCTTCTCAACTCGCCCCTATTGATTTCTTTGTCAGTACGGTTGATCCCTTGAAGGAACCTCCATTGGTCACAGCAAATACTGTTCTATCTATCCTTTCGGTGGATTATCCAGTTGATAAGGTTTCATGCTATGTTTCTGATGATGGTGCTGCCATGCTGACATTTGAAGCATTGTCTGAAACATCTGAATTTGCAAAGAAATGGGTTCCTTTCTGCAAAAGGTTTAGCCTTGAGCCTCGTGCTCCAGAGTGGTACTTCCAACAGAAGATAGACTACCTGAAAGACAAGGTGGCGCCAAACTTTGTTAGAGAACGGAGAGCAATGAAGGTGCATTATTTTTATATTTGTTCTCCCTTGCTACCATCCTTTATGTGGTAAGTCTTATGCTAATTTAGGGCATCTTATTATTTTTCCAGAGAGAGTACGAGGAATTCAAGGTCAGAATCAATGCCTTGGTTGCTAAAGCCCAAAAGGTACCTGAGGAAGGATGGACAATGCAGGATGGAACACCATGGCCTGGAAATAATGTTCGTGATCATCCTGGAATGATTCAGGTATGCTTTGACAGTTACAAATTAACAGTGCATGTGGTGGGATGTTTATGTTTTTCTTCCTTCACTGTGCCACATAAAAATATGTCAATTTTCTCTATGAATAGGTTTTCCTTGGTCAAAGTGGTGGCCATGACGTGGAAGGAAATGAGCTACCTCGATTGGTTTACGTTTCAAGAGAAAAACGGCCAGGCTACGATCATCATAAGAAGGCTGGTGCTATGAACGCATTGGTAAATATGCTTTGGTTGATGCATTTTCTGTCACTATGGCCTGTATATGCGTAACATGAGTTTCTTATTCCTGGTTTTGGCTCTTCCACAGGTCCGAGTCTCTGCTGTACTAACTAATGCACCTTATTTGTTGAACTTGGATTGTGATCACTACATCAATAATAGTAAGGCTATAAAGGAAGCAATGTGTTTTATGATGGATCCTTTGCTTGGAAAGAAAGTTTGCTATGTGCAGTTTCCTCAAAGATTCGATGGGATTGATCGTCATGATCGATATGCCAACAGAAATGTTGTCTTTTTCGATGTAAGATCCATCATCAAAATTTCTAATAAGCTCTCTTGTCTAACATGAGACATTGAACTTACAATGCAATTTCCCCAATGTTTCATTCACACAGATCAACATGAAAGGTTTGGATGGTATCCAAGGTCCCATTTATGTCGGTACTGGATGTGTCTTCAGAAGGCAGGCATTATATGGCTACGATGCCCCCAAAACAAAGAAGCCGCCATCAAGGACTTGCAACTGCTGGCCAAAGTGGTGCATTTGCTGTTGCTGCTTTGGTAACAGGAAGACCAAGAAGAAGACCAAGACCTCTAAACCTAAATTTGAGAAGATAAAGAAGTTTTTTAAGAAAAAGGAAAATCAAGCCCCTGCTTATGCTCTTGGTGAAATTGATGAAGCTGCTCCAGGTATCACATAACCTCCAAAAAGAAACCTTGTGCCCCCCCCCCCCCCCCCCCCCCCCCCCCCCCCCCCCTCCAAGCTAACCTTGCATTGTTTCTTGTAGGAGTTGAAAACGAAAAGGCTAGTATTGTAAATCAACAGAAGTTGGAAAAGAATTTTGGTCAGTCTTCAGTTTTTGTTGCATCCACACTTCTTGAGAACGGTGGAACCCTGAAGAGTGCCAGTCCAGCTTCTCTTCTGAAGGAAGCTATACATGTCATCAGTTGCGGCTATGAAGACAAGACAGACTGGGGAAAAGAAGTAAGTGTGCAGCATGTTTCTGGTATTTGTATGTTGGTTGTATGGTCAAAATAATTATCACATACTAAATCATATGTTTTGTTACAGATTGGTTGGATTTATGGATCAGTTACAGAAGATATTCTTACTGGGTTTAAGATGCACTGCCATGGTTGGCGGTCAATTTACTGTATACCTAAACGGGTCGCCTTCAAAGGTTCTGCGCCTCTCAATCTTTCTGATCGTCTTCACCAGGTTCTTCGGTGGGCTCTTGGTTCAATTGAAATTTTCTTCAGCAACCACTGCCCTCTTTGGTATGGGTATGGTGGTGGATTAAAGTTCCTGGAAAGGTTTTCATACATTAACTCCATTGTATACCCTTGGACATCTATCCCGCTCTTGGCCTATTGCACATTGCCTGCCATCTGCTTGCTGACAGGGAAATTTATCACGCCAGAGGTACCATTTGTTCAGTCTCTAATTCCATTATATTATGGTGTTGAACTGGTGGAAGGTTATGACACCTTACAATTATTATCACTCTTATCGTGCAGCTTAACAATGTTGCCAGCCTCTGGTTCATGTCACTTTTTATCTGCATTTTTGCTACGAGCATCCTGGAAATGAGATGGAGTGGTGTAGGCATCGATGATTGGTGGAGAAATGAGCAGTTTTGGGTCATTGGAGGTGTGTCTTCACATCTCTTTGCTGTGTTCCAAGGACTCCTCAAGGTCATAGCTGGTGTAGACACGAGCTTCACTGTGACATCAAAGGGTGGAGACGACGAGGAGTTCTCGGAGCTGTACACATTCAAATGGACAACCCTTCTGATACCTCCGACCACCCTGCTCCTACTGAACTTCATTGGAGTGGTAGCTGGCGTCTCCAATGCGATCAACAACGGATACGAATCATGGGGGCCCCTGTTCGGGAAGCTCTTCTTTGCATTTTGGGTGATTGTCCATCTTTACCCGTTCCTCAAGGGTCTGGTTGGGAGGCAGAACAGGACGCCAACAATTGTCATTGTCTGGTCCATCCTCTTGGCTTCAATCTTCTCGCTGCTCTGGGTCCGGATCGATCCTTTCCTTGCGAAGGACGATGGTCCCCTGCTGGAGGAGTGCGGTTTGGATTGCAACTAGGAGGTCAGCATGTGGGCTTCCCCATCAGTGTGTGCTCGAAGAAGTAATTTTGCAGATGTTTTGTGCCCATATTTTTTTCAATTTTTTTCCTCTGTAGATAGAAACACGAGGAGAAAAAAAAAGTGTCTTTGCATTTCCTTTGTTCCATGGTGGTGGTAGCTCAGCCTCATGACTGCAATATTGGGCAAAGCGGAGGCTGCGACAACCTTGTGCAGTTCGGCCACGAATATACTAGAGAAGATCGAGACCAATCAATCGACGCCTGATTTCAATTGTTCAGCATTCTTTATTAGTTTTGGTGGATGGATACTTATTAATCGGCGAGCCGAGCAGAAAGTTGTTTGAGTATGAACTGCTCTACATCTGCAAAGTTGTTGTTTATCATCTCTGTCAATAAGGCGGGGCGGAACAGAGGAAGAGATGCATGCACATTGACATTGTTTGTTTGTTTATTTAATTTATGTAGTAAGTGATGAGTGAGTGTACCTGTCTGTACCTTTGGCCGCCCTGCCCCGTTGAAGGAAAGGGCCTGTGCAATCCCTTCCCTTGCTCCTCGTTCTGGTGCATTTCTCCTTACTAGGACACAAGACTCCATTAGTGAGCGTCTAGTGATGTAGAGCAGCGTCGTCCAGTGATGTAATCTGTAAATGTTCCATTTTGTTTTGTTGTTGATCCCATGCGTAAAGAATCGATTCCTGCATGTATCGTCTAGTGATACATCTGTACATGTAATGTCGGCAAGGCAGTAGTTCCTGTTTGTGGAACAGGACGTCGTCCTTTTATCTGCAGTAGTGTGTAGCACATGTCCATTCTCTTGGTCTTCCTGCTGCTCCTCCAGCAGAGCAGAGTGTCCTGATGTGGGTGGTGGACTGGTGGTGCTGTTTAATTCTGTCATGGTAATGGCGGTAGGCCATTGCTGTACCTGGAGACCACCGGAGTGGCAGCACTGTACTGGAACATTGAAAGATCCTGCATGCTTTAATTTGGGAAGATCAGATCAGACCCGCCCATCATGTCTGTCGCCGTAAGTTTCTGTCATTCCTCCTGCTGGTGGTGGTGGTGCCGCCGCTTCAGAAAGAGAGAGGAGCTCTCTGATTGATTGATCACGAGAGCCCAAGGGTGGAGAAAAAAGAGAGATCTCCAATCCAACCCATGGCCGCCGCGGATGCCGCCTTTCATGCTATCACACACACCGTCTTTGGAATCGTCAATCATGGGATGATGCAGGCATTGGTTGCGCCCAACAAGCACCACTTGCAAGGTAAGCAAACGCCCGCCGGGCAACAAGTTGAAAGTTGGAACAATCGAGCTTTATTACTTTTGGTGTAGAAGAATTTCAATCATTGACTGTGACTAGTGTAGTGTGAGTCTCAAAGCTTATTTGAGGTTTGCTTACTCCACAAGTCCACCTAGGAGTACATGGCATACTCCCACAAGTCTAGTCTAGTACTCTAGTGTAGCCCCGGGGTGCTTTTGCCTTTGCCTTTTCCATGCAATACAATGCAAATGGAGAAAGAAACTATAAAGGCCTAATAAAGGGAGGGGGCATTTTTCTTTGGGCAGGCGTGTTCCGTTTCGGCCGGGACCAGCAGCCCAATTACTTCGTGGTCGTCGGTGAAAAATACTACCCCTCCATTCTAAAAAATCTAAATTCTATATGGCTCTTCGGTGTGTCGTCGTAGCATGCCGAATATTTTCTTCTTTTTTTCTTTCTTGGTTTCCTTGTTATACGAATTGTTCATATATATTAGAGCATTTTTCTTATAGTTCAAGTGCCTGAAATTTAAGATGATTTCAGACAACACTGATATACCAAGTTAGTTGTTAATTTTGTATTTTGTTATTTTTCTTTGTGTTATGACATATTAAATTTTTGTCCTTGTCCTCCTATAGAAATAATTGTAATTGTTAAATTGTCTTTGTGCCAACATATACAAGATTTTGTCAGGTTTGTAGTTTTGTATAACATGTTTTTTATTTTTGAAACAAAAAATGATAGACTGTGTCTACATAAATTGCAACGAACTAAAATTATAATTTTAATATAAAATATATGCAATAAATGTCGTCTGAAAGAAAACTAAAATTTAGACGTCTGAAATTTAGCAAACCCCAGCCTCCGACTCCGAGTGTAGTTGGTACTTACTCCTGCTATAGTTGCGTGCGAGCGAGAGCGCATGCAAAACGGAACGGAACGGATCGGAGGCGCCAGATCTGTGACAACGCACGCATGCATGCCTGCAGTAGTACGTCCTTGGTGTCGATCGTGACGAGCGCGCGTGCCGTCCCGTGCATATGAAGACGAGACGAGTACAGTAGCTAGCCTAGCCTAGGAACACTGCGGGGCGGGGTGCATGTGAATCTCTTCTAGCACATTGCACTGCACGCGGCAGCAGATGGAGCGTGTGGTGTGCTAACCGACAGGAAAACCGCCATGTAGTGGCGGAGCCAGAATCAATACAAAGGGGGTTGGGCAATTTACCAAATAAAACTAGTGTATATAGGTCATTGAAAAATTAGTTTAGTACTACTATGCAATTTGGGGCTTAGAACAAATTAAATAGCTAAGATATTAATAGACAACAAATTGTTACTAAATTAGGAACTTCTAGAACGAATAGTCCCACAGATTAAAAAAAAAGTTGTAGATTTTAGAGATTAAAGAAGGAAGAAAAAAAATGTAATTATAAGACCAACATCATCTAAAAAAGTCTAGAGCTCGAGGGTTGTAATAATAAAAATCCATTCATCAGCTGTCTAGATCTCCGGCGACGTATCGGCAGCTTATATCCTTTTTGATTAATGATGATGCACATCCCACTATATGACCCATAGGTCTTTATACGTTGGAGAAAACCTGGAGCAACTCAAATTCGATTTAATGAATTTGCAATCTCCTCAATAGCACATGGACTTAAAAAGTATAAAGGAAGGGGGGTCATGGCCCACTATGACCCCTTATAGCTCCGCCTATGCCATCATGAGTGTGACGATCCATAGTGTGCAGTGGCAGCATATACAGACGGCCTTGGCTAATTTATACCATCTCCGTCTAAAAAAAAGAAATTTGTAATTTAGGCCCTAGTTTCTCTTTTCAAAATTTCAATCGACACTAGTTTTAAAAATTTCTTATATCGAACAAAAAGGGTCGAAATTAAATGCAGACCTCCTGCGTGGCACGATGAGCGAGGTCTACTAACGAGCGTTGCACACTGCCTGGCGCCCGGCCCAGCGCGTCTAGTGGGCTTAGCTATGCTATTGCTATGATCTGGGCTGTCTTCATCTCATCGGGAACACCGCGCGCTTCCAAGGACAAACAAGTGGCCCGTTTGTGGCCTGTGCCAAAGCTTAATTAAGTTGGGTACCATTTTTGTTGTACTAATCTATTCTATATGATGATAATAATAATAATAAAGAGGTAAAATTTCACACCTATTTTTTTATGGCCTTCCTAACTAACTCCGTAAATACGGTCTCTATTCATTTGAATACTACAACTCTCCTATTTATATATAGGGATTGAACACAAATATAATTAAGAATCCTATTCTAATTTAAATAGTAACAAGAATAGAAGTTCTAATCCAAATTCAAATCCAAACAGTAAAAAGGTAAGAAGAGATCTATTTCGCTCTCTTTTTTTATCCGGTCCTCCCTAACTAACTATGTATAAATATAAAAATCGTCTATGCTTATCTATCTACAACTAGGAATCCTGATCCAATTAGATTTCATCCGCAAGTTGAATCCTAATCCAAATATCTTACTACTGTCATGAGAGGATGAACATGACCTTAATTCAATGAACAAACTATAATTATATATACACAAATAAATAATTTTCTTTTCTTTAATAGGTACAACTCACAGGTAAAGATTTTTTTCCCGTTGCAACGTACGGGTACGTTTGCTAGTCTATACCTATGTCGGTGCTTTGACCCAGGGGGTCAATCACCAACTAGTGAATTTGTGTATTGCGTGCTCCCTCTTCCAGATGTGATGCAAGAAGAACACAGTATTTATCCTGGTTCGGGCAAAAGAAGGCCCTACGTCCAACGGGGAAGGATGGATTGTATTATCTTGCACCGAAGTGCTCGTACAGGGGAGTACAAGCTGGTTACACGGATGAACTCGAGGGAGGTCGAGGCCTAGAGCTAGCAGTGCTATATTAGGTGACCCGAATGATTGCTTGAGATGTTGATCAAGCAATTGGTCGATTGTAGGGTGTGTGGAAGACTTGTTGTCTTTGGTTCTGGTGAGAGTTCGTGTGTGATTGCGGGTAGAGTCGATGATCGTCTCTTGTCCCGTGTGTCGTCTCTGTCGCCTCTCCCTCTCTCCATTATCCCAGCGTCCCCTTTTATAGGCCAAGGGGAGGCTTAGGGTTACAGGAACCTAGTACGTATCGGAATGGGAGACATGTCTGTGCGCCATGCCTGCGACGAAACGTCGATCGCTGTAGCGGCATGTTCCTTCTGTACTTCCGGTGTTCCGAGGTATGGTGATGGAAGACTGGTCGTCGCCGGGCAGTATGGCGTGGAACCTGCGAGTTCCACAGTTGAAGCGGGATGGATTGGACGGGTCCCATGCCGCAACAGTTGGGATGAGGATCGAGCCCCCGGGTCGAGGGGTGTCGAGGCCTGCGTGACCCCGACGTATCCCTGAGGACGCGGTCGAGGGCTACCTCACCCAAGATTCGAGGGGGTGCTCCGTACCCGAGGCGTGGCTGCAGTAGTTGTACGGTCGACGGGTAATCCGGGTAGGGGTGATGACTTGACGGATTTGACCGAGGTAGTGAGCGCCCATGGCGTTAGGCGGGGCAGATTCCAGCATAGGATCCCCCTTTTTCCCATACCGGGAGCAGGTGAGCTGATCGAGCCTCCTATTCGGGGTCGTTCGTTCGACCCCCTGTCCGTCATTTCGAGGGGTTGAAGTCGAGGGGGGGAGGATCGACCTCTCTCCGCCATTCGAAAGGTCGAGGTTGGGGGTCGTTCGTTCGACCCTCCCTCCGTCGATCGAGGGGTCAAGGTTGAAGGTCGTTCTGCCTTCCGTCCCTCTGATCATGGGCTGGCCCATGATTTGGCCACTTCTGTTGGTGGGGTAGGCCTCTGCCTGGTGGGCCTTCCTCCGTTGCTCGGTCGACTGTTGGGTTTCGCCTGGATGTTTAGGCGTTAGATTATCGTGGATTAGGGTACCCTTTATCTTTGTACCCGACAACCTAATAATAAAAAGCCAAAATTTTACCCCCCCCCCTTTTTTTGTCCGTCGTCCCTGACTAACTTTGTAAATGTGAAAATTGTTTGTCTTCATATTTGTCTATAGGTCTCGTGTGATATATATATATATATATATATATATATATATATATATATATATATATATATATATATATATATATATATGACACACGATATCCTAGAAACAATCAGAATATAACTAGGAATCTTAATCCTAATCCTAATCCAAACACAAGACTCAAATCTTCTCTTTTTTTGTCTGGTCTTTTTTTTGGTTTGGTCTCCTAGAAATCAAGAATACCGGTAAGAAGGAAAGGAACATATAGGACTTCTTTACTTGATAGCTGAGAATTCTAATCCTTCCTTCTATTCAAGAGAGTCACGAATCTTAATCGCATGGAAAAGGATAAGAGCCACGATCGATTTTATTTCTTTCTTTATTTATTTCTTGTTCTTTCCTCCTACACTCCCGTACGAGAAACGGATACGTTAATTACTCTTTTTTTTCTATGAAATAAAACTCATACGGAGTCGAGACGTTTTTCTATCACGTTTCCCTGTATTCTTTTTTTCCTACAACTCCCCTATGTCCCCTATGGATATGTGAGACAAAATATACTTCTTTATCACGACGATCATCCGAAATATGTCTATATCAAAAAAAAAAACTCACGATCATCTACTTTTGTTGTTCTAGAGATCGTTTCCATATCAAATTTTATTTTCTTATACGTTTTTTTTCCTTTCAGACTTTTTCTATGTCCTATCATCCAACGTCCAACCGTACAATAAATTAGAGCATCTTAAAAATAAATAAAAAAATAAATAAAGAGAGTGATCGTATCCATCGCTCCTCGTTGTAGCATCTTCTGTTCCGCATCCTCTGTAAATGGCTCAGCTCCAGTTGTTACTAGGCTCCGTCGTCACGTCGATGGACATGCTACCGAATGACGTCGACACGGCGGTCCACGGACACCGAGGAGCTTGTGGAGTTGGTGTCCCAGCAGGCATGTCACGTGGTTGCGCGGCTACGACCCGACCTTAGCTCGGTGCTCGTGCGGTTGGACACCGTCTTGACGTCGGATGCTGAGGATGCCAGAAAACCTATCGTCGAACCCAGAGTACTGCAACACGATCATTCAGCTGCATCCCAGCCGATGGCGATCCCGGTGCTGGTGACGCACAACGGCGCGTACCGCGGCAGGAAGAACGCGCTGGTGAGTCTCCACTGGTTACTCCAACACGCACGACGGCGGGCACTGTGGACGCGCTAGCTATTCTGAGCTGGTGATGAGGTCTTGGTCTCGTGGACTTCTTCGGTGAGGCGGCATCATGGTCGGCAAAGGAGCGTTGCGGGTGTCGTTGGGCCGACACTACGGAGACTAGGGTCTTCACGCTGCTGACTCTTGTGTACCTGGTAGTGGCCTATTGCCAGCTTCACCACGGTCGAGCGAACGCAAACATACTGCGGGTGAACCTCTTGCAACAACACATGTCCACAATGGTAGCTAGCTTCTAGAAAGTCTGCTTGCATTCGTCACTTCAGCGCTTGCATCAACAAACAACTAGCAACACCAATAACTTGGACAAACAGCAACATGAGCCAGCATGTATGTTTCACCAAGTACAATGTGCATGAAAATCATGAGAAATTAAGAGAACTCGTAGTCTTCTTGACATGGCGATAACTAATCTTTACATGACTTAACCACAATCATAAATAAAATCACGGATCCGATATTTAACCCATCTACACATAAATATTATTATTATGAAAATCAAAGTTATCATATATTTACAAGTGAATGTTCCAGTGTCTTATAATAAGAGAAGAAACTATCAAGATTTTGTTTTAATTCAATATTGATTTAACAAGACATTGTCATATTATTACCTATTTTAACTTATAATATGGATTCATCATAAAACTAAATTAAAGTTAAACTTTTATAGAAAGAATAAAATATAAATAAATAGATATGTAATACATGTACTTTTATTTTTTAGAATATAGTTTTTTTTTCTTTCGTTGCAACACACGGATATGTTTGCTAGTAATAATAATAAAAGACACTGCTTAATTAATTCGGTCTCATACCTTACCGAAGTAATGAATATACTGACGTATGTCAAAGAGGCCCAAATACGCAATGAAGCCCAGGCCCAATCCTATAAAGTCACGTATGTATATAAGGATCTCCACTGGCCATCGTACACCACTGAAACCCTAGCTTCATTCCCCACCCGAACCCTGCAGGTGTGGCGGCGGCTCCCTGCAAATCCATCGGGGCATTCCCAGGTTCGGCGTCGGCGTCAGCGGCTCCCCCTCCCGCCTCCCGCCTCCCGCCCTCACCTCCGTCCTCCGCATACCGGCCGTCGACCCTGGTACGGACCTCCCTCTCCACTCCTTTCTCCGCTGGACCGTCTACGGCACCCGGCCCCTGTGGCTTCCCTGCGCGCCGCCGCCGCGTGCGGCCGGCGGGGAGCGGGAACCAGCAGACGCTGTACCACCAAGGCGGTCGCGCCGCTTTGGGAGCGCTCATACCCAATAGCGAAGCGCTATCCGCTTTTTGGAACCCTGCAGTGTCCTAGTTTTCAGTTTAGTTTTGTCCTCATGTTTTTGAGTAAATTCTTACTAATACTCCCGTATCTTCACTGCAGAAATAAATACTTGTATTTGTCGTGTGATCTTCATAAGAAGTCAAGATGGTGAAGTTCACGGCTGAAGGGCTCCGTGCCATCATGGACAAAAAGAACAACATTCGTAACATGTCTGTTATTGCTCATGTGGACCATGGTATGCTCAGCACACTACTCTGTTAGATAGCACATATATGCACTCCTTATTTTTTCAAGCCTTTTTGATGTCAAGGCTTATTTTGTTTCAATATTTAAGGTCTGTACTGTGCCTGATTGCTAATGCTTCTATTCATGCTGCATTATCTACTGTAGGCCTATATTTGCAGACATTTATCCCACCTATGGAATAGGCTTATCGTATTTTCATCTTGTAGTTAGTATTGGTTTGCTCTTGGTATTGTGGTATATATACTCTATATTGTCTGTAAGTTTTAGATTGTACTAAATCTGTGCCAAATTATAAGATATTTTGGCTCTTCTAGACCCATTGCTTTTACTATGTATCTAGACAGTGTATATCTATGTGCATAATTTGGAACGGAGGGACTACTATACTAGTGCGTTGTTAACTTTTGTGTTTTCAATATTTAAGCTGTGTATTGTGCTTTACAGCTAATGTTTCTTTTCTTGCTGCACTATCTATTTTAGGCCTAGTGAACTACTTATGTTCAGATATTTATAACATGTACGATACGAAATGGGATGTATGTTTGAGATATTGTGGTTTATATAGTATTTGTTAATAACTATTTACTCTAGACTGCGATCTACTGTG
This sequence comes from Microstegium vimineum, assembly GCA_022036555.1. Lineage (NCBI taxonomy): Eukaryota > Viridiplantae > Streptophyta > Magnoliopsida > Poales > Poaceae > Microstegium > Microstegium vimineum. The sequence continues at coordinate 61,807,426 of CM039124.1, forward strand.
TTTGTTAACTTTTGATTTGGTTGTCTGTCCCTAATATTGTACTACTCTATCATGCACATGGTGAAGTTCCACGCCATACTTATTTGATATTATATACTCTAGATTGTGAGCTACTACTGTGTTTGTTAACTTTTGCTTTGGTTGTGTGTCCCTAATATTGTACTACTCTATGATGCACATGCTGAAGGTCCACACCGTTCTTATATGCAATTATTACTTATTTGCAGGCAAGTCTACGCTTACAGATTCCCTTGTGGCAGCTGCTGGGATTATTGCCCAGGAAGTTGCTGGCGATGTTCGCATGACTGATACTCGTGCAGATGAAGCAGAGCGTGGTATTACAATCAAATCTACCGGTATCTCTCTTTACTATGAAATGACTGATGATGCACTGAAGAGTTACAAGGGTGAGAGAGATGGTAACGAATACCTGATCAACCTTATTGACTCGCCTGGGCACGTTGATTTTTCTTCGGAAGTCACGGCTGCTCTTCGCATCACCGATGGTGCTCTGGTTGTGGTTGACTGTATTGAAGGTGTCTGTGTGCAAACTGAAACCGTGCTTCGCCAAGCCCTTGGTGAGAGGATTAGGCCAGTTCTTACGGTGAACAAGATGGACAGGTGCTTCCTTGAGCTTCAGGTTGAGGGCGAGGAAGCTTATCAGACTTTCTCCCGTGTCATTGAGAATGCCAATGTCATTATGGCAACGTATGAGGATACCCTCCTTGGTGATGTCCAAGTCTACCCAGAGAAGGGGACGGTTGCTTTTTCTGCTGGCCTGCACGGATGGGCCTTCACCCTCACTAACTTTGCCAAGATGTATGCCTCTAAGTTTGGAGTTGATGAAACTAAGATGATGGAGAGGCTTTGGGGTGAGAACTTCTTTGACCCTGCCACAAAGAAGTGGACCACCAAGAACACAGGCTCTCCTACCTGCAAGAGAGGATTCGTTCAGTTCTGCTATGAGCCAATCAAGCAAATCATCAAGACCTGCATGAACGATGAGAAGCAGAAATTGTGGCCCATGCTGCAAAAGCTCAATGTTACCATGAAATCTGATGAGAAGGAATTGATTGGCAAAGCTTTGATGAAGCGGGTTATGCAAACGTGGCTTCCAGCTAGCACTGCACTGCTCGAGATGATGATATTCCACCTTCCTTCCCCTGCAAAGGCTCAAAGGTATCGTGTGGAGAACTTGTATGAGGGGCCACTTGATGATGTCTATGCAACTGCTATCAGAAACTGTGATCCGGAGGGACCTCTTATGCTGTATGTTTCGAAGATGATTCCAGCATCTGACAAGGGCAGGTTCTTTGCCTTTGGTCGTGTCTTCGCAGGGAAGGTTGCTACCGGTATGAAGGTTCGGATCATGGGTCCCAACTATATCCCTGGCCAGAAGAAGGATCTGTATGTCAAGAGTGTCCAGCGTACTGTTATCTGGATGGGAAAGAAACAAGAGTCGGTTGAGGATGTTCCCTGTGGTAACACTGTTGCTATGGTTGGTCTGGATCAGTTCATCACGAAGAATGCTACACTCACTAATGAGAAGGAGGTTGATGCATGCCCAATCAGAGCAATGAAGTTCTCTGTCTCCCCTGTTGTGCGTGTAGCTGTTCAGTGCAAGGTTGCCTCTGACCTTCCCAAGCTAGTCGAAGGTTTGAAGCGTCTGGCAAAGTCTGATCCTATGGTTCTCTGTACAATGGAAGAATCTGGGGAGCATATCATTGCTGGAGCTGGTGAGCTTCATCTTGAGATTTGCCTGAAGGATCTGCAGGAGGACTTCATGGGTGGTGCTGAAATTATTGTTTCCCCTCCTGTGGTGTCCTTCCGTGAGACCGTTCTTGAGAAGTCCTGCCGTACTGTCATGAGCAAGTCACCCAACAAGCACAACCGTCTGTACATGGAAGCGCGCCCCTTGGAGGAGGGTCTCCCTGAGGCCATCGATGAGGGCCGCATTGGGCCACGTGATGATCCTAAGGTGCGCTCCCAGATCCTCTCCCAGGAGTTTGGGTGGGACAAGGATCTCGCCAAGAAGATTTGGTGTTTTGGACCTGAGACCACCGGCCCAAACATGGTTGTTGATATGTGTAAGGGAGTGCAGTATCTCAATGAAATCAAGGATTCTGTCGTGGCTGGTTTCCAGTGGGCGTCAAAGGAGGGCGCACTAGCTGAGGAGAACATGCGCGGAATTTGCTTTGAGGTCTGTGATGTTGTTCTTCATGCTGATGCGATCCACAGGGGTGGTGGACAGGTCATTCCAACTGCAAGGAGGGTCATCTATGCTTCTCAGCTCACGGCCAAGCCAAGGTTGCTGGAGCCAGTGTACCTGGTAGAGATTCAGGCCCCAGAAGGTGCACTTGGTGGTATCTACGGTGTTCTGAACCAGAAGAGAGGGCACGTCTTTGAGGAGATGCAGAGGCCGGGTACCCCGCTCTACAACATCAAGGCTTACCTCCCTGTCATCGAGTCCTTTGGGTTCTCCAGCCAACTGAGGGCTGCAACCTCTGGTCAGGCGTTCCCCCAGTGTGTCTTTGACCATTGGGACATGATGGGCTCTGATCCTTTGGAGGCTGGCTCCCAGGCTGCTCAGCTGGTGCTGGATATCCGCAAGAGGAAGGGTCTGAAGGAACAGATGACCCCTCTTTCTGATTTTGAGGACAAGCTCTAAATTTTTGGTTGCTTGCTGTTACACCTGCTGGTTTAATCGTCAATTCATCTTCTGTAATTGGAACTACTACAATGTTATGTTTCGTTTTAGTTGTCAAATGCACCTGTCTCTGAACTAAATTGGTCATCATGTATTTTGTGCCGACTGCTGAGAGTCTGAGGCTCGATTTTGATATCTGTTGTTATGTTGCTGATGACGCAGTTGGTATGTGGTTTAGTAAGTGGTCATATACAAATATTCTCACCGTGCTGGTGTTTTCTACTATATTATTATAGGCTCTGCCTTATCTGTCAGAGAAATTTACCCTTTTGTTGGTTGTTTCCTACTTTCCTTGCCTTTTCCATGTGAAGTGTTAGTCATTTTTGAAACTCTCTTTATTTTTTGTATCGAGGTATCGACGATGAGTTTCCGTATATGTTTGACTGAGTTGACAGTGTACTGTATAATAGAATTGAAGCTATATGTTTGACTGAGTTGATAGTGTACTGTATAGCTTTATGAAGTTGTTGTGAGCTATATTAAAAAGGCCCTAAGTTTAATGTAGGTGGGGAGGGCCAAGATCTAAGGTCCTGTTTGGTTCCAAATAAGTCACATACTTATAAGTCTGAAAAAAATAACTTATTTTACCAACACCTAAACTTATAAATCATCCTAACTTATAAATTCATAAGTTGTTTCGCCCTAACTTAAAACTTATAAGTCACCTATTTTTCACATGGAACCGCATCTTTTTTTGCTTAAGGATCACACTTTAACCCTTTCTTGTATGGCTTTTAAATCTTTAGAAACTAAACAAACATGATTTATAAGTCACTGATTTTAAGTCACCTAACTTATAAGTCACCTGACTTATTAGAACCAAACAGGATCTAAGCATGGTGTCAGGTGTCCATCTATGATGTGCAACATTTCTATGTGGATGTTGTAGAGAATATTTTTCTCGTCGTTTAAGTCATATTTATTTGGTTTATCAGTCACCGAAACCGTATTTTTATCTCACAATAAAACAACCAAAACAACATCAATCGGCTTTTTAGTCACCGAAACGATCAGCCGACTTGTAGACAACTTCAGATTATCATTTCCGGATGATTTCTAGTTTACAACTCCCAAGAGTAATGTTTTTCTAAATCTCTGTCTGAGCCTTAGTTTTTAGTCAAAGTAAAAAACCATCTCTCTCATAACTCCTAATATATTCTCCTAATTTTTTTTGAACTTGAGAAAAAACACCCTCTTCCACATAATGTTTCACGTTTTTTACTTTCGAGAAACATGTATCTTGTGTCCCTCAGTGTGTTTGTCGGTCAAAGGGCGTAAAAAAAATAAAGAGTAGAAAAAAGTTCCCGATATAAATATACCAGAGAAAAAGAATACATAAAATTGTGGCTAGTTAATTTAGAAATAGTATATGATTTTTATGTAATTTTTTTAAAAAAATATTAGGTACTCTTGAAGATGCTCTAATATTTGTACTAAAACTAGACCGGTCAAAAATATGGATTCATAAATCTTCAAAAAAAAATCTTATAACCTTTTGATAAATGCTAAAAATCATGCACTGTCCATTTTACTTTTATCTAGCATCAACTTTTGTAGTTTTGGTGTTTAAAAAAAACTTCTTAGTTTTGCATAATGTTATATACTTTATGTTTAAGTTTTTGGTAAGCTATTGTGGCAGAACCGTCTAAATTATAAGAGATCAAATACCAAAGTAGCCGATTTAACTGTCACTTTAAGCACTTGACTCATATAATCCCGGTAGTCCGGAAATCTCGAAGGATTTCTAACAATCGTATATCCAATCCAGATCGTGCAAACTCAGGTATCCACATTCGAACGAGCTAACAAATTAAACGAAAATACTGGAAGTACGAAATAAAGTTATTACAACACTTTGTTCCAAATAAATTAGTACTCATGCCACAACACACGTGGCCAAATGAAGCATTGTTTTGAAACTCGAACCCAAAGTTTTACTCCACACTAGTACCATTAAGAGATAGGGTGCCAGCGAGATCATGTCCGACAAAAGCAAAAGATGAGATCGCAGAAAACCTTGCCCAAAGCCTACTTCTCTTCTCCTTCGACAGGATAAAGACAATGCTTACAATAGCCAAAGTATACTTGGCCATCTGCAAGAAACATGATAAACCCTGAGTACGGGAATGTACTCAGCTAGACTTACCCGTCTAACTGAAAATAAAGACTCCAAGGATATGTACGGCTAGACATGTGGATCTGGATAAACTTTGCTTTTGCGGAAACGCGAACAATAAGAAACTTAAAGATTAGAGAGCAACCATTTTTCAACCTATCATTATCTCTAAGTTTGCACCTGTACTAGAGCACACACTTGATCTAAGCAAACAATATAATAAAACCATATCCAATTCATTTGTTCATATTTTAGTAGAATCATTACGATGTCATATGGAGTTGTATCGTGGTGAAGCTCAATATAATCCCCCACTATCCGGTGGGAGGCGGCGACTCGAGTCGATATACAACCAGCTGGCAAGATTATCTTTAACACACGCCCACACTTTTCCTGTCGGGTCCATGCATTGGGTTACCGCTCAACAAAGTCCAGGTAGTACCGCCGCGATCTCAGTGTAATCCATCCAATTGGAAAAATCAGTTGGCCACCACGGGGCAGGTCGTATCTTCAAACTAGAGGGTGCCAAAAGTAGGCTGAGAGTCGGTACGGACAGTGTTTACTCGGCTTCGGGGTCGATACTCACAACGGCCCCTATGTGAAAGGGCGCATTCAAAGATGTAAGAGGGCCATCATCGTATACAAACCTATACGATCCAACGGACGGACTGCCCCCAAGTCTAAACCACCTGGTGCCCTTGCCTTTCAGTTGACCGCATTTTATTACTACCATTGATTCTTTCCCACGATAGTAAAATAAACCAACCGTGATTGGTATTACCCCATGGGATAATACTATAAACAAATGTAACCATTTATTCTAAGCATGCTACGTAGTTGCTTTTACTTCTTATTAACATGGTAACAAGGTAGGTAAATCAAATATGAAGGAAGGTAATGCATCAACTGGGATTTAATCAACTCCTATCACCTAATGCATCACAGTATAAAATACTCAAGTAATTTAATTGTAAAGACTGAGAGGCTTAAAGATTCTTTGGGGCTTGCCTTGAGTGAAGGTGAAGGGCTGGTGGTCAGGGCACTCAGACAAGTTAAGTTCTGGCTCTCGGAACTCCTCGTTCAGCTCCTGTACATCCTGGACTTATGCTTTTGGAAGTGGCACCTGGTGTTCTTCCACTGATCCTAAATGGTTGAAATGCATATAAGTAAACTTGATGGTGCAGGGATGATGCTTGAACAAGATTTAAAACACTAAAAGATTGCTTTTAGAGTTAACCTAATATTCATTCTAGTTCCACTTTACACAACAAGCCTATTATAAACTGCTCAGAAAAACCTACAAAAATTACAGACGATAGAGCATGCTCAAAGTACCCTACTGTAGAAATTTCACTTAAAGCAAAGCTACCAACTAGCAGATACAAAAAGATGAATTTAAATGTAGAAAAAGCAATTTGAACTAGACCTACTGGATAACAGGGTGAAACATACTATATCTTATTTTTAACAGGTTCTTTGCTCAGAAAAATATTTATCAAAAAAATTCCATGATCAGAATTATTATATTATTTTCTATATGATTTTCCAAAGAAAACCCTAGAAAAGAACACTTGAACTACGAGTATCTTTTCTGCCATATGACATACCACATATTATATTTTTCCTAGACAGATCATGGTACAAAGAGACTACACAAAAAGTTTTATGATTTATACATGCACCGATTTACGACAGGAATTAATTTAAGAAAATAGCAGAAAAACATTTGAATAGACAGTAAATAATTTCTACACAGAAATATGGCAACCCATATTTTTCCTAGCTTCTACACAAGATAACAGAGCTAGAATAAAAACCTCACATTTTTATCTGATCATATCATGAACGTACACATTTAACTTTGATAAATGCAGAAAAGGATTATTTAAACATTAGTACTGAAGACGTTCTCCAAAAATTATTTTTATATTTTTAACAGGAAGAGCTACATTTATAGAGACTAACATAATTTAGTTCACCATTTTAGGATTTACCAAACTCTAGATATTAATTGAACAAGCATTAACCAAATTACTGAAAATAGGAAAAAGGAAAAGCATTTCTGCATTCGGTCCAAGGTGAACAGTGTTGGGCTTGGCCCAGTGCGTGCGGGAGAGAGAACTGACAGGCGGGGCCCGTGGTCAACGCAGGGTCCACCTGGCAGCGAGCAGTGAGCAGAGCACCGACACTGACCGACGATTTCTCACCGGCGGTGAGGCTAGGTTTGGCGTGCTCGGGTGACGTCGCGAAGCGACTGGTGGTGTTGGTTGAACCAGCGCGGCCGTGAAAGTGTCCGGCGACGTGCGGTGGCGGCGCAAGGCGGCGGTGCTACGTGGCGAAGCCCTCACCGGCGCGGTGTGGCCCAGCGAGCGGGTGCGTGAGCACCACGGTGGTGTGGGGAGTGCAGCGCAAGTGTTGGTTGGGCCGGAGGAGCTCCGAGGAGATCCGGCCACGTGCGAGCTCCGCGACGGCGGCAATGGCACACGACCAACGGCGTTGTGTCGTCCTAGGGTGAGAGAGAGCTAGCGGAAGGGGGTTCTCACCTCTACTACCTCTGCTGATGCTGCCCTGTCGATGGAGGCGATGAAGGTAGTCGGGAGAGGAGGGAACACAACTTGGTCGTTGTGGTGGCAACTCCGAGCCGAGGAACGACGATGACGTTCCGGCGAAAGGAGTGCTCGGCTGGCTAAAGCGAGGCAAGCAGGGCGTGTGCGAGGCGAAGGCGAAGCGGTGTGCAAGATGGATCGAGCAGAGGCGCTCGGATGGTGGCAAATTTGAAAAGGGGGCGCTGCGGTGCTCTCGGTGCTCGGCGCGGCGAGAGCAGAGGCAGAGCGAGCGAGAGAGTGAATGAGCGGGCGTGTTTGCGGGCGCGGGTGCGGGAGGTCGCGGTGGTGTAGGCGCTCCCTTCTGCGCGGTTATGGCCGACCGACATGGCCTGTGGGGGGCGGGATGCGACGGTGCGGCGGGTGGCAGCGCGTGGCGTGTCTGCGGCGCGCGGGGCAGAGCGCGACTTGGTCCTAGCACCGTTAGGGTGGATGCACGCTCGATTGCGACTGTGACGAGGCGTGGTTGATGGTCGACGCTGACACTGCGGCGATGCTGCAGCGACACGACGGCTCGGCGGCAGCTCGGCAGCGGCGCTGCGCGTCTGCGACGTGCGAGGCAGCGGGTGACAGCAGGGTACGCCCTTGGTCGTGGCGACGTTAGCGCGGATTCACGTTTAATGGCGAGCGGGACAAGGCGTGGCTGGGTCGGTGTTGCCGGCGCAGCGCTTTGCGCGACGCAGAGGTGGCGAGTGGGCTAGCAGCTGGGTCGACGCAGGGTGGTAGTGTGGGACGCAAGGCGAGTGACGCATCGAGGCTGTCGACGTCCGCGGGCAGGCTTCAGCGGCCACGCGGCAGCGACGTCGGCGTACGACGCGGCCGCGGGTCGGCGGGCGAGCGCGAGCGCTAGCGGGCCGTAAGGCTGGACTCAGCCCGTTCCAGCTCTTTTCCTCCTTTTCTATTTTCTGTTATTTGTTTCAAACTGAATTTGCTTCAAAACAATTTCAAAAACTCCAAACTAAGTTTTCAAACTTAAACCAAAGTTGTTCAGAATAATATTCTCTACATTTTTATATAGGTCATAATTTCTGAAAACCATTATTTACAAGGTTCTAGATTAAAAACTAATTAAGCTATTTTAAGAAAAGAATTACTTTTATTCTTAATAATTAAACTAAGCTTAATTAGGCAGGGTAATTAATCATAAAGCAAACCATTCTTTATTCTAAGCATAGCAAACTTAGCTAAACATGTTGATCAAGAAGTTGAGCACAAAACACCTATTCAATTCTAGTGTAAAAAATATAAATAAACATACATGAAATGATAGCATAATTAAACAGGAATGCAATGCAATGCTTATGCTTAGTGGCTAATGATGACCCTAATGCAAAGCTTGACACATGGTGTCACAGCTATAGAACACTAAGGGTCTGTTTGACATAGCTGAACTTTACTAGTAAAGCTAATTTTTAATAAAATAGCTTCATGAAATATTTTATAGGTGAAGGTGAAGAATCATGGACCCTTGTGTTTAGGCGATTAACGACAATACTAGGTCACTATGACTAACGTGTGTTTTGCAGAGGCAAAGTCATTTATGTTAGGTCATGAGTGACGCATTTTGAATGGGCTTAATGGATATTCATGCCCCCAAGATGGAAATCGTTTCGGTTGCAAAGGATGATGATACAAGTCGAAGATTAGGCTAGTTCTTAGTGCCATAAGGTTGAGAAGGGCACTAAGTTTAGTTAGGGTTTTGTTTTTTCCTTTGACCGTACTATAAAGGGGGTATGAGATTAGTAGCTTGACCTAGGAGAGTTTAGGAAAGTGGGTATATGCACACTTGTCACAACTAGTCCTAGAGACCTTACTTTCAGCCCTTGGTAAACCCTAGAAATGGTAGGAGCAAAATCCCTTGAGAAATCTCAGCGAAAATAGTTGAAATAGAGGGAGAAAGAGGCTCCGAACCACTCTGCTAAGTGGGCGTCGGACCAAGGAGAGTGGTCCGACGGTCCCTGACTTAGTCAGAATCTCAGCTCGAGGAGCTCCGGACCACCTATCTGGAAAGCATCGGACCATAGGAGAGTGGTCCGGTGGCTTGGGTCAGAGAGAGAAGGCTCCGGACCAGTCCGACGGTTAGTCCGACGCCTCAAGACAGGAGGTTGAGTTCATACAGAGAGCTCCCTGGCTCCGGACCAGAGCGTCGGACCAGGGCACCGGACCAAGGAAGTGGTCGGTGGTTCGTAAAAGAGAGAAAGTTTTTCACTCAGAGAGCACCGAGGCTCCGGACCAGTGCGTCGGACCAAGCAGAGTAGTCCGACGGTGCGTGAGTTTGAATCCAGAGTGAGCTCCGGACCAGTGTGCATGGTCCGGTGGTATGAGCTCCGGACTAGTCTGGTGGCTTCGTAGAGAGAAAAAAAAGTAAAAAACGGCTAGTTTTAGAGGTGGGGACTATTTATAGTTGCCCCCTTCGTCCTTAGAGGGTCTCTTGGCCATTGTTTCAGCTGGTGACACCTTGAGAAATCCTTTGGAGAGTCAAGAGGCTAGTGAGGGAGAGATTAGAGAGAGTTCATCTTGTTCTTCCCTCCTAGAGTGATTAGGAGTGACTTGTGTGCATCCATCCACCTTCCTAGCCTTGAGTTGGTCAAGTGAAGATCTTGTGCTTGTTACTCTTGGTGTTCGACAGCACCTAGACGGTTTGGTGGTGTTCGGAGGAAGTGACCGCCGGGAGATTGTTGGCGGCTCTTCTCCAAGCTTCTGTGATCGGTTGTGGGCGATTCACCGAGCCGGAGTGGCGAAGAATCAGCCCGTAGAGAGCACTCTACCCTTGCGCGGGTAGAGGGGGAGCGATACCTTGCGAGGTGCTCCAACGAGGACTAGGGGGGGGTGTCGACACCTCGATACCTCGAGAAAAAATCGCTGCGTCACTGAGAATTTCTCTTTCCCTAGCTCTTTACATTTCCGCATTACTTTCCGTCTTGTTTTTTACATTACCTACTAGAATTGCATAGGTCACTTTTAATTCCCATGAACTGCTACCGCTTTCTAGCTAGGACACACGGATCGTAGACACTAGGGGGTGATTGACATTTGATAGGTTTTCATATTTGCTTTAGAAATTTAAAACAAGCCCAATTCACCCCCCTCTCTTGGGCATCTTGATCCTTTCAATTGGTATCGGAGCCTAGTTGGTCTAAATTAGGCTTCACCGCCTAGAGCAAGATGTCCCATGGGGATGGACCGCCACCCATGCTCGATGGGGATGACTTTCCGTATTGGAAAGTGCGGATGGAGGCCTACCTTGAGGTCGTGGATGTCGGCGTTCACAAAGCCGCCACCCAAGGTGGATCGGTGTTCGCCGATGACCCATACTTTGAGAAGAACAATGCTACTTGTAGGGTGTAGCACTTGTAGGTCTATAGCTATCAACTAGGGCTTCAGTTAAGCAACTTCTTGGTGGTCATGTTTAAAGATGGCAATGGACCCCAATCCTCGATTCTCCGTGGAGGTCAAATTATTCCCCATGGGGATGAATTTGGTAGAAAATCTATCCCCGTTGGAGATGGCGGGGACGGAGAAATTTTAATATTTGACCCTCAGTAGCCACGTCTCTCAATATTTAACATCTAATTCGCATGTCTTTCAATATATTGACTTGACCTTGCGCGCCGAATTTTTTCGATTCGACGGATTTCTCGTATTTCTCTCATTTTTTTATTTTCCATATTCTTTTCTTTGTATTGGGCCACCATAAAAGACCAAATGCCCCTTCAGTTCCCTCTCGTCAAGCCCTCCTCCGAGCGGCAACGCTCGCCGCCTCGCCCACACTGTCATCGGCACCCGAGCTCCAGGGCGAGGTGGGGCGTCTACGAGATGGCGTACATGGGCGTCAGCTCAATTGGACGCGCTGCTATGTTGCTGCTCCAACTGCTGCGTGGTGGCGTGCCCTCCTCAACGTCATGGTCCAGCGGCGGCCTTGTAAGTTGTAGGTGGCGTTGCCGAACGTGGTGGCGATCACCATGACTGGGGCCAACGTGATGACCTCCCTCATGAACCTCCCACACACTACCTTCTGGATATGATTATTTTTTCAATAATGATCCTAGTGTCCACGCATCGACTTTGATTTTTGAGGAGACTGTGCGTTCATTTTTTATACTCCTGGCTTAAACAATGCTTGATTGGACTGTCTTTTTGTTTGTAAAAATCTAACGCAACACTATTACAGAAAACTTAACCGTGACAGGCGTTTTGCATTTACCGTAGTGGGCAAAGACGTCCTACGCGGTGCAAAGGTCATGTTAAATCGTGATTGCACTGTAGCGGACGCCAACGCCGTCACGGTAAATCGATTAACCGAGGCGGACACTTTAGGACGCCCGCCACAAAAAAAAACCAGAGCCCATCGGCGAGCCCGTTCCTGAGCCCATCGACGAGCCCAATCCCAGCTTGAAACCCTAGCGCCGCCGGGATCCACGACGCTACCAGAGCATTCAAGCCATAGATCCACAATCTGGAGCTAGACTCGCGAGCGTCGCCGTTGCCGGGAGATGGAGAGGTCGTCGATCCACAATCTGGAGCTAGACTCGCGAGCGTCGCCGTTGCCGGGAGATGGAGAGGCCGTCGTCGCACCGACACCTGGCTTCGTTGGACGCCGCCGCACCTCTGCAAAGCCACCGGTGTCTCCAGATCCGCCATCGTAGTGGTCGGATTCGGCCTCTACGTCGTCGTCGTCGCTAGATCCGGCTAGGCCGGGTCGGATCCGACGTTGATTTGGGAGGGAGAGGACAAAGGTCCCGCCACGGATCTATGCTGCTAAGACCTACCTAGATGTCAGAGAAGAATATCCCACGCCGCCACTGTCGGACCTCGGCCCGACGCCGCATGCAAGACGCTGGACTAGACACTAGACACTAGCGTTGTTACAGGGCCGCCGCTGCTGGACCTCAACGTCGCACATCGGATGCCTTCGCGCCTCCAACGCCGCACGCCGCCGCACCTCACCATGGATCCACCCACCCAAATCCACATGTTGTCGGACCACAAGGGAGAGGAGGGAGCTGCGATGGAGGGACGAGGGAGGATAAGGGAGGTGCGATGGAGGAGGAAGGATGGAGATGTGACTAGGAGTGAGAGAACTTGCGACTCTGAGCAGCGACTCAGGGAGCTTCGGCCTTATACATGGCTACCGGGGCTTCATTGAGCCGATTTACCATGACAGGTTATTAACTGTGGCGGACATCTTAAAACGTTCGCCACGGTAAATCGATTTACCGCAGCGGGCACTTTAAGACGTCCGCCACAGAAAATAGGTTATTTACGGGCAAAAATTGTGTCTGCCTCGGAGACGTTTTAGGAGGTGTCTTGTAAAATGTTTTTTAAGTAGTGCAGGTCACTAGGCACACGACGGCGAACTGCGGCCTCGCACATGCGTCGTCGCGACCGGCAGGTGACACACAGGTCGCTGGGCAAGCAACGGCGAACATAGACCTGGCAATAGCGTCATTGCGACCCTATCACCAGCTGGCTGCTCAAGCGGCAGTGGGGCTGGTGATGGACGATGGACTTGTGCCGAAGTATCCGGGACCGGGTAGTGATTGGAGCGGCGCGAACACTGCGAGCTGCGACCCTGTCGCCAATGGTGTTCGCAGCGAACCAAGTGAAGCTTGGGAGTTTTCTTTTGCATAGAGGGGCACATGGTCTTTTTTTCATGCTCGAAATTGGAAAGAGACATGATAGAAATAAGAAAAGAGAAAAAAAATCCTCAGATGGAAAGAATTCACATTACTAAGGTTATATTTTGAAAGGCTCACGAATTATGTGTCAAATCTTGCGAGGCGCGCGAACTAAGGGTCATTTATTGAAATTTGACGCAGGGATGGTATGGTTTGTTGTTCCCTAAAGATGGCAGCGGGTCGGGTTTGGGGCGGGTGCAGCATCCGCAGATCCGCCCCCGAAACCCGCACCCGCACCCGACCCCAATTCAGGTGAAAATCCGCCCCCACCCTCGAACCCAACGGGGGGACCCGAAACCGAGTTTTAGCAACACAATAACATGACAAAATTAATATATTAATTGTATAAGTACATTCAACCATTCAAATAGCAACCTAAATGCAAAGATCAATATTCAATAACCAATAATTTAATTTTTAATAGTTAGCCACAATAAGATTGATTCAATATTTTGTACATACATTTATATATTTCGGGTCCCCGCGGGAAACCTGTGGGTCTAATACCAAACCCGCCCCCGTCCCGCCACAGTTCGGGTCCCCGAACTCGCAGATCCGCAGGGAAAAAGTAGAGCCGCACCCGTCCCCGTCGCCGTCAGGTCCAAAACCTGCGAGTACCCACCCCAAACTCGACCCGCTGCCATCTTTACTATTCCCTGAACCCAATCCCCGTCAAGCCGCCCCGCCAAGACAGCAGGCATCCAGGCGACTAGGCCCATGTAAAGGCCCATGTGCTACCACGAGTATATATACGTGCTCTTCCAACCCTAATTCCCTAATCCCAACTCATTCCAGCCGCCGCTAGCTGCATCTCTACGTGCGTCGACGCCTGGAGCTCAACTCGGGGCATCGTCCGCCGGCAGCCAGCCCCTGCATCTCTCTGTGAGCTAAGGATATCAGCAGTTCTCACCGACGCACGCAGCCCTCGGTAAATCGACTACAAGCCAGTTTCTTCTCTGCCCCCTCTCCCTTGCGCTCCCTTAGGCTAATTGTCTGTCTGGTCACTTGTATGATCGTGGATGGGATCGTGTCGTTATTCCTTAATCGAATTATCTGTCTGATCACTTGTATAATTGTTGACGGGATCCAGCAGCTAGAATAGGTCAACCGGAATATAGAGCATTTTTTATGTCACTCCTGCTACGTTTCAACTGCTATTAGGATATAGGACCATTTTAATTTCTTGCAATGAGCCTGTATCATGTTTTCTGAAAAAAAAATCGTCTGTCCATATCCGTGCGTACAGATGGCATTTTTTTTTTTATAAAAAGGCTGTGTTGTCCTGATCTTATCTCTTAGATTGTCGAGGTTTAACCCTGTGTCAACTAAGATACATCATACATGGTTTTCAGTGTTCTTTTTTCTTACCTTTTGTGCTTATAGTCCTATACAATCCGGTGAAGTGTGAGTGTAGTGTAAACAATGGAATAATGTATCCTGGAAAATAGTGGATGTTAAAACATTTTTGTTAAGTTTCTGAAATGGTTAATAGTTTTCACGTCTCTTTGGTTCCTGACAACTATAGTGTTTACTTATTTTCTCATGGTTTTATTAGATTCTTACCAATACCCGAACCTTTAACAGCAGGAATAAATAGTGGTATTGGCAAGGTGATCTTCATAAGAAGTCAAGATGGTGAAGTTTACAGCTGAAGGGCTCCGTGCCATCATGGACAAAAAGAACAACATTCGCAACATGTCTGTTATTGCTCATGTGGACCATGGTATGTCCAGAACTCTGCTCTGTTTCGTAGCATATATTTACATGCATTCCTTAAAGTTTTCAAGCCTTTTGATGTCACAACTTATTTTGTTACAATATTTAAGCTCTGTACTGTGCCTGCTAATGCTTCTATGCATGCTGCATTGTCTACTATAGTTCTATATTCGCAGACATTTGTACGACCTATGAAATAGGCTTATTGTTTTTTCCATCTTGTAGTTAATGTATTGGTTTTCTCTAGGTATTGTGGTATCTGTTGGCTGTATGTTTTAGATTAATAGATTGCAAAATATACTAGCCTGTTGTTAACTTTTGGGTTTTCAATCTTTAAGCTGTCTATATTGTGCTTTACAGCTAATGTTTCTTTTCTTGCTGCACTATCTAATTTTAGGCCTAGTTAACCACTTGTGTTCAGATATTTATAACATGTAGGAAATGGGCTGTATGTTTTAGATATTGCGGTTTATATAGTATCTGTTAATAACTATATACTCTAGATTGTGAGCTACTACTGTGTTTGTTAACTTTTGCTTTGGTTGTGTGTCCCTAATATTGTACTACTCTATGATGCACATGCTGAAGGTCCACACCGTTCTTATATGCAATTATTACTTATTTGCAGGCAAGTCTACGCTTACAGATTCCCTTGTGGCAGCTGCTGGGATTATTGCCCAGGAAGTTGCTGGCGATGTTCGCATGACTGATACTCGTGCAGATGAAGCAGAGCGTGGTATTACAATCAAATCTACCGGTATCTCTCTTTACTATGAAATGACTGATGATGCACTGAAGAGTTACAAGGGTGAGAGAGATGGTAACGAATACCTGATCAACCTTATTGACTCGCCTGGGCACGTTGATTTTTCTTCGGAAGTCACGGCTGCTCTTCGCATCACCGATGGTGCTCTGGTTGTGGTTGACTGTATTGAAGGTGTCTGTGTGCAAACTGAAACCGTGCTTCGCCAAGCCCTTGGTGAGAGGATTAGGCCAGTTCTTACGGTGAACAAGATGGACAGGTGCTTCCTTGAGCTTCAGGTTGAGGGCGAGGAAGCTTATCAGACTTTCTCCCGTGTCATTGAGAATGCCAATGTCATTATGGCAACGTATGAGGATACCCTCCTTGGTGATGTCCAAGTCTACCCAGAGAAGGGGACGGTTGCTTTTTCTGCTGGCCTGCACGGATGGGCCTTCACCCTCACTAACTTTGCCAAGATGTATGCCTCTAAGTTTGGAGTTGATGAAACTAAGATGATGGAGAGGCTTTGGGGTGAGAACTTCTTTGACCCTGCCACAAAGAAGTGGACCACCAAGAACACAGGCTCTCCTACCTGCAAGAGAGGATTCGTTCAGTTCTGCTATGAGCCAATCAAGCAAATCATCAAGACCTGCATGAACGATGAGAAGCAGAAATTGTGGCCCATGCTGCAAAAGCTCAATGTTACCATGAAATCTGATGAGAAGGAATTGATTGGCAAAGCTTTGATGAAGCGGGTTATGCAAACGTGGCTTCCAGCTAGCACTGCACTGCTCGAGATGATGATATTCCACCTTCCTTCCCCTGCAAAGGCTCAAAGGTATCGTGTGGAGAACTTGTATGAGGGGCCACTTGATGATGTCTATGCAACTGCTATCAGAAACTGTGATCCGGAGGGACCTCTTATGCTGTATGTTTCGAAGATGATTCCAGCATCTGACAAGGGCAGGTTCTTTGCCTTTGGTCGTGTCTTCGCAGGGAAGGTTGCTACCGGTATGAAGGTTCGGATCATGGGTCCCAACTATATCCCTGGCCAGAAGAAGGATCTGTATGTCAAGAGTGTCCAGCGTACTGTTATCTGGATGGGAAAGAAACAAGAGTCGGTTGAGGATGTTCCCTGTGGTAACACTGTTGCTATGGTTGGTCTGGATCAGTTCATCACGAAGAATGCTACACTCACTAATGAGAAGGAGGTTGATGCATGCCCAATCAGAGCAATGAAGTTCTCTGTCTCCCCTGTTGTGCGTGTAGCTGTTCAGTGCAAGGTTGCCTCTGACCTTCCCAAGCTAGTCGAAGGTTTGAAGCGTCTGGCAAAGTCTGATCCTATGGTTCTCTGTACAATGGAAGAATCTGGGGAGCATATCATTGCTGGAGCTGGTGAGCTTCATCTTGAGATTTGCCTGAAGGATCTGCAGGAGGACTTCATGGGTGGTGCTGAAATTATTGTTTCCCCTCCTGTGGTGTCCTTCCGTGAGACCGTTCTTGAGAAGTCCTGCCGTACTGTCATGAGCAAGTCACCCAACAAGCACAACCGTCTGTACATGGAAGCGCGCCCCTTGGAGGAGGGTCTCCCTGAGGCCATCGATGAGGGCCGCATTGGGCCACGTGATGATCCTAAGGTGCGCTCCCAGATCCTCTCCAGGAGTTTGGGTGGGACAAGGATCTCGCCAAGAAGATTTGGTGTTTTGGACCTGAGACCACCGGCCCAAACATGGTTGTTGATATGTGTAAGGGAGTGCAGTATCTCAATGAAATCAAGGATTCTGTCGTGGCTGGTTTCCAGTGGGCGTCAAAGGAGGGCGCACTAGCTGAGGAGAACATGCGCGGAATTTGCTTTGAGGTCTGTGATGTTGTTCTTCATGCTGATGCGATCCACAGGGGTGGTGGACAGGTCATTCCAACTGCAAGGAGGGTCATCTATGCTTCTCAGCTCACGGCCAAGCCAAGGTTGCTGGAGCCAGTGTACCTGGTAGAGATTCAGGCCCCAGAAGGTGCACTTGGTGGTATCTACGGTGTTCTGAACCAGAAGAGAGGGCACGTCTTTGAGGAGATGCAGAGGCCGGGTACCCCGCTCTACAACATCAAGGCTTACCTCCCTGTCATCGAGTCCTTTGGGTTCTCCAGCCAACTGAGGGCTGCAACCTCTGGTCAGGCGTTCCCCCAGTGTGTCTTTGACCATTGGGACATGATGGGCTCTGATCCTTTGGAGGCTGGCTCCCAGGCTGCTCAGCTGGTGCTGGATATCCGCAAGAGGAAGGGTCTGAAGGAACAGATGACCCCTCTTTCTGATTTTGAGGACAAGCTCTAAATTTTTGGTTGCTTGCTGTTACACCTGCTGGTTTAATCGTCAATTCATCTTCTGTAATTGGAACTACTACAATGTTATGTTTCGTTTTAGTTGTCAAATGCACCTGTCTCTGAACTAAATTGGTCATTATGTAGTTTGTGCTGCTGTGCCATGAGCCTGAGACTCTATTTTGATATCTGTTGTGATGTAGCAAATGAAACAGAGTTTTTATCTGTGTTTAGCATGTGGTTATTATACACTTATATATTCTGTGTGTTGCTTGTTTGTACTGTCTTATTAACGCTCTGCAGGATCTGTCAGAGCAGTACCCTCTTGCTGTTTGTTTCCTTACCTTTTCTATGTTTAGTGTATTGTCATTTTTGCGGCTCTTTTGATTTTTTGCAACGATGATGTAGTGCAGCATAGAATTGAGATGGATTTAAATAGCCAAAATTATCGAGGTATCTCCCCAAAAGTACCTAGTATCGAGGTAACCCGTCATGACTGATATCGTCCATATCTTTCTCATTATGTTTTGAGCATTTCTTCTCTTCTTATTTTAATAGAAAGCGAGAATGTCATGTGGGCGGGTGCCTTAACCAGTTTTCTAGGGCTCCTCCAGGATTGTCCCAAAAAAAAAAAAACAAAAAAAAACAAAAAAACAGGCACACGTAAAAGTAAAATGTGTTTTACTTATGAAAGCAGCATGAACCTATGAACGATGATGCTTCACAACCTACACACCGAAGGCCAAGTTAACCAACAATGCTAGTGCAATGTGACTTGTAAGCGTGTTCTTTTGGTCATTTTCTTTTGTTTCAATGAGAATATAAAAGGTTCTCTACTACAATGCAGCAGATCTGAACCTCTAGATGCATGATACTGCATTATAGAAATAATAAATGGCAGTGCTAAGTCACGAATAAGCAAAGATCACTTGCTACATGCAGTCCCAGCAGGGAAGCGCGTATTTTGGGATTCAAAACGAGCTGAAATAGAAAAAAAAATCAAGAATTTCGGACCAGAATTCAGCCGTTTTATTTGTGTATATGTTTGCCTTCATCAGGAAATCCCAAAGTTGTGCCCTCCCAATCGAATTGGTAAAATAGTTTGCCTATTGATCCGTATTTTCGTTAAGATGAACTAGAATCACTGTAAAACGCCTATTTGGGTGATATGATTCTCATTCCTGCTAGAAAACCGAGAAACGTTGTTGTGCATTTCACAAAAAAATTGCTTCACTGAACAAACTATTTGGTAGGGATTCTGGTGATTCACTTGAGAATTCAAAATATTTCTGTCAGCCAAACAGATCCTAAGTTTGATACAAACTTATGGTTGACAGAAGGGTGAGTACACTGTACATGATTGTACTTGACAGGACTTAGTGACTTACCCATGTATACCAAGGAATTATGTCATTTGGGTTTGTAGCAAGGAATGCGATTGGTTTTGCATAAAAGAATTTTATTATCGGTAATGCTATACCAGAAACGTTCGATATACAGAACGGCGTGGCACCGGCCTAGTGGGCCGCGCGGCCGCTCACTGTGCTCGCCGCGCGTGGCGCACACACACACGGAGTGGCATCCAGACTCCTCCCCCACCTCGTCATTTCCGGCACCGGGGTCATTTTCGATCTCGGCCTCTCTCTCCCCCTCGTCTCCCCCACTCTCACACCGCTTGGCAGCCGGCGCCCGCGCGAGCTTGCCGATAGGGCGCCGCTTTCTTTCTTCTCCTCCCCGTCCGGGCGACGAGCTTCGAACCTATGGCCGCCCTCGCGCGCTCTTCTCTGCATCTCCGGGGGCGGCCATCTAGGGTTCCGACGGTGGGCGGCGGCGGACCCGGGCCCGATTCGACCACGGAGGAGGCGCCGCGCGCCCGGATCCAGCCGCGCCGGCCCTTGGATCCGCCCCGGGGTGGCGGTGGTTCCGGGGGGTGGGGATCCGAGGTGGATCCGCCGCCGCCGGCTGCGACCCTTCTCTGTCATCTCCGGGAGAGCATCTATGGTTCCGGCGGCCCCAGATCAGCCGGATCCGTCGGCGGCGGCCGCGGATCTGCGGGTCCCGGCTACGGTGGTGCTCGGATTTGGCCGATCCCTCGCCCGAACCAGGTAGGACTCCAGTGTCTTCCCTCTCTACCCCGTCTCCCCCCTCTCTGGTCCCAAAACTCCAGCGGGGGTGTTTCAATTGCGCACGTTTGGGTGTTTCAACTCTTGTCCACGCGGTGTTTCTCGGGGGGTGAGGGGGTTAGTGTTGTAGTTGCTTGAGTTTTTTTTGTTTCAAATTTTATGTTCATGTTGTTTCTTTTTCGTTTTATTCTTTGTTTCATTTTTTTTCATGTTTTAGTGAGCGCGCATCACAACACCAGGTTTTGGGGTTGCAGGAGCTTTAGTTTTTTTTTTTCAAAATTCATGTTTACGGTGTTTCTATTTCTCCCTTAATATGTTTCACGTGTTTGCACTAGGTTAGGGGGGGGGGGGGGTTGCAGTGTGTGTTTGATTTTTTTTTCAAAAATCATGTTCATGTTGTTTCTTTGGTTCGTTTCATTTTATTTCACTCGATCTTTGTTTTTTTTTTTGTTTCTATACCTTTTTCAGTTTTGTTTCAAATCTTTTGTCTCCGTTATTTCATTTTTTTCCTCAAGTTTGTTTCTGATGTTTATTTTCTTATTTTGTTTGATTTTTTGTTTCATTTCTTTTCCCTCTCTGTTTCAGAGGCACGGCGGCATGTCGGGCGGCGTCACAGAGAAGCAGGGGGTGTCGCGGCGGAGGGTGGGGGTGGCGTCCGTGGGGTGCCCCGTGTATCCTCGTGTGTATGCGTTTGTCGGGGAGCGTCCGTGTGTGTGCACGCGCTGCGGGGGAGGGAACGAGCCGGGCTGTGTGTGTGCATTCGATCGTTCGAACGGTCTGTTGTACCGCGCGGGCGGGCCTGGCCGGACCTCTCCGGTCCAGGTAAACAGCCCCTGATTCGCGTTCTCCATACGCCAATGAGGCCCAAAGTGGGGCGCCACGTGTCCGCGTTGTCGCGATCTCGGCCTTTTTCGCTTTCGGTTTCGGCTCAAAAGGTTTGCAGGAGCCGCACCGCAGCCGGCACCACTACTCTTCTGCTTCCCCTGCTTGCTGTCGGTTTCCTCCGTTCCTCTCCATCACAGCAGCGCGAGACGCGCGCCACAGGAAGGAAGAGGGGGGGAAACATGGCGGCGGCGAACGGGGACGCCAGCCGCGGCGGCGGCGGGGTTCCGCGCCCGACGAACCCCATGGTGACGCCGCTGCTCACCGACCTCTACCAGTTCACCATGGCCTACGCCTACTGGAAGGCCGGCAAGCACCTCGACCGCGCAGTGTTAGCCCTGGGCCCCTGCTCCTCCGTCCTCAACATCCCTAAGTCTCCCACGCCCCCTTTGTCTCCTTTGTCGTGTCCCTCGATTTGTGTTTGTGGTGTCAGTTTACACTTACCTCCGGCGGAGTAGTGGCGATTTGCAAGGCAGATGAGGAGGGGGCGATAGGTATGGCCCCGCCTAGAATTAGGCGTCACTGGGTAGTGTTTTGGAATCATTATTCTACCTGGTTTTTGTGAAATCGTGCGAGAGGCTGGGATAGCTGTGATGATTGTGGTCTGCTAAACTCTTGAGCAGATTAGGGCTCTTCTCCGTAGTTTCGTTTCAGTATGTTGTGTAAGCTTAGGTTTGCAATGGAAAACCATTTGCACTAGGCCAAGCCGCCAAGTGCTTTATCTAGGCGGTACTTGGTACGATGCAGCGTAGCTTAGCAAGTGTGTAAATCAGCGTTGCAGTTCTTCTGTTTGTATCGGTTTTCTAGTTATGTTTTACTCTCTTGCACCTGTACTTATTGCGAACCGAAATTGTTTCAGCTTTGATCTCTACTTCCGTAAAAATCCATTTCGCGGTGAGTTCACCATCTTTGGTGGCCTCGAGGAATGTATAAGGTTCATTGCTAACTTCAAGTTCACTGACGAGGAAATCAAATTTCTGCGATCTGTCATGCCCACATGTGAGGTGAGTTTGCTAGTCTTGTTGAAAAAAAAGTGCATCATGTTATGGGAAATTCTGCATGCTGTACAGCTCAGCTATGCTCATCTCATATTGTGATGATTCTGGCAACTAACTGATTTATGCTCACTCTCCTTTTGTAGGATGGCTTCTTTGAGTACCTCCGTTCGATTGACTGCTCAGATGTGGAGGTTTATGCCATACCCGAGGGTTATGTTGTGTTCCCTAAAGTTCCGCTGATGAGAATTGAAGGACCTGTTGCTGTAAGTACCAGGAGTAGGTTAGCATGTAAAAGCTTCACAACATTAGCTGTTGTAGATCAACACATTTTTAACATGCATTGATATTCCAGTTTTCCCATACATTGAGATTGCGATGTTTGTCCCAGGTTGTCCAGCTTCTTGAAACTCCATTTCTAAGTCTGGTCAACTATGCTTCTCTGGTTACCACAAATGCAGCGCGGCACCGGCTTGTAGCTGGAAAGTCAAAGAATTTACTTGAATTTGGACTTCGACGGGCACAAGTGGGTCTTAATTTTCATACTCTTTTGCTTGCTCATCCATTAGCCTTTGCATGTTAGACCTATAAATACTCATCTATCAGGGACCTGATGGAGGAATCAGTGCATCAAGATATTGTTATATGGGAGGTTTTGATGCAACAAGGTCTGCTTTGCTCACTCAATGAACACAGTGCTGTAGTTATAGAATACTACGTGCTCTGACTTTATCTAGCCTTTCGAGTTTTTTTTTTTTTTGGACTCGTTCGTAGCTTAAATTGGCTATTTTCTGCACTCTTCTGAGTATTTGTCCGCCTAGCTTTGACTGTTTATGCTACTGATGCAATCTAAATGAACCATCTAGAATAGTAACATGTAACATATCACCATATATATGATATGTCATAGTGAGGTGAGATATTTTCTAACTGAATAGGTATACTTGATCTTGCAATGCTACAAGATTATTTTATAAATTTACTTGGAAGGAAAGGCAGTTGCCATCACCATAATATATGATATCTACCTGAACAGCAATGTTGCAGCAGGAAGATTGTTTGGGATACCAATACGTGGGACTCATTCACATGCATTTGTGAGCTCCTTCATGGTTAGTGGTGACTTCTTGTTATTCCAATCTTGCTTTGTGAATGATTAAATTTACTGTGATTTTTAGGAGTTTTCTGTTTGTCATTATGCCATTATCTATACTAGAAAGTAGAAAGACTGAACATTAGGGATTAGTCCTGTTCCAACTTTTCTTTGTAGTTAGATCCAATGCTTCTTTAGTAATGTACAGATTTGTTTATCAGGTTCAGATAGTGCAAGCATGCTTATTCTATAGTTCCTCTGTTTCTCGTTTGCACAATTATAGGATTAGCTTACTATTTCATAGCTTGGGAAGTGATGAATCTGTTAGTTTGCATATTGAGCAAAAAAAAATCTAGTTGGCTTGCATTTGATAACCCAAATGGTTTGTCAGGTGCCACTGCTACCCCCTAATATTCAAACCTATAATAATGTGGGGTGATGGGTGAAGTATATAATGAAGATAGGGATCTTATCTTGTACATTTTGTGGTTTTTCCTGTAAATCGAACATGCATGGTATTCACCCAACCAAGACGTTTCTGGATTGAATATTTTGAAATCTGTCCATCATGTAAATGTAGAAGGCCTGAAGGTGCAGTGAGGGATCAAATGCTTCACAGTGGGCAATGAGATAGTATACTATGAACTTCGTAATTATATGATTCGTTTTTTTTTTGTTCTGGACAAGAAAGCAAAGCTATTCTATTTATTTCTAGTGGACTTTTGCTCTAACTTAGTATCGTTTTGCAGGGTCTTAATGACATTACTAACAAAGCACTTACTAGTTCTGATGGTTCAAAGAATTGTGAAGATTTTGTCTCTCTGGTGCAGAATTGGCTGATCAGGATTCAGGTGTTGCTCATGTTACAGATTAATTAATACCTACTCAGCTTTGGAAAAGCATGCTGAATTAGATATTTCATGTGCACTTATTTATTTTCTCCTTGCAAGTTACCATAGAGTTTTCCCTGCATTTTGAAGTTACAGACCTCTAGTACTTAATAATTTGTTTTCAACTATCCACTAGTCAAGATCTATAATTTGTTATTCTCAGGAATCTAGTTCATTGCTTGGTGCCTTTGGAGAAACAAACCAAAGTGAGTTGGCTGCATTCACGTCATATGCACTAGCATTTCCAAATTCCTTCCTGGCCTTGGTTGACACATATGATGTAAGTTGATCTTTGTCAGCAATTGTTTTTCTATGTTTTCTGTGGCATGTGCAAAATGATGTTTCTTCTGTTTAATGTTTTTTTTCCCTGGCTGGATAAACATTGCAGACACCATATGATTTCTTCAAATGACATGCAGCTCTCCTGCGTAGTTCGACGAAAACAATCAAAAGATAGAAGAGAACAAAAAATGAAAGCTCGACCAACCTAGGAGGAACTGTGCAATTGTTAATAAAAAAAATAGGCACCCAAATTCAAGTTGAACAGAACTTGAACCTGGCTTTTTTTGGGAGGGGGGGGGGGGGGGGGGGGGGTGTGGGGATTATACAACAACTAAGCTAGGCTCAGTTCCCGATATCCTGCAACCAAAATCAAGGCATTTTCATTTGCTTTCTTAGTCTCCCATGGATATATTATGGCCATCTAACCTGCACAGTGCACATATTCTGACCTGATAGTTATGATTATTTGTATCCAGTTTTGGCTTGCTAGAGGTAATGAACTGCTCATGAGATAGTGAATGTTTAGGGATGGCCTTGATAGATTTAGCACATCAACTTCTGTCTGAGCATAGCTGATATTTTAATCCATGCCACTGCTAGGTCATGAGAAGTGGAGTGCCAAACTTCTGTGCTGTTGCTTTGGCCCTCAATGATATGGGGTAATTTTGTCTGAACTCGTCTCCTTAATACTTGGTTTCCCTTTTCTCAACGTGCACAAGTAAAACTTTGTGGTTGCTTCCTTTATAAAGAGCAATTGCACTTTCAACATAAGTAAACTTGTCTTTTCTTTGGCCCTTCCATTGTACTCAATCTTCAGTTTTGAGGTTCATTGTTGCCTAACTTATCTAGAAGTGATGGCTTGAAATGTAACACTAATTAGCAGTGGTGGAGCCAGACACTTATAGGAGCACGGACAATATTGTGCAAGAATTTTTATCTAGAAAAAATACAGAGTTTCTATATTTAATACAATGGAAAATTTCCTTTGCACATCACGGAGGAGCCTGTCTGGCCGCCCAGGGTGGCCGGGCAGTGCGTCCACCACTGCTAATTAGCAAGAAACTTTCTCCCTAACAAGCATTTTGGGCATGAGAACCAAAACCAGCACTTGCTCTCTTGGCTCTTTGTGTTAGGAATTTGCTGCCCTAAGTGTGTTATTTTTTAGTTACTCTACGGATGCATCTCATGTGTATTGCTGAGATTTAGGAAAATCCAGGTTTGCATGTGGGTATTATTTGGTTTGGTATTTCAGCAGCAAGGAAGTTGAGCCAGCTCAGTTGATCAAGGGTGTGGATGTATACCCAGACCACCCAGGTTCAATTTTTTATAAATATTTTAGCAACAAATGATTCTTAAAATCTTTTATTGTACTTGATAAGTCTGACTTAAAAAATCAATCTGCTATAAACTCAAACCATAAATTTATGATTGGAAGTTCTGGTCTATTGGCAAGGCATGAACTGCCACTGGATTGCCCAATTCACTTAACGCTGTTTAAGTGACCCAAGTATCCCCAACCTCTCTGCCCCTCCTCTCATCCCACCATGCATGGCTGCTAGCCACACACCATCACCGTCCACTGCAAGCCATTATACCTTCTGCAGCTCCCTGTTCCTAGACAGTAGACACAAATCCACCTGAGCTAGGCCTCCCAACCACACAGACCTGAGCTATCCGAACTTATACGCTAGTCATCAACGTAGTTAATGAGCTCTTCCACTGGCCTCATGTTCATGATGACCCTGGATATGTCTTCTACAAATCCGAACCTTCCAGCCTTCAAAACGGGTTGCCTTTCATCAATTAAATGGGAGCACCCTATATTCGGTTTTCGCCTTTGAGCCACCGCTGTTGGGATCTTGTTCCCTGTCCACACCAGGTGCAGCACTACACTGCTACTGTGAGCTCATCAGTCACCACCGTTGGGTTTACTGTCTTTTGTGACTCAATTTACTGTTTGGTTTGCTCAATATTGAAGCCATGGCTTTGTTCATCCCAGTTGCTCCCTTCGTGCATCAGTTAGCTTGCTGCTATGGTGGATCTGTAGAGCGGTTAGTCTTCATTTGTTTCGATTGGGCTGTTTATGTCCGTAAGTATGAAGCTGTGCAGTGGGTGGCATACGACAATGCTATGGCATACAAGCTCAGCAGGAGCCAGAGAGGCTGTTGGCGGGTGGGCGGTCTCAGGCACAGGAATTGGTCATGGGCAGTCAAGCTCCTCTGGGAGCTTAGGGGCCGGGCGGCTGACTATTGATCTTTTCATATGTGGAGCAGACAGCAAGCAGAGGACAGAGATGCGGATAGGGGCTACTTTGTCATACCACAGCTTGATGGAACTGACATGTTTCAGTTTCATATTTGCATATCATGCTTTTATAAATGGCAAATTCGAGTTAGTAGTGTCAAATATGAAATTTGCAATTTGAGCAGAAGCATGTGACTTCACAGATGCTTCATTGATCTATTAGTGATTGTTTAGTGTTCCGAAGAAAGCAGCAGTGATACGCATTTGACATTGGCACTTACATAAGTTTTCATTGCAGGTATAAGGCGGCCGGTATTAGGTTGGACTCTGGTGATTTAGCATACCTATCCATTGAAACCCGCAAATTCTTCCATGCAATTGAAAAAGAATTTGAAGTTGTTGGCTTTGGGAAAACAAGTATCACAGCAAGCAATGATCTTAATGAAGAAACTATAGATGCCCTGAACAAGCAGGTAATCTACATGGTATCCATTAAAAATGGTTGACATTGTAGCATGTAGATTTCTCTCTTGTAGAACAGGTTTGGAAATTATGTATATTGTAATCTCTGACATTTTTAAGTTTGTGCTAATGATATGTGTGATCCAATGGTCAGATATCATTAACTGAACTACTTGCTTAGTTGTTACGGTTACTGACTAGCACATATCTAATACAGATTGGAACAACATGGTCCCGAACTACTTGCTTAGTTGTTACGGTTACTGACTAGCACATATCTAATACAGATTGGAACAACATAGTCCCTGTACTATCAGGTGTGGGGTGGTTTTGTCTTTGAGACA
The DNA here is from genome assembly GCA_022036555.1 of Microstegium vimineum. NCBI lineage: Eukaryota > Viridiplantae > Streptophyta > Magnoliopsida > Poales > Poaceae > Microstegium > Microstegium vimineum. The sequence continues at coordinate 61,834,616 of CM039124.1, forward strand.
GATCCCTGGGTGATCTTTCTCACTGACGCATTTAGTCTTTGCACTGCTATCGTTTCGTTTCCGCCGTTCTGGAAAAAAAGCATTGTCCCTGTACTAACAGGGAGAAATGAATTATTTGTGCTTAGTATAATACCTGGTAGCAATTAACCGGCTAGTGGAAACCTCTGATTAATTCTTTGTTATGATGAATTCAACATAACACATGGCTGTGCAAGCAGGTTCAAGTGTACAAGGCTGTGATATTATCATAAATACATGTGTGCTCACATTAATTACATGTATCGTGTCACTACAATCTATACATGATTATTGGCATTTTTTTGTGTAGGGCCATGAGGTAGATGCGTTTGGTATTGGCACCTACCTAGTTACATGCTATGCACAAGCTGCACTTGGTTGTGTATTCAAATTAGTTGAGATTAACAAACAGCCTCGCATTAAGCTTTCTGAAGATGTCACAAAGGTATGCATGCCATTATTACTTCATAACAGAAACAAGTTTAGCTGTCTTCATGCATCCAAACAGACCGAGAACTTAGTTGTCTGCTCCAGGTATCGATACCATGTAAGAAAAAATGCTACAGATTGTATGGCAAAGAAGGATATCCGTTGGTTGATATAATGACTGGAGAAGATGAGCCAGGTCCAAAGGTATCCATGTTAATGCTTATAAATACAGTTGGTTAGCTTCATAAAAAAATTCACTCCAAAACTCTAGGTGACATGGCACCTGCATGTTCTTCTTTCAGATGTGATTTTGTATGCCTTAGTTAATTTTATGAAATTTGAAACAGCTGGTAGGTTTTATGATTTACCATTCATTTATAGATTGGTGAAAGGCTTCTGTGTCGTCACCCTTTCAATGAATCAAAGAGAGCATACGTTGTTCCGCAGAAAGTTGAGGAATTATTGAGGTGCTACTGGCCTGGAACTTCATGTATGAACTCCCACCTGAGTTACTTCTGCTTAGTGTTCTGTTACCTTATTTGTCCCCTGTGCATGCATGCTCCGTTGACCGTGCTAGTTGTCTTTTATGAAGCCTATTTACAATACACTCATGTGTATTGTAGTAGACTATGATGTGATGCTAGTATTGTTATTACCTAAAATAAACTTATTGTTACTGGACGCATGATGCTAATCACCACAGCCAAATATAGAATAGGGTTTCTGCCAATAAGGATTGTGTGCTGCTATCATAACATCCATATTACAATAGCTGTAGGAATTATCGCTTGCTTCAGTTAAATGTGTGTCCTGGTTGAGTTCAAATTGTTAGACGGATAATAAAATTGTTCAAGTATTTAAGCTGGGAGCCATTGATGTCAACATGTGTTCTGTTGTTAAATGGTGAAGCGAATCCACGGGAGGTGCTTCCATCCATCCATGAGATTAGGACTCGGTGTATTCACCATCTGGACCGGATGAGGCCAGACCATATGAGGCGGCTGAACCCAACACCTTACAAGGTAGTCTAGTCTTACTCTTGATCTGGATGCTATTAATGCCACAAGCTAAGACAATTTGATCGAGCTCATTTTTTCTTTATCATGCATCGTTGTACCTGAACAGGTAAGCGTGAGTACTAAGCTGTATGACTTCATCCATTTCTTGTGGCTCAACGAAGCGCCTGTTGGAGAACTGCAATGAAGAAACGAGGTGGCGGTAGGGTCAGAACCCAAACCTAACTCTAATAACCTGCTCCTCATATGGGAGATCCTAATAAACTGTTGCCGTCGTACAAATTTCTGATCCCAATAAACAGTTGCCGTCGGAGCAATTTCTGCTGTTGTTTTACCGTCGCTGTGCTTCAGTAAAATGTAAGGATGTGTTGGTGGTGCATCTGTGAAAACAGACCATAGCCGAAGTGTGACGTACTGGGAACAAGAGGATACCCATACTGAGTTGTATGACTCTGAACTAATTGCGATGAGGAGAAATCATTGAATTTGATACAAATTTACTTTTGTCTTGATAGTTACCCTACCATTCTCCTCTGCTGAATTTTATGCTTTTTACTGAAGCCAAATTAGACTTTTTCTAAAAGAACAGAGAGGGAGGTTTTTATTTATTATAATATTAAATATTAATATTAATACTAAATAGGTTATTTGTTGTATTATTTATTATGTTAACGACAACGGATACGTGTAGAGATTGCGCCAGTCAGTCCGAGGCGGTAACTCATCATGAAAGCACCGACATGGTGCTGCCTCCGTGTAGACTGCGATCACGCGAGTTCGAGTCGGACTATCCGCGCCTTTTGCCGGAACCGGAACGCCAAGACGCACTTCACGTCGCTCCCCGCTCTGCAGAGCGCCCTCGCCGCGTACGAGGTCCACGAAGCCGCCAACGGCGAGAGGAACTGCTGGTACGCGGTGCTCAGCGTCGGCGTCGGCGGCGGTCAGCCGGAGCCGGTCACGCACGACCACGACGCCATCAAGAAGCGGTACAAGCGCCTCTGCCTCGTGCTGCACCCGGACAAGAACCGCTCGGCGGCCGCCGACGGCGCGTTCAAGCTGCTCCAGCGGGCGTGGGAGGTGCTCTCGTCCCGCCACCCTCCGGGGGGAACAGGTCCCGGCCCCAAGCCCAGGCCACCGCAGGCCGGAGCGCCCCGCCCCGACTGGTGGTCGTCGTACTTCCGCCAGAAGCCGCCGCCCAAGCGCACCTGGTCGTCGTACGGCTACACGGCGCCGCCGCCGCCCTTCTCGTCGGCGTCCTCGGCGGACTTCAACGCGTGGCGATCGAGGTACGCGAGCAAAAGGGGCACTGCCTACTGCGGGCACTGCGGCTCGCCGTCAGAGTCCGAGTCCGCCGCGGGAGGCGGCCACCGCGGCCCGCCCGGCGGCAGGTGCCACGCGTGCGGCACTTCCTTCAATCCGCCGCCGGGGCAGAGCCGGGCGGAGGACCCGCCCCCGGCACCGGCAGGCGCCGCCGCCGAGCCACCGCCGCGGCAACGTGACGACGAGGAGAAGTTCGCGTGCCCCACCAAGTGCTCCCGGTGCAAAACGCCCTTCTCGTCGCTGGTGTCGACCGGGATGTGCAAGATCAGGTGCCAGGGCTGCTCCTACGACGCCTTCGTCTACGTGTACAGCCGCCACCGGGCCACCGCTTTCTGAAGCCCCTTCTTCTCCTTCGTCATCTTCTTGCATTTGCATTCGCCTTCGCCTTCGCCACTACTGTGCATGTGTGTCTCTTGCAGGTGGTGTGGCGCCGGCGGCTAGACCAGCGGTCTCGATTCCATCATCATCCTTGTGCAACTTCATGAACCGGCGAAGGTTTGTTTGCGAATTTGCAAGGATGAATTTTTGTTTATAATTGCTTGCGACAAGCTAGCCAGCTAGTACAATACATGCATGCATGCCACTGATTTGTTCGTTTGTTCTTAAGAATTTAAGGAAAGATGTGCAATCAAATCGTGAAGTCGTTAAATGTGTCATCTTCTGCTTACTAGTCTCGAGTCTCGATGTATGTCTGACTCACATTACTCGTCAATGTTGATCCTGGAGAACTTGGTTGAGCAGGATACTTGGTTTGGTTTGTATGACAATTGTGAGTTACTTTTTTTTTCTCTATATGTTCATGTTTCCTTGACCTCTCAAAAAGATGATGGAATGGTTGGTACTGAAACAGGTCACCTGTCAACGGATCGGAGGGGCTGCAAACCCCACAACGAGAAGCTCTGAAACTCTTTATGCTCCAGCTGCTGCTGGAAGCACACTCCCCTGAAACTTACAAATTTAGGACATCTCTTCAACTTAACCATTTTTTACATGACAAAAAGGCTAATTTTGCTTGAATAGTGAAGTTGTCACTATTTAGGACCATTCCAGGTTTTTAGATTATATAGTTGACTTAATTCCATAAACATTCATATATCTGAAAACAGGTCTCCAAAAGACCAGGTATTGGAGGCTCTCCCAAAACTTTGGTCTGAGGTTGATGGAATCATGTGAAGCGACCGCAAGGGATCGACTGCTGATGTTGAACCTATCAGCTTGGAAAATTTCATTCGACTTATATGAATTAAGCAAAGGGGTAGCATGGGAATTGGGAAGTGTTCATTCATGAATCATGATGTAAAGTTATCTGCCATGATACATGTAAGCTTTATGCACATCTATCTATATTAGTAACAAAAGAATTATGCTCGAGATAATGCCGTGATGAAATTTCATCAGAGCTTACTGCTGGTTGGAAGTGCATGAACATGCGAGATTACATACAGATTTGAGGCCTGGAACCTTTAGTGCTTTTGCATAATTGAACCCCAGGAACCTTTAAGGCTTTGTATAATTGAGCCGTTGATGATAGTTTCGTTTGTACGGGGAATCAGAAAAAAAAATTCTAAAAATAATTTAAAGTTGGCAGTTAAGGAACAATTCAGATATATGGAAAACAGCCGTGGCACGTTGAAAAAGTTTTTAACTGCTCATTGAGGATATGCTGTCGCCATTGAGTTCATATTAACAATCTAACGAAATGATCGCCACATGAATGCAATCTAACGAAACGATCACCACATGAATGAAATCCAAGTACAGCATGGTCTGGATTGCGCCTTAGAGAATACTCCAAACATAAAAATAGTTGTCGCCATATTTGAGTTGCTAAATGCCCCGTACAAGTTGCGTTCCATTCCATGGGTGGATGGACACAACGAAACTGATGGTGGGAGGGAAGGCTGCTCTCCAGCACAAATTAGGCAACGACGGATAGTGTTCCTCCCTTCAGTGACGGAGATGGAAGATGTCAGAGTGGTTCTACTACGGGGAGTCAGGCAGTCCAGAATTCGAGACTTTTTCTGTGCTGTTATAAAAGATGGCCCCAGCCTCTATGCTACTAAAAAGTTCGTTCCGGTCGATGTGACCAACATCATCTTTGTTTTTCCCTCTATGTCATTCCGTTCACATCATCTTTGTTTTTTCCTCTATGTTATTCCGTCCATCTTCTGTGAGTTTCAACGTTTTGACCGTCTTAACAGGTGGGTACAACCCGGTAAAATGCCCGCCCTGCCCTCAGCTGCTGCTGATGTCCCACGTCACCTCTCCCACACCGGCGGCCAGGGAACTAGCCCAGCTCACGCACGCACGCGACCAGCGGCCCCAAGCACGCGCTCACGGCCAGCTGAGCCATGCGCACGTGCACGCGGCCGGCAGAGCCGCGCTCGCGCACGATGCCGGCGGCGCCCTGCGCGCCCACTCGCGCCGGCAGAGTCGCGCACGAGGCTGGCGGTGCCGGCGGAGTCGCGCCCGCGCCCGCGGCCGTGGCCGGTGGTGACGCCCCTACACGCGCCTGTGGCCGGCGGCGCCTTGCGCACGCGCACGCGCACGCGCCGGCAGAGCCGCGCTCGCGCACAATGCCGGCGGCGCCCTGCGCACCCACCCACTCGCGACGGCGGAGTCGCGCCCTGCGCACGCGCTCGCGGCCGGCGGCGCCCTGCGCACCCACTCGCGCCGGCGGAGTCGCGCACGCGCTCGCGGCCGGCGGCGCCTGTGCACGCGCCCGAGGCCGTGGCCGGTGGTGACACCCCTGCACGCGCCTGCGGCGATTCGAGTCCGAATGCCATCATGCAGCTAGTGCACGATGTTGACGTACCCAATCCTTGGGAGCCTGCGTTTTTGGCGTTCTTTGAAACCTGAATTCTGAGTCGTCCCTGTCGGTTGGGCCGTCCGGCTTCGAACTCTGTCGTTGCATTGTAGCATTGCATTTGCGAGTTCGTGCAGAAAGCGATCCGAAGCATTGCCTGTATGTTGAACTCGGAATGCACGTGCAGGTAGGTGCCATAGACCTCATGATTTGATTTCCCCGGAGGACGAACCGACGAACGAGCATGTGCACTGCAGCACTGGCACTGATGCAAACTCGAGCGAGCCCGGGCGTGGGCGCGAACCGTGCACTGCTCGCGAACGGCTGCGCCCCGCGCACGCGCCCATGGCCGGCGAAGCCGCGCCTGATGGACCTGTGCTCAGCCGGGAGATGTGCTTTGTCTTGCTCCTGGGGGCATCGACGTCCTTTTCTAGCCTTGTTTAACACTGTTAGCAGCTCAAATGGACAGAATAACATGAAGAGAAAAACAAAGATGGTGTTGGTCACACAGGCCGAAACGAACTTCTTAGTGACATAGAGGCTGTGGCCATCTTTTATAATGGCACACAGAGAAAAGTCTCCCAGAATTTTCACTACCTTCCTTGGTATTGGTATGGTCCGACTAAAAAATCTTACAAAAATAAAAACTATTCAGACAATAATTCGATGTACTCAAACTATTATCACACTTAAAACCACATAGAGTTAGATAATGAAGATTTTATTATCGATTATTGACACCGAGAAAAGTTAACTACAATATACAAGCCAGAGAGGGTTAAATGTATAACATTATATGACATGGCGTCTGCCAGTTTGATTATACAGCACGCTTCTTGATCTATCTCCTTGATTGGCAATAACTAGTAATCTGAATTTATCAGTGATATACAACATCAACCCGAAAGTAGTAATACACAATAGAACTAGTAATCTGAATCAGTAACATACAACTAGCAACCCGAAACTAGTATTAAACAATAACTAGTAAGATTAATAATCTAAGTAATATACAACTAGCAACCCGAATCTAGAAATAAACAACATATTGAGTAGCCAAAAACGAGTAGAACCAAGATCCAGTGTCAAAAACTGAGGTTGCCAGAACCTGACGTTAGCATTCAGTAGAAACAGGAGACAACCAGAATCAGGAGGTGCCCAAACAGAAGATAAATAAAACACTTGCCAACCAATTTAATCTCAAGACAATATGAACTTCCATAACCAAAAACAACCATATCGAACACAGATTTAAGTTCAAATATCACAGCTTATTCATGAATAAGCCATACCAGTGCACAAAGACAGACAGTTTTAGGTACAACACATTGGAATACAACCGGTCCATGAAACCAAAGCCACGACGCAAACCACACGGATTTACTTCAACGAAGTCACCCTACACAGCCAAGACAAGATGCACCAGACGACAGACACAGGAGTAGCTTCGACCACCAATGGCTCACTGGCCACCACGGAGACGGAGCACCAGGTGGAGGGTGGACTCCTTCTGGATGTTGTAGTCAGCAAGGGTACGGCCATCCTCCAGCTGCTTGCCGGCGAAGATGAGGCGCTGCTGGTCCGGGGGGATGCCCTCCTTGTCCTGGATCTTGGCCTTCACATTGTCAATGGTGTCCGAGCTCTCAACCTCCAGTGTGATGGTCTTGCCAGTGAGGGTCTTGACAAATATCTGCATCCCACCCCTCAGGCGGAGCACCAGATGGAGGGTGCTCTCCTTCTGGATGTTGTAGTCTGCAAGGGTACGGCCATCCTCCAGCTGCTTACCGGCAAAGATGAGACGCTGCTGATCCGGGGGGATGCCCTCCTTATCCTGGATCTTAGCCTTGACATTGTCGATGGTGTCTGAGGACTCCACCTCCAAGGTGATAGTCTTGCCAGTGAGGGTCTTCACAAAAATCTGCATACCACCCCTCAGGCGAAGAACCAGGTGGAGCGTGCTCTCCTTCTGGATGTTGTAGTCCGCAAGGGTGCGGCCATCCTCCAGCTGCTTGCCAGCAAAGATGAGGCGCTGTTGGTCTGGGGGATGCCCTCCTTGTCCTGGATCTTAGCCTTGACATTGTCAATGGTGTCAGAAGACTCCACCTCGAGGGTGATGGTCTTGCCGGTGAGGGTCTTCACGAAGATCTGCATCTGCAAAAGGATAACCAAACAACAGGGTAAGCATATAGCAGTAAAGCAAGGAAAAAAAATTAAAAGCAACAGACAGATATGTATGTTCACCACAAAGGTGGTACGGAATCAACAAACAGTAGCAGCATGTCACAGTCCAAGTAAATAAAGATATAACTACCAACATGCAAGTTGAACAGATTGATGTGAAAGAAGTATCAAATAGTAGCCATGTATATCTTCATCTATCTAAGCATGCATATTGAACAAAACAGATGGATATGCATGCTCACAGGTAAAAGGTACGGCCCTAACTGCATAAAAAGTCTTCATCCATCATCAATACTAATAATTGTGAACATACATGCAGATCCAAATTCAATGAGCCCATGAGCTAGTTTAGGTGATTACACAGCTGATCTGAAGGGCAGAGCAACGAGACCAAAAGCAACAAAACAGATCCTAGAAATGTCGATCCAGTCTCGGTGATTATGCAAATGATCTGGAGGGGCAAAGCACCGAGACCGAGAGCAACAAAACTGATCCTAGACCGAGACGAATCAGTCAGGAGCACAAACCTATCGACCAGTAATCTAACCAGAGGTTTGTGAACGTAATCAGGAGCACACATCTAGTTTAAGAACTAGGATCGTAGACAGGGTTGACTCCACCGTATCTACAGCGATTTTTTTTAAAAAAAATATATATACTACTATAATGAGCCAAATAAATAATCGTCACGAGAACGATTCCATATAATAGGATGCCGTAGTTCCTAGATCATCAAGTCATCAATCAAAGGAACTAACGCTGGTTTAATCATGTGCCCGAGCTTGGACTCTCGATTCGATATGAAGAGAAAAAGAGATGGTAATTAAGTCGGCGGAACCTATCAAATCCACACAGAAGTTGTAACCCTAGCCACAAGCCATCCACGAACAGAAGCGACAAGGATCCCAATAGACTAGATATTAACCATCGATCGGATCTGGAGTATGGGGAGAGAGAGACTATAGAGGGATGAGAATCGATCGCCCGATCGGCACAGGAGGGAGGAGGATCACCGTACGTACCTTGAGGCGGCGAAGGGATCGACGAGGCTCGAGAGAGATGGGATTGGGATCGGATTTTGTTGGGGAGGTGCGTGGGTGCTCCACGCAACACGAGACGAGAGACGAGAGGGGATTGAGATCTCAGGAAGTCAGGAGGGGTAGCCCTAGCTATTTATGGCCGGGGGCACCCGTGCCGTGACGGACGCTCCCATCCCGTTCCGTTCCGTTGCGAGCGTCCAGTCCAATCCGTAATTTTCACAATTTAGCCCTTTTTTGAATTATTTTCACATTTGGACCCCTGGAGAAACTATTTCCAGAAATGGACCCTGGGGTCGGCGCCATGTCCCACGGCGCCAAGGTAAGACAGCTCAGCGCCATGTCCCACGGCGCCGAGCTTTGCGACCAGAACCAACGTGGCAGCCGACGTGGCAGGGAGGTCGGCGCCGTGGAGCACGGCGCCGAGCTATATAATACACAAACACATGTGCAGTTCAGTTGGTTGAGGCTTGAGGTGTTGAGCCTTTGGTCGTGAGTTTGAACCCAAATCTATACGTTTTGCTATGTTTTTAAGTAATATTTTTTATAGAATACATTTTGTTTATAATTATGAATTAATTTTAATTATAAGTAAGTATAATTAATTTTATATCGACCGTCTGTTTCGCTTGGCTGCTGCTGGTTGTACGGTACGGCTGGCCCCTTCCGGCCTTCCTTAACGCGCTCCTCTCCTCTCCTCTCCTCCATGTTCACTGACGGGTGGGGCCCACCACCGGCTCTCATGTAGGAGTAGTCAACTAAACTTTTGTGATAGTGGCTTGAGTTTAATATTTATTAGTTCCTTATTTGTATTATTAAAAATATTCGAGTGAGTAATATGAAGCTAAGTATTGCTAACACTAATTCGTTCCATGGTGACGAATTTGGATGGTGTAATGATAACAATATAATTCTATCATCATACAAGTAGAGTTGATGAATACTCCTGCACAAAAAAAAAAGTAACTCCAATGGTTGTAGATAGTTCTAATAACTATTCACGTGCGAAGAAGATAAGCAAGGAAAAAAGGGAAGATAATGGGAAATCTACTTTGTGCATGTGCTTCAAGGTGGTGAGAGTATCGATGAGAAGAGATATAAGGATCGTCACAATTAAAAGTTTTATTACGTTATTTTTAAGACGGTCATATCATTTAAAATAAAGTAAAACTTATATAAAAATATTTTTTAATATAAATTTTAATTTTATAGTTTTATAGACATTAAAGTCTACAACTCATAGAGAGTAATCGTGGTAATAGAGTTTCGTCCTTATAAACTCATTTCCTCTCTCTTCATTAAAACAATATAATGTCATCAATAAATATATATATATATATATATATATATATATATATATTATATATATATATATATATATATATATATATATATATATATATATAAGAGGCTAATAAATGCAAATGAAACTATAACAAAACTCACACTATGACTTGACTTACGAGAAATAAAAAAGTGGCACATTGGAAAAGACGTTAATTATTGGATACAATCAAAAGTGTATTAGTTGCTTGTAAGCTACTAAAAACAACTCGGGTTGAAGTAGAGTTGAATACTCATGCACAAAAAAAAACAACTCGGGTTGTAGTTAGTTCTAAAAACTATTCACATGCAAAGAAGATAAGCAAGGAAAAAAAAAGGGGAAGATAATGGGAAATCTACTTTGTACATGACCTTCAAGGTGGTGAGAGTAAGGTGGTGAGAGTATCGATGAGAAAAGATATAAGCCACGTCACAGTTAAGAGTTTTATTATATTATTTTTAAAGTTGTCGTCTCATCTAAAATAAAATAAAACTTAGATAAAATATTTATTTTTAATATATATTGTATTTTATAGTTTTATAGACATTTAATTGTACGACTCATAAAGAGTTGGTAGTAATCGTGGTAAATGAAACTCATTTCTTCTCTTTTCATTAAAACAATATAATATAATGTCATAAAAAATACATATATATAACAGACTATTAAATACAAATAAAACTATAATAAAACTCACACTAAGACTTGACTAAGAAAATTAAAAACGTGGCACATTGGAAAATACATTAATTATTGGATACAATCAAAAGTGTATTAGTTGCTTTATTACAAGCTACTCCACAAGATGAAAAAACACACTCCATCCGTAAAAAATGTATTTCTAATATAAGTACTGAATTAAACAGTCATAACTTTGATCAAATTTGCTAAAACACAATACTATCAGTTATCAAATATCAAATACTAGTATCATTAGATTCGGTCACGTGATGATTTTTGTGAATTATAACAAGAAGAGGTAAGAAGCTAGTACTAGATAGACCCGGATTCCGGAGTGGATGAGCCATGCTTCATTCGGGCGATTCGGACTCGACTCCGTTTGGAACGCGCCGATCGGAGACGAAAACGCCGACTCCAATCGGACACCGACGGACCGACCCCGACTCGAAGGCTGGCAAGGCAACTGAACAGGCAGCTATATATCTCCCTCGCCATGCACAAGAATCCGTCCAACGTGATTCCAGACCAATCCAATCCATCAGACTGCCAATCCCAAATGGCGGTGCGCGCGAGGGAGAGAGCCGAGAAGGCGTGCCGGCTGGCGGAGGAGGACTTCCTGGCCGGCAACATCAGCGACGCGCACAAGCTGGCCAAGAAGGCGAAGCGGCTCTGCCCGTCGCTCCCGGGCGTGGACAACGCGCTCGCGGCGTACGAGGTCCACGTCCGCGCCAGCGCCAGCGGCGGCTGGCGCGCGGTCCTCGGCATAGACCCCGACGCCGACGCCACCGACGCCGCCAAGAAGGAGTTCCGGCGCCTGTCGCTCCTCGTCCACCCGGACAAGACCCACTGTGCCGCCGCCGAGAGCGCCTTCAGGCTGCTGCGGGACGCACACGACCAAGCCCTCTCGCCGCCGCGGCCCGCCCCGTCGTCCTGCAGCTCCGGCTCGGCGGACCGGGACAAGAGCACTCCGTCCCAGCCCCCGCCCCCGCCCCCGCCGACCGCCCAGGCCCAGGCCCAGACCGGCCCCGGCCGGCCTCCGCGGCCGAAGGTGGTGAAGGTGAAGGTGCTGATGATGATGCCGCCGCCGGTGCAGGAGCCGCGCGAGCCCGTCCTCATCTACTGCCCCTCCTGCGAGACCGAGTTCCGCGGCATGGTCGGGCGCCGGGAACGGCGGGACGGCATGAGGTGCGCCCGCTGCCCCGCGTGGCTCAACACGCCGTGGCAGACAAAGCCGCCGACGGAAAAGAAGCCTCCGGCCGCCCCGGGGCGGCAGGTGCTCCGGTGCCCCGTCAAGTGCCCCGGGTGCGGAGAGCCGTACATGTCCTTGGTGTGCGTCGGCCGGTGGTGCCTCCAGTGCAAGGCGTGCTCTAAGGCGGCCATGGTCGATGTGCACGGACCCATGACGCCACTGCTTCTATCACAAGGCATGCATGCATGAGCTAGGAACCGGTGAAGTATCATTCCAAGCTATCCCTGTGAAGTACAGGAGATGATGCTACCACTCCCAAGACACGTGGAATTGACAATTGACAACGATCTCAACCTTTTATTATTTCCCGGTGATGTATGTGTGTGTAAATCTAATGTTCTTTTGCTTCTGCATTCCTTCAAAAACATATGAATTTGCAATGGCATGTATACTGTACATGTTTTATTACTGAATATTTTGATACAGGAGATGCTACCACTTCAACTTCAAGACGTGGAATTGCCAACGATCTCAACATGTTTTGTTTTAGCCGGTGAAGCATGTGTGTAAATGTCCTGTTCTTTTTCTTTTGCATTCCATGAAAAACATATGAATTTTTAATGTGTATACTTTAGTGAAATTGCAAATTTTCGTATACTGCATATGTTTTATTACTGAATGTGAATACTGATACAGGAAAACTTGGTTTGCAGTGGGCATATACATGAGGAGAGCAGATGCTGACCAAATTGTAAAGCGTCACGCCCAAGTATAGCACGTTTTGTAATGGTGCAACCAGATAATGCGTTTCCAACCTAGCACAATCTAAACCTCTTGCTGTAAATTACTAAAATCCACCAAAGTTAATAATGTGAAATCTCTCTTCTCCATAACATCACAGCTCGAGCCTATGGAAGGTAAGCACACGAGTTGTGCAGTCACAAACTATCAACTCCCTATATATATCTTCACCTCCCCTATGCACCGATAACATATTATCCACATAGATCTCAAACTAGAAACCATTTGGTGAGAGCAGCTTCAGTCATCATCTTGACCAGACTGATCATCAGGGTCGCCACTCAGAAATGAGCCGATGGACTTGCGAAGGATGTGGATTGATTTGTCGTCCTGTGAAGCATGAATGCAGAATTAGTGAACTGATGATTATGCTTAGTGAACCATACAAAGTTTAGTCATGGTAAAAATGCATGGCGATAAGATCAGCAATTGGGAAATCATGCATGTTGTAACATTATTTACCTGCTTCATCTTCTTCAGAGATTCTTCTGCATTTGCTATCTTCTCTGAAAATGTCTTCTCAAGTTCAGCTAGAGTAGCCTTCTCCTTCTTCCCTGTTAAAAGGCAGCACATCAGAGCAGCAAACTCATAAACACAACTGAAGGAACTAGCTATCTACTGCTTACTCTGCAGTTCATACTGCACAAGCAATTTCTCTTTATCATCTTCAAACTTTGAGAACAGGTCTGCAGAAAACAGTGCACAGATAGGTAAATTAAGCATAATGAGGATAGCTGATGACAACTATTTCAGTGAAGCTCAGGAAAATAAGGCAATATAGGCACAGCACAGTGCTCTATGGGTGGTTTCACATTAACATATTATCCCTTTTGAAATCACGAATTATAGGAAAGTGAGTGTGTGACAGTATAGGTACAGTACAGCATATCACAATAGGTGTCAGCATTTACAAGATGCGAAACTGCTAGCAGATTAAGCAAACGTGTACGCCGGAGCTTCTAGGTGAGCTTTGTCTATATATTTCCTCTGATGATAATTAATAAAAAAAGGCAAGCAGCAAAACTCATTTGTAGCCACAGAACATCAGGAGTCAAGGTCTAAACGTGGCATATTCAAATGAAATGATAACCATTCCAGGCCAGCATAAGCATGCTGAACAAACTAAGGATGGTACCAGGCCTGGTTGAACATGCCATGAGCTAGAAAAAGATATGCTACATGATAACAATACAACATATCACAATAGGTGGCAGCTTAGCTCTTATCTAGCCTACCTTTGAAATTCTGTATGTGTGCAGCTTTGTCTTTGCTGAACTTGTCATGCGTTGCTTGAAATTTGGTGTACTCATTCTTCAACAAACCTTCGCACTGCATAACATACAAACGGATCTTCCATTAACCAAAACCTGACCAGATAGTAACAGGAAGCACATTGAAGCATCAAGTACAATTCCAAACCTCTTTTGAAGTCTTTGACAATGCTTTCAGAAAACTCTGCCTGTGCACACACATAAAAACAATTGTCAGGGGTACATTGCATTCAGGGTGTTCACAGTATTTATTACCAAGAACCTGTTTAAGTTCCTTGTTTATAGCTGCAACTAGAAAGGAGCACATCAGATTTCACTGCAGGAGCTAATGTATTTCTCGAGTGAAGTCACTGGAAGGCTGGTGGTAGGGATTAGTTATTTGCTCACCTTTCCTTCTCAAGCCTAGTCTTGGTGTCCTGTACCATAGTCTGAATCTCTGTTGCCACACTGAAAGATACCAAAACTTGTCAGTGATGTAATTAAGATAGCTCTTGCATCAAGTACAACATCCAGATAGAAGAGATCATGTGGACATCGGAAACGACAGTAGAACAGCAAGGACAGAGCTTACCCAAACCTTGGTCATAGAGAGAGAAAATATATAAGATTCTACTGTGCCATTGTTCCTGAACTCCAGTCACAATCTACTTGCCAGTCACCATATGTGGATTCAGTTCAGTTAGTAATAATGCTCCTTTCAACATGCGCAGACCAAGGGACAACAAATTCTCTAGTCGTGAACTACAACAAGCGCCCAGGGATTGCCAAACAACATGAGACTCATGAGACGTGCCCTGCTAAACTGTGGTTTCAAGCACAGCCCTCTGAAGTGCATAAATTAGACACAACACAGCAAGCATCACCAACATATTCCTTCCATAGTAGGGTAGTGCATCAGATTCCAATCAGACGTTCTATGCAAAATCTGCATATCTTAACCAGGTGTTGTGCTTGCCATGCACCAAACCACACCAAATCTCATTTGGATTGGAGCAAACAGAACAGTTGCACACACATTACTCCATGTACACTTTACGTTAAAAAAAACATTACGTACGCTTACAGAACAGTCGCGCACATAGACATTCAGTAAAACAGTCCCGCACATAGACATTCAGTAAAACCAAAATCCTGGGTTTGGTGCGTGGAGTGGAAATCGTAATCACCTCGAAATGGCCTGCTCGGTCTTCTTCTGGCCGTCCTTGTGGGCCTTGTCCTTGATGTGCTTCAGCAGCGTGACGATCTCCTTCATGTCACTGCATCCACCAAACACATCGAAGGCACGCCCCGGATCATGAAATGTATGACACGAAATTTCAGCCAAAAAAATTGTCACGAAACGGAGGCGCAGTTATTTAGGAACGAAAACCCTCGCTTCACCGCCCCAATTCGAACCAACGGCCTCGCTCCCGGACCGCGGCGAATCCAAAGCAGAGAACACGAAAGGCGTGGGGGAGAGGGCGGGCGTAGAAGGCAAGGCAAGGCACCTGTCGAACTCGTGGTCGGAGTCGTCCATGCCGCCGCGCTCCCGCCGCCTCTTGTCGGAGACGAGCGCCTCGGCGGGGTCCTTCGCCGCCGCGGCCCGCTTGCCGCCGCTCGCCTTCGCCTTGGCCTTCGCCGCCGCCGACATCGCCGCTGGTGCCCGGGCACGAGAGAGACCGCTTTGCCGCCTGTGCGGTCGTGGCTCGTGACGCCGTGCTTGGTTTCGCGGGTTTCGAAATAGACGCCTGGTAAGGGGGACGGCGAAGAGACTGGAGGGAGGCGTTGGGCCTAGCGAATTTAGGGGGGTGGCCCAAATCATTGGCGGCCCAAGTCAGTTTGTTCTGTATTTTCTGAGAGTTTCCATTATTTTTAGGCTTAAATAGTCAAAATGTGTGTTTTCCCATTTTAAACAATAATTAGCACGGAGTACTATGCGCACAAACAAGGCACACCAGACTAATTATACATATATATGCGCCTTTGGTTTCCCAAACAAGTCATTTTGAACATTGACACACTCTCAGAAAACAACTTTTGTTGCTACTTTTTCTATAAAATATTTATAAAATATAGTCAATATATACTTTTATGAAACTACATTTTGATATGAATCTACTTACATCACTTTTATATTTTCAAACTCAAACTAAAACAACTTATTTATAGTCAATGTTTAAATTTTTTAACTTAAGACAATCTCAAAACATCTTACTTTAAGGAAATGGAAAGAGTATAAACATTTAATTTAGAAATTATGATTGCTTATGCTAATAGACTAGGCACTCTTAATCCTCTGAACTTGATGGCTCACTTTGAAATACAGGATTTTAGAATAAACATATTATGCTCTCTCTATATAATCATGACTACTACATTCACTTTCCATAGGTCTAGATCCCGCTAAGAGTTTATTTGAAAATATATGTGTCCATATGTGTTGTAGTAAAATTGAGATAGATAGATAGATAGATATATGTATCTAAACAAGGCTTAAGAAAAATCTTCTTGTTCCACGCGCTATATTGCAGTGTGATGTTGGGCCTCCGCATTGCGAGCATACTGCAGGTCTACACAACAACTTATGTAGTGTTTGGTTGAAAGATTGCATTGAACAGGATTGAAAACAGAATATTCCATGTAGATGCTCGATTTCCAGGTCCCCAAATTATTTTGAACCAGTTGATCCACGTCTTATAATCTTTTTTTAATAAATAAATTAAACATTATTAGTATGTTATATTATTACTTAGTATTTAGGATGGCAGAATTAGTTTTGATAAATGCTAATACGTTTATTAATGCATGTTTTGTGTTTAATTAGGATATCATTAGTGGTGATAATTAGCATATTTTATTTTAAAATAGCGATTATTATGAAAAAAATAGTATTAGTGTAATTTTATATAATTTATCAACCATTCTCATCCCATCCACTTTTATCCATCCAACCGAACAAGAAAAATAGCTCGTCCTATCCTTCTAACCAAGCATGCATCATTTGATATATTTGTTCTAATATTCATGGATCATAGTATATCATCCAACTTCGTCCTCGAACCAAACACACTCTTATATTACTATTGTGTTGTGGTGATTAATTTACTCT
Source organism: Microstegium vimineum (assembly GCA_022036555.1). Classification (NCBI taxonomy): domain Eukaryota; kingdom Viridiplantae; phylum Streptophyta; class Magnoliopsida; order Poales; family Poaceae; genus Microstegium; species Microstegium vimineum. Next base: position 61,851,777 of record CM039124.1, read on the forward strand.
TTCTTGATTTTTAATTGTTTACATGATAAGTGTTATAATTTTAGGAGAGTTTAGGTTGTAAAAAAAAATATAGCACCCTTTCGTATTTTAAATACCCGAGTTGAAAGGCCATCCGTCACTATGCTAATGTAGCTTCACCCGTAACCATTGATGGTGAAGGTGTAGCAGTTTTTTTCTCCTAAGAGGCATATGCTCCCATTCCCAATGTGAAATCACGTCTGATGGTACATTCTATCCATCTTACTCGTCGATGTTCAACGACAAGTCATGAGCGCCAGAAATAGAGAATTTCTATTATTTTTTTTTCATTTTTGCACTATTCGTCGATAATGCGGGGAGATTCATATCTCGAGCATTGAATCGATGAAATGAAACCAAACGCGTCAGTGCAGATGTCGTCTGCTTTCTAACGACTTGGAAACGATCGTCACTCGTAACGTCTCGTGAAACAATTCCCTTATCCCTTTATTAGCCAAAAATTCTATTTAATGCCCATAAAATTTCATTATATTTCCATTAAAACTAGCTTAAACTAACACCTTGTTTCTGCTAATGACTCTCTTTGGATTAAGGACTAGAACTAATTTAAACTTAACTAGCCTAAGAATATCAAAACAGGAGGATTATATTGAGCTAGTTGTAACTATCTCATAAAAAAAACTATCTTCTCCACCAAAAGATAGTTATTTAGGCTGTGCTATAGAGTATCCTCCAAACGAGGTAGTTGTATCCTGCTACACAGAGGCCGTCGGTGTTTTGGCTGTACGGTGTTGATTCCACTTGCAGTTGCAGCTACCAAGATTTGAAATCGCCCCACGGGAGGCGCAGGACGGGCCACATCGGCCTGCTGCCCGCCACCACAGACGGGACCGCACCCTACTGACATCCCGACCCTACAGAAGATTCATCCAACCAAAACGATACTGACACGTGGGACCCATCCCCACGCGCCACGAGTGGATACGGTGCCTCCTCGCCTTCCCGCCACACATCCCCCACTCGCCTCTCACAGTCGCAACAGAAACAATCGCTCGTCGCCGTCGACCCAAGCCACGCCACCGACATGTGGGACCATACCACGTGTCCCACTCGGCAGAGACTCCGGCGGTCGAGGCAACGGCTCCCCGTCGTCCCGGCTCCCGGGTCACCGCGCGCGGCTCCTTCGCCTTCCTCGGCAGGCACGACACGACTCCCACTCCCAGTGGCCAAGTACACGCTCTCCCGCTCGCGCGGATGAACGATGAGAGCTCTCGCCTCGCCCGCCGCCTCCTTCCTCCCGGGGATCCCGAGCCCTAGCCCTCGCGCGCGCGCGCCTCCCCGTTCCGCGGCGACCGCGCTCTCGCGGGCCCCTTCTGGGCGCTCCGTCGCCGCCGCCGCCGCGGCCGCCACAGGGGACCACTGGGGCGCCGACCACCAGCACTACCACGGAGGACGCGTGGGCGCGTCGGAGGCTGGGTCCCCCGCGTCGGCGCGCGGCGTCAAGTGCGACGTGGACGTGGTGTCGTGGCGGGAGCGGCGGGTGCTCGCGTCCATACCCGTGGCCGCCGACGTCGACACCCTGTGGCAGGTCATCACCGACTACGAGCGCCTCGCCGACTTCATCCCTAACCTCGTCCAGAGGTCCGCATTTTTCTCGTCTCGATTTGTCGCTCGCTTCTGAACTGTGATTGCACTGATGGTGGTGCCTTCTGAAGGTGTCTGATTGGGGTGGTTTTGTTCGTGCTTTGCTTGCAGTGGCACGATTCCGTGTCCGCATGAAGGGCGGATATGGCTGGAGCAGAGAGGCCTGCAGCAGGCGTTGTACTGGCACATTGAGGCGCGCGTCGTGTTGGATCTCCAGGAAATCACTGACTCCGTACGTGCTGCCGCAGATTAACTTCCTTTATTTAACTGTTAAGTTGCAATGGAGCACTTTAGGAGCATTCTACGATCGTTATTTTTTTGCAAACGTGCCTTAGCACGAGTTTCATTAAAACCTACATTCGTCATTGCTAGCGATGTAATATGAAATGCCACTAAAATGTACTAGTAGATGTTCAATCGATCAGTCCATGAGGTTGTGAATTTCATTTGTGTTTTTCAGCATGTGTATTTCTTCTTGCTGTGGAGCTGTGCTATTGTGTTTCTCTCTGATATATTTCTTAGTTGTTTGAGCTATACTTAGCAAATCCAAAAAATTATGATAGTCATCCATTTTCTATTCTATATTAAGTTACATTGCCTTACTTGATTATTTGTTCATGATTATGCTTTCATCAGATTAATGGGCGAGAACTCCATTTCTCGATGGTAGATGGTGACTTCAAGAAGTTTGAAGGAAAATGGTCCATAAAATCTGGTCCAAGGTATGCATCTGATGACCATTTTCTTTCTGACGATAAGTGGGTTGGGAGGTAAACCAATAAAGACATAAGTACATGCATCTTATTTATTGCTTTTCTTTTGATGAACATCCAGCTTAAATTCATCACTATATTATCTTTGCATCACCATGATGCCCCAGACTAAAAACAATTTTCCTTCTTTTCATTATTCCTTAAAGAGGTCTCCAACTTCTAGTGAGTGGAAAAAGAGATTAAAGTCTAATATGACTTATTTTGCTTTTGTTTGCTAGCAGGTCCTCTAGTGCAATTTTGCTGTATGAAGTTAATGTTATACCAAGATTTAACTTCCCGGCTATATTTCTTGAAAAGATTATAAGGTCAGATCTTCCTGTAAATCTTGGTGCCTTGGCTTGTAGAGCTGAAAAGATTTATCTGGAAAATCAAAGTCGTGGTTCGAGAAAATTCTCTTTTGAGGACTTGAAGCCATCATCTACTTCTCAGCTTGATAACTTCCATAGTACGACAGTTGATACTTCTTCTAGTAAGTTTAAAGAAGCACCTCCCACTTCTGGTGTTAGCAGTGTGCTTCCATCACCTGCTTCTGAATTGATTAGAAAATGGGGTGTATATGGAAACGTATGCAGAATTGATAGACCTTGTGTGGTAGATGAGATCCATCTTCGAAGATTTGATGGCACGTTGGTAATTTACTAAACTTATATCATTACTCATTGGATTCTGAGCCATCAAGGGAAGGGCGTTAAAGTTTTGTCTTATCCTGTGATACGGTGTGCATGAAGGAACATGAGGGGGCTCATAGGTGTGTTTTTGCTAGTATCACTGTGAAAGCACGAGTTCCAGAAGTATGGAATGTTCTCACGGCATATGAGAATTTGCCCGAGTAAGTAGTTCTATCTTTCTACTATCTTTTGAGTTCACATTTTTATTTTATTATAGGTATGATCTAACAAAAATCATTTGATAGATTCGTACCAAATCTGGCTATCAGTAGGATTGTTTTCGAGATAATAACAAGGTCCGCATAATGCAGGTAGAATGTGTGGCTCTCTTCTGTTATATTTTGTGGTTAACTGTTTTTACTAGAACACATGAAGTAGGCCTGGCTTAGGTTGTCCTTTGTTTTTACTACACATCATAAAAATCCTCAAGTCATACACAGTTTTCTCTTGTGTCCTGGTTTCGGTTCACTCGAGTGTTTTTGCTCATCTGAAAGAAAGTTCTATAAATTCAGTCTGATACAAGCGTTATATCTTTTGAAATCATTTTTCTAGGAGGGTTGCAAAGGCCTGCTGTATATGGTCCTTCATGCCCGTGTTGTTATGGATCTTCGCGAAAAATTTGAGCAAGAGATCAGCTTTGAACAAGTTGAGGGTGATTTTTACTCATTTAAAGGGAAATGGCGCTTAGAACAACTTGGGGATCAGCACACCCTGTTGAAGTACATGGTTGAGACTAAGATGCATAGGGACACTTTTCTCTCTGAGTCTATCCTTGAAGAGGTAAGCCATATATGCATAATTTTTTAATTCATAGGACATTTCACTTGGTAGCTTAAGATGTGTTTTTTTTTTTCCGACTAGCTTAAGATGGTTAAAGTAGGCTTTTATTTGCACACTGTATTCTGTTTCGGTTATACAAGTGCTTTGAATGGTAATGCGTATGTACTTCATGCCTTCTCAAATGGTATAAGCTTACTATAGTTAAATTTTCGTATTTGGTTGGTTTAAACTTAATTGTCTTTAGAAGCTAACAGGGATTGGTTTTCCATTTTCTTGGTGACTTACGCCTCTCAAATATCCAAATTAAAAACTTGAAGGTATTTTAACAGCATTTCTTTTACAAGTCATGTTGTATCTTCAGCTTTTCAAATTCTAGGTGACTACATTCTGTAGCAGTTAGGACACCAATTTTTTTTATCATGGTTTCTGACATTTTTTACTTGCTTTTGACAATAGGCTGATTTTTTTGTGCTCTTACTTGGATTAACTGTATGTGGTGCCTTGATGATTTGATAAAGTTTAATGCCTTTAGAGATAGTAAAGCAGACTGCTCATTTCATCAATCTGTTACAGGTCATATATGAAGATCTTCCATCAAACTTGTGTGCTATCCGTGATTATATTGAAAAGGCTGGAGCCAAGGGTAGCACCTCCACAGCTCATTCTGATGTGTCCATAGACCCAGAAGCTTATCAAGCTGGAAGCAGGCAATTTGAGCAAGCCTCTGTGTCTTGCTCATCCAGTACCACGAAGCAGAGACCAAAAGTCCCAGGCTTGCAAAAGGACATTGAGATCCTAAAGTCAGAGCTTGAGAATTTCATTGCAGAGTATGGTCAGTATGGTTTCATGCCTAAGAGAAAGCATCTCCGATCTCATGGAAGGGTGGATATCGAGAAGGCAATAACACGAATGGGTGGGTTCCGGAAGATTGCCAGCATAATGAACCTTTCTCTTTCTTACAAAAATCGAAAACCAAGAGGCTATTGGGATAATCTGGAGAACTTGCAAGAAGAGGTAATACTATATATCTTTAGCTCCCTCCTGTGCTTATCGGATATCCATTCTAGCACAAGAATACAGGTATGACCATGTTTTTTTAATCTTTGAATATATTACAAATAGAGTTAAAACTTGTCCCCTTATATCTCTAGTATGAATGAAAGCTATTGAATTTTATAACGTCATATGCTGTATTCAACATTTTATTTCAACTTCTGACATCAGCATCTGATCACTATATACAGATCAGCCGGTTCCAGAAAAGTTGGGGGATGGATCCTTCTTATATGCCAAGTAGAAAATCTTTTGAGAGGGCAGGTAATATCTGCAGCCCAATGTTGGAAAATGGAAAATTAAGTATTATGGCACTTTCATGCTACTGTTTATTCATATTAGCACAAATGTCTTTATACCATCATTACTTGAAAAGCAGAAAAGTAGCTCCTGTTGTCAGGTTAGATGTGTGAGTTAGATTGGTGTCATGCCATGAAGTTTCCTTGTATGGCTTTTGAAATGATTTTCATGGTCTGTTGGTAGGTCGTTATGACATTGCTCGGGCATTGGAAAAATGGGGTGGGGTGCAGGAGGTTTCACGCCTTCTTTCACTTGAACTAAGACATCCTAGAAGGAAAGCGGACTCCGGTGAGGAGAGGCGGTCTGAATCCCCATCTGGGATGGCAAAGAAGCACGTGATCAAACCTGATAAAGGCAACACGTCCCCAGATGCACAATGGCTCCTGAAGCTGAAGGATTTGGATGTCAACTGGGTGGAATACTAGATTAAGCTTTGAAAAAAGATACGCTCTTTCATTTTCGTTGGAGGTGATCTGGAAGCATTCCAACAAAGACGCCGCAGATTGTGTACAGAAAAGCGGGCCAACCTATTCTGAAGGCAAGCTACCAGCAGGCAACAGGTTTTCTTGTGTCAGTAATCACGACTCTTGGCTATATACTGCGTATCTAGAACTATTGACTATACAAACAGCTTTGTTGCGGTCAAAATGGATCCGTGGATTTGACAAAGACCCACTAAACGCAGAACGGGTGTCGATTTCCTGCTTGAGTCAGCCTTGCCTTTCAAAGCAGGTGGTCATCGCTGGGTTAAGCCGTGTTCACAGGCTGCCTACTTTGTTAGTGATGATGTAAGTTGACCTGGCCCTTTTTGTTTTGACACGGAAAAGAGAAGGTTACCATCCCGGCACGTTTTACAATACATTGGTCTCAATCAGGCACATCTACATGCTTTACAGTTCACATTACCTGCTGCTGCTTCGCAAGATGGGTTCGCTTTTAATGTGTCAAATTTTTTTTGGCTAATTTGGCTGTTAGCATGATAGGTCTGTAAGAGAAACCAGATAATTAGAACTTGAATTAAGACAAAGAAAAACAGAAAATAGAAAGGTTCTACCGGGATTCGAACCCAGGTCGCCAGATTCAAAGTCTGGAGTGCTAACCACTACACTATAGAACCATTTCTGCTACTTTTGTTAAGTTTAAATTATAAGTATGGTAATATATTGGTGTTTAGGGCGCGACGACAGCATTTCTCAGAGCACGTGCGCAGAGGAACAGGAACTGAGGAAGGGCTCTGAAATGAAATTACCAAAAGCAGCGGACCTAATCTTTCCCTCTCTGACTCTGAATCTGAATTAAACAACACGCGCTGTCACTATGTGGGTCTTTGGCCGATGGCTTTGCAGTTTGCAGTACGTCCCAATCAGATCGTAGCCCTGAATTAGCAGTTCTGTACGTCCTAGTGCAAGAACAGCTCTACCGGCCTGCCCTACCCTCATCTTAAATCAATCGGCACTGAATCATGTGTGGGCAACTTGCAGCTGCCTCTGCGATTGCAGGGAAGGGATGGCGGCTTTTTTGCGCAGGATGTGACGAATGCAGCTTTTGATCCATGGGGATGGGGCCCTAGCATTGAACCGCACAGAAGCTGAAGGAGATGTTTCGCTGAAAGATCCTGCTCGTGTTCTAGAACATAGAATTCCGGTAGCGTGGCGACCGCTGACTGGTGAGTGGTGAGACGAGAAACGCAGGAGACCTGCAACAGTTTTTCTTAGAAAACCAAAAAAGGAGACCTGCAGTAGTATTCAGTACTGACGGTCAGTCTAACGGCTCAGCATTATTGTTATGAATTTATCTTATTTATGATGCAATCTATTTGCCTGTGTGAGCTGCTCCGTACTTCCCTTGATAAGGAAACATTTTTTTAAAAAAACAACAACAACTGCATCTGTTTTTGAAACAAACCTGAAGTCCATACTAAAAAATGCCGGTTATTTTGTACAAATTGCAGTGCTCAATATGAAGCTCGATCTGAATTTGATGCTTACAATTACATAGTACGTATTGCCATATGGAAGGCAAACACTAGCAGTGAAAGATCACTCTGTTCAGCCAAGGTTCTGCGGCCAGACCTTAGAGCAAATTCAACATTATCATATCACATTTCCCTTCCCTAATCGCTCTACAAATCTGTACACTTTGCTCTTCCTTGGAATGGACGGCAGAAGAAGACATTTTGCTTTGCTATCCAGTTCGCCGGATGATGATCTCTCATCTCTGCCATGGACGGACGACGGACGAGGATGACGCAGGCAGACGCGCCTAGATCTACTACATCGTCATGTACGGCTGCGGCGACAGCAGCTGGCGCGACACGCGGTCACGGTTCCTGGCCGACTCGGAGCGGCCCAGCGCCATCTCCTGCTCCAGGTTGGGCGACGGCGACGGCGCGGGCGCCACCGGGGCCGCGGACGAGACGGCCGTGGAGACCATGCTGGAGCTGACGCCGCTGGTGGCCGTGGTGGTGCTGAGGAAGCTGTCGGACGATTTCGGGGGCGGCGGCCTCTCCAGCTCCATGACGCCTTCCAGCATCTGCACCACCTTCCCCATGGACGGGCGCTGCGCCGGCTGCTCCTGGATGCACCAGAAGCTCACCTGCAGCGCGCGCTCCACCTGTGCCATGTCGAGGTCCTCCTCCAGCAGCCTGCCGTCGACGACGCCGGCGAGGTCCCCCCTCTCGTACTCCTCGTACGCCCACACGGAGAACTTCTTCCGACCGGTCTCCTCCGACACGTCGAAGTTGCGGCGGCCGCTGACGGTCTCCAGCAGCACCATCCCGTAGCTGTACACGTCGGACTTTGCCGTGATGGGCAGGTTGGCGAGCCACTCCGGCGCCAGGTACCCTCTGGTGCCGCGCACGCTGCTGAGCGTCCTGTGGCGGTGGTCCTTGGGGTTCACCAGCTTGGCCAGCCCGAAGTCGGACACCTTGGCGTTGAACTGCTCGTCCAGGAGGATGTTCTCCGGCTTGATGTCGCAGTGCACGATGCAGTCCCGGCACTCCTCGTGCAGGTACGTGATCCCCCGCGCCGTGCCAACCGCCACCGCGAACCGCGTCGCCCACGGCATCGTCTTGCCTCCCGGCGCACCGAAGAGGAAGGCGTCGAGCGAGCCGTTCTTCATGAACTCGTACACCAGCAGCCGGTGCCGTCCCTCGGAGCAGAAGCCGATGAGTCGGACCAGGTTGAGGTGGTGCGTGCTGCTGATGGTGGCCACCTCCATCCTGAACTGCTTCTCCCCCTGCTCGATCCCTTCCAGCTGTTTCACAGCCACCACCGTCCGGTTCGCCAGCACGCCACGGTACACGGCGCCGAACCCTCCACCGCCCAGCTTCTCCTTGAACGCCTTGGTGCACCGCTGCAGCTCGCGGTACGAGAACTGGACGGGCGCACCCGACGCGTACTCTAGCAGCGCGTACTGGGCCGACGCCGGGCCGTACTTTGGGCTGTGTCGGCAGAAGAACCACCACAGGGCCCACTCGACGAGCACCAGCGCCGACACCACGCCCAGCACCACCACCGCCACGACCCAGGCGCGGACCCCGCCGCCGCGCGAGGACGACCCCGCGGCGCTGGTGGATCCGGGAGCCGGGTTGGGCTGCGGCGGGTAGCAGACCTTGACGAACGACGTGCTGGGCAGCGCCGCCGACTGGTAGCCGCTCACGAAGCTGGACACCTTGAGGAAGCAGAGGCCCGAGCCGTCGGAGAGCGCGGTGGAGGCGACGCAGGAGGTCCCCGAGAGGCAGTTGAGGCGGCAGGCGGTGATCCCGACGAAGAACTGCTCCGTGGTGATCTCCGGCGGGTAGGTGAGGAACTGCGTGTTGTCGAGCTGGAGCATGGTGGAGTTTCCCGGGCAGCTACTGAGCTCGTTCTTGGCCACACACCCGCCGCGTGGGTTGGAAGGATCGGTGAGCTGGAAGTTGAGCGACGGGCAGCCGCACACGGGCGCCGTGCCGTTGTAGCTGCACACGCCCATGTTGCCGCAGTAGCCGAACACCTGGCACTGGTCCGCCACCGCCGACCACTGCTCCACAGGGACGTTGCTTCCCCGGGCGGCGCTGTAGGCGCGGAAGTTGCCGTCCGGGTCGAGACGAACGAACCGCATCATGTCGCCGCTCTCGCCGTAGTTGCTGCTGTAGGCGACGACGACGGGGGAGGTGAGCGTGCCGTCGGTGAGGGAGACGATGCCGTTAGTCTGCATCGTCAGCGTGGGCCCACTCAGCGTCCTGTTCCCCGTGAAGGAGGTGTTGTACCCTCTGTTGAAGTAGGTGACGGTGTTGCCGGCGCTGGTCCACCGGAGCGTCAGGTTGCCCGTGGCCCTGTCGACGGAGAAGACGTAGGGAGACGAGGTGAGGTTCATCCCGGAGGTGAAGTTCTGAGACATCACCACCGTGTCCGTGGGGTGGTCGAACGACTGCCACACCGTGCCGCCGCGGGCGTCCTTGAGCACCAGGTTGCCGCTCTCCTGGACGGCAGCGGCGGACACGTTCTGGCCACCCGTGTTGGACGACCAGAGCACGGCGCCGGAGCCGTTCACGAGCTGGAGGTCGCCGGTGGAGGAGAGGCGCAGCGAGCCCCCCGAGTCAACGGCGGCGCCCGCGCCGCCCGCGGACCAGACGGCCACGCCGCCCGAGTAGGTGAGCGCCGCGACGAAGAGCGACGGCGTGGACGGGGACGCCGTGAAGCCGAGCGAGAAGGTGTTGTTGAGCGACGTCCACGTCGTCGCTGAGTTGCCCGGCGACAGGGTCGACCCCAGCGGCATGTCCGCGCCGTGGGACAGCAGCGGGAGGAGGAGGAAGCAACAGAAGGCCGCGAGATCCCCGGAGCTTCGCCGCATCTTGATCTTTCCGGCGGTTCGGGGACGGCCGGTTCCTCCTCTGATTCGTTTAATCCTTTCGATCTTTTCCCCGATGGGGATGGCCGATGGCAGACGGAGAGGCAGCTAGCTAGTCATCAAGGCTACCAACCCCACCACCTTCCCCCTCTCACCACATGTGCCATGGCGTCTTCGCTTGTCCTCTGCAATTGGTAAGGTTTATGTATTTCGCAGTGGAGCGCGTGAATCTGGGTCTTGGCACGAGGGGGAGGAAGGAGGTGGGAGGGAGGGAGCTGGACTGCCCGCCCGGGCTGGTAGAACGAACAGATGGATACGGAGCTTGGAAAATGTCCAAGCGTCTAGTAGTACAGTAGAGCGGTATTATTGATTTATTGTGGGGTCAAAACGTGAAATCAAACCTCTCGTAGTCCCGTTCGTTGTCAGCAGCGTTGACAGGCCATTAAGCAACGCTTTAATAGTTATTACCGGGATGGCTCATCTCATCTCATGGTTCACTTGACTGCTACAGCTTCCAGCCGCTGCGTAATGTTTCGACCACAGGAACTTTCCACTTGGGATCTCTCTCGAGGAGCATCAGCCCCAGATGATGAGGATGCTCTGCTCGTGCTCAGGACCAGGTCTTCAAATGCGGCGTTTTGCGGTAGCAGCACGGCGATGACAGTGCTTTAGACGTGTCTAGATCGAGGGTCTAAAGTTTAGGCCGTGTCACATCGAATATTTAGACGGTAATTAGGAGGACTAAATATGAGCAAATTTTAAAACTAATTACATGAGAGTAAACTAATTAGTGAGACGAAACAATTAAATCTAATTAATCCATCATTAGCTAATGTTTACTGTAGCACAACATTGTCAAACACATGGATTAATTAGACTTAATAAATTCATCTCGTAAATTTGCCTCAATCTGTGTAATGGATTTTATAAGTAATCTATATTTAATAGACTAAATTAGTGTCAAACATTCGATGTGACAGGTCTAAACTTTAGACGCGGGGATCCAAACACCCCCTCAAATCATCAAAGGAGGAGCAATCGCCGCCGTCCAAGGACCAAGGCAGGTACCGACGGCCCTGATGGTGGGATGGGATGGTGCCTCCCTTGGTGGTGGGCCCTGACCGGGTCCTGGGCTCGGCTGGCAGTGTTGTGTGGTGGGCGCCTGGTGCTGGTGGGTGGATGAGTCAAGGTCAACAATCAACATGGGCGGCGGCTTAGAATAGATAGACGCTCATCAGGCCTTCCTTGTGCTTTCGCTTTTCTTTGTTTTTTCCCTTGAGATTATCAGAGCTCAGCATTTCCCTTCGTATTTGTTGCGTTGTACACCATTCGGTACTCCCATTGTTTTCTCCTTGTTGGTTGACTTTTTGACTACCCCTGTATAAAATGGGCAGCAGGAGTTGGGTTCCTATATTTGAGCATGATGACTGATCCACGATGTATAGTAGGATTGATGGGCCAGCATGCATTAGGATGGCTGTTGATTGATTGCGAAACTACACCAATTCTATTACTTCTTGTCTTCTTCCTTCCTTCCTTGTTTTTCTTTGTATTACCATTATTTTTCACACACACATGAAGTATAACAATCACGTGTTGCAGGCTCTACCTGTGTTTCAAATTTACAAAACAACTCCATTAGTCTACAAGTGCAAGGGTTTTCAACGTTTAAGTTTTATCCGTTACGGTAATTTTAGGAGAAGAGAAAACAATACGTCCGGTGTTCTCTTCTTTGGACGGGAGAGAATTGGAAATGATCTCAGACTGGCCAGTGGGCAGTGGCACAGCGCACAAGCGGCCCAAAGCCTTTCAGGAGGCTAGGCTGTCTTCCTTAAACGGCCCAGTTACCCCTGAGAAAACTGGGCCGTGTGCCCAGCCTGAGGGAAATTAGCGCATCACCCCGTTCAATACTTTGTTGCATGGGCCTTAGCGGTGTACGGAATTTATGCCTTTTTTTTCGTTTACTAAGGGATTTTATGTCTGTTGCCGTGTTGGAAAGAGCATAATTTATGCCTTTGCGTTTACTAACTGTGCAAGAAACTTGCTTTTTTTATATATCCCGTGGATTTTGAACAGATAATGACGAAGCACCAGGTTTGGTTTCAAATCTGAATATCAGATCATGTTCATTACACTACTAGAGAACAGGTCTTTAGTCGATGTCTAAAATATATAATAGTCTCCAGAATTTTTATGTCTGGGACTAATAGACTTTTAATCCCGGTTGGTAACACTAACCCAGACTAAACGGTTGACATAACGAATCGGGATTAAAGGTCCTTAGATGGGTTGGTTCAAAATAAAAACATCCTATTTATGTTTAGATGTATTGTGTAGGTGAGGTTATAAGCTACGCGCGAGACAGTGCACGAGATCCTAATCTCACGGAATGCAGTTGTAGGAGACTTTTTTTTAGCCTGATTGTGGTAACCGGGAGTAAAGAAAAATATCTTTATTCCCGGATTTCTAGGTTCAAGCCTTCTCTGTACTAGTGTTACTTTCAACGAGGAAGAAGACAGTATACTGGGACGCGAGTAGTGAATGTTTGATTTTGTCCTTAATATCGTACTCCTTAGGTGCATATAGTAGTAAGGGCCTGTTTGGAACTTTTGAGCCCTCTAAAGTGTAGAGCACTTTAGTTTATTTTTAATGTCTAAAGCTCTAATGTGAGGTGAGTTAAAATTTAGAACTAACTTTAGACCACCTATTTAGAATTTAGAGCTTTATTAGCTCTAAAGTTTAGAGGGGAAGATCCAGGTCCTAAAAGAGATTTCTCTTCTACATTCTCTGTATCCAAATTATATTTCATTATAACTTTATTGAAGATTTTTCTTTAATTTACTCCCTCCGTCCTAAATATATCTTTGTTATCCTCTCTATAATTTTGATTCGATGTGTCTTGACTTTTAAGAAAGTTGGAAGCACTTATAATTTATAGGATACAAAGAGTAGTACGCATGATCCTTGCTATGTGCATCCAAGAGAGACTTGAGTGTATATACTCCTTGTTTAAGGGGAGATTTTTGTCGGCTGTGAACGTCCAATTAAAAGTCAAAAGAGCACGAGAGAGTAAAAACAAAGCCTACATGCAGCGAACAAATGATGTTGCGTTACGTTTTGGATTGTCCACTGCCGATTCCTCAGCCGATTCAACTCCTTCACAGATCAGCAGCAAACACCCTGTCAGATTATTCAAATATAGATACTCCAATGGTTGTTATGTAAAGTAGTAATAACCTAATTAACATTATAAATGTCGCTGAAGATTCTTCATGTGAACGGGGTATCTGCTATCTATTTCATTTTTTGTTATATGGATGGACGCTAGCTGTCAGGAGTTCAAGTTCACCAGATTACGTACTAGCTAAAAAAAAGGGAGTTTAATTTTAGCTAAGCACAGCTAGACAGCGACGGCATTTGCACGCGTCATACGCTCCCAATCATTTCGCAATGTCAACCGCAGCTGCTGATGAGACTCAGCTGCCATTATTCTGCATCATCTCGGAGCTCACTGCACGTCTGCACCAACGAACGGACGGACGAATATGATGGATCCTCAACTGAACAAGAACCGAACTGATGAGAGCACCGACAACAGCACGGGAGGTGCCTATGTCGAGATAGCTCTCACTCCAGAAGCTTCCATTCCATTCCATACAGGACCGTTGCGTCGCGCCGTCCGAGGATCGGATCGGATCGGACTGTCAGACAGCGCTGCAGATTGGAGGAGCAAGCTAGTACGGGCTACGGATGGCAAGCTGCAGTACAGGATCGCGCGCACAGCGTAACGTCGTCTCGGCAGGTGTGCATATATATCGATCAGTTGTTGTACTTGCATTGCATGCTCTCGCGTCATCGTTTGACTCTCCAGATCATATGCATGTTAACAGAAGATTATTGTGACAATCCTCGTGTCGTGTGACTGTGAACTGAACATGAGGATTGCCTTGCGTTCATCAAGGCAATGCTCTCTATATACTGGTACTAATTAACCAACTGAGTTATGCTCTGTTCACGATCATGTCGACCTTTGTTATCCTAATTAAGGTATTCTATCTATTAGGATTGGAGTGTAACTTAGTTTGAATGAGTAAATCATGACCTCTGCTTAGTTGTAACCCGCGATGAGATTACTGATCACCAATTCAACATGCTGGTTATTAAGCGGAAACTAACAGAGTCATACACTCCTAGTACACGGCAAAGGACAATAATAAACTTTCTTAATCAGAAAAAAAAAGATACAATATTTATATATCTAAATAACTTTATTATAAAGATATATATTAACGATCTAATGATATTAATTATATATTATATATAACTAGGTAAAGTTAAAAAAAAAGAAGTTAACTTACCGAGAACATCTTTGAGATGATAGAGAGTTCGAGTACTTCTCTGTTGTCATTTGGTACAGAGTTGATTGTGATCGATCAAAAGCTGTAAGCACACAGATACTAGCTGTAAGCCAACACATACGTACGATTTATCTTTTTAGACTAACAGTACACGAGAAAAGTCTACGCCTTGATTTATTTCGTTTTAGTAATCCTAACAATGCGGATTACGTATGGCCTGGGGAAACCACATGAATCGAATCTCACTCACCAAACCTGCGTACTCACCAATCTGTGATTATTTGGCCGGGCTTCTTGATCATTTATGTCGGTGTTATGACCCGGGGTCAAGTCCACCAACGAATAAATTTGTATATCGCGTGTTCCCTCTCTCAGACGTGATGCAAGATGGACACAAGGTTTATCCTGGTTCGGGCAAAGAAGACCCTATGTCCAGCGGAGGGGATGACTTGTATTATCTCGCATCCAAAGCGTGCTCGTACAAGGGGGTACAAGCTGTGTTACACGGGGTTGCTCAGAGTGAGCTGCGGCCTAAGGCTAGCGGGTTTGCCCTAGGCTGCGGGTTTGCCACCCGAGGGGTTGATCGAGTGGCAGGGTGTGTATGCGTGGAGTGTGAGAGTCTGAACTGAAGTCTCGAAGATTTCAGGATCCAGTCCTTTATTCTACCTCGGTGTTCCCTTTTATAGACCAAGGGGAGGTCCGAGGGTACAGGACCCTAACTGTGGCAGTATGGGTGGCGTGTTCTCGGCACAGTGTTGGCGAAGGGACGACGTTCACTGTGCTGGCATGGTCTTCCCGTCTTTCTGGCGTCCCCGGTCGTGGTGGCAGTAGAAGTCGCCGCGGCACAGCGTTCGCAGACGGGCACGAATCCCACGGCTGAAGCGGGACGGGGCGGATGGGACGGCCCCCATACTGGAGTTGTTGAAGAAAGGGGTCGAGCCCCTCGGTCGAGGGGGGGGTCGAGCCCCGCGTGGCTCTGTCGCATTCCCGAAGTCGTCGTCGAGGGCCGCACTGTTCACTTTCCGAGGGGTACTGCTGGAGTCCGTACTTGCGTAGTGGCGACAGTGGCAGCACAGTTGACAGGAATCGGGGATTTGACGGGGAGTTGGCGGATTTGACAGCGGACGCGGGCGCCCATGTCGTTAGGTGGTTTCACTTTAACCCATGCCGGGAGCAGTTGGGTTAATCGAGCCTCTCGTCCGGGGGTCGTCCGTTCGACCCCTGGTCCGTCGCTCATCGTCGAGGTAGGGTCGGAGCAGAGACGGGGTCGGAGAGGTTAAGGTAGAGGGTGGGGGGTCGTTCGTTCGACCCCTCGTCCGTCCTTCGTTCGTCGAGGTGGGGGCCGAGGGGTCGTTCGCTCGCCCCCTCGGTCCGTCATTTATCGTCGAGGTAGGAGCCGGGGGGTCGTTCGTCCGACCCTCGGTCCGTCATTTATCGTCGAGGTAGGAGCCGGGCGGTCGTTCGTCCGACCCTCGGTCCGTCTCTTGACGTCGAGGTGGGGGCCGAGGGGTCGTTCGAACGACCCCTCGTCCGTCATTCGGCGTCGAGGTGGGCCGGCCCATGACTTGTCGCCACAGCTGGCGTAGAGGGGGCCCTCGAGCGATGGGCCGTGCCTTACTGAGTAGTGGGCTAGTCCCTGCCTTAAAAATAGTTGTTATGTTTAGCGTTAATTTATCGAAGGGTTTAGGGTACCCCTTACCTTCGTACCCGACAGTAGCCCCCGAGGCCCCAGAGGAGTGATTTAGAACTCCTCTGGGGGCTATGATACACGTTTTCTCGGAGGGAGTAAGGATTACCCGGAGGTTTTGTCCTTGGCCTGCAGGGTTAGTGAGAGGTTCGATTCTCCGTGGGGTGCGCACGAGCGCACCCCGCGGGGGTAGCCCCCGAGGCCCCAGAGGAGTGATTAAGAACTCCTCTGGGGGGTATAATATGTTGTATCGAGGGGGTTTTTAAGGATACCTGGAGGCGTGGCACCCTGTCGAGGGGTCGATTCCATCCCTTTCCCTGAAAAGAGAAGTGTTCGAGGGCGGCTGTCGATCCCTACCGAGGGCCAGCCTTCGCTCCCTCGAGCACATCTGGAGTCAGAGCCCCCGCCCGAGAGGTCGACTCTGTCTGCCAGGTCACGAGTTTTTCGACCCTCTTTCGTCGAAGGGTGCCGTGCGTAGTCGGGCCCTCGAGCCCTCGAATGGCTAGGCCTTCACTACCTCATAGCGTCCTTCCCACTGATCCTTGCGTTCGGATTGTGGGGTGAAGAGCATCGTGCTATCCTCGTTAGGGCGAGCCCGAAGTCCTCGGTGAGCTGTTCTCGGGCATGAGTCCATTAGAAATGGTGCCCAGTACGGGTAAAAATTCGAGTGAGAACACGTGCCCCATTCGATAGGGGTCGACTAGTGGCCCGGAGGCGTTCTCATTTTTAAGTAAGCCGTACGGCTTACTAAGCACGACCATGTGGATTACCAAGATGCCAACCCCATTCGATAGGAGTTGGTGGCTCGATGCCTCCCAGCGGAGGGATCCTTAGGTATTCCTAGGTTATGCCTCGGATATGTCCCAGGGAACCTCGAGAGTTCGTTCTCGAGCTAGGGCCACGCGCCTGGCCTCCCCGGGACATCTCTGACTCGCGTACTCGAGGGCGGCTGTCGAACTCCGTTCGTGGAGCCAGCCTTCGCTCCCTCAAGATTTGGGGGTGGACCGGAGTCCGTTAACCATGGGTCCTTCCTGACCTCAGGTACTCGAGGGCGGCTGTCGAACCCTATGTAAGGGCCAGCCTTCGCTCCCTCAAGATTTGACGGATGGTTCGTCATCCGACGCTATCCTCAGGAGGAGGAGTCCTGCCTTGTGGAACGCCGAGGGGAAGAATGGGTAATTATATTGAACTTGGGGACATACCTGTGTTCTTTGCCCCTCGGGCTGGAGCACTCGAGGGAGGCTGTCGAACCCCACGAAGGGGCCAGCCTTTGTCCCTTCGAGGCTGTGGAGTGAACTGGGGTCGACGACCCGAGGTCTCCTCCGACCTCGGGTACTCGAGGGGGGCTATCGAGCCCGTTCGTGAGCTGACCTTTGTCCCCTCGAGATTTTGGTGGTGGACCGAAGTCCTAACCCGAGGTCATTTCTACCCTCGGATACTCGAGGGTAGCTGTCGAACCCTCTTTCGAGGGCCAGCTCTTGCTGCCTCAAGATTCCTTACCTCTGAAGATAACGCTTCCGGTCGCGCACCTTTTTAGGCGATGTCCGTTCGGCGCAACAGTGGCGATTGCAGGGCGGAGTGCGGCGCGGAGCCCGACGATGGGACGGAACGCCTTATCCAGGAGGAATACGAGGAAGGGGAGTACAGACGCATTAAATGCAAAGATTCTCTTGCCTGTTTCGCCAGATTCGTCCGTTGGCCTCCCGCGTATAAGTAGCGAAGGTGAGGAGTCGGGTGTTCTTTCCGCACACTTGCCTTCCTTGCCTCCTCGCCTTCGTCTTCCCTGCCTCCTTCTCCCCGCCATTGCCTTAGGCGTCCCGCGAGCCGGAACTCTGCGCAAGCGAGAGAGAGAAAGAGAAGGGAGATAGGGAACGTACCTTGCGCCCCTGAGCCCGAGCGCACCATCATCCTCGATCCCATGGCCAAGTTTAGCCTCGTCGGCCCCGATGACTGGCCCGCGTCCTCGGTGACCGCCTCGCGCCTGATGGGCTTGGTGGAGAGCAGCCTCCTCCGGCCTGTCACCTCGGCGGAGCGACCAGAGTGGGTGCTGCCGTCGCCGGACCATGCCGAGCCCAACCCGCCGGAGGGGTACGTAGTGAGCTTCGAGATCTTCCACCGGGCGGGACTAGGCGCCCCGCCCAGCCGCTTTCTGCGCGCACTTCTCCACCACTACGGCGTGGAGCACCAACACCTCACCCCCAATGGCGTCTGCCAGGCAGCGGTCTTCGCCGCGGTGTGCGAAGGCTATCTCGGGATGGAGCCCCACTGGGAATTGTGGCTCCACCTCTTCAAGGCAAGCATCTTCCACGCATCGGTCAACAAGGGTACCCGCAGGATGGTCAGGGCCGGGTGCTGCTGCATCTCCGTCAAGCGGACGGAGTGCTGGATCCCAGGGAAGCTGTCGTCGAGCCACTCCGGATGGCATTCTGGGTGGTTCTACCTGAGGAACGATGACGACCTGTTCCCAGCGTACACCGGGAGGACAATCGACGCGCAGCCAGACTGTTGGGGGTACGGCGTCCTGACGAGCAAGCAGCACCGCATCGACAACCTGCTGGACGCGCTCAGGCGTCTGAAGAAGGAAGGACTCACGGCGGAGATCGCCGCGTCGGCGTTCCACCGGCGGCGGGTCGTGCCATTGATGGCTCGACCCCTCCGCATCGACGAGATGGGTCTGGGGGTCGACCTCTCGGGTTGTCGCCTCGCCGAAGACGAACTGGCCCCGGATAGGGTGGTCCGCCGCGTCCGCTGCTTCTTCGCGGGCTCGTTCCCCGTCAAGAACGTCGCGAAGATCCCTATGAAACCGGACGAGGGCTTCTTCGAGCTGGTAAGGTCCTCTCCTCTTGTTAGAGTCCTCGTGTTCGCCTTTTCCATCTCTTTTGCATGCGTTCTGACTGCCTCGCGTTCCGCAGGGGAACGTCTCCTTCCGGCCCTCGCCCCCGCCGGTGAAGGAGGACCAGGCCGGGAAGCAGGCGAGGCGCCTCCAGGCGGAGAAGAATAAGGCGGACAAGGACAAAGCCAAGGAGGCCACGGCTAAGAGGGCCCGGGAGAAAGAGGCGAGGGAACAGCGCCGGGCCCGACAGAGGCGGGAGGGCCTCCCTGAGGAGTTATCGCCCTCGGAAGAGGAGGACGAGGAGGAGAAGGAGGACGAGGAGGTGAACTGGAGCGAGGAGGAACAGACGGCGCCTGCAACAGGCGGCAGTCAGAACCGGAGGAGGGGAGGGGTCGACCTCGAGGTCGGCCCCTACCGTCGAGGCTGAGCCACGGGGGGAGCGCCCCGTGGCTTCTCGGGAAGAAGTGCCGCGGCAGACGCGCGGTAATCATCGCGATCCCCGTCGGGGGGTCGATCGATCGAGCCCTCGGTGCCTGCCGCGTCGAGTGCACGGGCGTCGGGCCCGTCGGCGCAAGAGGAGACCAGCAAGGGGACAACGGTGGCGCTGTCGGCCCCTGCCCAGGAGATGGTGCCGAGGGCCGCCTCGACCCCCACCCCCCGGGCGGTGGTGTTCAAGAGTTCGACCAGCCCGACAGTCGCCGGGCAGAAACGCCGGGTCCCCGAGGGGGTAAGTTGCCTTCGAGGGTGTTGTTCGTATTTTTATCTTTGTTGATAATGACCTGTGCTCATCGCTGCGCACGAGTTTCTTTCTCAGGTCGAAGCGCCCGCAGGGAGACGCGTCCTTCGCCCCCGCCAAGAAATTGAAGGTGGGGGCTGCCGTCGGGGCGGCCGTCGAGGCCGATCCCGCTGCTCCGCCCCCTTCGACGCTCACCCCCGAGGCAGCACGAGCAGCCAAGGCCCGGGAGGCGATGGAGCGGGGGACGGCGCAGAGTGCCTTGGCATCCGCCCCACTGGCAGAGGAGACGGGCCCGTGCGCCCCGCCCGCGAGGGCCACCGAGGCAGCGGGGGTCGCCGAAGCGACGGTCGCGGCGCCTACGCGGCCGTCGGAAGGAGTCGCGCCCGTCGCCCCGGGGGGCGCGGGGCTTTCGTCGACGGCGGTTGCGGCCGAGGAGGTGGAGGTGGTCGTATCCAATGCCCCCGTGAACGAGGGGGAGGCTCCGGCTCACCCAACGCCGGGGCGGTGGCCCGAGGGCCTAGCCTTGCTGGAGGCTCGACTCCGGCTCGAGCGCGAGGGCACGACTTCCGCCGCGTCCGAGGGCCCTTCGACGACGCCGGAGCTCGAGGCGGGGGGTCGGGTCGAGCGGCCTGAGGTGACGCCCGCGCCGGCGCAGGGCGGGATGTTGATGGAGTCCACCCCCGACGAAGTGGATGAGATGGTGGCCTAGCTGGTGGGCTCGGCGGAGACGACCACCGTCGCGGTCCCTCGGGCAGAACCGGAGGTGGCTCGGCCTCCCCTCAAGGCTGGGGGGCCGTCGTCTCGAGGTAAGTTGTGCTCCGACTTACCCGAGCCGTAGCGGGTCTGTGATGCCAAGTACTGATTTCTTCGCGTCTTTCCCCGCGTAGGGTCGTTTCGCCGACCGGGACTCCCTCTGGCCGGGGGAGATGGGTCGGCGGAGCCGTCGACATCCTCGCGGGGGGTCCAAGAGAGGATCGCCCTCCGTAGCGCGTTCTGGGGGCAGGAGGTCCTGGAGCTGGCCGACCCTCGCGACCCCGGGCGAACTCTCCTCGAGCTCGATGACCAGGCCGAGCTCCACACGTGGGAGTACCTGGAGGAGTATCGGGCCTGGTTCGAGCACTCGGTGCGCCGCGGAGGTTGCCGCCGTGGACATATGTCGGGGTATAGAGGTGGGTCTCGTCTTCCCTCGGATTTTGCTTGGGTTGCCTGACTGTTCCTTTCTGATGATCTTCATTTTTACCCTCGTCAGGAACTGCGGACGAGGTCGTACGAGAAGTCCCAGTTTATCCTCCAATCGCACGAGCAACTCCTGGCCCTTCGCACCTCGCTGGATAGGGCGGAGGGCGAGGTCGCCCAGGCGAGAGCCGAGACGGTAACCGTCCGGGAGGATGCCGAGTCGAAAATTGCCCACGCGAGGGCCGGCTTCGAGGCCCTGTAGAAGGACGCCTGGGCGGCCTTGCAGATGGCGCAGTCGAGGCTCGACATCGCCCTTCAGTCGACCGGCATGGTTGGGCGGGAACGGGACGCTGCCCTCGAAGCCAAGCGCAAGGCCGAGGAGGAGGTCGCCCGGCTGAAGGAGGAGCTGGCCCGGGCGACGGAGGGCATCCGAGGGCTCCGGGGAGACCTCGACGCCGTCTCCCGCGAGCGCGACACGCTGGCCGCCTCGGAGGAGAAGGCGCGGACCCGCGCGACCTCCCTGGGCATGGTGGCGATGAACCAGAAGAGGGCCCTCAATGACGCAGGTAAAACCATCGAGGGCCTTGAGGCCAAGGTCAGGAGTCAGGCCTCCGACCTTATCGACGTCCGTCGCTAGCTCAAGGGAGACCGAGCAGGCCTACGCCACCCTGGACGCGCATGCCCAAGGTGAGTGTTTTGAGAGTGTTGCAAAATTTGTCCTGCCTCGACCCTCTTCCTGCTCTTTTGGGTTTTGACCGTGTTGTGTGCTTGTTTTGGCAGAGCTTGCGACGGATAAGGCCCGCGCCCACGAGGACCTGAACAATCTTCAGGGCCTCCTCGGGAACGAGGCGAACCTCAACGCGAGGCTCGCGGACGTCATCAACACCTTCTGCGACGAGCTCTCGGTCAAGCCGCTTCTACTCCATGACGCAGGAGGTGACGGAGCACGTCCGTGCCACCCTGCATGTGGGCGTGAAGCGGGCCCTCACGATCGTTAACTCGGTCTACAATGTGGACCTCAACCTCGTTGTCGACGGGTTTGCCACCGACCCGAGGCTGACCGACGAAGAGAACGACGCGAGGTGCCAGGAGTTGATGGATCTCGCGGAGGTGCCCGGAGGCGAGCTGGCGAAGCTCTTCGAGCCCGAGGTGATCCCCTCGGCGGACGGAGATGGCGCCGAGTAGCCCTCGGAAGGTGTCGATGAGTTTTTGCAGACTTTTCACCTTCCGATGTGGCCAACGGGTGATGCCCAACTTCCTGCATTGCTTCTTGAGGACGGCAACCCCCTCGATGAGTAGTCCCGGGCCTGCGAGCCATATCTGGACAGGAAGGTCCATGTAATA
Source organism: Microstegium vimineum (assembly GCA_022036555.1). Taxonomy (NCBI): domain Eukaryota; kingdom Viridiplantae; phylum Streptophyta; class Magnoliopsida; order Poales; family Poaceae; genus Microstegium; species Microstegium vimineum. The sequence continues at coordinate 61,873,938 of CM039124.1, forward strand.
GTTAGGCTTTTGTACTGATACAATGCCGAGCCCCCGAGGGCTTCTTGTGTATAATGCATTTTGATCGAGATGCACATAGTTATTTTTGCTTTTCGAGCTCTCCCTGCTTTTCTTTGCCTAAGTCGACGCTTGTGAACTGAGTGTTCGACGCACGCTCATATCCTTGGAAGGGGGCGGGAGCGAGCGGGGATACCGTAGCCCTGGGGCGTAGGAGAGTCCCTGGCCCGACGACACCCGCGACCCTTAGGGAGTTCGAGGTGCATTCACTTAGTTATGAAGCGTACTCGAGGGAAAGAACGAGAGGGAAAGCCGAGTTTCGAAAAAACATTCGAGTTTTTTCGGGGACTTAGGAGGGGGGTGCCCCCCTGTTAGCCCTCGAGGGAGGCTCGAGTTTGCTGGGGCAAAGTCGAGGCTACCTTAGTGCTGTAGACGGGTGTGTCTCGTTATTTCTACTTCTTGAGCTCTCTCTGCTTTTCTTTGCCTAAGTCGACGCTTGTGAACTAAGTGTTCGACGCACGCTCGTATCCCTGGAAGGGGGGTGGCGAGCGGGGATACCGTAGCCCTAGGGCATAGGTGAGTCCCTGGCTCGACGACACCCTCGACCCTTAGGGAGTTCGAGGCGCCTTTACTTAGTTATGAAGCGTACTCAAGGCAAAGGTCGAGAGGGAGAGTCGGGTTTCGAAAAAACGTTTTGAGTTTTTCGAGGACTTAGGAGGGGGGTGCCCCCCTGTTAGCCCCCGAGGGGAGCTCGACTTTCCCGGGGCAAAGTCGAGGCTACCTTTGAGCTACGAATGAATGTGAAATGTGTTTCGAAAACATTTTATTCATTCGAGGATTTATACATAAATGCGAAAATGTACAAGGCCCTGAGGCCTTAGGGATAGAAGCGACGTAGTTGTTCGATGTTCCACGCGTTGGTGAAGATCTCACCCTTCTCGTTCTTCAGCTTGTAAGTGTCGGGCTTCAGCACTTCTGCCACGATGAAGGGTCCCTCCCATGGTGGCGTCAACTTGTGGCGCCCCTTGTTGCTTTGTCGACGGCGCAGAACAAGGTCGCCGACGTTGAGGTCCCTTTTGCGCACGTTTTTGTCGTGGTAGCGCCGCAGCGTCTGCTGGTACTTTGCCAACTTGAAGAGGGCCATATCACGGGCTTCCTCGAGCTGGTCGAGGGAGTCCTCTCGGGCTACCGTGTTGGCTTGCTCGTTGTAGGCTTTCAGTCGAGGGGATCCGTACTCGAGGTCGGTGGGGAGGACGGCCTTGGACCCATAGACCAAGAAGAACGGAGAGAACCCCATGGCTCGACTTGGTGTCGTTCGGAGACTCCATAACACAGCGGGCAGCTCGTCGACCCATCTCCTGCCATGTCTGTTCAGCCGATCGAAGATCCTTGGCTTGAGGCCCTGCAAAACCATACCATTGGCACGCTCGACCTGACCATTAGTTCGAGGGTGGGCGACTGCGGACCAATTCACCCTGATGTGGTGATGGTCACAGAAGTCCAGGAACTTTTGGCCGGTGAACTGCGTGCCGTTGTCAGTGATGATGACGTTGGGGACCCCGAAGCGGTGGATGATGTCGGTGAAGAACAACACGGCTTGTCGAGACTGGATGTTGGCGATGGGTCGAGCCTCGATCCACTTCGAGAACTTGTCGACAGCCACGAGAAGGTGAGTGTGGCCACCCTTGGTTCTTTTTAGGGGGCCGACCATGTCGAGCCCCCATACTGCGAATGGCAAGGTTATGGGTATCATCTGAAGAGCTTGGGCGGGTAGGTGGGTCTGCCTGGCGTAGAATTGACATCCCTTGCAGGATCGGACGAGTTTGGTGGCGTCGTTGACGGCCGTCGTCCAGTAGAAACCCTGTCAAAAGGCACTTCCTACCAGCGTTCTCGGCGCCGCATGGTGGCCGCAAGCCCCCGAGTGTAGATCCTTCAGCAATGCCCTCCCCTCCTCGAGGGTGAGGCAGCGTTGAAGTACACCCGACGGGCTGCGTCGATATAGCTCGCGGCCATCCCCGTACAAGACGTAGGTTTTGGCGCGTCGGGCTACACGACGGGCCTCCGTGCGGTCCACTGGGAGTTCGCCCCATGTCAGGTACTCGAGGTAGGGTGCGCGCCAATCCATCAGAGGGGTTGGCACCGCGACAGCCCCGTCGATCTTCATGACTTCTCCCCCGCCCGAGGGGGGATCGGTCGAGGGGGGTGGATCGACCCCTAGCTCGAGGGCGGGAGCCCCCGAGTCCGGGTTGACGGACGGCTTGTGAAGATCCCTCGAGAAGATGTCGGGAGGGACCGTGCCTCGAGTAGACGCGATTTTGGCCAGCTCGTCGTCAGCTTCGTTGTACCAACGGGCGACGTGGTTGAGCTTGAGGCCGTAGAACTTGTCCTCGAGTCTTCGGACCTCCTTGCAGTAGACAGGCCTCTGAACCGGCAGGGCGTGTCCTTCCTCCTCCCTCTCGACTACTACGACCGCGCTGACTAACTGGGTGGTTGCTGCGACGTAGAGCAAGAGGGGCTCGGCCGGACTCGAGGTTATCAAGACCGGGGGCGAGGTGAGCAAGGCCTTGAGCTTTGAGAGCGATTCCTCGGCTTCGGCGGTCCACGCGAAGTGTTCCGTCTTCTTCAGGAGGCGGTAAAGGGGTAGGGCCTTCTCTCCGAGCCTCGAGATGAACCGGCTGAGGGCGGCGAGGCACCCCGTGACCCTTTGCACGCTCTTGAGGTCGTTGATCGGGCCCATCCTCGTGATGATGGTTACCTTCTCGGGATTGGCCTCGATTCCGCATTGGGAAACTATGTACCCCAAGAGCATGCCTCGAGGGACCCCGAAGACACACTTCTCAAGGTTTAGTTTTATGCGATTCGCCCGGAGGCACCCAAACGCGATCTCGAGGTCTTCGACCAGGTTTCCGACTGTCTTGGACTTGACCACGATGTCGTCGACGTAGGCCTCGACGGTCGGCCCTATGTGTTTCCCAAAGACGTGGAGCATGCATCGCTGGTAGGTGGCCCCGGCGTTTCGCAGACCGAAGGGCATGGTGAGGTAGCAAAACATGCCAAAGGGGGTGATGAAGGAAGTCGCGAGCTGATCGGATTCCTTCATCTTTATTTGGTGGTAGCCAGAATACGCGTCAAGGAAGCAGAGAGTTTCGCATCCCGCAGTGGAATCTACTATTTGATCGATACGTGGCAACGAAAAAGGAACCTTGGGACATGCTTTATTTAAACTAGTATAGTCTACACACATCCTATCCTTCCCATTCTTCTTCTTGACAAGTACGGGATTTGCTAACCACTCGGGATGATGTACCTCCTTGATGAATCCGGCCTTCAAAAGCTTATCGACCTCCTCCCCGATGATCCTGCGCTTCTCCTCGTCGAAGCGACGCAGGCGCTGCTTCACCGGTTTGGACCCGGGTCGGATGTCCAAGGAGTGCTCGGCGACCTCCCTCGGAATGCCCGACATATCCGAGGGACTCCATGCAAACACGTCGGCATTCGCACGGAGAAAGTCGATGAGCACTGCTTCCTATTTGGGCTCGAGGGTGGCGCTGATCGTCAGCACCTTCCCATCTGCGAGGCCGGGGTCGAGCGGGACGGTCTTGGTGTCTTCCGCCGGCTTGAAGTTGCCAGCATGTCGCTTGGGGTCAGGGATCTCTCCAGATAAGTCGTCGAGGGCCGCGAGGATAGCCGAATCCTTGCGGGCCTCGGCTTTCTCCACGCACTCGACATCGCAGTCGTATGCGTGCTCATAGGAGGTGTCAACGGTGATGTCCCCCGAGGGCCCCGACATCTTGAGCTTGAGGTAGGTGTAGTTCGGGACTGCCATGAACTTGGCGTATCCCGGTCGCCCGATGATGGCGTGGTAGGTGCCTCGAAACGCAACCACCTCGAAGGTCAGCTCTTCCTTTCGGAAGTTCGAGGGGATGCCGAAACAGACCGGTAGCTTGATGCGGCCGATCGGGAGCGCCTTCTTCCCTGGGACGATCCCGTGGAACCCCCCCGCGCTGGGCAGGAGCATGGTCCTCGGGATCCCCAGGAGGTCGAGGGTCTCGGCGTAGATGATGTTGAGGCTGCTCCCCCCATCCATGAGTACCTTGGTGAGGCGGGTGTTGAGGATGATCGGGTCGACGATGAGCGGGTAAGCCCCTGCGTTGGGGATGTGCTCGGGGTGGTCGTCCTGATCGAAGGTGATCGGCGTATGGGACCAGTCGAGGTACCGCGGAGCCTGGGCTCGAACGGAAAAAACTTCTCGACGCTCCCTCTTGCGCTGGCGCGTGGTGAGGCGAGTCGAGGGTCCCCCGTAGTTCATGTAGCAGTCGTGGACTTCGGGGAAGCCTCCTTTTTTGACATCACCCCTGACGTGGGCATCGCAGGGCGGGTCTTCTTTGCCGTCATCTCTCCTGAAGCAAGGAGGGACGAAGTGCTTTCGGAGCATGCGGCAGTCCTCGAGGCGGTGGTTGGCCGGCCCCATATGATAGGGGCAAGGCTCCTTCAGCATCTTATCGAAGACGCCCCCGTCGGGAGGGGGCCCTCGAGGCTTCTTCTTGTCTGCCGCAGCGACGAGGTCGTCGGGCTCGTCGTCGTGCTCGACGTTGGGCTCGACGTTGCGTCGGCCCGGTTGGTTCTTCTTCTTCTTCTTCTTCTTCTTCTTCTTCTTCCGGCCGCTGTTGCCGTCGTTGTTCCTTCTGGGCCCATTGTTCTTCTTGGGTCCGTCGTCCGAGCCTCCGGGCTCATCCGCCTTGCCTTTCCCCTTCCCTGGGGTATCTGGAAGAACGCGCCAACGGCCTCTTCGCCAGCTGCGTAGTTGGCGATGATGTCCATGAGCTCGTTGGCGGTCTTGGGGGTGTTTCGCCCCAGCTCCCGCACCAACTCCTTGCAGGTTGTTCCGGCGATGAACGCCGTAATGACCTCATGGTCTGAGATGTGGGTCAATGCGGTGCGCTGCCTCGAGAATCGGCGGGTGAAGGCGCGGAGGGTCTCTCCTGGCTTCTGCTTGCAGCTGCGAAGGTCCCAGGGGTTGCTCGGCCGCTCGTAGGTGCCCTTGAAGTTGCCCTCGAAGATCCTGACCAGGTCGGGCCAGTCTTGGATCAAGTCCGGGGGCAGCTCCTCGAGCCATCTGCGAGCGGTGTCGAAGAGGAACAGTGGGAGTTGCCGAATGATGACGTGGTCGTTGTCGGCCCCACCCAGCTGACATGCTAGCCTGAAGTCGGCAAGCCAGAGCTCTGGCTTGGTTTCACCGTTGTACTTGACCAGGCTGGTGGGTGGACGGAAACGGACAGGCAGGGAGGCCCGCCGGATGGTTCTACCGAAGACTCGGGGCCCCGACGGCTCCGGAGACCGACATTGGTCTTCGTCGCTGTCGTAGCGCCCACCCCTGTGAGCGCTGTAGCCTCGAGCCTCGGCGTCACCGTACCGACGTCGATTGTTCACCCGAGGGGGTCGATCGTCGACAAGGCGTTCTTGAACCGGTCGTCGCTCGACTTGGCCTTGGGGCACCTTGTTCTGTTGGACGGACACCTCTCGATTTTGTCGGGGGGGCACTGCTCGTTGCTCAGAGGCAGCCCCTCGACGCCTCGAGGCTGAGCTCTCCGCCTGCTGCACGGCCGCAGTTTGGAGAAGCCCTTGGATTTTGTCCCTGATACGCCGTGCTTGGGGGTCGATGGCGCCGGCATGTCGCGGAGCAGCATCGCGGCCGCTACGACATTCTGGCTGGCGCGGTTGAAGACTCGGGGTTCGACGGCCCCCTCCTCGACGATCTGCCGGTGGACTTCCCGGGCCCGCTCGCGAGCTCCTCCACCCTGAGGACGCCCTCGATCCCACTCGAGGGCGTGCTCGAGCTGCTGAAGACACAGGCGCTCCTCCTCGAGCTTGCTAAGAAGCTCTCGGACCTGCGCAATCTGGACGTCTGGGGGTGGATCGGCTCTATCAGGACTTGGGGGGTTGGCATCTCGAGCTGGTGTAGCGTTGGCCCCTCCTCCTTCTTCGGTGGCCGCGGTGTCGTCGACGTCGTCCTGCGGGTCGGCTTGTTCGTCGAGGTGGAAGCACTCCCGGGTGGAGTCGTAACTCTCGTCGGGAGAGTCCGAGTCGGGGTCGGCGTGGTAGAAGTGGGGGAAGGACCCCCTGCGCTCCTCCGCCAGGCGCCGCCGCAACGTGTCCCATGTACGGGGTAGTCCTGGCTCGCCCGGTGAAGAGGTGGTGACGGGAACGGTCGTCGCACGCGGCGGAGTCCCTGGAGACCCGCCACGTGTCTGTATCTACAATCCTGCGAGGGCGGAAGAGAGCCCTGCACTGTCGTGGTGCCCGCGCGGGAATGGGTCACGCGGTGGTGATGGGGTCGAGTGTGTCGGAGAGGCGACGGGGACCCCTGGGGACGACGGCGTGGCAGAGCCAAAGTCCCATTCGGAGGGGCGCCCGCCCTCGGCCCACAAGCATGGGTCAGACGGATTCCCAGGAGGAGGGACTGTATCGCCAGCTGGGGCCGGGGAAACGGCATCCGGCACCTCGGAATCTGCACGACGACGAGCGTGTCGGAGCCGCTCACGCCTCCTCCTGATCGCAGGCCAGAGGCGCAAGCGGAGGGGTCGTCGCCTGACCCTTGCCAGCCCCGTCGTACCGGTGCTGCTGGCGTCCAGGCCACGAGCGAAGGGAAAAACTATGAAGTGACCCTGGCCCGTGGATACGAACCCTAGACTACCAAGCCAGATGACGGCGGTGAATGGAAACGGTGAGATGGTGGAGTCCATCTGAGAGAGTAGTTCGGAGTTGATCGACACGCAATTCCCCTACCTGGCGCGCCAACTGTCGGTGTTATGATCCGGGGGTCAAGTCCACCAACGAGTAAATTTGTATATCGCGTGCTCCCTCTCTCAGACGTGATGCAAGATGGACACAAGGTTTATCCTGGTTCGGACAAAGAAGGCCCTACGTCCAGCGGGGGGGGGGGGATGACTTGTATTATCTCGCACCCAAAGCGTGCTCGTACAGGGGGGTACAAGCTGTGTTACACGGGGTTGCTCAGAGTGAGCTGCGGCCTAAGGCTAGCGGGTTTGCCCTAGGCTGCGGGTTTGCCACCCGAGGGGTTGATCGAGTGGCGGGGTGTGTATGCGTGGAGTGTGAGAGTCTGAACTGAAGTCTCGGAGATTTCAGGATCCAGTCCTTTATTCTACCTCAGTGTCCCCTTTTATAGACCAAGGGGAGGTCCGAGGGTACAGGACCCTAACTGTGGCAGTATGGGTGGCGTGTTCTCGGCACAGTGTTGGCGAAGGGACGACGTTCACTGTGCTGGCATGGTCTTCCCGTCCTTCTGGCATCCCCGGTCGTGGTGGCAGTAGAAGTCGCCGCGGCACAGCGTCCGCAGACGGGCACGAATCCCACGGCTGAAGCGGGACGGGGCGGATGGGACGACCCCCATACTGGAGTTGTTGAAGAAAGGGGTCGAACCCCTCGGTCGAGGGGGGGTCGAGCCCCGCGTGGCTCTGTCGCATTCCCGAAGTCGTCGTCGAGGGCCGCACTGTTCACTTTCCGAGGGGTACTGCTGGAGTCCGTACTTGCGTAGTGGCGACAGTGGCGGCACAGTTGACAGGAATCGGGGATTTGACGGGGAGTTGGCGGATTTGACAGCGGACGCGGGCGCCCATGTCGTTAGGTGGTTTCACTTTAACCCATGCCGGGAGCAGTTGGGTTAATCGAGCCTCTCGTCCGGGGGTCGTCCGTTCGACCCCTGGTCCGTCGTTCATCGTCGAGGTAGGGTCGGAGCAGAGACGGGGTCGGAGAGGTTGAGGTAGAGGGCGGGGGGTCGTTCGTTCGACCCCTCGTCCGTCCTTCGTTCGTCGAGGTGGGGGCCGGGGGGTCGTTCGCTCGCCCCCTCGGTCCGTCATTTATCGTCGAGGTAGGGGCCGGGGGGTCGTTCGTCCGACCCTCGGTCCGTCATTTATCGTCGAGGTAGGAGCCGGGGGGTCGTTCGTCCGACCCTCGGTCCATCTCTTGACGTCGAGGTGGGGGCCGAGGGGTCGTTCGAACGACCCCTCGTCTGTCATTCGGCGTCGAGGTGGGCCGGCCCGTGACTTGTCGCCACAGCTGGCGTAGAGGGGGCCCTCGAGCGATGGGTCGTGCCTTACTGAGTAGTGGGCTGGTCCCTGCCTTAAAAATAGTTGCTATGTTTAGCGTTAATTTATCGAAGGGTTTAGGGTACCCCTACCTTCGTACCCGACAATTTCAGATCGTACTACGTACGTGGTGACACTGAATAGTGAATACGAACGCAGGAGTACTGTACGTACTCCCTCCGTATCCTAATTGGATAGTGACACGGTCTCCCAAACACAACTTTGACTTCTTGTTTTTATAAAAATATTTATGAAATGATGGTATATGTATATTTTTACGAAAGTATTTTTCAAGACAAATTTATTCATATAATTTTCATATTTGAAATCTCAACAACTTAAAAGTTATTAATGATTTATAATCTTAATGTTTGACGCAAAGTTTATCCAAAACGTCATCTAATTAGGATACGGAGGGAGTATGCGACAACAAAGATAAATTAATTAAATGAACCGATGACGTGTGTTTACTTCTATTATTAATAGTTTGAATTGCTTGCAAGTTGCAACACAAGTTTCAGTGGTGCATTTATTAGCTTGTTTGTATACACAAAATACCGTACTCTACGGCCGGTATGACGGTGCGAATCGACAAAACCACGACGCAGTATGGAATCACCATGTACTCCACTGTCCTAAAAGTAACACAATTTCAATATCGTATCGAGCCAAACAATTTAAAGTTTGATTAAAAACATAACTAATAATACATATAAGCATCATCATATATCATTTAATATATTTTATAATACATACATATTAGATGTAGTAAATATAACTAACTGTTCTCATATTTTACATTCAGGGCTCGAATCCGCAAAAGCTTAGTTTTGCATGCGAATCACCTCCTCTATTTCTTTTCCTCACCTTCTAGCAATTGTATTTTTTGGTTATATATATAATTCCTTTTCAGTACAACAAGTTAAAATAGGAAGTGTTTGTTTAAATTGTTGTTTGCCCACAAAAAATATTAGCTTTTTAAAATTTTTTTTTATTTATACAGTATGATTTTTGTAAGTAAATATATATCTTTAAGCGAATCAGGATCCACCTTTGAGCTAAACAATCTCACAAAATAATTTGATTCATCATCCAAAATATTTTCTTGGAAAAAATTAGATCCAAAATGTTTGTGAGAGAATCTGAACCCCTAAAAATTTCATTATTTAAAAAACGGTTCTTTCAACGGGATAGAGTAGCAATTGGATAGGGAGCTCGTCGGCTAGCGCTACACCGTTGACTTTGTACTTACACGTCGACCATGAGCTAGCTGGACAAGGACAACAAAATTTGAACCCAAGAATCGACGATTTTGTTGGCGCCGCACCTTGGACGTGGTACGGTCAGTAGAAACGTGAGTTGTACTCAGAGCGATATATAGTAACTATTGGCGTCACAAAAATTCAGGGATCCTCATTTCTTCCGCCGAGGTTGTAGCTACCATGCATTGTCACGCTTGTGTCACTACTACGTATGTAAATTTACGGGATTTTTTTTGTTCATTGGTTCTTTTCTTTGTTTTTGTTTTCTAGGTCCAACATACTCCCTCCTTTCCAATTCATCAATTCATAAGCTACTTTAACTTTTTTTGATACATCTATTGTAATATAGACATATATTGTATTTAGATACATGATAAAATAGACTCAGTTTGCCGTTGGTGCTTATTCTTTTCCTCAACCTATACTTACACCCTCTGTTCGAAAAGAATGGTACTATAAATTTTAGCCAAAATCAGACTATATTAAGTTTGACTAAATTTATATATGAAACATTACTATTTATGAAAGCAAATAGATATACTTTTGAAAATATATTGCATGGTAAATAAAATTTGATAGTACTAGTTTGGTAGCACAAATATTGATTTTTTTTGTGAAACTTGCAACAATTTAAAGTTGACTAAACCTATAAGAATGGTACTATGATTTGTAGATACACATGACCTGTCCTGCAAAAAAATCAACGCTAGTAACCACACAGAAAAGTCTGAAAAGCTGGCAATGGTCATGGACTTGGACCTAAACTACCCTTCACAGCGACAGGCAACGAACTTACTACTCAACTGTAGCCCGAAGAATATTCAAACGGTCGTGTGAAGTGCACCATCCATTGTCCACCGCATGCATCCCCTTCTACTTCTACCCCCAAAGATTCCATCCTCCCTGCCCTTCCCGGCAGGCACAAGAATCTATCTTGATTTTTTTTTTCAAATTACATGGTATATAATCGCCTCAAGCCTAGCTACCCGGTAAAGTATTTTTTCGGGCTTTATATTTTTCACAAGTTGTTATTTTTTAAAAGAAAAAAGTAAGAATTTTAAAGCAATTTATCGGTACAGCAATATTCTCTAGAGACTGGAGTCGCAGTGTGGCCACTAACTTCAGCTTCCCGCACTCTAAATGTCTATATAGCTGCTAAAGTCCATGGGTTTGTGTACTCTCCGCAGCTTCTCCATTTCACAACTACTCGTAATAAGCAGCGAGCTGAGGGAGGATCGTCGTCGTCGTCTGCTCGAGCTAACATAACATGTCGACAACGACGACGTTGCCGCTGGCGTACCAGACGTCGGCGGCGTCACCCGACTGGCTGAACAAGGGCGACCACGCGTGGCAGCTGACGGCGGCGACGCTGGTGGGTCTGCAGAGCTTCCCAGGCCTGGTGGTGCTATACGGCGGCGTGGTGAAGAAGAAGTGGGCGGTGAACTCAGCCTTCATGGCGCTGTACGCGTTCGCGGCGGTGTGGATCTGCTGGGTGACGTGGGCGTACCACATGTCGTTCGGCGACAAGCTGCTACCACTCTGGGGCAAGGCGCGGCCGGCGCTGAACCAGGGCTACCTCATCGGGGCAGCGTCCCTGCCCGGCACGGCGCACTACTTCGCCGACGGTCAACCCGAAACCCCCGCCGTGGAGCCGCTGTACCCGATGGCGACGGTGGTGTACTTCCAGTGCGTGTTCGCGGCGATCACGCTGGTGCTGGTCGCCGGTTCGCTGCTGGGAAGGATGAGCTTCGCGGCGTGGATGCTGTTCGTGCCGCTCTGGCTCACCTTCTCCTACACCGTCGGCGCCTTCTCCGTGTGGGGCGGCGGCTTCCTCTTCCAGTGGGGCGTCATCGACTACTGCGGCGGCTACGTCATCCACCTCTCCGCTGGCTTCGCCGGCTTCACGGCCGCGTACTGGGTGGGCCCACGCGCGCAGAAGGACAGGGAGAGGTTCCCGCCCAATAACATCCTGTTCACGCTCACTGGAGCGGGTCTCCTGTGGATGGGGTGGGCTGGGTTCAACGGCGGCGGGCCGTACGCCGCTAACGTGGTGGCGTCCATGTCCGTGCTCAACACTAACATCTGCACCGCCATGAGCCTCATCGTCTGGACGTGCCTGGATGTCATCTTCTTCAAGAAGCCTTCCGTCGTCGGCGCCGTCCAGGGCATGATCACCGGACTCGTCTGCATCACCCCCGCCGCAGGTCAGCACCCTTCTCGTCCCGCCAGTAGTTTTGATAGATACTTCAAAATGATTTATAATTTGAAATCCTCATCAATCAGAATTTAATTTCTTGATAAAAATCTAGCCTACCACGGAGTACAGTAGATTCATAAGACGAGTGACGACTACACACGCATCATGCATGTCCTGGGTAGCAAGACAAGATCGATCGAGTAGTGCGCAGACTAGACTGAATGGTAGTAGTACGTTGAATAGTTGACTTTGAATTCAAAATAGAAATGGTAGGTTGTGACAGGGCAGGTTCCCTGCAAAAGCAACATCCATGTGCCCATTTTTGCAACTTGCATGCGGCTGCCTAGCTATGCAAGATATTACGTACTAGACCTTTTTGTTTCAGAATGCACGCCTGTTATGGCAGACAACCTTGTCTTAATTTGGCACACTTTTTTTAAGAAAAACATAAACTTAATAGTTTTGTTATTAAATCGAACATGAGAACAGTACATTAATTTAGTTGGTATCGTAAGTGTCTTTGATTTTTTTTTTTACAAATATTATGAATGAAAATTACAAGATTTTGACTTATACTTCCTCCGTCCCAAATTATCTGTCTTTCCGGTTTCCGTACTACAAGTTTGACTCAATTTCTAAAAAATACGGTCAACATTTATATATCTTCAAATAAATTTATTAAAAAATTAGATTCAAAGATCATAAATATTAATTTTTTAATATATATTTTATCAAAGTTATTTCTCGGGGAGTGAAAGCCACATATATTTTGGGACTGAGGGAGTATATGAGATGATACAAAAACAAACTATATTTCGGAATGAAAGAGAAGGATGGCGGCTCGATACAAATACATAATTACCATGGTAAAAAAAAAACTCTGTTGTTGGTGCACCTAACTCAAATCTCCTGCTCAGGTTTCTTATTAGCCGTTGGTCCGCGTCAAGTTGACTATTTTGTACACAAAATAACTAATAATGACACCAAGATTGAGACTCCAATGCAACGCCCATTCGTAGAGAGTACTGTACACAGAATCTTGTCTCTATCTATTTTTTTTTTCTTTTTGCACCCTGATGTAGTGATGTGAGCGGTATATATATATAAAAAAATACTGAGCCGCACAATTCCTTCTGGAATCAGGAATCTCTTGAGTGCCAGTTTGTCGTACAGTACTTAACTTGTTTTTGTCTGTACTTATCAGTAAAGTCAAAGTCAAATCTTGACCCTTTTTTTACACCTTTCCATTGCACACTAAAGTACTAGTACGTGTGGACAAAGTTACTAGTACAATTGATTTTGACACCGAAGGAAAAAGAAAACGCAACTTGCTTGTCATATATTGCGACGTTCATACTTCGCCGTCAGTCGGCATTACATATATATACTTACAATATTTTTTATGCCTAATTTTTGTGTACGTAGCAATATAATTCATGACGATTTTTCTTGAATGTTTGTATACCTGACACGGTACTGCATGCACAGGGTTGGTGCAGGGTTGGGCAGCCATGGTGATGGGGGTGCTGGCGGGAAGCGTGCCGTGGTACACGATGATGATCCTACACAAGCGGTCACGTCTGCTGAAGCACGTGGACGACACGCTGGGCGTGATCCACACGCACGGCGTGGCGGGGCTCCTAGGCGGCCTCCTCACGGGCCTCCTGGCCGACCCGACACTCTGCGCGCTCTTCCTGCCCGTCACCAACTCCAAAGGCGCCTTCTACGGCGACGGCGCGCAGCTCGGCAAGCAGCTGGCCGGGGCGCTCTTCATCATCGGCTGGAACGTCGTCGTCACCTCCCTCATCTGCGTCGCTATCAACGTCGTTGTCCCGCTGCGTATGCCCGAGGATAAGCTTGAGGTCGGTGACGATGCCGTCCATGGAGAGGAGGCGTACGCGCTTTGGGGCGACGGCGAGCTCTACGACGTCACCGAGCACGGACCACGCGCCGGCGGCGGCGCCGTCGCGCCAGTGTCCCCCACGACGACCCCGAATTGAACGACTAGTTGTTGGCTTGTTGCTAGCTAGTTGTACGTGCTGCATTGTTAATGTACGATCGACGACCATGCATGTATATTGCTCCATCCATCCATCCATTGTGTGTTGATGAAAATGATGACCATCCCTAGACTGAATAGGCATTGTTCGTTCGTTCTTCTTCTTCTCGTCTGAATCAAACGTGGCATGTAAATGTAAAATACAGTCCTTTAATTGTTCTCCTTTTGTAATCTTAAACCCGTGTAATCATCAAAAGATGAAGAATTGAAGTTTGCATTCATCAGATCTTTAAAATTTGGCCGATTATTAATACTTTATGTTGGGGGTAGTCCTTATTAGTTCCTATTTTTGGAGGAGGAGGTGCAGCGCAGCAGCGGCATTTCCTGCCGTCCTCACGAACGCGGCTACCTATAACACGCACGCATCGCCCAGATCTATCGACCGACGAACCTCTAGCTAGCTACCGCGCGACGCAGCCTGCCATGAATCGTTCGGCGGCGTCCACCGTATTATCCCTCCTCCTCCTCCTCCTTCTCCTCGCCGTCGCAACAACGGCGTCTTCTGCCGCCGCCACCGACGCCACGGACGACGCCGCGCAGGCGGAGGACGCCGCCAACTACCTCGTGTACGTGAACCCACACCCCCCGGGCGTCGACTGCCAGGCGTACCAGCTCGGCATCCTCGCCGCCGCCCTCGGAAGGTACGTACGAGCACCGGCCGGCCGCCGTCGATCTTTGAATGCACGGGAACTGCCATGATGCATGATCGTCTATATATGATGTGATGCAGTGAGGCGAAGGCGAAGGCGGCGATTCTGTACAATTACAGGAACGTTATGAGCGGGTTCTCGGCGAGGCTCACGCCGCCGGAGCTGGAGGCCGTCCAGAGTAAGCTACCTTTTATTTGTTATAAATCTGCTGCCAGTTTATTTTTAATCTACTGTCAGGAATCAGGATGCATGCATGGCGGGTATCATTGTCACCATGGCTGTGTTTAGTTCCCACGAAAACATCAAACTTTAACACTATATAAAAAAAAGATTTTTCGTCATATCAAACTTACGGTATATGCATGGAGTATTAAATGTAAATAAAATAAAAAACTAATTGCACAGTTTGCTTTAACTTTACGAGACGAATCTTTTAAGCCTAATTAGTCCATAATTAGATACTAATTACCAAATACAAATAAAAAATACGACATGATTTTTTTCACCACATTTTCATCCTCTAAACACAGCCCATATGACCGGGGTGCTCGATCTCTGCTCTCATTGTTTGTTTTATGGACCTACGCATGCAGAGCAACCTGAGGTGAACCGGGTGCTGCCGAGCGCGACCTTGTCTCTGATGAGCACGAAGTTCGACGGCGTCAGCTAATTCTAATTCATCCCGTTTCTTCCGATCCAGCAGCCAACAAGCGCATCCATCAAAGACAAGGTGTGTGATTGGTTGGTTGCATTAAATCTAGCTTGTACATCACAACAAAGCCAGCATATAATCAACGTATTACGTATACACTGTCTTGGTGTTTTATATACGGAGTATATGGTATCTTGCATAGGCAAATCTCCATGTTTGGTATGGTTTTTGTTTTCCGTTATGTTGCATGGAGTCACCTCCAGGTTATAGTAGTAGTAGTTGTTGTTGTTGTTTCTTGTGTTGTATCAGTAGGTGTAATGTTTTGCCTAGTGTACGTTGTGATTTGTAGAAAAAAAAAATAGCTATTTAACCCTCTCCACACCATCTAGCCATCCAAACATTTCTTTCTAGAGGAAGCCATTCCTTAACAGGAAAATTTCCATTGCCATCTATAATTCTATAGTATTAGAGTATCTTCAACAACGGTCTTTAAATCAAAGTTCTTACTTTTGATTTAAGGGTTTTCTCTAATTTAAGGTCTTAAATTTATTGTTCATACTCTAGGAGGGAGTAACTTTCAAATTAGACTCCTCAAATTCTTTAATAGCCACTGACAATTGATGTTCACCTGTTATCTCCATCAAATAAAATATCGGGTGTAGTAGGGGGTCTGTCGGAATTAATTTTTTTGACCCGACCCTACTACTCAAATCTAAATCTAAAGTAATCTAAAGTAGGAAGTCTATTGGTGGAGATGCAGTTAGAAATACGAGTTGGATTCGGGAACGCAACGAGATGATGCTTAGTAGGCTATACCGGTGTGGGTACCAGTACCAGGCAGCGGAGCTGGACCATGGACAAGGAAGATGGAGCTACGAGTAAGGCGGGCCGTGGAGGCTGAATGCCGAACGCAGATCCACAGAGACTTGCGGCAGCTGGGCTTGGTTGAGGCTAGTTTTGGGCTCGCCCGCAAAGGGTTCAACCTCCATTTGTGCTGGGCTACCAGATTACTAGGCTGTTCTGCTGTGATGTTTGGTTGTTCGGCCTGTTCTGGCACGCAAAGTAAAGTACCCGATTGAAATTTGTTTGGCTACTTCGCTTGTTTCGAGTTTTTATGTCCAAAAATAATTGAAATGTTCGCGAGCATTTGGCCTACGAAGTATACATGCCATGACATTCATATATTTCTACCTAATTATATTATTAAAGTTTCTAATTCTTTAATTGCCTTTGCCAATTTTGGTAAGAACCTATACATGTAGATATTACTCATACATGCAATAATTTTAGGATTTATAATTGTGTGTTGTTTTCATGTAAAAATATGTGGGTATTTTTTAAATTTATTTTTTGAAAATCTAATGTATTTTTTTAATAAAATTATCATTAGGATCATTTCTGTTTCTATAAAAACAGTTTCGACCCCACCTTCACCAAAGGAGCTACTCTATGAGAAGGTACACAAAGCTCTTTTAAAAATAGCTAAAGCCCTATGAAACAAGACATTAGTTCACGATCGGCCAAGACAATCGGACCTATGGATAACCGTCGGAACTTTGGCACTCCATCACTTGAGCACTTGATCAAACGGCAGTGATCGAGCTACTCCATAAACATCACCACCTCAGTTTTAGCTCACGGAGACAAGGATTATTGCTCATTCCCGCCGTCGTTTACATACATCCTTGCATTGACAGTGTGGAGACAACGGAAGAGCTGATCGAGCAGAATAGTAATTAGACACGTGTATGGCGTGTGGCGTGGTTGCTAGTAATAAGTTGCCTTGGATGGATCCACACCACGCACAAGTCCACGACGGCGACTCTTTCTTTCTAGTACTTGAAAGGGTTTAGGATCAGGCCAAGGGGCAACACAAGGTCCCTTTCGCGACCTTGGGACGCACCCGAAGAGCACATGACCAGCTACAGGAGCAACGACCGCTCGCTCATTCTTCTGATGGATCCTGCTTAGTCTCCGCGGTCACTCTCGATCTCTTTGTTATCATTCAACTAAAGTTTAGTTTATGTCACGTGAAACATTCAGATACTAACTAAGAGATTTAAACTAGAGTTAGTTATAAAACTAATTGCACATTAATAGACTAATTAATAAAATAAATCTACTACGTCTAGTTAATTTATCATTAGCATATATTTATTGTAGCATAACATTATCAAGTTATGGACTAATTGGATTTAATAGATTTGTCTCGTAAATCAGCCTTAATATGAGTAGTTAGTTTTATAAATTAATATATATTTAATATATTAAATTAGTGTGCCAAACATCCAATGTGATAGGCCTAAACTTTAACCATTGAAATCTAAATCAAAACATCTTCATAGTTGCACATGCACTTTTTGTTTTGACTTGGTCACTAGCTAGCCACTGCCGAGCACGCCCTCAAATGGTTGTGATTCTTATTTTTGGTGTACTAGCATTTTTCTAAGGGCTTGCCCAACGCGATGATCGCCCCAAACTCCAGCTCGGCCTTTGTCATCTGGGCTAGTAGCCTTGCAGAGATACAGAGCATCCTGCAGAAGAAGCATTTGCCCGGTATGACAAAAAGCCGAAGACAACAGCGAACCAAGCGTTGAGTCGCGAGAGTAGCTACTTGGTGACGTAGGTGTATACTAGGGTGCTGCTTTTGATGCTAAAGTAGATGGTACGTGGTCTAATGCAATACAATAAATTAATGTATAATTGGAATCTATGGCTGCTCTTTTACTGCTCGCGATGGAAGTTTAGCTGCCTGGCTGTGCTGCTCCATCGATGTGGCCTTTCTTTTAGCTGAAACCACATGACAACATTCGCCTCCATTGGCCCTGCCCTAAATCAATGTTAGGATTTGAGCCGTGTCACGCTTACGTGTGAACATACATGCATGTAATCAGATGCTACTCGAGTGTCGAGAGAGCAAAAGGCACACCGTGTCTAGTGACTAGCTAGTGTGAACACGTGGACATAGTCAGATGATGCTCACAGCAGAGAAAAAGGAGACGCACAGTTCAGCCGTCTTCTCTCTTGGACGACAACAACAACAACAAAAAAACACACGACGAGCCCATGACGGATGAGCGAGCAAGGGCATCAACCGGATGAGCTTCCTGCATCATCGTCAGGTCAACCGGCCCGTCCGCCTTTTCAACGCGTGCGAATTACATACTGCATCAGGATCTGGCTGTCCGAAAGGGCAGCGAGGCACTTGGACGTCGCTTTCACGGCCCAACCCACAGCCCCAAGGGGCACCCACCCACCCGGACCCGACGACGCCGGTCAGCCTGCCCGTGGCCCGTCCATCCCTCCCTGTCGCCTCCCACCTTCCGTTCACCTGCTGCTGCACTGAAGCTGACGCTAACGCTGACGTAAGAGCTTACCAAGTCCGGCATCTACGAGCAGCGCGCCGCCGCCGCCATGGACCCCACGCACAAGCGGCGATTGCAGCAGCCAGCAGCATGGCATCGCTGCCTGCCGATATAAACCAGCTCCGTTAGCTCAGCTGGACACGCACTTCACCAGTCACTTACCACCGACACACGACGGCATCAGAGAGGAGAGCAAGCAAGAACTTGATCGGCCAGCCAAGCCAAAAGCCAAAATCAGCCAGATCAGACATTGATTGATTCTGATTGTCATGGAGGTTTGCAATCTTGGCAATAGCGCCATGGAGATGGAGGCTCAGCAGCAGCAGCAGAGCCAAGCCGGGGGCTGCTCCGACGACCCATCGGCGGTGCTGACGTGCCTCACCTTCCTAGAGCAGAAGATCGGCCACCTCCGCGGCATCATCGGCTCGGCGCCACGGCCGCCGCGTCAGATGGTGTCGGCCGAGCTCAGCTGCATCGCGGTGCAGCTCGTCTCCATCTCCAAGACCCTCGCCACCACCAGCGGGGCCGTCGCGGCGTCGGGCCAGGACGACGACGGCGACACCGACTCGTCCGACCACGACCTCCTCCACGCCGAAGACGACGACGGCGACGACGGCCGCATGCCGCCGGCCGGCACCGGCTCCTACGAGGTGATCGAGCTCGGGAGGGAGGAGATCCTGGCGCCGCACGTGCACTCGTGCAAGGTCTGCGGCAAGGGATTCAAGCGCGACGCCAACCTGCGCATGCACATGCGCGGCCACGGCGAGGCGTACAAGACGGCGGCCGCGCTCGCCAAGCCCGCCGCCGCGCCGTCAGCGGTCCGGTGCTTCTACTCCTGCCCCTTCGTGGGGTGCAAGCGCAATCGGGAGCACCGGAGCTTCCAGCCGCTCAAGACGGCCGTCTGCGTCAAGAACCACTACCGCCGGAGCCACTGCGACAAGAGCTACACCTGCCGCCGCTGCAGCGTCAAGCGCTTCTCCGTGCTCGCCGACCTGCGCACGCACGAGAAGCACTGCGGCCGTGACCGATGGGTCTGCTCCTGTGGCACCTCCTTCTCTAGGAAGGACAAGCTCTTCGGACACGTCGCCGCCTTCGACGGCCACGCGCCCGCGCTGCCGCCCGACGACGACGACGACGGCTCTGTTGTTGCCAATGGTCGCCTGAGGACGACGATGGACACCGAGGCAGTGAGCAGAATGGCGAGCGTGGAGTTCTTCTCCGACGCCATGCTCGATGGTCTCAGCTGTTCTGACATCAAGGGATTCGCTCTCGTGGATGGATGTGGACAATGTTTGGAGGACGACGACGGACGAGGGTCGCTGTCACCATTGCCAATGGGGCTCGATTCCTGTGACTTTGATGGATTTGATCTCTTCGGGCCACCAGCAATTGATTTCTGAGCACAGGAGAAAATAGAAAAGAAAAACAAAAAACGATTTGTCCTCACTCAATTGGCATTTTTGTCCTCACCCAAATGGAAGGATTTCACATTTTGAACTGACAGACCATTGCAATTTGCAAATAAATCAACAGTAGTAAATTTTGTTCAACTTATGTCAACACAAATTCTGGATACAATATCAACAAACAGGTTGTAAGCGTGAGGAACTATAAGAACCAGGATCACATGTACTGATGTACATATCAGGAACAAGCAATTAGAAGAACCATAAGACCAGACTAGGTTGTCACATTATGCATTTTTCATCTTTATCTTGGGAAACATGGCCGCACAATGATGAATGCATCAAAGCACAACGACATATCCTCATAATAAGAACATGACCAAAGAAATCCAAGACAGAACAAGAGCAAATGATTGAAGTATCACAGATCATTCAGGAATTGTCTGTGTTTATTGCAACTATTTTACAGACAGCACATGGCTTGGCTCACATAAGAACTAACGACTGTGCTATATTTGACAGGTGCTAGTTTACATAAAATTGGCCAGCAAAATTCATCTGGCAAATTTTCACCCAGCCAGCAAATGAAGCCGGAAGTTTCTGAACAATGATGATGTGGTGACAAAGAAGCAAAACACCATTAGAACCTAACCCAACAGCGGGTACACTGCGCCATACAATCCCCCCTG
Source organism: Microstegium vimineum (assembly GCA_022036555.1). Lineage (NCBI taxonomy): Eukaryota > Viridiplantae > Streptophyta > Magnoliopsida > Poales > Poaceae > Microstegium > Microstegium vimineum. The sequence continues at coordinate 61,894,320 of CM039124.1, forward strand.
CAGTCAATATTGTATCCCAAAACTTTCGGATTCCTCAGGAGAAGGCTCCGCAGACTCTTGCCATTTATTCCCCAGTCACTGTCCAGCTTGCTCACATTCAGCTTCACCTCGCTGTCAAGATCACACCCAAGAACCTCCGGAAACTTCTTCAGCAACTTGTGAAGGTCTTCGTCTGATAGCCTGAGGCTCCTGATGTAGTTCAACACTCCAGTCACCACCTCGGCATTCGGAACCTCCTTCTTTCTCTCCTCGCTCCAATAAGGCGAGTGGATCCAGCCAAACGCCTTCTTCAGCATCTTCTCGGCGTCTTCGTTGGAGAAATCCAATGAAGTGAGGACTTGTTTGCACTCCTCATCAACATCCACGACAGAAGCTTCAGCTTGGTCGGCCGATCGCGCCCGCCATTCCCGACGGCTTTTCCCAAGTTGGATGTTTCGCCACTTGACATTCAATCTTCCTCCACATTTGTTATCTGAAAGCTTCACCGCTGGTGCACCCGAGACATTGCGCTGGAAGGAGGAATCAACACTCAAGGGTCACTGCCGGTAATTTCGCCAACATCTTATAATAATCAACACTCAGGATCTTTACAGTTGTAACAAAGAAGCCGAATGCAGGAGTTTCAGCAGTCACCAAAGGCAGTGCTGGTGATCTGGCCAACATCCTGCACAGCAGCAGAAAACTGGTATCAATCAGAAAAGGGAAGACAGTGTTAGTATGAAATGAACATCGTTGCAGGTGAGGTGAACAGTTAGGGAAACTAAATTGTGATTTGAGCCGGACAGAGGACAGCGAGTCGCTCAAGGAACCGAACAAAACCTAGAAATTGTTTCGGCTGCCATCGATTATATCGAAATCATATATCAACCCTGAAGCCTAACAGGACATCTGTAACCGCAGCAGGATGAAAAAAAAAAGCAACAGGGCGATTCCTAGGTGCTCCCGAAAGGCCAAAAAGAAGAGGCGATAAGAAAACGCGAAGACGACCACGTGATCACTGGGCGAAGCAGCAATCAATTCTAATAAGAAGAAGAAACTTGGAAGCGGCGCTGGCGCAGCAACCAAATCTGAGCGAAGGGTACGGGGAAGAACAAGAGAGTAGGACTGTACTAGGTGGATCCGATCAGCCGCGTGCGCGTGCGCTCCTCCGGCTGTATTCGTCTTGTCGCCTCTCGTCCGTGGGCTCAGTTCGTCAGGTCACCAGCGATTCCCTCGGCGGGTAGGAGAAGAAGTGGCGTCGGCGTCTCCATCGTGCCCCTTCCGAGCCGCCTCCAGCCGCACACGCCCCCGCCGTCGGCCGTCGCCATCCCAATCCCTTCCGCAGGAGCCAAACCACCCACTCGGCCAGGGCGACCCCACTACCTCTTCTTTTACTCGTCGCGGCCCAGACCCCCAGCCCACCATGACAGACAATACACTTACGGGCCACTAAGCTCTAAACACTGGGCCGGCCCATAGATGATGACTGATGAGAACTGAGAGTAGCGTTCAATCCAGTTGCTGAAATGCAAACATCGGTTCCAATTCCAACTTCCATGGGAAAAGAAGCAAAAATGAAAAAAGAAATAGACAAGTGTGTGTTCTATTGTACAATAATAAGACGAACAAACGAACGCAAATCCTTTCCCTTTTTTTTTTGCGAAGAAAAGGGAGGGAAATTCACTTGCATCAACCGACCAAAGTTCACCGGGTCAGAATCTCCGAAAACAGGCGTTGTAGAATAGTACAGAGCAGGGACAAGCTAAGCCGTCCGTCCGTCCGTCCGTCCTTCACATCGTCATCTATTTAACAATCTTCCAAATCCGCTGCAATCTCACAGAACTCTACACGGAAACCAGCTAAGCAAACGATTTTATGCACAGCAACTTCTACTGGCCGCCGTGGCGGTACAGGAGCAACGACCGGTAAACGGCGGCGAGGTGGAGGAACACGATCAGCAGGATGAGCAGGTCATCGACGAATCCAAAGAGCCCCAGCACACCTGCAGGTACAAGGATCAAGACCATGATGTGATATGAATATATGATACAGATACAGTTCAGGCAATAGTGGCGATAGGTTTATTAAGATGTTGCACTTGTTCTTGGGAATAATGAAACTTACTTTCAGGAAGAATGTCGACAGGGCTCAGCACATAAATTGCACTCAGTACGACCTACAAGTTCGAATAAGTCATCATCTTATCAGATTCATATATGGTCTCATCTCTCACATCCATTGCACTGGGCGATGGTATGAAACTGAGGTCAGAAACACCTGTTTGCTTCCCCAATCTTTGTAACTTCCCAGCATAATGTTGATGTTGAGGAGGAATATGAAGCAAAAGAATAGTTTGATCCTATGGGACTTACCATCATCATCATTCGCGCCCTGAAGACAAGTGGGAGAGTCCGCTGGGGATCCATTAGTTCTCTGAACAGTCTTCGGATGAAGAAGGGTAGGTCTTGCAACCTCTGGATAATGGGAATGTAAAAAACAAAGTAGTTAGATGAAAACCTCCCACGAGATTATATGGCTAGATGCTAGACACATACATTTCTAGTTGAAAAAGTAGTCATATTCATTGTACAATTATTACAGATTTATCTTAGTTGTATACGTGTATTACTTATACAACTATGACAGCTCCAATAGCCATATATGTTATAACATGAAGGCCACATATCTAATGAACCCTACTATTAACAAGGGAATTTCTAAAATTCTCTACAAGAAATGTAGGAGAACATTTTAATTATGACAGGTCCAAATAAGAATTACTCCTGATAACAAAGATGATAGTAGCTTCGGTCTGAGAGAAAGCGAGTCATCAAATTAATCATATGCTAACAGTACGGTCCGTTAAAATCACCATGTGTAAGGCTAAGGCATGTGTACAATAGTCCAATCAATCATATACAAATCCTATAGGGACTGGGGGAGACATGTCAATCAAGGAGCAACAGACATGTCTATTTTCAAACAATATGAAACCTCGTCCCAGACCTTGTTTATCAAGGAGTTTTACCACTGTTTTTTCATGCACTAACAATAACAGCAGCATGGAAATATCAAACGCAGCAACTTTTACAAATCTCAATTGTCGATTTTATTCTCAAAAAGTATACTGAAGACACCAAATTCCATGGACAGTGTACCAACCTGAGTCAGGCTGCGTGGTGCTCCACCAAATATGCAGTTATAGTGCTGAATCTCTCCTAAAATACGGTGAGCTTGTGGATCATCCTCCTGCTCTGATAAAGCAGCAGGCACCAGTAGATTTATAAGGCGGCGACAAATGGGACACTTGCAAGCCTGTACAGCAGGGCCATGATGCCAAACACGGATGATGCACTCTCCTGTAGAAGATGATCGTATCACCACATTCAGTAATAGAGAAAACTCCAAGGAAATAAAGTTGTGTAGGTGTTGACGCAAAAAGTCGTCGAGGATCTGCGAACACCTCGGGCTTATACCCGAATTCGATATCCGAGGGTGTGCCAGTCGATTTGACCAGTTAATCGACAAGGACAATAACTAGAACAAGATCTGAACGAGACAACGGCGATGCACCCAGATGTCAAGGCTCAAACCTGATCAGGATAACTAGAGTAGAGCTGAACGAGACGACAGCGATGCGCCCGGACGTCAAGACTCAGATTACTCAAAACGCGGAACTTGCAAGGGTTGACGGAGGTCGATGAGATGCAGCCCGTCGAAACTTGAAGAACTCGTAGATAGACTAATACTAATGCGGTAAAGGTAAATTACTGGTAAAGTAGATAAAAAACTAATTGATTTGTATTGATATGCTTGGATATATTTTTCACGACCCCTTGGGTACATATTTATACTCCGACAAGAGGAGTTGTAGATAGACACGACTCATACCTTCCTAAACAAAAAAACTTCTATTTTTAAGGAAATAAAACGACTCACGCTAAAGGAAACAAACGACTCGTGTAAGAGTCGGACTCGAAATAAATCTATTAATACTGGCATGAAACTACCAGCTTCCATATCTATATCCTTCACGATGAAACCTTCCATCGGCAGACTTCCTCCAATCCGCAACTTTCCTTCAATATCAACGGTAACTTTCTGCTGACGTCAGCTATTCCGCTTCTATCGGCAGCTTTCTGTTCCCATCGGCAATCGCTCTTCGGCAACATCTTCTTGCCTCCATCGGCAACATTCTCTCTAGTCCCATCGGCAATCTGATTGGTAATATCCCGATGCCGATAGAGAACAACAACTATCTTTTTGCCGATCGACACAAATCCTTGTCTTCATCAGCAACATTCTTGCCTTTATCGGCAATCTGACCGGTAATATCCCGATGCCGATAAGGAACGACAACTAGCCTTTTACCGATCAGCACAATCCTTAGATCACATTGACACGTGTCAAAAAACGGTGTCAACACATGCCCTCCAATTCCGGAGTATAAGATATCTTATGCACCGAAATTTCTTCTACTGCAACCTCCTCTTCAAGATGCCTGCACCACTTCCTTGACTATTGCGCGTAAGCATTGCAAAGCCACTCTCACAATCCTTCGGCTTGTATCAAATATCTCCTTTTACAGCCAACAAATTCATCGGCAGCTGTTCCCGGGGCACAAACTTTTCATGCTCAGCCTGCCGATGCCCCCCAAGTGTAACAGTTGAAATGTCAGGGCACATCAAGCATTGCTCCCAGGCCAAAACGCCCAAGGCCATCGACTCTAGTTACGCTATTGGCAACATATTGTCATCTGCCGATGAATCCCCATCTTTGCGCTTTAGCCTCCATCGCTTGTCTGAAGATTTCCCTCTGGAAGGATTTTCATTGTGACACAAGTCTTCTCGGCGCTCGCGCTGCATCGTCCTTCTTTGAGTCTTTGTAAGACCCTTGGGGTACCATTGAGGAAGCCTGGTTTTCCAAACAGGCTGGTACTGTTTCTCCCCGCTTGTGTTTGCACCACCCTTTATGTTTGGATCTCTGTAGGATATTTCTTCATCGGGCACTCTCGCATCAGCCATCTCCTCAAGCTCTTCTTGACAAATACGCTTGCCAAGCCTGTCGTGTACGCTGAGTTTGCCCCCCAGCCGATCATGTGCTGATTATTTTTCTCTGATCGGCCTGCCATAGCTTGATGTCCGATCGTCAAAACAAGGTTTCTTTTCTGACTGATCGGCAGGGTAGTACCCATTGCATTCAGGACAATTATCGACAGTGGGTAGCTTGATGCCTTTTTCACAGCAATGAACAAAGAAAGGACACCTCCAATGATCTTTATGCCGAAGCCACTCTTGGTGCCTTTCTTCTTCATGTCGCCGATATCGCTCCTCTCGTGACTACCGATACTCTTGCCTTGGTCGCCTATGCGTGATTATAACATCAGGAGCCCTCTTGTCATTGCTGCTCTCATCGGCAACTCTCTTGCCCTTTCTGTCATTGGCAGATCCTCTTTCCTTTACCTCATGCGCAACTATTTGATGTTCAGGATCCACCGATGCGCTTTTTTTGGCAGCTTTCAATGTCAGCATTTTAGTTTTTCCACTAGTTTCCACCATGTTAGCTGGAAACAGGTGCTGGTTAATCTTCATCGGCTTCTGAGCTTTGAAATTTTCAAACTTAATTTGCCCAGATTTGATTTCTGATTGCAACTGCTGCCTAAATACTTTGCAATCATTGGTACTGTGCGAAGTCGCATTGTGCCACTTGCAATACCTGATCCTTCTGAGCTCTTCGGCCGATGGAATTACCTGGTTAGGCGCCAGCCTAATCCTCCCTTCTTGAAGTAATAGGTCAAACATCCTATCGGCCTTGGTGATATCAAAGGTGAATTTCTCAGTTTCTTTCTGGTCGAACGGACAAGATATCGGCTTTTTATTCTCTATCCATTCAACTAAACCAATACTTGCTTCTTCATCCGAAACTGTCTTCTTAGTTAAAGACACCTCCTCATCCCAATTTATTCTATGCTCAAAAACTTTGGTGTCTTGATCGGCAACCCTTTACACAAGATGACTCAAGCTTTCAAACTCTTGAGACGCGTATTTGTCCCTGACGTACGGCAGTAATCCCTGGCAGGCCAAATCCGCCAATTGCCGATCATCAAGTACCAAGCTATAGCACTTGTTCTTCACGTCTCGCAGTCTTTGCACGAAGCTTTCTACCGATTCATCATTACGCTGCCTCAATTTGACCAAATCGGTAATCTTCTTTTCATATGCACCAACAAAGAAGTATTTGTGAAACTGTTTTTCTAGATCGATCCAAGTGATCACAGAATTTGGAGGTAGTGAAATAAACCATGTAAATGCCGATCCGGATAACGATGACGAGAACAATCTTACCCTCAGTTCATCCCTGTTGGCTGCCTCCCCACATTGGATAATAAATCGGTTAATGTGCTCCATTGTTGACATATCACCTTGACTAAAAAACTTAGTGAAATCTGACACTTTGTACCGATTTGGGAAGGGGATTAAATCATAAGCTGGAGGGTATGAAGTCCGATAAGAATATGTATCAACCTTAGGCTTGATATCGAATTGCTCTTTGGCCACTTCGGCAATCTTATCGGCCCAGTACGCATCTTGATCCTGCCGATGTACTGGCTGGATGTTGACAGGCTGAGCAGGTTGATGTACCTTCTCATCTCTTTGTGGTAAATAGGCTGAACCGGTTGGTGCAGAGGCAACATCAATTTGCTGAACATCATGCATCGGCTGATTTGCCGATGGACCATTTTGAATATCCATTGTAATATATTGCGGGAATAGAGGGTTTACCGGCTAGGACGCCGATGCATCATTATATAATCTCGATGGTAAGTGGTGGTGTTGGACCCCTGCCACGTGACATCCAGGTTGCGTCACCTGTTGTTGAACATTATGCATCGGCTGAGTTGACGATGGGCGATTTTGAACATCCACTGGGTTGTATTGTGACATTATATTCATCGGTTGATATGTCGATGTCTCATTGTGCACGTTCACTTGCGAGTACTGCGGCGTAGTACTTATCGGCTGATGTACCGATATTTCATTCTGAAGACTCGCTGGCGGATGATACTGCGGAGCTCTTGCCACTTGGTATCCAGGCTGCACAACTTGCCGCTGAATTGGTAATTGACCGATCCAATTTACATTAGATGTCATCGGCATATGACTTGCCGATGGCTGATAACCAGCTGGCGTTTGCTGCCCTTGTACCCTTGGATGATTGCCTTGATTTGCGGGTACCACAGCTTGAGCAGCCATTGCCGATACAGACTGATTAACATTTGCCATGCCTTGTTGCATCGGCCAAGAATTTGCCGATGGCCTCGCGTAGGACACTTCATGTACTGTCATCTGAAACCCTCCTTACGGCAACTGCATATTTGAAGGCGTTGCAGTATAATGCGTCACCGGGACCATCGGCTGTACGGGCATTACCGATGTTATGGAAGCCTTCCATGCTACATCTTGCTTTGGGGACAATTTAGGATTAGCAGCAAATGAATCTGGAGGCATACCGTATCCCCACCAGTTGACGGAAGTTGGCTGACTCTGGGTCACAGGTCCAGACATTGTTGACGCCACCAGATTTGTATTCAATTGACTGATGCTTGCTGGGCTCGATCTTGGCGGCATGATCTCATCGGCAGATTGATTCATAATCGGTGAAGACACCTTTGGAACCGCCGATGGAATCGTAACAGATGCCGATCCGAGTTGATGATACACCGGACCAACATAATATGGTGCTTGTCCTTCCTTAAAAGTTTGTTTGACAGCATTGTATACAGTATTGGACAACACATTAGATTGGCTAATTAACACATGATCTAATGCAGAATTAACCATCTCTTGTAATTTACCAGGATTGGCGTCGAAGGTGACCTGCCGTGGATCTTGCTTCTAGATAGCTTCGCCGCTCCTGTTTAGGCTGAAGGACTTCAGATACAACTGTTTGTACTCCTCCATAGCCCGCTCCATAGCTTGCTTCTGATCATCTCTCAGATTTGCTTCGGAGACTTCAATGACACTCTTCGGATTGATCCCAGCAGTATCGTCTATTAAGCTTGTAATGGGCTAAACCGTGGCTAACAGATGTGATATGGTCTCACCGGGTGTGCCAAAAGTGGTGTTGACGCAAAAAGTCGTCGTAGATCTGCGAACACCTCGGGCTTATACCCGAATTCGATATCCGAGGGTGTGCCAGTCGATTTGACCAGTTAATCGACAAGGACGATAACTAGAACAAGATCTGAACGAGACAACGGCGATGCGCCCAGATGTCAAGACTCAAACCTGATCAAAATAACTAGAGTAGAGTTGAACGAGACGACAGCGATACGCCCGAACGTCAAGGCTCAGATTACTCAAAACGCGGAACTTGCAAGGGTTGACGGAGGTGGATGAGATGCAGCCCGTCGAAACTTGAAGAACTCGTAGATAGACTTAAGGATGGCAGCGGGTCAGGTTCGGGGCGGGTATCCGCGGGTTTCGGGTCCCGCGGGTTCGGGTTTGGGGATGATTTTTCACCCACGGTTTTCGGGTTCGGGTACCCGAAACCTATCGGGTTCGGTTTCAGGTTCGGTTTTTCGCCCGTGGATATCCAATGGATATCCGAAATATGTGTATATACATGTGAATATGTGTATATATATGTGAATATGTGAATATGTGTATATATACATGTGAATATGTGTATATATATATATATATGTGAATATGTGAATATGTGTATATATATGTGTGAATGTGTATATATATCCGCGGGTTTCGGGTATCCGCGGGTTTGGTTTTGGTGATGAATTTCCACCCGAATCGGTTTCGGTTTCGGGTTCGGGTTTTGACTTCGGGTTTCGGGTTCAAGTGCACGGAGACTCCACCCGATCCGAACCCGACCCGTTGCCATCCTTAGATATACTAATACTAAGGCGGTAAAGGTAAATTACTGGTAAAGTAGATAAAAAAGTAATTGATTTGTATTGATATGCTTGATATATTTTTCACGGCCCCTTGGGTACATATTTATACTCCGGCAAGAGGAGTTGTAGATAGACACGACTCATACCTTCCTAAACAAAAAACTCCTATTTTTAAGGAAATAAAACGACTCACGCTAAAGGAAACAAACGACTCGTGCAAGAGTCGGACTCGAAATAAATCTATTAATACTGGCATGAAACTACCAGCTTCCATGTCTATCTCCTTCACGATGAAACCTTCCATCGGCAGACTTCCTTCAATCCGCAACTTTCCTTCAATGTCAACGACAACTTTCTGCTAACGTCAGCTATTCCGCTTCTATCGGCAGCTTTTTGTTCCCATCGGCAATCACTCTTCGGCAACGTCTTCTTGCCTCCATCGGCATCATTCTCTCTACCCCCATCGGCAATCTGATTGGTAATATCCCGATGCCGATAGAGAACAGCAACTATCTTTTTGCCGATCGACACAAATCCTTGTCTTCATCAGCAACATTCTTGCCTTTATCGGCAATCTGACCGGTAATATCCCGATACCGATAAGGAACGACAACTAGCCTTTTACCGATCAGCACAATCCTTATATCATATTGACACGTGTCAAAAAACGGTGTCAACATTAGGCATTGCTCAATTCATAAGATGATATTAGGAGTTCCCACCAAATTTGGAAAAGGAGAAAAGGAATCATTTCTTTATATGTATGTCTGGTCATTTCTAGCACACAAGGCCACACATCTACATATCTGCTTATAGATAATACTAGACATGAGCACAATGCAATACAGAAGTTGCACGAACATTCAAATCAAGAAAAGATGACTCCATCTTTGTATTGGCTAGTTATTTTTAATAGAAGTAGTGATGGGTGATACTAATCCGTAGGGGGCAGCGGTTCTTCTTAACTTCTGCTTCTTATATTGCCCTAAAACGAATCATCCTGTTCTGTCCAGCAGAAGTTACAGCAGAGTTGTTTGGCACCGCTACCACAAGTAATGTGTTCAAAGGTTTCGGTTCCATTCCATGACACCACCCTTCCAAGATCCGGCCTCTCTTTAGCATCAATTCCTGTAGTTGACAGCTCGACACTATCTACCAACTAGCATTACTCTGTCTGCTCACCTATAGGCTATATATATGCCTCTATATCTTCCATTGTTTCAGTACCCTAAACCCTCATTTTGCATCGACTCATGCAGTTAATTAGGAATCAGACTCTATGGTGAAGAGGGATCAAGGCCAATTCGAGCACCCTACTCGCAAACCGCAGCGATTTAGCAAACCCACGAATTCTTGGCAACTCGAACCAATAGAATCTCATCCTTCAACAGAAAGAAAGAAAAAAAAAAAGAGGAGACAACCAATTCCAAATCTATCCTTAACCGAGTAGCTGACAGTTCTGCGTGGGCGCATCGGCCGACTGGCTCGATTTCCCTCCTCGCGGTCAGATCAAGATTTTAGGGAAAGAACAGCCAAATCTCCCTAGAAGGAAGAGGGGCGCGGTGGGCCAATAAGGGAGAGGAGGAAGAGTAGGAGAAGGGACTTGCCACAGAACCAATGGGCGCAGTTCGCCTGACACGGGATCCGGAAGCGGTCGTGGCAGACGGAGCAGACGTCGTCCTCCGGTGGCACGGCCGACGCCGCTGACGCCGCGGAGGAGCTCATCTCTTTCCCTTCCGGCTTCCGCTCTCTGTGTCCGCCCCGCGGCAGGAACGCGCTTGGCGCTGCCCGCCTTGTTTTGTGTCACCCACGTCAAGTCGTCGGCAACTTGCCGACTGGGTGCTTTGCCTATCCGTCGTTGGATACGAGAGAACTCCCACGCTAAGTATAATCCATCAAACGCCTAATTAAGACAATTAAGAAAGTAGTATACTAACCTCATTTTCCAAATAAAATGGTAGTGTCATATCTCTATTTTATTACCATTTTTATTCGTGTTTTTTACCATTTTATTCGCTTCCGTTTCCAAATGATTTGCCGCTTCACGATTTTCATCAAGACATGGATGGAGTAGTTTTCTAATTCCCGACTGTATAATAGCCTGATTCTGGTTAAATACAAGGTCACATCATAAAATACACACATCAAAACTCCCAGCATACAGTACATACAGCCGTGAATGAAGAAATAAAAGCTAAAAGTGAGCACATAAAGCGAATAATCTCAAAAACTAGGTCGGGAGGTCAAATTAACCCCTGTGAGCATACAAGATTTCCACCTCAGATCAAAATCAACACGATTGGGATTTCTTGGAAAGAAATTATTGAGTGCTTGTTATATTGCATCGGTCTACAATGTTTCTTTGTGATTCAGTACAAGCCGAAACTATAAACCAGGTGCATCATACAAGCACAGAGCTAGAGTTTCAGAACAGTACTTTTTCATGGAAATAGTGGCCATTTACTGTCACCCATTGCATAAGAGATGATGTTCTTTTTCAGTGGTGATATGTACTGGGCACCGTGGAACGCAGCAGCTCTCACTACATTAAGGGGCCCAAAATCAACAGAGTACATCTTCTGGAAACCATCTAGCACTGCTGTCATCGCCACATTGGCAGCCTTCCTGTCCTTCTCATACCTTTGTAGTAAAGTCAGCTGCCAAAAGAAAAGAACAATTTAAAATAGCATTAATTATGGTTCAACTAGAAATCTAGAACAGGAAATATGATCAACACTATCATACCCAATATGAATCATAAGAATGGTTCAGGTGCATTGCGACTGTAAAGTTCCAAAATTAAATTTCAAAGGGAAAGGCTAAACAGAAACAGCAATAGATACTTACGTCCCCAACATCTGAGCCCACAGAAACTCCTTCAGCAATAACTTTTGCCAAAGCAGCAGCATCACCAAAACCCAAGTTGACGCCTTGGCCAGCTAAGGGGTGGACAGTATGAGCAGCATCTCCAACTAATGCTAGCCTTTTGGAAACATAATCATGGGAATGCATCAATGACAATGGAAATGCCATTCTCTCAGAAACTACACCGGTTGCTTTCGGTGGTACTTCAAAACATTCCTTTGTAGATGCTGCAGTGTTCCCAATGCCAGAAAAGAACTGTTCCATGTAATGGTCAAGAGCAGTAGCACGAGGATGTGGACCATAACCAAAATCCAACGCACGGTTCACCGACTTCACAAACTCTTCGGGGCTCATTGACTTATGGTGCAGTGACTCCTCTGGGCTCATTGTCCATACAATGTTGCTGAAGTTGTTGCCTATCGGAAGTAGTGCAATTGGACCAGAAGGGAGAAACCTCTGCCACGCACAATCATTTTCCACAACATGCTCTACTGTGCAGATAATTGCACTCTGAGGATAATTCCACCCAGTTGTTTTTATGCCTGCAATCTGTCTAACATTGGACTTCGAACCATCAGCTCCTATCTGTAACAAAGTTTAAAAAGGATGGAAGATTGAGGAATGAAGCAAAACAAAGGTCAAAATAATGCAGAAGAAGATAAAAAGGCAATTACCACCAATTTGGAATATAAACTCCGTCCATCACTGAGGTCAAGTTTAACTAAATTACTTCGATGTGACTCTTCTGTAGTATGTCCAGCAGATAATGGTTCTCTTGATGTTGGTTTCATTCCTGCTTGTCTGCTCTTCGACGGGAAAGTAAGAGAGACCAATCTGGTAGGATATATCACATTTTCAATATCATCCAATTCTTCCTGTTCAGGTAGAAATTTTTAAGCATTAAACAAAAAATGACTATTTTACCAAAAAGAAAGGCATGCTAACAAGAGTGGGAATCTGGGTTGCACGACACCAAATTATCAAATTCCCTGTGATATTGGCTATCTGGGATTATCTTATTTTACTGCATACCTATAAGCACATCATATTAAAAGAAGATGTTGTATTGGTACTGTTTACAGTTAATATAAAAGAAATACATGGACTTTAGGCAGCACAAAAGCTAACACAACCTTTTGCCATGATAAATACACCATTAGATTTACTTGATACCTATAATTCATAAACAACGTGGGCAATACATTTCACTATCATGTTCAAGGAAAGACAAACCTGTAAACGTAAGAGCAGTGAGTTGCAAAGCACCTTGTTCTCCACCACACATCTAAGCAACGCAAATACAGAAAGAAATATATGATCATTGGCAAAAAAAAAAAGTAGATAAAAAATAATGACATCTTTTATTAAACCATACCCAAGGTATTCTTTGCCCACATCTCTAGCATTATACCTCGTGTATCCAAGTCCAGTGTAATCCCACACCTGCCAGTTGTAATAAAAACATCCAGTGTCATAGTTATTACCAAAGCGGAGCATGGATGTCATTGTGTGTTTGCTTGGAAAATAACAGAGAGAAAAGGACCGAAGAAAAAAAAGAAGGTAAACACTGATGCATGCCCATATGGTAAGGTGATAGTTGTACTTTTGCACAATATACACATTAACAATCTGGCATGCCTAGATGATACAAAAACATCTATTGTATACCAGCTATCTTCCAAAAAATACATAAGCTTCTGTTTCAAGTCATCAGGTATGGATGGACCAGTTAGCAGAAGAATGAATTCATGATAGAAGTATAATACCGTCTCTATGTTCAAATTGCAAACTGGGCTGGACAATCTTTTGGAAACCTGAGGCTTGCATGCCCCACTGGTATTGCTAGCATAATGTAAAGCACATAAATGATGGCTTCAATTGTTTAGTTAACTTAGTACTAACTCATCATTAACTTGGCATCTAATAAGCAAAGCTCAAAATGCACATACAACAAGAATGTTTTAAGTCAAAAAAGGCAGAAGGTGAAACCGTGAAAAACAATGGCCATACATTATAAAATAAATTGTTAAAAGATAGAAGGACGTTATGTCCTCACCTGCATTTTACCAAAGAAAGCATGTCTCTGGTGTTGAACATGCTCCCAAGCGCCAATATCTGCCACATTAATGCACACACATGCATTAAAATGTTACCAATAATACACTATTGTTTCAGGTAGCAAAACAAGCCATGCAGATATTCAAAATGGAAAAAAAATATATCGTTTTAAAATTATACTTTGTGAACATAGACATTTATTTTTGTAATGCATACAAAACGCAGAAATTTTAACAATAACATATGGTAATTTGTCATTGTTACAGTTTAAGTAGTGAAATGTGCACACAACTAAAAGTCTAAACTGGTGACCTGAACGAAAATTGGTATTGTTGCCACTGCCACAATGAAACAGAAACAATCGAAGAACAACATAATAATCAAATTGCTAACAACAACAGATGGTAAATTTGTCATTTGCTGTGATGAGGCTGAAACTTTGAAGAATGGTGGATCAATAAAGAGTGGCAGAGTTATCACTTATCAGAACCATGCTTGTTTCTAACCGATTTCCAGCATATCACCATAGTATATCCCACTGGATAGGAAACTAAGGAAACATTGGATGGAGTAACTTTGATAAAGTTTATAGAAAAATGCATCAAATATAAAACATCAAAATAGTTACACTAAATTTTCTATGAAACATTTCTTAAAAGTATATTTATTTTGTATCATAGATGTTAGTATATTTCTCTAGAAAATAGGTCAAAGTTACTAAAATTTGACTTAGTTGTTATGCGGCATCAATTACGGGCCAGGGGCCACGTGATCAATTAGAGGGATTGATGAGCTAGAGATAGGAATAGATTTGGGTCAATTAGAGGTAGGATTGGATATGATTTGATTGGGCCAAAGCTAAAGTGAACTATGATTTGGAACGGAGAAATTATGACAGAAATGCTTTACCATATTTCATTCAAATCTTTTCGGCAAACTTGTGCAAGTTATGGATAGAAAATGGGTGTGTGTCAGCCTGGTTTCAAAGGCGTCGCCGACATCCAGGCATACCCAGCTCGCCTTGAGAAACAGTGGAGCCTTGTCGCCTGGATGCTTAGTCACCTTTGGAACCATGACTGACAGCTGGGTTCAGGACTTCAGGGCTAACACACCATGGCAAGCTCAAACCGTGAACCAAACGCTGACTAAAGTTGATTAAACTACTTTCCCCGTACATCTAATGTGGTCATATTGTATAGTTGATCAAACATACGTGTGTAAATCCAAAGGTCAATCTAGATGAAATGACACCTTAACACACAAGACAAACTTAAATCCAAATACTGTTGCAGGATGAAAGACAACTGAAATTAAGTATGACGATAAACATATTTGATTCAGAAACATACCTGTGAAGAAGGAAATGGTTGCAGGGGTAACAGTGCTGACCCTAGAGTCGGGTATACTGTTTTTATCCAGGTAACCTCTTGACTTCAACGCAGGATTGCTATCGATAATAGCGACTCTAAGATGCTTTGTTAATGGCATATTGGCTGCATACAGGACATACAAAGCGTGTGAGAAATTACAACTTTAATGCATCACATACAAGCAACAATTCAATGAAAAATACTTAGCATTAAACTATAAACAGGGAAATGACGTTCCCAGAGAAGTGCCAACTGCTAGTCTTATTTAGGATATGGTACTATTTCTGATCAAATATACTAATGCAACAAAGTAAGGGAAGGAATGTTCCGAGCATCAATCGCCAGCCAAAACTGAACACAAGACGCCAAACTCATCACTCATCAGCATCTTCAACAGGCAAGAGCACTCGAACAGCAATACCTACACAATGCACAAGCAACAGCCAAGCCCACCATGCCTCCACCAACAATAGCAACGTCGAGCACATCAGGCGGAGCCTTCACGCCAGCAACCTTCTCGGTGTGATCCTACACATTCATTGAAAGAATTAGTGCCAGGACACGCGCTTGGAGCCACGGAACATAACTCAGAACGGAGCAATCACAAGTCATCACACCAAACGACGCATTCCCCTGAAAGGCCTAAACCCTACAGCAGGAGCGAAACACAGAGGCACACGGGAGGCAGAGTGTTCGGGTTGAGTACCTGCAACCTGGGCGCCCCAGAGGCCGGCGCGTCGCAGAAGGCCCTGGCGAGCGTCCGGATCCGGTTCGCGGCCGCCGCGAAGCATCTGCGTGGAAGGGAGAGAAGGACGCTAGTGAGTCCGGAAGAGGCGGAAATCTCAGAGCAGGAGGGGCTGGAGGACGCGCGCTTTACCTTCGCCTGGAGAGCATGGCGGAGACGGCGGGGGTGCGCGTGGGTGCCGTCGGTCGTCGGCGACGAGGCCACGTGGGGAGGGGAAGAGAAGAGCGGCGCGCGCGTGGAGGTCTCCTGCGCCGCGCACCGGTGTGCGGTGGCCGGTGTGGGGGATTTCGGCCTGCTACTGCTAGGTTGGGCCGGGCTCGGGTTTACGGTTACGCGCCTACTACTCCTATGCCTGATGGGCTGACTCTGCGTGCACGGGGATGCGCAGCTTTCAGATGACGTCACGCGTCCACGATTCCACCCCTATCGTGGGCCCGCCATGGCTAGTGGTCAAGGCATTATTAGCCTATGGTAAAATGTGGCCAGGAGTCAAAGCGACCTCGCGACAGGATAACTGCCAAATCAGGAGCATATATACAGGGGCTACGGTGGAAATCCACTTGGGTCAACTGTCAATGTGACAAGTGGTGTTTTACTGTAAAATAAGTATATTTTCCCGTTTTTATGAGGACAAGGATGTTTTAGCGATCTTTTTAGGTGTGAGATATTTAACTACTTTTTATCGTGTATATAGGTAGGCAGGCAGGGCATTTAGGTTAGTAGCGGGTACATTTCGAGGTCCAAAATGGCTCATGTATGCGAAAACGGCAAAAATTTATAGTATCTTCGAGAGTCTTTCTAAAGCTCATTATCTGAATCATCACTTGGACAACCATTTATCTATAGAACGCTTTTCATATATTTTCCTCTCTAACAATATTTTTTATATTTGGCTAGCAATAAATCCAGAATATAAGATAGTTATATTTAGATAACCAATTAAAAACTATTGGAGAGTATTTGTTTATTCCTTTTAATTAGAAAGGATATAGAGTCTCTAGGATTTGCTCTTAGTGTTGTTCTATCTTCGATGAGGATGACAAAATAAAATATCATATCTGTGTGTTGCGTGATCCTATTTAGTATAAACTAAGGCCAACTCCTAGTTTATACCATACTCATTAATTAGGTACTATCTATGTTTTTTTTCTTCCTGATGCAAAACATTTGATAAGGAACATAGAGAAGATGCACCTTATGTATGATGATATCTTGTGTTGTTGCACAAAATCTAATACCTCGAGTGAACTACATTTGGCGAATTTCTTGCATCGCGGTACGATATGTAACTTGCTAGGTCAAGTCTTATAGCTTCCACATGATATATCTCATGTTGATGCATAAGATCTAATGATGCTCTAGGTGAACTCTCATAGCTTAGACATAATGTATCCTATGTTGTGTCATGAAATCTAATGTTTTGGGTTAGCCCCATAGATAACATCACAATAATTAATTGTACAAGACATATATTATATCATGATAATATGCCTCGTAAAGCATATTTCTTTAGGTAGGACCCTGCTTTTCATCTTTTGTGACATAACAACATCTTCAAGAGTCTATCTAAAATCTACTCTCTAGATCATCATTTGGAGAGCCATTTGATTAAAAAATATTTGATATATCTTTGTATATTTTAAGAAATTTTCTATATCGTGTGTTCAGTCTAGAGAGCTATCCTTGATCTTTATCTTTAGCTAACGAAAAATTTGGAATAAAGGATATCTATATTTTAATAATCAAAAAGGTGGTTAGCTATCGCCGTTGGTATTTTCCTGCAGGGCGTATCCGTTAATCTCCTCTTTAAGGATATTTATTATCTTTAAGGATATTGAAGAGATGTTTTGACTTAGGATTCAATCCTCTCCACTAAGCCAAATATAAGGTGTAAACGGTAGTGTCTTTACAGTCTCAGAATACCATGGAGCGGCAGTCAATAGGCACGTCGAAACTGCAAAGACTTTCATGGTAGTAACCAAAGTCTCATACAGCTGAATCGCCGCGTGCTGGTCCTGTCTTTAACAGCAACGGCCAGGCTGAACCCCTGATCAGATTCAGATCATCAGAACAGTACAGTATTAAATTACAGTAGTAAGCGCAGCCTGCAGGTTAAACCTCGCTCCGACCATATATATAGAGCCAGCACCGGCACAACAAGGCAGAAGGCAAGCCAAAGGCATCCCCCCTCCTCTGCCTGCCTGCCTCTTTCACACGGAGCGCTAGTGGCAGAGAGACGACAGCGAGACAGGCGTTCCCTTGTCGCCGCTGGGCATGGCCATCCCGCTGCCGGGGAAGGCGCCGCCGCGGCATGACGGGGCGAAGGGCGGCGGCGGCCAGGCGGACACCACTGACGACGACCATCCGTCGGTGGCGGCGGAGCTGCGCGCGCTGTGGGGCATGGCGGTGCCGATCACGGCGCTCAACTGCGTGGTGTACCTGCGCGCGATGGTGTCCATGATGTGCCTGGGCCGGCTGGGCCCGCTGGACCTGGCGGGCGGCGCGCTCGCCGTCGGCCTCACCAACATCACGGGCCATAGCGTGCTGTTCGGCCTCGCGTCGGGCCTGGAACCCGTCTGCGCGCAGGCGTTCGGGTCCCGGAACTACGAGCTCCTGACGCTGTCCCTGCAGCGCGCCATGCTGCTGCTGTTCATCGCCGCGGTGCCCATCGCGCTGCTGTGGCTCAACGTGGGTCCCATCCTGGTGGCTCTGGGACAGGACCCGACCATCTCGGCGTACGCCGCGTCGTACGCCGCGTTCGCGCTGCCGGACCTCGCCGTCGGCGCCGTGCTCCAGCCGCTGCGGGTGTACCTCCGGTCGCAGGGCATCACGCGGCCCATGGCGGCTTGCTCCGCGATCGCCGTCGCGCTGCACGTCCCGCTCAACGTCGTGCTCGTCTTCGGCATGGGCCTCGGCGTGCGCGGCGTCGCGGCGGCGCAGGCGCTCACCAACACCAACATGCTGCTCTTCCTGCTCGCCTACATCCGCTGGGCGCGCGCCTGCGAGGGGACGTGGAGAGGATGGGCACGCCCCGCCGCCGTCGCCAGCGGCCTCCCCGCGCTCGCTAGCCTCGCCGTGCCTAGCTGCGTTGGTGTCTGCCTCGAGTGGTGGTGGTACGAGGTCGTCACCGTGCTCGCCGGATACCTCCCCAACCCCGCCGCCGCCGTCGGCGCCGCCGGGGTGCTCATCCAGACCACCAGCCTCATGTACACCGTGCCCATGGCGCTCGCCGCCTGCGTATCCACACGGGTAAGCATAAGCACCGTCTCATCTCCTCTCCTCAGCCTCGGAATGGATTTTCTTGCCGATTTTGATTGGATTGGGTCCATAGATTTGCTTTCACCAGGTTCACATCGCGGTCGCACGCAGGACCGGCGTTTTGCTCGTCGGTCCGTGATTTTTCAGCTATCACCATGCATGCATGCCACGGAACTTTGACTGCTCTACTTGCGCCCAGGCTGACTTTTAGCAGCTACTACAACTTCCCTGTCACACGAAGTTTTGTTTTCCCAATTTTTTATTCTTTTAGTGACGTGGACCAAAACTTCAAAGATTTTTTTTAGAATCTCTGCATTCAGCGTAGTACTACATCAGGATTCTGTACATTTCTGGGTCTTTTTTTTTCCAGATTCGTACAGTACTAGTCCGTCTTTGATTTTACCCGTCTGTATCTGAACAATGCATTTTTTAACAAGTTTTTGCATGCAATTCAGAGCCATTGCAGAGTGCTTAAGCGTCACACCTAGGACTAGGAGTGTACTAGTACTACTAGCATGTAGTACTAGTAAAGCTACTATCTTTTTCTTGCCAAAGTGATAATAAAGCAAGGATTTTGTGCATGGTGAGTCTGCTTCCTCCTATTGCCATCCTTGGGCATCTCAAATTGGTCTCCACATGTGTTGTGCACCATTCCATATTCTACTTCCATGCATAGATGCATAGTACTGGCTCCAACCGAAAAGGAAGGCCGGCCTGCCTTTTCATTTTTTTCTTTTTTTCAATGAAAGAATGCAACAGCAACATGAAACATGGTGTGGTAGGCCATCCATGTTTTCATTATACTCGCATTCGCAAAAGGATAGGAACAGTGGCGGTTCCTATGTTTGGTAGATTCGCAGGTGCCTCATTTGAAGTTACTGCCACATATACACAGTCTCTCCAATTTTTACAGCAGGGGGGGGGGGGGGGGGGGGGGGGCTAAGGGAAAACGACAATGGCACGTTGGTGGTTGGTCTTCTCATGTCACTGTGTGTGTTGCACAGTGTTTGCTTTGCATTGCAGCAGCAAGCACAGTGACAACCACTGGTGGCTACAGGCTGCCGTGAAAAGATTACACTGTTGGGCAAGTGCGCAGAGCACGAGCCGTCTGCTGCTGCTGCTGCTCGCTCTAACACACTGCTGGGCTTCGTTTTTTTTACCCTGTTGAGTTCCAAGAACAGACAAGAATGGCTCGCACGCCAACCATAGGAGAACAGCGGCAAAGATCTCGGCAGCACAGCAACGTCCACTGTAGCTTCACTGTTTTGTACTCTCTCTACTGTAGTATTGTGTTGATGGGTGATGACCGTAATCCGTCCATGACATGCCATGTCAATACGCCATGCAGGTGGGCAACGAGCTGGGCGCCGGGAAGCCACGGCGAGCGCGGATGGCGGCGCTGGTGGCGCTATGGTGCGCGCTAGCGATCGGCGTGATGCACGTGGCGTGGACGGTGACGCTAAGCCGGCGGTGGGTGGAGCTGTTCACGACGGAGCCGGGCGTGGTGCGGCTAGCGACGGCGGCGCTGCCCGTGGTGGGGCTGTGCGAGCTGGGCAACTGCCCGCAGACGACGGGGTGCGGGGTGCTGCGGGGCACAGCGCGCCCCGCCGTGGGCGCGCGCATCAACCTCCTCTCCTTCTACCTGGTGGGCACCCCCGTGGCGGTGTACCTGGCGTTCGGCGCCCAAGGCTTCGGGTTCAGCGGCCTCTGGTACGGCCTGATGTCGGCGCAGGCCGCGTGCGTGGCGCTCGTCCTCGCCGCCGTCGTGTGGCGCACCGACTGGCGCGTCGAGGCCATGCGCGCCAAGAAGCTGGCCGGGGTGGAGCTCACCGTCGGCGCTGCTCTCGCTCCGGATGACGACGACGACGACGCTGACGCCGAGGAGAGGAAGCGCCTCGTTGTGTCCGCCACCGGGGCGGCGGCAGAGGGCGTGTAGTAGTGTACATTACTCCGTAGTAGAGTAGTGCTGCGAGACAGTCAGTGCATGTTGTAGATGGATAATGACAGCGACTAGACGTGCGTGCGTGTGTGCAGGGTCGCCGTCGTCGCCGGAGGCCAGAACGGGGGGTAGCATCAATGGACGCAACGGATCATAGAGAGTTGCCTGGCTTTTCGCTGCTGCTGGAAGCTTTGTGTGGCGTGCAGCCGTGCAGGTCCTGGCGGGTTATAATATAGTAATTGAATAGCTAGCTGTGCGCGCCTGTGCCGATTCGATGCTGGTGGCTGCTGTCGCGGCACGCAACTAGAGTACACTGCTGCTCCAGCTCCAGTAGTAGGTAGCGCCGGCAAGTGGTGGCCATGCATGTTGTTGTTGTTGGTTGCACCCAATCCATCCATCGATGGCCCGCCTGGTTCATTGGCGCCGGCCGGGAAAGAAAATGAAATGACCTACTAGTACCTAGCGATGCCGATGCGAGATAGTGGCCGGCCATCCCGGGCGGCAGGGCGCGGCCAGGGTAGGGACGTAGGGTAGTGCACTGGTGTGGTGTTCTTGCAGAATAACACTCTAGCAACACACAGCCACACAGGCGTCGCCGTCTTGCATTGCTTGCTTGGTTGCCGGGCGGACTGGGCTGCTAGCCAGTACATGCCAACGGCCGGCCCGGCATGATCTATCTCGCGCGTGTGCCTTTGACCGTGAACCGACGAGCGAGCCAGATTAGTTCCGTCGCTGCAGCGGCTGTTAGGCGTCCACGTCGAGCGTCCGCCGTGGTCGCGCAGGTGACGACCGGTGGATTCACGCTGCACGCACGCACGCACGCGCTTGCTTCCGCCTGCGCCTGGACAGGTGTGTTAATTTGCACGCGGAAAGATAAACAAGCGTACGTAGTAGTACATGTGATGACACTTGCATGCTCTCTACGAGTTGGCAGGCGTTTACATCAAACAGATTGCGTACGTAGTATCGTTCCAAACGAAACGGTAGTAGGGTGAATGCATGAAAACGAGGACATATACTGCGACTCCATCAAGACCACGTACGGTGACCTGCCAAATATAAGAGCATGGGCAAAAGCTTGATGGCGGAACACATACTTGGGTTTTTTTAAATTAAAAAAACATTGGTCAAGTCAGATTCAGTTGCATGATTACCCATGATTAAAACTTAACACAGATCCGCGTGAATAACAACTAAAGGTTTATTTGGCACAGTTCAACTTCACGTGTGAAGCTATTTTTTCTTTCGAAAATAATTTTATGAATAACTTTTTAAGTGAAACTAAGCTATTTTAGAAAAAAAAAGTATTTAACAAAACAACTCTGCTACCAACAACTTCATATATGGTTACCAGAGAGAAATGGCTGATTTGTAAACTAGCTATGTGCGCACTCAAACATGATAGCATCCCTCACAATGGCTAATTTATAAACTAGCTCTAAATCTTTTTTTTTTATGTTTCAATAAAAAAGAGAGAAAAATCAGTTCTTAATCAAAAGTGCTAAACTTATATACATAATTTAAAGTCACGTGAGAGTGTCATATATAGGCTTAATCAGTTAATATTAAAGGCTAATATTATTAGAGAGGTTAGTTTAAAACTAGTGGCTGGTTTATACCATGGTGGATGCCCAAAGTACGGGCGATTAGGTCATGATGAGCCGTACGTACGTGTGGAATCCTCAACCTTCTATGTAATCACTAATCAGGCTGCCACTGCAAGGATGGAAACAGAGGAGACAGCTAGCATCCTCTCCTCTTGTGTGTGTTGAAATGCAGCCATGCAGTCGCCAAGGCGGAATTCCGGGATTCGGATTTGGTTGGAGGTCACGAGAGGCACTCCATCCCTGCCGCCCCTCGTACAAAAACAAAACAAAATCTCTATCTTTCTTAAGATTTATTAAAATAATAACAAGGACATCCTCGATCAAGTCAAATATTGCCGCGGTTGGAGCGCTCGTGCTGTGGACTCTTTGCAACCCTTGATCCGACAAGAAATTTGGAATCGCGTAAGATTTTGACTGAGGCAGTTGCGGCCTCTTTAGCTTGCTTGCTCGTCTCTGTGTTACTGACAGTTGTCCTCATGATACGCGTTGGAATTGGAAGGAAGCTACTGTTGCCCTGCTTTCTAAGTACAGTAATGGCCGGGGAACACTGTATATCAACAACAAACCGGCTTGCGCCCATCGTGGGAACAACGATCCTCTGATGTTCATGCGGAGGATACGCGCGCGGCGTGTGTGGAGCACTAGCACTAGTACTTTACTTTCTAGCCTTGCATTTACTTTACTTTTTATCAAAGATATGGTCAGATTGAGAGAAGTTTAACCCACAACATCATGCATAGCCTCACGTGTTGCTAACCAAACCCACTTACTCAACACATCTGTCAATAGATGGGACACTTCTTTTTGAACTCACCCATCGGGGAATCTTTAGTCCCGGTTTGTAACACCAACCGGAACTAAAGGGACCTTTAATCTCGGTTCGTAAATTGTACTACCAACCGAGACTAAAGGATCTATCTTTAGTTCCGATTAATATTACTAACCGGGACTAAATGTTCTGGACCTATCTTTAGTTTCGGTTAGTCCCGAACACATTTTTTTTCGAGACTAAAGCTTATTTTGGATATCGACTAAAGTTCTATTCTTTAGTAGTGGCACAAAGGTAGCCTAGTAAGGATATAGTGTTTGTTAATTGGCATGGTAAGTTTTATGATAGTTTGAACAACAAGCTAGATCGGTGGAGGTTCTCGGGTGTCCCCACTTGCACCAATCCACCGTGATTCTGTATCGTCATATCACCATGAGTGGCCGTCTGAGCTGTGCTCCATCTCCATCATAAAATCCACACGAAGATGAGAAATAAAGAAGATGCCGACGATTACCTACATACATAAAATCCATGAAGATGCTAACATATCTATATCCACTCATTAGCAGGTGCCAAGCAATTAGTAGTAGTAAGACCAGGACCACCGCCACTGGAGATTAGAGAACTACTATTGTAGGTAGGAGTAGGAAAACTAGAGATACTGTACTAGATAGAGATCGATCTTTGCTGTATCGCTAACAGCCCAGCAGATCCCTGGAAACAGGGAAAGCGATCGGGGTCTTCCCTTCCCTCCTTCCCGTCATCTATTTTTTCTAACTGAATATTTTTCCAAACCCATCTAAAAGTTTTATACCCATCATATTGAATATTTAGATATACAAATCAATAAACATATATTAAAAAACAACTAATTATACAGTATTCGTACATGATGCGTGCACACTTCAAAGCACAAATGGCGGTGTTCATGTGAGGTCGGTCTCCATCGATATATATTGGCTGGATTGGAACATGTCTGTCTGTGTGTGTTTGCTGGTTTGGCGCCGTCGAACGTCCAGTCCAAGCAGCAAGCACGTGCCATGGACCATTGCGTTGGATCTTCTGGCCTGGTCGACTCGTCTCGAGTCCATACAAGGAAGAAAGACGGGGGTAATTAATCTTTAGTTCCCTTCAAAAATCTAAATTTTTATAAGATTTCTCGGTACATCAAATTAAAATATAAAAAAATAAAAAAGAATAATTAATTATTTAATTTATGTGTAATACTAATTTACGAGATTTTTTTTTAAAAATCTAGTTACTCTATAGTTAGATACTCCCTCCATCCACGAAAGAATCAGTTCCTATAATCTGTGTTAGTCAAATTAATTTTTTTTTAACTTTGACTAACTTTATAAAAAAATATAACAACATTTATGACTTAAAATGAGCATCATGTTAAAATATTTTTTTAGCTAAATCTAATGATACTAGTTTGATATCATACTTTTTAATACTCTATTCTAAAAATTTGGTCAAAGTTGAAAAGGTTTGACTTAGGATAAATCTAGAAATTCATTCTTTCGTGGACGAAGGTAGTAATAGTTATCAAATACAAATAAAAATACTATGATATTATTTTTTAAAATCTTTTTTCATAGCTTTTACTACTAGTACAAATGGAACAGCGGCGGAGCCGGCCGAGCAGAGTATACCTGCCGCCGGCCCTAGCTACCCACCGGATGTCGGGCCTGCTTGATTTACTTACAAATTTTTGCCATACTTTGGCAACCAAATTAAAATTCCGGTAAAAAAACCATCATAGATTTAATTAACAAGCTAAAGCTAAGTTGTGAGAGTTTAAAAAATTTTAGCGAGTACTCACTAGCTAAAATAATTTTATGAAAAAAGACGAGTGGACCCCTTAATATGTACTGTTCACTGCTTCTCCTAGTACCTGCTACCATAGTACTAGTACTACACACGTTCATCGACCTCGACCCCACAGTACTACGTACCGTACGCATGCCAGTAGTACGTACGTGCATGCAGGCTCGCGTCGACCGGCCGGCCTCCGCTCATCACAATTCACAGCCGGGGTGGCTAGCAGTGCTGCTCCTCATGCCATGCAATGCAACACGTACGTACCTGATGCACAGCACACGGCTTCGTGGGTCAATGCGGAAAGGAAGACGGGTGATGGCTCTGACCTCTCGCTCGCAGTCGCAGCAATTGCATGCAGTCGTGGGCTTTTTGGCAGTAATTATATTGCACTGCTGCTAGTGTCGTAGACTGATCTAGCTACCGGCGGCACGTACTCGGTACGTACTGTTAGTTCACTGTTGTGCTGCTGCACTTCAACTCAGGGGCGGAGCTCTCTTATGGCAAGGTGTGGCGCTGGCCATACCTTAAATTCCCAGCTTTTCTCACCCCTAAATCATTCCGTACATAAAACACATTAAAAAAATGAGTCATGCCGGCGAAAGAACGTACACACGGCCCGGTCCGTTCCCTCCCCCGCAGCGCGCGCACACACGAACGCTCTTCGACAAGCGCGCACACACGAGGATATACGGGGCACCCCATAGACGCCACCCTCACCCTCCGCCGCGACACCCCTGCTCCTCCGTGACGCCGCCCGCCGCTCGATATGCCACCATGAAACAGAGAGGGGAGAGAAATGAAACGAAAAATCAAACAAAATAAGAAAATAAACATTAGAAACAAACTTGAGGAAAAAATGAAACAACGGGAACAAAAGATTTGAAACAAACCTGAAAAAGGTATAGAAAAAAAAAACAAAGATCGGAACATAATATAACTACGTGCTGCCTCTCTTTTGACGCACTAGCTAGGTCTGTGTCCTGTCATTAGAAGAACCTAATATAACTACGTTGGTTGGTACAGGTGTCAGTTAAAGTTCTTTACTGTTTTTAATTGTTTCTACGACTCACTGATAAGTCAGATGTTGTTACGTTACAAGAGAAAAAATATCATAACTAATAAATCTAAACTAACAGGTTTAATTAGTAAATAGTGTGCCAATTAAAATACTTCATCTTTATCCAAGTTTCTAAATAAATGCTATTATTCATATCTATGGTTATAAATTAATTTATTATAAAAATACATTTCATAATTAATTTAATTATGTTTATATGATATAAATAATATTTATACTTTTAAATTTATAATTGATCAAACATGTGTGGTATTCCAAAACTGTATTTTTTTTTTGGGATAAGGATATATAAAAGGCCAGCCGAGAGGCGAGAGCCCTCTTATATTAACTGCAGGGTCCTTACTACGTACTATTTCTTGCTGGAGGCCGATGGATATGATGCGCACAAACAATTTCAGTAAATTGCATGCGAACCTTTGGAAAGAAAATGCAATGCACGTGTAAAGCAAAGCGAAAAAAAAAGAAAACCCTACCACTAGCCACTAGGTTAGCCACACACCTATAATTAACAACATTAGAGAAAAGATAGCATATAGTGTGTCTCCAACATGTTCCTCAACTTTTCGACGAGAGATCAGCCGGCCTACAACCACGCATCGGCATCTAGCTAGCTAAGAAGCTTTACCGATGCTCAACTATACTATTAATTACCAATCCATCTTGCGATCCAGATACAGATTATGAAAAGATACACTACAAAAAAAGTGGACTTCTCTTAGTGTTTTTAATCAGTAGTAAAATACTACCACTAGTCATAGCACATCAGAATTCTTACTGGGAGACATTTACTAGGAAAAGTTTTTACTAAATTTTAAATAGAAAAACACTAGTAGAACTCCACTTCACTAAAAGAAATTTTAGATTTTGGTAGTGATATCGCATTACACAATAAAAAAACTATAATATCAATACAGTTTCCATAATCGACGAAGTATATATATATATATATATATATATATATATTGAGAGCTCCAGCGGAGCACCGCTCTACTCCGGCCATGCACCAGAACTACCGTATTTAATGTGGTCCCTTCTAGTTTTTACTCCTACACTTATCTCTAGTAACAATAAATTGCCGGCGTTAGCATCTCGCCCCAATTCACGCACTCCACTTCCACCTGTCCCATTTAATTAAGGGAAATAAGGTCTCACTATGTCTCCCCTAAAATTCGCGTGCATGTTTTCTGTTATAATACCTATCCTGACGCACCCATTTGATGTTGGCCGGTGATGCACAGGTAAATTTTGTCGCCGCTTGACGCTGCTTCCGCCGATGATGGTCAGGCGCGCGCCCTGGATGCAGCCTACTCCTCCATGTCATTCAACTTGCATGCTTGGGCAGGTTCATCGGCATGGCGACGGTGTGTGTTTGATCCAGCCTAATAGTCTTCCATGATATTCAACTTGCCTGTCCATACGATTCACCTTTGCTTGATCGATGAAGTGCGACGGCTCAAGTGCATTTTCTGGTGGACGACCAACTTCCGCTGGTCCAATTCATGGTGTGTTACCTTATTTTGTTTTCACAAGTGATTTACTGATTTTTCATGTTTTGAGCAGATCGAGATGAAAATTCCTCCCTCCCAGTGTGCAAGTCTGAACATCTAGGCTGTATGCATCTACGACCTATCCCAATTTGCTAGCTCTTCACGAATGCAACTTGAAACAGGCAAATCCTTAATTCTCGCGGTTTGATTTGTTATGCTAGTTTTTTTTGGCTCAGGCTACTTTCTCTATTCTTTTGTGATTTTTGAGGAATTTTCTCACCTTTGAAAGCGCAGAAAAGGAAAAACTTATAGCTAGTGAGCACTAAGAGAAGAAGATTCAGATCGGGATCTGATTACGGCAGACGGTGTTGTCTCCATTTCATGAATCTAGCTACTAGAAGGGAAAATCACGTCAATTGATGAACTCCAGGAACGGCTACTGATGCTAGATTTGTTTTTTTTATGGATTTTGTTGTATAAAGTACAGGTGGTTTTGGTCCAAATATTCATGTGTAATTAAACATATATTACTGATAATACTGTTATTTACTTATTTTGATTTCATTATTACTAGTTTATCAAGAACCGTTCCACATAATCACCGACACTTTGTAGTCCTCCGTAAACATCCATTTGAGTTTTGGAAATATTCAACTCATGTGAATTTACCGTGTTAGTAATAAAAAAATTACTAACTATAGTGTTAGGTACTAAATTTACACACTAACATATATCAAATAGTTAATTCGTTAGCTAATTGATGCAATCGGTAATAAAAAGTGTCCCAACAATAAGAATTTTTATTTAACCCAGTAGTAATTTATTAATTTCATGTGATTATCTTTTTCAAAATTTTGGAAATATTCAGCTCATGTGAATTTACCGTGACAGTAATTAAAAAATTACTAACTATAGTGTTATGTACTGAATTTACACCTTATCATACGTCAAGTAATTAATTCGTTAGCTAATTAATACAATCAATAATAAAAATTATCCCTGCAATAATAATTTTTATTTAACCCAACAGTAATTTAAAAATGCCATGTCATTATATTTTTTAGAATTTTGGAAATATTCAGCACATGTGAATTTATCTTGTTAGTAATTAAAAAATTACTAACTGTAGTGTTAGGTACTGAATTTACACCTAAACTTACTTTAAGTAATTAATTCATTCACTAATGCAGGGACACACAAATAGACCGTGAACTTACATGATCTCGATTTTATATATTAATTTTCCAAATGGTCTAATCTTTTTTGTTAGTTTGGTGTTGGCTTTGTTGGATATTTGTCAGTCATCTTTGAGAAGATCATGGAAACTATATAAATATTACTGGCACGAGGCAATGAATGAATGAATAACATATCGAAAAAATGTCATATGAGCTAATCAAAATGTCGAGCGTGCACTGCTCAATAGTTATTTTATTATTGATAGCATCATTGATATCACAAAATTATTATAGGCTGGTCATTGAGATTTAAAATAACCTGCGCTGAAAGCCTTGCGCGGTCGATAGATGGACGACCTTTTTTTAATTCTAATAGTATAGTGCAAATTATGTACTGTCTTATGTGCGGTAAATTCATGATAGATTCATGTAGCCAAAAAAATTACTGATAGATACATATAGATAGATAATTAAACAAAATTTACTCATGTCCTGTGAACGGTGCTTTCGCTCGCAAATTAACGATCCTGTTATTTGGAAAATTTTGAAAAATATGGAAAACAACTAATATGAGGCCATGTAAATCAAATGAATAGCTTTTTTATTTCTAATAGTATATTTTGGATATGCAAAAGAAATCCTTTCATATGGTGTCAGATCATATCGTGTCCCTATATCATATTTTCATAAACAATATTCTTTGTGCATAGAAAGAGATGAACAATTCGGTCTAGTAAGCAACTGTAAAGGAAATTACTTTAAATGATACTTTATACGTCAAAAAAGAACGTGCCTACTTTAATATTGATGTGTTTAGCTGGTGTAATTAATTTATTTTTAGACCACTACGCGTTGGTTCCTGGTGCTGTGTAAGACATAAGACAGCAAATGAATTATTAATGACAATCAAGAAGTCTAGATGACATCTACCCGATTTTTACTCCCCACATACCTTGATGTAATTAAAATGTAGAGTTACGTGAACGCTGAGTAATCCAATCCCTGCATGCATGCAATCCTCCGGATGATACGCACCCACCACCATTTAGTACCGAATAGTAAATGACGATAAAATATGCAGAACCTTGAATAAAAATTTACTACCTTAGGACTCGTCAGGATATAAATGAAGTGGTGCATCCAGCAGTCGTAGTGCTGAATATAAATTAGCACCCAGGTTGTTAAGTTGTTAAATAGTGCAGTCCTATATATATATATATATATTATATATATATATATATATATATAATATATATATATTATACATACATACATAGAAACTCAAACTTTTAGATATATAGTAGTACGTAGAGATCTAACCGCTTTCTCTAGTAGAAGTAGACCACTAGTAGTTGACCTGATGACTCTAGCCCATTCATGCATGTATGTATGCATGCAGTAAGTATGCAACATGCACGCATGGCTTGTGGCCGATCGTCGATCCAATCTTGCAGATGTCGTCATGAACCAACTAGGCAACTAGATGATAGAAAAGCTACTATAAGATATATAGCCAAAGCAGCGCGCGCAGAAAGGAAGAGCAGGACCATCCTGGCTATCGATGTGCATCATCACTCACCAACAAACTAACTGCATGTTAATTAAAAGTGTTGATGATCCAATCTTGCAGATCGCAGTTAGCCAATAACAGCCATGATGGAATGTCACTAAAGGCGATCGAGTGTCAAGCGATATATAGGCAGCCATCATATCCTGTCCAAGCATGCATACCATAAAGTTCGTATCTATTTTTTTTTTCTAAACAGCAGCCATGATGTGCCAAAAAGTGATCTTTATGAATGTGTATAAAGTCTAGTTCAACATTATGCAAGGTATTGTTTAGAATAATTGTGCTTTACTTGTGAAACAACTTTTTTTTTTTGCTTTGGCTCGACGAACAACTCACAACTCCACCGGTGTGGCCTCACGATCTAAAGCCGTCACTCCATTTTCCATTGACCGCCTTCATATAGTCCCGAGCATTGCTCATCAGACCCTGCCCACACCCTCACCCACAAGCGCATTTGAACGTGGGCCCCCGATCTCCAAAATGAAGGTCACACCACTTCCCCTTTGCCCCCCTCCTCTACTCTACTTCTAATTTCCTCACTATTGCTCATAGTGCCATTTCTTGCCACACATGGTTTGTCGTACGTGCTCGTCATGATGCGTGAGCTCAAGGTCCCCCGTCAGATCTCACAACACTCTTGACATATAGAGCTTTGTATGACATGACCTTCAAATGTCATCACTGAACCCCCAAAGCAGCTCCAACATTGATGTGTTGTGCCTTGACTTTGACATTAGGTGAGACGTTCCAATATTTCCGTATTTTTGCTCCTTTACCACTTTCCCCTTCTCCTTTAGTCATCCCTCTAAGCTAGTCATCGTCCTCTGATATGGTGAGGGCGTCCAAGGGGTCTTTGGCCTTTGTTTTTCACGAAAAACAGCTCATACAAATGGTAGGGCTTCTTCGGAGGAGTTGGAGACGCGGATTAGCCCTGCCAAATAGACCCTAAAGCTGATTCCATGTGAAGGTCAGCTGTTGTTTAGCTTCTCCTCAACGAGCTCCACCATGAGTCAATCATGCAGATCAACACTAGATTGTTGTGTTTTTATGGAGAGGTGAAGATTTTGTTTTTCTGTTTATTTACTTTGGTTCTTTCTTTGAATTTTATTAGATGGTCAATTAGTACTACTGATTAACCTAGTCTATTGCATTTCTACGGATCTGATGTATATTTTTGAGTTTGATTTGGTACGTTTCTGAATTTTGAGGACTTAATCTGTGAATAGTTGTATTTTACCGATGCATTTTGGGCAGATTTTGCTGCCCTCATCTCTCAAATGTCAACTGGAAATATCGATAGGGACATAGGGTTTTCATTTACAGACAATTGTTCCCGTATAGTTTGACATGGTTTTGGGGACCCTGCATCCAGAGGAGCCCAGACCATATGGCGTGGGAGGGCCACCCGCCTGGGCCTAATGAGCCAAAAGGCCGAACGGCCTGGAGCCCAAGCTGGCGCTGGCTGACCTCCATAGGCTAACGGCAATTTTTTTGGAAGAAAAATGACCTTTATAATTTTTGCATGCGTCATAAAGGTACACTATCTAAAGACCAGTACAATTTATGTTTTAATCCTAAAGTTTCTTCATCATGCAGATTTTCTGCATCTATCTATGATGTTTAGCCTATACTCAGCTACTAGTATATATGTATAGCTTTTTTTTCTTTTGGCCTCCCAGTCCAATAACAACACTATTACGTGCATTCTAGTCCTTGAGTTTTAAAAATTACGATGCATAATATACTTACCTATGCAAATATATATATATATTTTGATCTACAAGTCAGCAAAGTTTGTATCACAATGT
The DNA here is from genome assembly GCA_022036555.1 of Microstegium vimineum. Classification (NCBI taxonomy): domain Eukaryota; kingdom Viridiplantae; phylum Streptophyta; class Magnoliopsida; order Poales; family Poaceae; genus Microstegium; species Microstegium vimineum. Next base: position 61,926,766 of record CM039124.1, read on the forward strand.
GAGAAATACCAGACTAAATTGAGTTTGTCTAGTGGAAATTGACTCTCCATATCCTATATGTTTGGTATAAATAGCAATCCCACTAACATGCAACTTTTATGTTATTTGTAATATACTCCAAACTCTCCTTAATTAAGCCTAAGCGCGGCAAAAAAGGCCAAACGTGCTTTAATTCATCAAGCAGACAGCTACGTACTCCGGCTACCGATCGACTGACGATCCATCAACTGCTACTACTACGTACTCAACGCGTGATCGCCGGCGATCGACACTTGGATGACCACCACCCTCCCTTGCGTTAGGCCCGGACCCACCCGACAGCTAGCTTCGTCCCGGCTGGCTTTTTCTTTATTTTAGAAATATAAAAAACTCCCTACCCTTTTCTTTTCTAATCCGTAAATAAAAACCCCTGACTGACTGACAGGTGTGGCCGTACTTGACTTTGCAGTCCTGTCCCTGGACTTCACTGTCAGTCTCCACAGGCGGCAGTTCTATTTCCCTTTCACGCGGACGCGGTGCGCTGCGGCGGTGCACCTCGACCGTCCATGACATTGACAAACAACTAGTAGAGCGTGCATGTCCACTTCGCCTTTACATTATCTTTCTCTCAAAACAAAAAAACACTATTAGTCCACTTATCAGCTATAGAAATCATAATAAACAAATTCCTCGCTTGCAGTCAATAAAAGAAGAACGCATGGACCATTTCGCTAACAGGTGCACTCCACTCGACTCGGTGGAAGGCAGCTCACGTCTCCGGACAGGCCTGCCACTACTAGTACTGCCTTGGCTCCAATTCACCAGAGTCCAGACAGATCAAGAAGATTGAGCAAGAGCAAGAGCAAGAGCAGAGCCAGAACGAAAGAATACCAGATCACCTGCAGGTGCAGGCAGTGTGCCGCCGGGCATCGGGCCATCATATGGCGTTGGACGAGTCGTTCAAGAGGCCCGGCACCGTCCCGTTCAAGTGGGAGGTACAGCCGGGCATCCCCAAGCAGCAAGACGCAGCAGCCGGCGACGTCATCCCTCCAGCGAGTACTCCGAGGCTGGCGCTTCCTCCCGCCGCCCGCGTCGTCGGCGCGCCGCTGGCCCCCGCGTCGTCGTGCCGGCGGGCCTCCTCGTCGGTCGCGTCGGACCCGCAGACGGCGTCGCACCGGCACCGGCGGTCCATGTCCGCGCGCTTCGCCACGTCGCTGGCGCTGATGCCCTTGCCCTTCACGCGGCGAGGACCCGGAGGAGGAGGAGGAGGAGGAGTACGCGCCGGCAAGGAAGACGACGCCGCCGGCTTCTGCCTGCTGTACGCCGACAAGCTAGATCGTCTAATGGATTAATCTTTGCTCTGTGTATACATACGTGTATGTAATCCTCGAATACTCCATCGTACATGAACGAACAGTCGACGAAAACTAGTGAAGAATTGACTTGGACGGAAGAAATTCCGTGCCTACTCAGAGTATGTACCTGGCGGCAACGCTCGCTATCGATGATGTGGACTCGACACGTTCCGTGTTCACATTCACACTACGCTGTGGCGGCCCGTGATAAAACGCTGGTAGATATCCAAATAACCTTAGAGTGGTGGCCCAAATCAATGACGGCCCAAGTTCATTTTCTTCAGTAAAAGAGGCCCAAATACGCAATGAAGCCCAGGCCCAATACTGTAAAGTCACGTATGTATATAAAGAACTCCACTGGCCATCGGACACAGCTCAACCCTAGCTTTCTTCCCTGCAATTCCAGCGGCGCAGTCCCAGGTTCGGCGTCGGCGTCAGCAGCTCCCCCTCCCGCCCTCGCCTCCGTCCTCCGCACACCGGCCGGCGACCCTCCGTACGTACCTCCCTCTCCACTCCTGTCTCCGCTGGGCCGTCTACGGAACCCTGGTGACTATGAATCTGGTGTTCGTCTTCCTTATTGATATGATACTACTTAGGGATTTTGTGGTGCCCCTCGCCCCCTTGAAGGGTCTCCTAGGTTTTGATGTCCTCCCTGAATGAAGTTAAACATTGTGAAGAACACAAATTTGTTAGCGCTATTCTAGGATAATATTAGTCGTTTTTAAATAGAATAATATGAGTTTAAAGTGTTGTAGAATTAAGCATGGTTGTTTTTGGCATAGTATCGCAGGATGTCTTTTTTTAATATGGTTTGTTATGTCGTGCAACTACGAATCTGGCTTCCTTCAGTGAAGCTGGGTAGGAACTAGGAAGAACACTTTTTTCTTAGCTTCAGTGATTCGACAGTAATGCTTGACTGTGCTTGATAACCTAGCAATCGAAACATAATCGTGGAACCTCGCAAATGTAAGGTGATAGTGATCATTTTGGAATTGTGCCAGAGCAACCATTCTTTTTGAACCTCTCAAATGCAAGGTAGTATTGATAATTTTGGTAATGTGCTGCAGCAAGGATTCTTTGAGTACCCATCGAATCCAAGGTGATTGTAATATATGTTGGAATTATGTCAGAGGTCACATTAAGCGCTGGATACCAAATAGGTCGTGTTGTGTTCTTGTTTTGCTTTTGTACATGTAAATGCTGTTGATTTGTGTTAGTTTCTGTTCACAAAGTTTCAATTTTAACTAATCGTGTGGCAGTTTATGTTTACCTAACTGCAGTTTAAATGAACTATTTGAACAAAGCATATGATTTACCTTGATAACTGACAAGGTGTTTTCTACAAGTGCAGCATGGACACCCAGGTGAAGCTTGCTGTTGTGGTGAAGGTGATGGGCAGGACCGGCTCCAGGGGTCAGGTGACCCAGGTCAGAGTGAAGTTCTTGGATGACCAGAACCGTCTCATCATGAGGAACGTCAAGGGCCCAGTTCGCGAGGGCGACATCCTCACCCTGCTTGAGTCTGAGAGGGAGGCCAGGAGGCTGCGCTGAGTTGTCTGGGTGTCTTGGTGTATGGTGTTGGATCTCGTCAAATTTTGTGCTGTGTTTGTTGAACTTGGTGTGACCCTTAGAACACCTACCTTATGATTAGTATAAGCCTGGTGATAAGGTTGCAGTTTGGTTTTCTGATCCAGGTTGCACTTGTGCTGAGACATGGATGATATCCTTTGCTATATTTGAGCTCAATAGATGCATGAATTGAATCTTGGTAGTATGGTCGTCTATGTGGTTTTGTCATAGTATGTGAGTCATGGTGGTGGCTATCTTAATCTCGACATTTGCTTGATGATCTTTGTGCTTCACCAAAGGATCCTTTTTTTTATCACTTGGATGGATGCAGGTTGGATCGTTCTGCATGTTTTCTCAGAACATGTTGATTGAATCGGCTATTTCTATGGGACGTTTCCCTACAAATTTCATCACTGGCATCGTCATGTATGAACTTGCGAGAAAGGAAATATAGAAGCCAAATATTTATATCTTTGATCATGGATTCGATAAAAATTATATAGATTCATGATACAAGATTTATTGCTTATAATGAAGCTCGGCGATGCATGCGTATGACCGTACGCACTCGCCGCTGGCCGCGAAGTTGTTAACTTCCTCCGTTCTTCAGAGTGTTCTCGGTTTCCGAAAGGGCATTTTAAAAGGAACAGATGGAGTACATTGCATGCGAGCAATGTCTATCTATCACAGATTGTTCCCAGTAGTAATGACTACTCTTAGAAACTATTTATATCATTTCTAATATTCCTGGTTCTTGCATTAATACTTTGATGAGAGAGAGAAAGAGAGAGATTGGTTTTACTGTTTCGTTCATCTGACAAACTCTCACATCTATCTTCACCAGATCTAGATGCAAGTTGGAATCATGCACCGCACACAAAGATAATATAATACAAATACGAACCAATTGCATTGCCATTGCATCGTAGTCGTAGGAGACAGACAGTAGTGCCAAAAGGGCAAGATCTCCTAATGGTACTACAACAGAACCGATTACTAACTAAATTAGCAACACTGCCATAGTGCCAAATCTGCCAACTAAACTAAATGCCCACTTCCCACCGCCTGACCTCACCAATCGCCACCAAAACACATGAAACCTGCTGTACATACTACTACTACTACTACAATGGATGGTGCATCAGAGATCTCCAGCGCTATGCTAGTCAAAACTCGACGATCTGCTCCAGTAGCCGTCGGCCGAGGTGTCCACGGTGCTGCTGCAGTGCGACAGCGTGTCGTCCTCCTCCACTCCAAGAAGCGCGAGGATCAGATGCGACTGCATGTTCACGTCAGGGGCCGCGGCGGCGGCGGCTTCCTCGTCGGATCCGTCGAAGCTGGCGGTGACCTGCGCCCTCGCCCAGCCGATCGTCTCGTCGTCCCCTTGGAGGAGTTTCAGGACCTGGTTTCGGTTTTGCAGGGTCAGAGTTCTGCAACGCAAGCCATTTTCTTTTTATGCAATCACAAGTCGTCTTTTCATACCAGTGACATTTCAGGTCGAGAATGGGAAGATGTCCTCGTGCAGAGTGAAGCAGCGAGCGTCATCCTCTCCATTTCATCACAGTCGTAGTTGTTTCCCAAAAATGGATCAACCAGTTGTTTAATTTCTCCGCTGGACAGCAAAGGCTTCGCCTGTTACCATGAATGCACACTACATTAGTCATTAGAGGACAAAAAGGAGGAAGGAATAGCTGTTTTCATGTGCAGCAGCAGATAGCAGTGATCATAGTACCGAGCCTACTTTAATATGATCGACATGTGCTACTAAATAACGAATTAATCAGCAAGTAAACATGTGGCTACAGTTTTGTTCCTGATCAAGACAGCCTGCATAACAAACAGAGTTATTTATTATAAAGCACTTACCCAACCGACCAGGCTTTCTTGACCCTTTGCACTTCCTGGTGTAATGGGTCTCCTTCCTGAAATAATCTCCAGTAGGACAACTCCAAATGCATAGATATCAATCTTCTCATTGACCTTCCCGTATGAAAAATATTCGGGTGCCATGTACCTGTACGAGGGTAGTTAGTTTGTTAACCGCTACAGATTTGGCGTTAGCTAATATAACAGCAAACCAAAGCCCAAAGGCTGATACAGACCCGAAAGTTCCAGTGATGTCAGTACATGTTAGGTGGGGAGTCGAAGCTGACACTCGCTTTGCTAACCCAAAATCACACAGCTGAAATTTCCAAAAGGCAATGATGTCACAACCAGAATTAACATTGACAACTGGTGTTACTAATGGTTGTTACAATGCATCACTGCTTACATATCAAGTCAAGCTAACTAATTAACCTACATGCCTCACATTTTTTTTCCTTAATTAAAAAAATATTATTTGCTACATAGATCTAGATTGTGGGATGCATGAATTTGTGTCCTACTTATAGCTCCAGGTATTTGCAAACTTAATTTGAAAATTTACCCGTGCCCCAAAATCCTCTGAAAGGAGGATATTTGAAGACTTCACATCTCCATGGATCACAGATTGGGTAACACCGCCAAGATGGAGAAATTCAAGTGCTCTTGCAATGTCGATTGCTATCTGAATTCTCCTCTCCCAGATAAGAAAATCCGTGCCATCATTCTTCCCTGAAATCAATGGCAGTTACAAATAAGAGGCCAGATCAAAAAAGTTAATGACGACGAGATGGTTTACATCTTGACGCTTACCATGAAGTGCTTTGTCCAAGCTCCCTTGGGGCATGTAATCATATGCCAACACAAGATTGTAGTTCTCGAAGCTGAACCCCCTCAGCGCTACAATGTTCTCATGTTGCAAGCTGGTTACAATCTCAATCTCCGTAACAAACTCATGTATTGCATCAACTGAGGGTTTCAGAATCTTTATGGCAGAAAATGTTCCGTCATCAAGTTGTGCCTTGAAAACTCGGCTAGTTCCACCCTTCCCAATTAACATATCTGCATCACCATGAAAGAAAGCTAAGCTTTTTTTTCATTTGTAAAAAGGAAAATGTACAACAAAGTAACGCTGCTGTGTGGGAATTACCAGGTGAGTAGTTGGCCGTTGCAAGTTTCAGTTCTTCATAACTAAACAACCTACAAACTGAAGAATACTTCTCTTGAAGAGATTCCATTTCACTGGGAGGCCATGCTACATCATAGAAAGCGAAAGAGAACATCGATTCTGGCTCAACAGCTGTAGTTGATTCAGTTTCAGAATCACATCTCAACCTTGGGCTTGCATCCGATTTCAATGACTTGCCATCTGGGTGCACTGAAGTGTATCGGCTTGGAAGTCTCATCGCCCATTGAACCATTGAGATTTTTGCCCATTCAAAAGATGAGCTTCTATGATGTCTAAAGATTCTTCTAGGAAGGTGACAGCGATCAGATCTTCCTTCTATCATCCGCCTTAGTGACATTGGAGAACTTGAGGGTGTTTCAGCATTTAGTGCATTGTATTTCGGTGAGTCCTCAGCTTCCGTGGATACAGTAGAAGAACTCCGTTCAGTGGCAGCCATGCTAACTGAGCCATCCTTCTTACTAGGTGATGTCTCTGAGTTCAGATTGATATCACTGGAGAAACTACTGCTATGCCTGATCATACCCCTTATGCCAACAGAACGTTTGGATCCCCCAGAACTCCTACCGGGTCGTCCACTCCTCGGCAGCCGGCAGAACAGATCACCATCTCCTTCGAGTGACGGATTGGCTGGTTTATCATCTTTTTGACTCGCATTTGAACGCTTAGAATCACCGGTACTCCTGACTGAATGTCCATTCCTGGGGGGCAATAAGCAATATAGCTCCCCGGCCCCTTCGGATGGAAGATCAACTGAATCATGGTCTTGCCTACTAGATGTGCTTGCAACAGAATCGCTACTTCTCCCAGGAAGCACACAGTACAGCACACTGGCACCCTTACCTGGAAGCTCTGCAATCTCATCTCTCTGTTCGACAATTGGCTCCTCAGCCTTGCTACTAGACAGATCTGCTTCAATCTCGACCTGATCCGTTGACAAATCCGCAGGGACCACGCTAGAGACCAGCTGTTCGTCTTTGATGGTGTCCTCCAATTCACTTCCCTTGGTGCCAGCATCACGCGTGGTGTCACCTTCACCACCATCTTTAGGTTCTTGTAAACATAGCGTGCCTCCTTTAGCCTGACGGGGTTGGAAGGGCACTACACAATACATCTCATCATCACCACACGGAAGAACTTCAGCTGAGACCTTGCCTGAATGGGCACTCGATTCTCTCCGGAACTCGATCTTGCCATTGCTCACGGCGAGGACCGCACACTTTGCGGGCAGCTTCTTTGCGCAGTACTTTGCAACTGAATGCGACGACCTGGAGGAGAATGCAAAGACCATTTACAACAGGGCATTCCGTGGAGGTAATGATAGAGTGAGAAAAGCTTATAGTGGAAAGCACTGAGCATCCAATGCTGGTGGCACTTCACTCACGAAATCGCACGCCTCTTCTTGGCGACGCCGAGGACAACCTTGGCGGCCCCAAACAGGCTGACCTCACGAACTAGCGCCTTGCGCACTGACGAGTCCTTGCAAATCTTCAGCTTTAGATTGATCTGCGCAGCACGCACGCACCAGGATAAGTTAACTTACGGAGTAGTGCTAAGCAAGAACTTTCAGGCGAATTCACCGCCGCAGCGACAAAGCCACGGGAGAATGGGAGCAAAGGACTTCAATCTTGTAGTACAGAAACAAAAGCCAACTCGTACTAGGTCGTAGAAGGCAGTCCATAAATGAAGTGAAATTGCATCTTTTTTGCACGATATATAAATGTAAAAAGTCACGGCAAATATTGAGATTGTGACAAAAATTAACAAATCGAACGCGCGCGTGGAACGAGTATCCGTTAGTCAATCAAGCACAAAATGAACCTAAAATTGTGCGTTTTGACATGAAAAATACGGAGGAATTGCATCAAACGAATTTGGGGTAAAAAACGAATCTTTCAAGAGTCAGTACACAACAGTCCCAAAAGGTGAGGATAGGAGAGGAAGAAGACTTGGCATGTGGGCAAGGCACTGGCGAGCAAGCAAGCAATGGAATCAAGAGAGGGAGGGAGGCAAGGCGAACAGAGAGAGAGAGAGAGAGAGAGAGAGAGAGAGAGAGAGAGCAGCGACCTGCTTGAGGTTGCAGAAGCCCTCGTAGACGGCGAGCATGGCCTCGAAGTCGACCGCGGCGGCGGCTTCCGCGGCGGACGCCAGCACGACGTGGACAGCGACGACGCGGTCCAAGGGCGCGGCCACATTGACGAGCACCCAGGTGAGCAGCGCCCGGCTCTCGGCAGCGTCCGCGCGCACGCCGACCACCACCGTCCTCCCCTCCGCCTCCGCCTCCGGCGCCTTCCCCGAGCACCCCGCCTCCTGCTGGACGTCCGCCGCCGCGGCGGCGTCCATAGCCTCGGCCGCCCCGCGGGCGACCCTTGCTCCTCCTCCCGCTGCTGCTGCTGCGGCGGTGGTGATGGCTTCTTCTTCCTGGACGACGACACCTTCATCTGTGCTGTGTGGCGTCGCTCGGCGACTCACAGAGTCACAGGGCGGTGGTGGTGGCTGGGGAGGACGTGCGCGGCGACCATGGGCACCGCGGTGGCCGGGACCCGTGGTCTTGTCTCGTGGCTCGGGCGCAGCGGGGCCTGTTCCGTTGGACCAGCGCTCCTGCTTGGGTTGGCAACCGTCGCCTGCCCACCTGCCTTGGTCCTCCCTCCACCTCGCCGCGCGCGCCCTCTTGTTCCGTTGCTCGCTCGTCGTTGCTCTCTCTCTCTCTCTCTCTCTCCTCGGCCTGGCCTGGGAGGTCGCGCCGGTTCGTGCCCGTTGCTGCCCGCCTCTCTCCTCTGGCTGACTGACTGGCTCTGCGGTTTCCCTCCCTCCCTCCCTCTCTCTCCTCCGTCTCGCTTTTGCTTGTGCTGCTGCGGTTTCTCTCTCCCACCATCTGGGTTCCTCCTAGTCCTAGTAGGTTGCCAGGCCAGCAACCGCTCTTTTCACACCGTTCCGTTGAGCATTTCGCTTGCCTGCCGCCCTTTTTTCCCCTCTTTTTCTTTATTCCTGTTTATCATTTTAGAATCCGAGTATTTACGTCAGGATTTTCTAACTTTTCCGCATGTCCTTTTGACGAGTAGTGGTGCACGTGGTGAAAAGGCGTGTGGGATTAGCGGGGTGCACGTAGTAGATTAAAGGCCGAGATTCCGACAGCAGTAAAGCCTGCGCCTGCGCCTGCGCCTTTTTTTTTTTGCCTCACTGTAATCCTGGATGCCTGCAGTCTATGAGACTGCGCGGGGCCGGGCTAATTATTACCGCCACAAACGCCTACCTGCCCTCACTGGATCGACATCGTTAACCATCTTCCAAGATGGTAATAATGCAGCGGTTAGGCATTGGTAATACTCCTGTGTGAGGTCAATGTGCTGATGACATGTGATGCCTCTCCTCTGCTGCTTGCTGCAATTCTGACAGGAAAAGTAGTCGTCTGTTTTGGTCAATTCTGACGGGTGGAGGAGTAAACCCGAAGCTAATGGCGACGAAAAGGTCGTAGCAGGTCAATGCTGGTCTCCGTTTGCCTTCTTTTATCGGATCGGATAAGCTAGCGCTAGCTCTGTTTGGAAGTGAGCAGGAAGGTCTGGTCTGGTGACTCTGGTCACCCCATCGATCCTGGCTGCATCTGCAACTTCTTCTTATATAGAAGATGGAATCTCAATCACAAATTTTGCATTGCTGCCTTCTCTTAGTAGAGAACGTACTACATCTCTTCATTTCGTACCTTTTTAATAAAAGAACAAAAATGAAGCAGCATATAGAAGATGGAATCAATCAGAAATTTTCTTAACTTTTTAAATGAAAAAAATGAAGCAGCAGAAGGACAAGGATGAGGAGCTCACATCTATTGACAAAGGAATCAACACGATAACACTGAGCTTCTAGACTGAAAACCTTGTGGAATAAAAGGACCTTCTGGACTAGTAAGAGCCTGTGTACTCAGAGAAGAAGAAGAGAAGAAGAAGAAGAAGAAGAAGAAGAAGAAGAAGAAGAAGAAGAAGAAGATTCAGCCCTTGAGCAACAAGCCGTTGAAAACAAAATAGAAACCTTATGTCACAAATTTAAGAATGGATTAGCAGCCTTGTCTGCTAAGTCATACTGATTGGTGATCAATTTAAAACCTGATTATAAAACCAGCAGAAATGGTCTACGGGACCGAATCATAATAATATCTCCAGACTTGCCTTGCCGTACCGTACAGCAAGTAGGGCACGCAATGCGAATTCCTCTTTCACGATTCAAGATAGAAAGAACAAAAGGGAAACTAATAAATACATACAGTAAGACCAACGTAGCTTGCTTGCTACTAGTACTACCTCCTATAGCTTCTAGAAAGAAAGAAATCGAGATGGCGACGTACAAGCCTCAAGCTGACCTTAAACGTTGAAATCAGAAGAAACAAAGTGTCAACTAGGAGCAGGCACAACTATCTACTGCCTACTAATAGTGTAGGAGCAAAATGTCATCAAGGAAGGACCAGTGGACCGCATGACCAATCAGATCAACTAACGGGAAGCATGCATTGCAAATGGTAACCACGAACTGCTTGCAAAATTTTAGCGGCTGAGCGGCCATAGCTACACCCAAACCACTTCCACTTTGCATTGCCTCTTTGTGTGAGTGTGACGGTGTGCCCATGATTTCGGGTCTGTTTGGTTAGGGGTCACTAAAGTTTAGTGACTAAATTTTAGTCACTTTAGTCCCTAAAATACCAAATACTTTGACTAATGTTTAGGGATCACTAAAGTTTAGTGGCTTTTAGTCGTAAAAGAGTAGCTAAAAGTGACTAAAGTGTACATAAGACATGTGTTTTAGTGGGTGAAGCTAAACATGAGGCCACTAAACTTTAGAAATCACTAAACTTTAGTGGGTTAAACCAAACATGCCCAAAGTCAAATTAGTCAAATTAATGTAGGCTAATAAGAGTTTTTTTATAGGCTAGACTAGCGAGAGTTAATGAGGTAGAAACAAAATGGCAAGGAGCACGTGAGAGAAACGGGAACTATGCTTTGCAACAGCGCCACCATGTGCCCCTGTGGGCGCGCGTGCCTAGAAGTAAAACCACTTGTCGGTGCATGCATGCATACGTGTTTATGGTGTGCCCACGAACTACCACTGAAATACGTTCACTCTCTCTATATAATACTGGTACTACTAGCTGCTCAAATTGTGCGTCCACTGTCACGTCTAAATGGCCCGGGCCAGTAGTGTTTAACGAAAAGGACATATGCATGTACAGGCACTTAATTATTTTTTTAACTGTTAGTTTGAGTTTGGCCGGATGGACTATAACCCGGATGGCTATACCGAATTAATTAAGGGTCTGTTTGGATTTTGAGTCTAAATTAAACGTTAGTTGGTGAATGTTAAAGATTAAAATTTTATACCATTTTAACTCATTTATTTGGTTTAAAGTTTTTGTAAGGTTAGTGAATTTTAGATAGTATTTTAGACCTCAGAACCTCAAGAGCCTCGAGGTAAATTGACACGATTAGCAGAGTTATAGGGTTTGCCTGTACAGTGTTGTAGCAATTAGGATCAGACGGTCAAGGCTATTTTTTTCCCCTAGGCATAGCATATAGTGACATCATATAGCCACTAAAATATGTTGGTCTTCTCTTTTTTTTTTTTGGTTAGATGCGTGCTTCTTTAGACAGAGGCCAGAAGTGCTTTTATTTGTAGATTTCATATCAACATCATGACATAATATTATTTTATATAAAAAAAGATCAATCTATATGTAGGGGCGCACAATTGTGGGTTCTGGCGATGTGAATTTAATTTGTTGCCAAATGTTAAGTTAGAAATCGTTCACAATGTGCGTGACAATCTCGAAAGCCTTCTTGAGGGCAAGCCTTTTTAATTCGTGTGAATTAAGTGATTAGCTAACCGCCGTTTCGTTCATTCACATTCTTAGCCAAGAATAGGCAAACGGTGCACGTAATCGCTGGATCGGACGGGCCTTTATTACTGTACTTATATTGTTGCAATCAGTTGCACGTTAGGGCTTGGGAAATTGACAAAGCTTGTTCAATTATGGCGTACAAGCTTAGCCCTAATTATATTGCCCACACGCTAACACACACTTATGTGCATATATCTACCGCACTCTAGCTAAGTTAATTAGTTTGTTCAATTAATTGCACTGCTTTCTCCGTCTATATATAGATAAATCAACTTTCACAGAACTCTGTACCAACTTTATATAAAAAATATCAGCATTCATTACAACAATAAGTATAGTATGTATGAAAATATATTTCACGGTGTATTGTATAATAGTATTAATTTTGTGCCATATATATTAGTGTTTTTTTACAATACGTGAGTGAACTTATAAAGTTTTACCTACAACTTGCTAATAAAGTTACACATGCACGGAGGGAGGGACCTTGCGTGCTTAAACTAGCTAATTTGAATACCACTTCAACTTCTACTTGTGTTCAATTCAGCAAAGCTAATTAGCTAGTATGGTTCATGCATGCAGTAAGAAGAAGTTTACATTTTTCACCCTTGATGACTAGGAGCACGTACACCGAACGGCTGTAAGTGAGGTCTGAAGTCTGAACACGTGTGTACAGTACATGTGTGCAAGGAGGACTAGTTCTGGTCAACCTTTCCTTCTCTGCCAAGTCACCACCAGTGGTTTTGGTTTGTTACAGCACCTTGAAACAAAAGACGTACAAGTTTTGCAAAAAGAAGAGAGAGAAGGGGATCTAAAATGGACCGTACTGTATAAGTATTTATTTATCTTTTCAATTTATTATTATGGAGATATGGAAAAAGAAAAAAAAACAAACTAGTAGCCCAACTGATCGGTAGCAGGCTGCAGTGCAACCGTCCACGTCATCAAATGTAAAATACTCAATTTTTTTTGTTAACCCACTAATCCACCTGATTTTATGAGGCTGGCGTACGGCGGCGGATAGCAAAGGCAAAGCCCATTGCGAATGGGAGGAATGGGTGGCGATAGCGATGGCCAACGGCGACTGCACAGTGGGGCCATGCCATCCAGCAGCAGAAGCTCATGAGGTCAGACAAACGGGAAACAACAAATGCAAGTAATGGAGTACTACGACTCGTAATTAAGCACTATACCAAATCTGTGTGCCCACAGTCTAGTCTATGTGACACTGGTCCATCCAATTTATTTCCTACTCCTATATTAATTCAGTGAAGAAGATCACCTACCCTATGAATATGTATGAATATGTAGCCTATCTGTTTCAGTTTAACTGCATTGTATTGACACTGGTCTATCCAATTTATTTCCTACTCCTATCTGTAGCTATATATATAAAGAGAGATCTAGGTTCATCGTTTAGTGTTTGTTAGACCAGTCTTAATGGAGAGCTGCACCTCCCAGTTTCCAAGACTTTAAAATTGATCATAAAATAGTTTTCCCTCTCAATACATAATTTCATAGCACAATTTTAACATGTCTTTAGTCACTTGTATATCCCACCTCTCTCTCTCCTTTCCTTTCTTCGCCACTCTCCCTTGCGATTCTTTTCTCCCGACTCTGCTGTTGCGATGGTTGAACGCCTCGCGATTCTTTTTTTCCGGACTCTGTCGCGCCATGGGGACGGAGGCAGCAGCGAAGCTCCTGCTCGCCCCCGCACCCTGCGCAGCGAAGCTCTCGCTCGCCCCCGCACCCTGGCCGGCGTCGGCCGCAGCGGAGCTCCCGCTCGCCCCGCGCCACGGCCGGAGGAGCCCGCAGCGGAGTCCCGCTCGCGCCCGCGTCCGTCTCCGCCTGCAACAGCCACCTCCTCCTCGTCGTCCGGTACCAGCAGCAGCGACGACGCACGGAGGAGCTCACGCACGCGACGGCGCTCACCCGCAGCAGAGTCGCCTGCGACGGCCTTGCTCGCGCCCCGCGACCGCCCGCGCAACGGACGGCCTCGCTCCGTCGCTCGCGCGGCGGAGGCGCTCGCCCACAGCTGGAGTCCTCTCGTGGCCTGCGGATGAAACGCGTTTGGCTCTCAACGTGAGTTTCGATCTAGTTTCAACACCGTAGTTTCACGGTGTTGAAAACGCTGCCCAGCTAGTGTTCTTTCGTTTCATAAAAAAAAAAGCTAAATCTGCTAACATGATATCCTAATAAATATGTATGACATTTCCTATGAAACCCCATTGAGACTGACGTTAGAATCTTTTTTTCTTTTGTAGATGAACATGATGAGGAAATCATAATATGAGTTTGGCATAATATGAGAAATCGAGAATTACACCTTTTTAGGACGTTGACAAGTGTAGTAGGGGAAATCTCTCTCGGCTTGTATATCCGACCGACAGGGCTATATGCAGCGTCCATCTATCTGATGGGGGACCATAGTGTTTTTTTTTCTTTTCCTCAAAGCTAGAAGGGATCAGCTGGCATGCTCCGTTCGATGGCTAGGTAGGCCTTGTGGCCAAAGATACAAATGATAAATCCACGTTTCGTGTAGTACCCATACCGCCACACGCTGACAACTTGACAAGCACCTTTCCGCGGTACTCTACGCGACTACGCCGTGCTATTTCTGTTGGCGAGTTTCAGCCGCCGACCGTGCAGTATGTTGTACCAGTACCTATATATGCTACCACTGGTTACTTCACTGTACGTACGGAGTACCACAACAACATATGGAGCTACAGCTACCACTAGCACTGTACATACTGTGCATGGTTTAAGTTGTTTGCCCTGCAAAATGCACGGTATAAATAGAGGCGATCGAGTACCAGAATAATTTTTTTTATATATGGAGTTAATAAAAGGAAAAAGTTACATCATGTCATTGTTTTTCTTTTATAATAAATCAATAAATCAGTATAAGTTAAATTTTGATGAAACAAACGTACCCTAATGTATATGTACTGTATGTACTCAGGTGTGAGCACGTGTGTAGCAGAGATGATTGGTCGTTCGTCTGGTCAATCTTTTGTTATCTGCCAAGTGAGAGGTGGAGAAAAAATCATGCTAGTCACTATTACCACAGTAAATTATCCGTACCATCTGGTCAGATAACAAATAAATGAAAGGAGAGTCGTGTATGAACTCTGAAATGAAAAAAAGAAAAAGTCCACTGATTTGTCGGGTGTGTTGAGTACTTGCGGGCGGCGGCTAGCTAGCTCCCAACTTCCCAAGCCAAGCAAAGCAGCCAACGGGCAACGGCAAGCAGCCAAGCGCCCAGGCCCAACTGCATGCTGGGTGCCTGGGTGCACGCACGAGATCATATGCTTGCGGGTTTGAGTTTTTTCTTTTCTTTCACTTCCTGTGTGTTTATATTTGTTCAGCTGATTGTTTTTTAACTGATAAGTTGAGTAATTTTTATTTTTAACTGTTTTGCCGTTTTGCTGATCACCTGTTTGTGACTATTGTATTTGTAGCGGTAGCGGCACTCGGCAGCCGCTGGTACACTGAGGAGTGAGGAGACGCAGCTGAACTACTGCCCCAGGGCTCTCTTGTTCTCATCTACAATAGGTGTCGTGTCAAAACTGTGTAGTACGGAGTAAGCGGTAATGGCAGATCAGCTGGATGGACACCATGCGTGCAAGGAGAAAGAAAGGTGAGGAGGGCTTTCGTTTTTTCCTCGGCCTTTACAGCCCTGCAGAACTAAAAGCCGTCGACCTCAACTCCTTTGAGATGGATCCTGGGCCATCCTTCGGCGGCGGCTACTGCTCCTGTGCTGCGATGAGAAGAGGGGTGCAGTCTGCAGTACAGTAGAAAAGATGAAAAGATATGCTGCCTGGACAGTGATATATATGGTAACTTTTAGACTTTTAAGAGTTCAATCTTGCTTTTGCCAAGCATTGTGAATTTCTGATCGTCATCATCAGTGGATAAGTGAATTTCTAGTTTTCTACACGGTCAAAGGCAATGACGATGCAGCAAGCATACTAGACGAGTCCGGCTGATCGATCGGGGGGCAGCAGTGCAAACGCATGCCCAGCGACTTTTCCTCGCTGACTGAACTCAGCATGCGTGGATCCATCGGCCGGCGCTGCGCTGCGCTGCCTGCCGCTCGTGCTCTGATTGACCGATCTAGACGCAGCATGGCGTGGATCCGATCCTGACAGTGACAGCCCAGCAGTCCAGTCCTGTGTGATTCTCTCATTCAGCAGAGCAGAGCATGGCAATGCTGCCATTGCCAGCCAGTCAGCCAGCCAAGTAGACTGACAGACATGCAAGATTCATCAACTTGGCTGACAGATTCTTCGTCTCTTTGTTTCTCGTCATTTGATTTGATTTCCGTCGTCCCACCCATGGCACAAATAGTGTGTTCCCACACCACACGTGATGCTAGCTACTAGCTCCGTACTACTAGTAAGTAGGAGTAGCGATTAGTTGAGGCACAGCTAGATGGCATGGGTTTATTAATTAGTTAGCAGGAGTGATCCCAGCTGAACATGCATGCGTGCAGAAACGAAACGAAACGAAACGAAATGCAGCAGCAGCAGCAGGCAGGGCCGCCGGCATGCGGTCGACAAGCACAACATGGCCAGCACTGCACTGCACATCTCAGCTGCTGCAGTGCCGAACCACATCCAGAGATTTGTAGTACATCCATGTATGGTTCCCTGCATTTCATTCCCTGGCAGGCCTCTCCATCCAATCCAAGCAAGATCAAATGACGCTACAGGATACTCTAGTACGTATCGTTCAAGCTTAATTGTGGCAAAAACACATTTCAGTAATGTCTCTGCCAGAAAGAATTAGGCATGGAGCATCTTTCTCGTCGGAACAACGTACTGTATCTTGGTTTCTCTAATGGACCCAACTCTGTGACACTAGTTATCTCTATCGGTATAAGAAAATCTACACTTTTTTCTATAAACATAACATTTACATGATAATACTCATTTGGTGTCCAAAAAAATACACTTTTTTTTAATAAATTCGGTTAAACTTTAAAGAATTTAAATTTAAAACAATTCTAAAAATTGATTTATTTAAGGAATATAACAGGCCACTGGAACCGTACGTTGTAGTGTCTGAATAGCGTACGAGTCGGTGGCGTGTCGATCGGGTAGGACGTGCAGCGTCCGTCATGCTGAAATATATATAGACAATCCTGATGGTGATGGGCATTCTGAATCCAAGTAATTAATCACCAGTGCCTATGCATTTCGTTAAAATTAGGTAACGCGCGTGCATCGATCGATCGCTACAGTACAAGGAAGTAAGGCCCGGCTCAGCATGCAGCAGGTTAACCAACCCGTGTGGCAGCAACCAGCAGTCCAGCACGCAGCTACTACTGAATTATTATATTACTGTAGCTTTACAACTAGTACTCCTACTACATGACATGTGGTGGATCAGCTGAAATCTCTCTCTCTCTCTCGTTCTGACCGGCAGCAGGTCGTATAATAATCTTGTTGATTGATGTATCCATGATAACAGTAGTTAACTAATGTCCTAGTAGGCACCAAAAGACGACGGTGGCGACCCCCACCCACAATCTACACAAATACTCCCAAAAAACAAATGTAATATTTCTGAATTTGGAGTTGGACAAACCTTAGATGGAGTTGACTAAAGTCATAGGAAATATTAATAGACCAGTTTTGAGTGGAGTTTCATGTGTATTTTATTTGCATAGAACACAATGACATTCTTTTGGAGATACTACGACACATCAACAATTTTTTGACAACTTAGGTTAATTACGATTACGAAGAGAAGATAGAGAGAGTTTTATCTAGATGAAAACTCATATTATAGTTATCAACACAAAAACTGAGATGGTAATTTGGATAACTATCATCTTGTTTGCTTGTTTAATTTTATCAGTCCGAATTATCGGTTATGATATAATATTTTTTTATCTCACTATAAAATAGTCACAGATAGTATCAGCTGACTTATCAGCTACGAAAACGATCAACCGAATAGACCGTATATATAAGAAACTCTAATACTAATACCGACCTCATAACATTTATAACTCATAAATCTAGTTCTTGGTGACATGTCTTTAAATTTCCTTTCTGTGGCCGTGTGACGGCATATGTATAGACAGCTACTATTAGACTATCTCTTCTGTCCACATTTAATATTTTGTTTGACCTAATTTGTCATGTACTCCTATATACGTATGTGCATATAAATACGTACTCCGTAGACCGACATGTGAACGAACCAGGAAAGCGAAATTAAAAAATCTCTACCCATGGACGAATGGATCCCTCTAGACCCGCGTCACGCTCCTGCTCCTGCTCCTGGACTAGCTCCTTCAACATCTAGGCTGCTGCTTCGTATTTTCCCGATAGGAAAGCCGTGCCACGGCCCAGAGGCTCTCGGCCTATTGGTGCTAGGGAACGCCGCGGCCAGCGTCTGCCCATCTGGCTTACTGGGCTTGTTGCGGACCGAGCGCCCCCCGCCCACCAGGCGATGAACAACGAACCCACAGGCCGGTCCGCTAGTGCGGAGGATTTCGTTGGGTTGGGCCGGTGCTGGGAGTGCCTGCTGGAGGATTTCCTTGTTAGTTGGGCTCGGCCTGGGTGTTCGGGTTACCCAATTTGTTCGGGTCGAGTAATTCGGATAATTCAAAATTCGGGTAATGAAAACTGCTACCCGAAATTAATCTCGAAAAAACACTACCTGTAATTTCGGGTACTCAATAATTCGGGTTCGGGTCCGGGTATTACCCGATATAACCGATTTTACATAAATCAACAAATTAGATAAAAATTTAGTAGTAATTTATACATAATTTTAGCATCAAATGTATAGAATTTCAACAACAATTTATAGATAATAATATATTATAGTCATGTGTTCAAGAAGAGAGAATTATATTTTAATAAAGTGATAAGTTCAAGTGTTCAACTAATAATACATGGTAAATTTAAAGACATATACAAAACTTTGGGTAGTTCGGGTAGTTTGGGTACCGGAAGATACTACCCGAATTACCCAAACTAATTTCGGGTAATCAAAATCACTATCCGAATTTAAGATCGGGTCCTCGTGTTCGGGTAATTCAGGTCCGGGTTCAAGTAATTCGGGTTCGGGTAATTGGTATCGGGTATTTTACCCGGGCTTAGTTGGGCTGCTTCGCCACATTATTCCATTTCCACCACAAATGGACATGATAAACACTGTCAAACACGTCCTCGTCACATGGCCCACCGCAGTTGGCAGCCAGCAGTGACCATCTCTGGCCAGGATAAACTCGACTCTGAGATGCTGATCAAATGGTTACTTTTCGTGGCAAATCCAATGTCTAGCGACTTTCTCCGTCCCAAATTAAAGTTTTTAAGTCACTATATTTATATAAAATATATATAACATTTGTGTCTCTAAATAAATTTATTAAAAAACTAGATAAAAAATCTATCTAATTATATCAATTATATATTATAACTATTAATAAATATATATATATATAATTAATTTAAATTTTTTCTCAAAAAACAAATATTTTAAGACGGAGGGAGTATTTCTTTTTTGTTTTTAATAATGGAAAACATGCGGTTTTCAAGAATTATATCATGTTTATTACGTACAATTCGCACCGCAACGTCCAGATCGAATTTCTTGTTCTCAGATTATCATGGCGACACACTGACACTGACACTGACACTTACACTCGCGACACGTTCCCTCCCCAAATCCGAGCAGCATCTTCCCCGGCAGGCAACCATCCCTCATCCGGTTTCTGCTGCACTCGTGCTCCAGTCCACGCCATGGCTTCCCACACCACTCTCCTGCCGCTCTTCCTCTTCCTCCTCGTAGCTCCCCCCGCGCTCGCCACCACCGGCACCATCGTCTTCACCACGCTGGGCCGGAGCCGCTACGCCTTCGACATCTTCGCGCTCCCGCTCGCCCCGCTCTCCGCTGCCTCCCCATCCGCCTCCTCCGCGGAGCTCCGTCTCACAGACGGCGCCTCCGTCAACTACAACGGCAACTTCGCGCCCTCCTCCTCCTCGCTCCTCTTCGTCTCCGAGCGCAACGGCTCGCTCAACCTCTACCTAACCCGGGTCTCCCTATCCGCCTCCTCCGCCCACCGCCGCGAGGCGCTGGAGGATGAGGAGGACGACTCGCCGCCCGTGCCGCTGCTCCCGTGGGACCCCATCGCGCTCAAGGACCGGCCCTCGCTGACCCCCGACGGCGCCCACCTGGTGTACGTCTCCACGGCGGAGCCTGCGGGGGCCCCGCGCCAGAGCTGGGCGGCCGTGTACTCGACGAACCTAGCGTCCGGGGCCACGCGTCGCCTCACCCCGCGCGGCGTCGCCGACTTCAGCCCCGCCGTGTCGCCGTCCGGGGACTGGACCGCCGCCGCGTCGCCCGGCCCGCGTGGCTGGGCCGGCGAGGTGGAGGACCTCCGCACCGACATCTACGTCTTCCGGACCTCCGATGGGTCGCGGCGGGCGCTGGCCGTTCCGGACGCCGGGTGGCCGACCTGGGCCGACGACAGCACCGTCTTCTTCCACCGCCGGGACGGCGACGGCTGGTACGGCGTGTACCGCGCCAGGCTCTCCTTCACGGACCACGACGACGGCGCCGGGGTGTCCGTCGCGTCCGTCGTCGACCGGATCACTCCGCCGGGGTTCCACGCGTTCACCCCCGCCGCGTCGCCCGGCGCGCCAGGGCTCGTGGCCGCGGCCACCAGGCGCCCGGGCTCCGATTACCGCCATATCGAGGTCATCGACGTGTCCAGCGGCGGCGGCGGTGCCAACGCCGCTTACTTCGAGGTAACCAAGCCCGTGGCGCCGCGCGCGCACCACTTCAACCCGTTCATCTCGCCCGACGGCGCGCGCGTCGGGTACCACCGGTGCCGGGGCAGCGGGAACGGGGACTCGCCGCTGCTGCTCGAGAGCATCAAGAGCCCCGCGCCGGACACGTTCTCGCTCTTCAGGATCGACGGGTCGTTCCCCTCGTTCTCGCACGACGGCAAGAGGATCGCCTTCGTCGGGCTGCCGGGGCTGTTCGTTGTCAACTCCGACGGCTCCGGCGGCCGCCGGCAGGTCTTCTCGGGCAACGCGTTCCCCACGACATGGGATTGGAAGAGGAAAGGGGTCGTCTACACCAGCGTCGGACCAGACTTCGCGAGCGAGAGCACCGAGGTGGACGTGGTCGCCGTGTCGCTTGGCGACGGCGACGACGACCCCAACGTCTCGATCAAGAAGCTCACCGTAGGTGGCGAGAACAACGCGTTCCCGTCCCCCTCGCCGGACGGCAAGTGGGTGGTGTTTCGGTCCGGGAGGTCCGGGCACAAGAACCTCTACATCATGGACGCGGAGGACGGTGAGGCCGGTGGCATCCAACGCCTCACCGAGGGACCCTGGTCCGACACCATGTGCAACTGGTCCCCCGACGGCGAGTGGATCGCGTTCGCCTCCGACCGGCACAACCCGGGCGGTGGCAGCTTCGCCATCTACATGGTGCACCCGAACGGCACCGGCCTGCGGAGGGTGGTGCACAGCGCCGACGGCGGCCGGACCAACCACCCCTGGTTCAGCCCGGACTCCAAGACGCTTGTGTTCACGTCGGACTACGCCGCCGTGTCCGCGGAGCCCATCTCCAACCCGCACCACTACCAGCCCTACGGCGAGATCTTCACCGTCAACATCGACGGGTCCGGCATCCGCCGGCTCACGCACAACTCCTTCGAGGACGGGACGCCGTCGTGGACGCCATACTACCTGAAACCTGAGGACGTCGGCGAGACGCTGCAGGCTTCCGGGACCTGCGCGTTCGAGGATTGCCACTGGCTCAACATTGCTGCCCAGCCTGATGGCCTCATGTGTGGCAAGCACGCCTAGTTTGAGTATCTGTACTGTATGCCTGTATGTATATAACGGCGACCATCTTGCACACCACTGATATGAATAAGGTCATGTACAGTGATGCCAAGTTTAGGGCAAAGATACACCAAATTTCACATACTTATGATGATGCTTACTGGCCAGTTTTATGGTTCGCAGTGTATTGGCTCATGTTTGTATGTAAAGTGCAAGTAGCATGTAGGGCACAGAATGGGAAGAACCAGCTGAATTTTATTAAGAAAAAACAAAATTGAATCTATTAGATATCGCACAGCTCTAATTTTACAATGATGCACGCAGCACATATATATGATATACTGTACCTCACAGTGAAGTAAAAAATCGCTCACCGACGCACCTCTACAGATGATCTAACAAATGACCTCCTCCACCATACCTGGAAAGCTATGCTGAGATTAGGGCATTCTGTGCCTCTAGATGCAAAGCACTGAAACCATTCTATGAATAAGCTTTGCTGTTGGTGAAGTGGAAGGGTGAGCAGGCCTTGCCCCAGGTTCTCCTCCAGGATTCTCACATCTAGCCCCTTGGAGCACCTTTGGAGCCAGCCGAAGTCCAAGAGCATTGGCCTGAACCATCCGTGGAACAATTGGCTCCTCGTGTCGCTGGGGCACTGGATTCTTCCTTTCCCCAGAGCCATGAACACGTTCGCTGATATCCGGCTAAGCTCGTATCTGAACATTGGCGATGCTTGCTCATGCATTCTGATGAGTTCGTCTTGCCTAGCCCACAACTCAACATATTCTTCTGCCATATCATTGTTTAAAAGGACGTCAAAGAGCCAATTGAGATTCTCAGTTTGCTTACTGATCTTTTCAATCATAGGCCTGCTATCTGAAGTTTTCATATCTTGGCCCGCATCCTCGACTGCCTCGGAGTCTTCCATGAAAAGTTCCACCAGTGAACTCAAACAGGAACGACAGATTTGATAGAGGCCCTCTTTGTTTAACCCGGACAAGTCCTTATGATAGACTGAGCTTTTGCTTAGGAGACCCCTGACCAAAGATTGCATCTCTTTTCTTGCACCGTTGTTGGTTCCGCTGGTGATAGATTCAACGAGCTGCACTGTCAAGTCTTCTGAGCCGCCTGTGCATTGTTGCTGTAATCTTGCCAGCACATCTTTACATACTGATTCATCAAAAGTGCATCTAGCAAAAACATGTTTCAGCTTCTCTTCCTCATTCTCATTCCATGGAACTGCTTCGATGTACTTCAAACATGATTCAATTCCTCTGTCAAACATAATAGAGGAGGAAACCTGTAATTGAGAAATCAACAGACACATAACAGACAGTCAGACTGTGTCCGGAAGCAGAAAACAGACAAGGAGAACTACAAATATAGAAAAAGTATACGTGTGTAGAAATAAAAAAATTATATGAGGTTGTCTGTAATTGACATTTCAGTATCTCACTTTCTCAATTGAAAATCAACAAGTCATTCTGAGAGATTGTGTATAAACAGTGCACAGAGCTGATGGCATCAATTAACGGACCGAACATGTGGCACCAAGCAAATGTATTTTGTCCAAAGTAGAAGTAAATAGACAAAGTAATCATTGCGGTGCAGATGAATTAACAGCCAGTTGTCAATCATAAAATTAAGACGAAGGAACCTATGCCACAAACATAAAAACCTGCTACTGCTAGTCTGCAACAATGTTACTTTTTTTGAGCTTTAATGGCTTCTTGTTGACATATATATTGTTACCTGATGTTCATACTGTTAACTATCCTAGCCCTACATACATAATAAATTTACTGATTCACAATCACACTTGAGTCTTGACGCAAAGGACCATAGATCCATAACAACAGCTACTTAGAGTGCAAGATACACCCTGGAATTATTCCTTTTAAAAAAAAATTATATCAACCATATATTCTTAAAAAAGCACTACTGAACAATGAATGTATTTTCCTGGTTGGATTTCTTTCCCAACTGTTCAATGGGAACAACTCGTGAACTATTAAGCCAGAATCTTCTTTTGCCATTACATCTAAGAAATATGAGGTTGACAATAAGCCTAAGGAGATAAACAATGAGCCCCTCTTACTCTTTCCCATGCCAATGTTTACCATGGACAGCCTCATCCATCCTCTGTCTACTCGAATACAGTGCAGCAGCAAGCTTATTGGCCGACTAATCACAGCCAGCAGAGAATCAAGATGAATTAGCATTCAGGAGCAGTGACCAAACCTAATTTAGCGTTTGGGTCAGCAAATAATTATTAAACCGTGTAGATTCAATAATCATGAAACTTCAATGGGCATGATTTCAGCAGACTCAGTAAGCTTCAGGTTTGTCTTGATACAGCATTTCTGTGGCCTTTATGCAGACAAGGAACTTGAGATTATTGAACGGTGTTTTTCTCTCACAACAAATCAGCATAAGCATTCAACATAAGCCAAACTTCAACGAAACGAACAGGGCCTTAAGAGCAGCGGTGGCAGATAAGCAGCATGGAAGGAAACCATTGGCTTAGTGTTTGAGATGGATCCCTGGAGCAGTTTGCCTGATGGAAAACAAGTGGTAGTGGCCAATCTGTGATGTAGATGCAATAACCGACACCGACAAAGTCAATTACTCGAAAACAATAGGTAAGTGCCTTTTCCAGTCCTAGGAACGCTGGTTACCATAACCTAAATGGAGTGAGGCCTACCATAAACACGACAGCTTCTTTTCTAGCAACTGGATAACATACACCATCAACTGAACTACTATTTTGACACGTCACATCGACAAATTAATTACTTGCTTACTAAAACAGCACATATTAATATTGTAGCAACTGTCTGCATAACACACATTGTGAGCACCAACTCAACAATGATTTTGACACGTCGAAGCAACAAATTCATTACTTGCTGACCAAACCACCACCTGCAGAATGTACACTCGGTTTTGGTTGCTGTGTGGGTCTAAAATAAAGTGCCCTGCACCTAATGATGGCGCAGATGCTAACAGATGAATTGGTAAACATGAACATCTAGGCGACAATCATACCTTGAATTCATGGCAACATAATCAGTTGATCAATCAAATTACTAAGCTGTGTAATCCTGAAATGTGACTGGTACCATGACTACTACTACCTGCTGAGTCACATCACAAGTTTGAACCGTACTCCTACTGTAGGGTGTCGGCAGAAACAAACAGAAGGGAAAGGAAACAAAGGGATGCATCTGACCTCCAGCACAGCGACCGCCCGTGACACGCCGGCCCTGGCGAGCCACCGCATGGCGTCGGGCTCGAACATGAGCTCCACCGCCTCCTTGAACGCCTCCAAGTTATCCACCCCATCCACCTCGACCCTCATGGAACCGCCGCCTCCCGCAGAGGCGTTCGGCACCATGCCAGCGAAGAACGCGCTGCTCCCGCACAGCACGGCGGAGTCGAGGTCCATGGCGACGCACCGGCCGTCCCGGCCCCTGAGGCACAGCCTCAGATCCAGTGCGTTATTCCCTCCCCCTTCCCGCTCCTCGCCGTCGTCGTCCTCCCGCACTGCCACGAACGGCGCTGCCTGCTCCCTCGGCGGGCCCTCCGCGTCCGCGTCCGCGTCCGCGTCCGCGACCGCGGGCGATCCCTCGGAGTCGATCGGGGACACGCGGCCTGGCGAGAGGATCCTGCGCGGGTCGATCAGCCCCGCCAGCTTCGACGACGGCGAGCTGTGGTGCGAGGACGGCGCCAGCGGGGACTTGGGCGGTGGCGGAGGCAGCTTCGGGACGGCGGCGCCAACCGCGGAGGACGGTGGGAGCGCGCGGCGGTGCTCGGGGCTGTCGGGAACGCCCGAGAACGAGCAGCACCAGCCGCGTGGGCGCGCCGCGGCGCGGCGGATGGTGTGTTGCGTCGACTCGGCCATGTGAGTGAGTGGTGGGGCACTGGGGCGGGGCAGCGGAGGGCGCGCCTAGGTAGGCGAGGATCTTCCCGCGCTCCTCCTCTGCTGGGATGGCGCTAGTAGGAGTTTGGGTCAGCATGGGGTGGAGGCGGCCCCTGCCATCGGAGGGAGGGAGAGGAGGCTTCCACTTCCAGGAGCAGAGCAGGCGAGCGAGAGTGTGACTGTGAGAGCACAGAGAAGCGAAGCGAAGGGGTGCCGCGGCGTGAAGCGAGGCGGGACCACGTGGCCCACAGGGAGGACGGGGAATAGAGGAGGGCGCATGCGCATCGCATCGGATGCCCGATGAGCAGCCGTGGCCCGTGGGGGGATCCTGATCCTCTGCGGTCACCGATTGGACCAGTGTGTGTGTCTGCATTGTCTTTGTCAACCTAAACCTATGGCTTTTTTTTTTAGAGAAAAGGGTTTTCCCTGCTTTTATATTTCAAAAAGCACACAAGTTCCAGCGTTTCAGGTTCTGTTTAAACGTTTACAGCCTTATAAAGCGCCTTAAAGCGACAAATCATTCACGGCAAACATGCCGGCGTTCTCTGAATTTTGCTCGATCACATCAGATTGCCCTCTGGTTGCACCTCTGAAGTCCAAATACAGCGCATCCGATTGATCCAACCTTGATGACGAATCCTCCCTCCTGTGCCAAGTCAGTTGGGGTAGAGATGTAGCTCTTTTGATCAGCTCCACGGCCACCATCTTCAGTCTTTCCTCGTTCTCTTTCTTCATCAACGGAACCCATCTCTCCAGCATTCTTGCAATCTTGAGTAAGATTTCCTTTTTGCCCTTCCAAACGCGTCCCTGAAAGCACATTTCATTGCGGAATTTCCATAAAGACCACATGACGGCTGCTGAAACAACGTTAGTTAATTCATGTTTTTTTCCAGACAGCCAAAAACGAGCTATTGATTCATAATTGCTTCCTAACTTCATCCCTAAACATTCAGAGATGTCCTGCCAAACCTAGCTGGCCACACAACATTCAAAAAACAGATGCCAGATTGATTCCAACTCACTACAGAATAAACAAGTATGATCCAGTAAAGTTTTTCTCTTAGCAAGGTTATCTCTAGTGAGTAGTCTGTTCTTTGATAAGAGCCAAAGGAAGAAGTGAACCCTTGGGGATATGTAACTTTCAGATGTAGTTCACAAAGGTAGGAGAAACTCCCCTGAAATTTACCACAGCATATAAAGAGCTCACAGTATACTTCCCAGAAGGGTTATAAGCCCACATTATAAAGTCCTCCTTAGTTGATAACTCAACAGTTTTAACTAAGTCCATCAACTCCCACCACATGTTCATCAGATGCTGTGAAACAGATCTCCTAAAAGTAAGTTTTAGGTTCAAACCATCCCACACCTCCTTCACTGAAGCACCATGTTGTTCATTAATAACATATAAAGGCCAATATATGATTGCCAAGCTAGTATTTCCTATCCATTGGTCTTCCCAGAATCTTATTTTTTGACCATTAACAATCTTCCAAAGAATACCAGACTTAGCTGCCTGCATAGCCCAGTTAACCCCTTTCCAAAAAGGAGATGTATTGAGCACAGAACAACACAACACATTTGGTCTTGATCTTCACAATTCCACAGTTAACCATGTTTAACCACTTGACCGACTCCACACGGGGCACCTCCAAATGATAGAACCCCAACCCTAGGCAAGCACTCCCCATGTAAGCAGCAGAGGGGTAAGTCTCCATCCATGCGTGGCAATCCTTCATATGGTGTCCAAACACATTGCAGATGAAGCAGATTTTTGGCTTTGTGCAGTTACCAACGAAGTGCACAGGTTCCCCGCAGTTGAAACTGTAAGGACCTGATTAGCCTAGAGGGGGTGAATAGGCCTGTTTAAAACACTTAGCAGCTTTCTGTTAGCACAGGGGTCGGCACTGCCGGGGTGGCCGACACTGCTGCTATCAGGGGCAGCACTGCTGGTCACCTGGACAGACCTGAGCACAATTCAAAATATAAAGAGAGAATAGAAATTGTGTTTGAATAGAAACCTTCCTAGAGGTGTAAGGAACCTCTAGCACCACTTGAAAGTGGTGGCAACACACCCACGGAGTAGATCGGGTTCAAACCCTAGAAATCACCTTGCAAACAATATATATCACAATAGAGAGACAATCACAAGGAGACACAAGATTTGACCCGTGGTTCAGCTCGCCACCAAAGCTTGCCTACGTCCACGTTGTTGAGGTGCGCCACACAAGGCTCAAGCTCGCCACAAAGGCTAGCTCTTTCCTCGGTCTCAAATCAAGAGAATGAACTCTTGAGATGAGGGGCAATGTATTAGCAAATTGGTGATGTTACAAACCTCCCTAGGCTGCCACACAAGTTGGCAAGCTCAAGGACAACACTTAGTCGGCTAGGAGCAAAGCTCCAAGAGTAACAAACTCAAACCGCCGGCCACCACGCAAACCAAATGCTTGTAGGAGTTGAAGATCCGAGGGAGAAACTTCTTCTCAAGCTTGGAGGCTCAATCTCTCAAGGAATGATTGGAAATCAATGGAGGAGAGTGGTTGAGCACCAAGCGAGAAGAGAGAGCAAGAACTCAATCTCTCAAGGAATGATTGGAAATCAATGGAGGAGAGTGGTTGAGCACCAAGGGAGAAGAGAGAGCAAGAAGAGAGCTTCTCTGTTTGTTTCACGAAGTGAGAAAGAGAGAATGACAGAACTAGCCGTTGGGGGAAAGTGAGGAGGTGTTAAATACCCCTTCACTGCCAACAGGCAGATCAAGTCGCGGGCCGGCACTGCCGGCCTAGCAGAAACAGCAAGAGTATGGATCTTGAATAGTTGGCTGATTTGCCTTCTATATATGTGGAGGTGTGATGTATTTGGATAGATATTGCATTTGGTTCACTTGTTGGCATGCGTGTTGAATCCCTCTTAATAGTACGACATACCTAACTCAATTTCAAAGTATAAAATGAATTTAAACTCCTTTGAGCTTGTTGTCATGCACTTTTGTAATTGGAGTGGACCGCCAACCTGTTCATCAATCTCCTTTCATTTAACCTGCTTGTCATACTTGTAAATTCTCATTAGTTCTCTAATTGCGTTGTCATGTCACCAAAACCCACTTAAGGCTTGATTGCACTTTCAGAAACATATGAGATGCTTGTACCTTGGGTCGATGATGAAAGGTGGGATCTCAGGACCACGACCCCCTTGGCCTCGTCCCTGTTGATTCTTCACGAGAGGTTTCGGACGCGGCGGTTGCTGTTGTTGCGCACGATTCGGCGGCTGCTGCTGACGGACTGCCTGCTGTTGAGCAGCAAGAGGTTGTTGATGTTGTGGTGGCGGTGCCCGAGCTGAACTCTGAAATTGACGCAATCCCTGTCCCTGCCACCTTGGTTGTTGTTGTGGAACCCTAGCCTGCCCGGGCGCCCCTTGATTGGGCTGAACAGCTCTCTGATTCCGGGGAGGGGGTGGACGTTGCGGCTCTAGTTGCCACACCCAGCGGCCTTCTTCCTCCATCTTGCGCTTAAGCACCTCTTTGTTGTTTGATCGAGCTTCACGCTGACACCAAATCTCACTAAATTTGATCCTCACCGGCTCTGTATCCAACCTCTCAAATTTCCTCACGGGGTATCAGTCGGTGTAGGAGAACGATCTCTTCTTCACCAAATCCTTCCGAATCCAGACGAGCTGCCCCGGATCCGTATCGGCGGTGGTGGGAGAGTTGGTGGACAGAACCCTAGGAACCCCAGCCGGCGGCGACGGCGGCGTGGAGTCAATGGCCCAGACTTGGCCAAAAAACTCCACAATGCTGTCGCCCACCTCGACCACCGCTGGACTCGGGGTCCTGCCTTGAAAGGACGAACCCACCCTCCTCTCGCTGTTGCGTGGGGCGCGCACCACGCTCTCCTGTCTCACGGACTTGCTCAGAGGTTGGGTGGACAGCCAGGGTGGATGCGGCCATGGCGGTGGGTCGGGTTCGCGGTTTCGTCGCGACGTGGAAGACGGGTCAACTTTCATCGTGTCCAAAATCCCAACCTAAACCTATGGCTGTGGGTTAGAAATTTATTCAGAACCCAAATCTCTTAAATAAAGAATCTTCGGAACGGGTGCGAATGGATTATTAAAGGATTTCAAAAGCAAATAAGAATAGTTTAGTTTATTATCCAAGAATCTGCGGAAAACAAAAGAGTAGTAGGAGTAGTTACTTGTTACTTGACCCAACGAATTCAATGGGCCGCATCGCATTTGTCGGCGGGCCTCAAATGCATCAGGCACAATGTGCGTGCAGGTCACATCACGGGCACACGGGAGACGAGAGAAGAGCAGCTCGGAGTAGCCACCCTGGTCCTGCACTCTGCTGGTCCACGCACGCTGCCGGCTCGGCTGGTTGCGACGAGTTACGACGCCTCATAGATAAGACAGCCAAAGCCAACCAACAAGTTGGCACCGGCAACGCCCATGCACTACAGTACAGTCAGTGCTGCTAGGACACAAATGACAAACCGATTTCCAAACTCGTTAACCCTTGCATGCATCACAGTAACAATAAAAACTACTCTTACAGTTACAGTGAACAAGTAGGGAGGAGAGTGAAGCATGGAGTATTGGAGCCTCTTGTTCATTGTTCAGATATATGGGCTCAACCATGGAGTATTAGAGCCTCTGATGAGTCTGACATACATACAGGTGACAGCGCTGACCCTCCAATGCTTAGCGCTGCGTCATATGAATTCTTTTCTTTAACTTAATTTAATCATATCATAGTAGTATGTGACAGGAAAACTACGAAAAATAATTGAGCAACACCAGTGAGAGTGTACGACAAAAAAAAAACAAAAAACCTTTGGCTTCGCCCGGGTTCGGACCGGAGAGTGAGAGAATACGACAAAAAAAAAACAAAATATAACCTTTGGCTTCGCCCGGGAGACCTTCAGCGTGTTAGACTGATGTGATAACCAACTACACCACGAAACCTTGCTGTTATGGAAGACACATATATTTACACCTGGCAGTAAACAGCTGCCGGCGCATCTCGACGCCCTGTCGGAAACAACTACTGCTGGATGTGGCTAATCAAAACGAGAGAACCACCTCCCACACCCACAGTTCCACGCAGCGCCACCCGACCGCTGCAGCGGCAGCATGCCTCACGGCAACAAACCAGCCTGCCCGGGGTATCGGGCAGGGAGACGGCGGCTGCGTGCCTCCAGTCCGTTCTTGCCCCAACCTCAGTCCTCAGGTACCTTATCTCTGGATCTCCTTTCTGGTCTCTAGTAAGAAATCTCCTCTTTAAAGAAAAATGATCCTTGGGAAATATGGCAGAGGATGCCGTGGTGAGTCCCTGAATGGATTCTTGTTTGCACCAACGTGTTTATGTTGGGCTCAATATTGGGCACCTTGGGCTTTCACACTTGGAGTTGATTCAATCTTCAGGTCTCTTGTCTTTCCCCGTAAAATGACTGAATTTTATTTCGTTACCTATGATCCTACAAAAGTATTGCACTACTTCTCATGTGGAGTTATCTTGCTAGATAATTAAGCAATAGATTAACCTATTTAAACTTTGGGTGCCATACAAAATGTCCTTGATGAAAATCATATTTCAATTTTTCTGATGATTTTAAAAGCGAGGTTTTCATAAGTACATGGTCAGAGATTCAGAACAAAAGAAGTAGAATCCTGAGCTTATGCCTACTCTGAGTTCTGTACATATGTACAGTCTTGTACTTCATTCCCTTCCTTTCTAAATCTCTGTTCATTTTTTTCTTTTAATATAAATCTCTACTTTGGGGCTTTGCCTGCTGTATTTATGGTTAAAAAACATAATGCTACTAAATCCTTTATCTTGTTTGGCCCAAGTCTCAGGCTATAATTGAAATACTACCTTACTTAATCATGTTTTGCAGCAACATACATCTACATTGAAAAGAAATTATTCTAATTTTCATATTTTATATATGTCATGAGATTTTTCATACAACAAATTTTGACATGAAGTGTATATATTTTTAAGGAGATGCTCACATGTCAATTCCAATCACAGTTATTTGAACCGGACCGGACCGGCGATTGGACCGGTAAAAGTCCAAACCAAAGACTATAACAGTCTGGTTGACTTAAAAGACCGTATGTGCAATCAAACCGTAAAAACCAGTTGAACCAGACGGGTTTTGTAAAAAAACCGGTGACCGGCCGGTTCCATGTGAACCAGGGCAATTTTTTAACTTAGCCAAAAATACCCTCTTGCAGTCAGGGAAACGTATCTGTCCAGGGGTATTATCGAAAAAGAGTACCAATGTGCGACTTAGGCCTACCGAGAGCGTGAGGGTTCCCTTCTTCGTTTCTGGGCGCATGACGGGCTGACGGCGCGGCTCTGCGCTCTGGCAGCGACGGCGGCGGCGCATCAAGCTGCTGCTGCGGGCGGGCGGGAACTGCCGACGGCGGCACGCTGATCCGTCGGCTGCAGGCGGGCGGGGCTGCCGGCTGTAGCTGGTGGCCGCTGAGGGAAGGCCAAGCCAGTGCAGGTGGCGGCGGCTACTCTGCTACTCTAATATGCTCCACGAGGACAACAACGTCTGTCTTAACATCTGTTTCGAAGAACGTGGCTATGGTGAGTTGCTCTGCTCTACGAGAAGCAATAACGTGGCCTTGGTGAGCTACTGAGTTTGAGTTTTCAAGTTTTGACATTTATGTTTTGTATATTAGCCTCTCTCTAAACCTGGTGAAACATTGAAGCTCTCTGTTCTTTTATCTTTTTGGGACTCTGCACTTCTATCTCATGTTGAATTATATTGATTTGGAGCATTTTGGATAAGTAAGATAATTAATGGTCATTTCTAATTTTTCTTTTTTTTTCTGTGTTCCAGAGCCATGGCTAGCATTGCAGCGGTTATATTTCATTAGACACAGGTTCTCTTTTTTACCAGGCTCTCTTGAAGCTATATTTATACACATATCTAACCTTCATAAGGTCCAAAATGCTCTTCTAACTACTCTTATTCTTTGGTATATTCTGAACCAGTAGGGCATTTTTATCCCCGTGCGTCATCAGGCAAGCACTTTTGCCTAGTGGGCCCCTTCCTGTTTCGCTCAGGCCACCTGCGTAAGGAAAGCTTTACCGAAAGGACCGACAACAAAACGACCATCCTGCATAGAATTAGAATATATAACAGTTAACTTGTTCCAACTTGCATGAAAATATGCCGAAAGCTTTCGGCACCTGGGCAAAAGCCTTTCGCACCCATCCAACGACCGTGCTAAAAGCACGAGTGGTGAAATATCGTTTCGCCCGCTGATAGCAGCGGTAAGTGTTTTGGTTCGGGTCGATGTGACGAAACCATGTTTCGTCTGCCGATAGCGGCGTTAATTCATTCGGTCCTAACTTAAGTGCCGAAACACAATTTCACTTGCCGGTAGAGTCACTCGGTTGCTGCCAATGTGACGAAATCTCACTTCGCCTGCCGATTGCCATCTCTTTAGATGGCTTGCTCGGTAGAGACTTCCTTGTCACCTGGTTCGACCAACAAAAGCGACCAAGAGTATTGGCCCTGGGATCCAAAATGTGGTGGTGGATCGGTAGGGTCGGTGGGCGGTGCAGTTCTTTAGGGACATCGGTTTCTTCTAGTCGTAGCACTTCCGACTCTGCCCGCTAAAACTATCATGGCGGTTCTCCTAGGTATGCGGAAACTCTCCATCGGTCACGACGTCGACATTCCACATCGAACTTGATGAAGTCCACAATCTTGTTGGTCTCCAGATCGATCTTGATGGTGTCGTTGGCCTTGATGGGCGGGTCAGGATAGCGGATGGTGCGGCCGTAAGTCATAGGTGTTCAGGGAGGCCGGGTTGCCCTTGGGGTCAAACTGAACAGACCTAACCTTGCAGAGCTTGAACTGAAATAGCAATCGTTTGATCTTTCAACGTACTCGTACATGATACATGTACTACGAGACCGAGCTAACAACTACTACGTACTCGTAGTATGTCTTTGTCTTGCAAAGACATCATCGTTATGTCTCAACTCTCAAAACTTTTGCACACGCCTCCTTGCTCACGCAGTGGAGCGCGTGCACTATCCTAGTATACTACCCTACTTCACGGCACATACATAACCCAGCTCCCAAAGCTACGTGTACGATACGCGTGTTAGCATCCGGCAGTAAGTCCACGCGGGGAGTACTCGTATAGTTCATGCTCATGTCATGGGAGACTAATTCGAAACTACACTGCCACCAACTCACGAGTCACGAATCTATGCTATTATACGCGTGTTGCTCTGTTTCCTTTAATTAATCAATATTTTCCTTCGTTGATACAATGACGCTCCTGCCGCCCAAACATCTTATACTTTAAAATTATTGAGAGGTAACTAAAAATAATATCTATCTATACCTAAAATGTCAAAATATCTCATAATTTGGACAGAAGAAGAAGTGATATTGAAAAACAAAAAACATATCCAGAGAACTGCTACATGTCTACACTCTGCAGTAATATAATCTCAGGAACAGACATGTATGTTGCGGGGAAATGACGAAGCACTTGCATGTTGTTACGAGGTACTCCTACCGAATTTTGGTTCACGCGGTCCGTACTCAGTACCAGGTAACTCTACTATTTCGTGCAAGTAAAGCAATCTGATACTATTCCCTCCGTCCCTTTATATGTGTCATCCGGAAAACGTATTTGTGAAAGAAATACGGTTTCATAGAGACAGGGACAGAGGGAGTAGTACTTTTAGGATGACATGAGGGGACAGTACTGTGATCCAAAATCCCCCCGACCCACGTACTCGTACAGTGCATTTTAGAAATACTAGGCTAGGCGTCTACTAGTCTAGAGGTCTCATACGCGATGGAGTCGGTGAGCAGCGTGCACACGATTATGGTGATGGCGCAGCAGATCTTGGTAGCGGTGGAGAAGGCGAGACAGAACAGGAGCCGGTGCCACAAGGTCGCCAAGCGTGTCCGTTGCCTCAAGGACATCTTACTCTTACAGGCTGCTGGACAGGCTGCAGAAGGCGCTCAGCAGCGCGCTGCGGGCGGTGCGCCGGTGCCAACGCATGGGCAGCTTCCTTATTGCCCGCTTCATCGTTGACGGCGGACACTCTTGACGCGGTGGAAGCCGAGATCAACCAGTGCATTCTCGACCTTACCTGGGCCAACTCTCTTCGCATCACTCGCCTCCTCGATCGTGTGGCAAAGGCAACCAGCACGGAAGACAGCGACCTGCATGGTGCCGACACGGACATGGACCATGACCATGAGGAGAACAGCACAGCGAGGACTGAGGAAATCACTGTGGTTGGCGTCCCAGTCTGCACGGCGGTGACTGCAGCCGCCGTGCACGAGCACAGCCACGACACGATGGTGGCGCCACCATGTTACGGCTACTACGACGGGTACGGTTACAGGAGCTATGGCTACTATGCTGCTGCTGCTGGGCCGTCCGATGCTTCGTTCTACCACTACCACCACGCCCAATACTCATCATCGTGCCCGTCCATGTTCAGCGACGACAACCACAACTCCTGCTCCATATCCTGTGAGCGGCGGAAGCGGAACATCAGAATTGCAGCAGTACAGGACCAGATACAGATAATTTTATTTACACTTGTATACAAATGTTGTTGTTTTTTCAAACTTGTAAATGTTTTTTTTTTCAAACTTATAAATGTTGTGTTGATTCTATGCTTGAAGTGTAAATTTACAATAAGACGATAGCTGTTTTTGAAGGTCTGAGCATAGGCAGCAGCTCCAGACCGTCGATTTTCCACGCCTGGGGTCAGATCGACATGCCTGGACGGCAGGCCCCAACCAAAACAGACGTTAGAAATAACAGTAGTAATCATAGACATGCGTCTAAACCCCACAAGCCAAGTTCAGATGACCACCACGGCTCAAGCAAACAGAGATGCAAATCAAGTAGGCATTTAGTCGACAACACAGTAGAATAAGATAGATAGTCGAATTACAGCATTACCATCTAGCTGCAAACATTGTTCACGAACCAACAAGCATCAGGCAAAAAAACTTAAAAGACATGATGGAGAGCAGACAAGAGTTCTATATCCTTGCAGATTAAACTAGACATTGCAAAACTCCAAGCACGTTCAGAGGATTTATGCGGCAGCAGCCTGGGCAATGGCATCCCGCTTCCTTTGCTCCTCGATGATGGAGAGCTTGATACCCTTGCCCTTGGGCAGGCTCACCCACGGCTTGTTGCCCTTGCCGATGGTGAACACGTTGCCCAGACGGGTGGCAAACTGGTGGCCCAGGGAGTCCTCCACGTGGATGGTCTCAAAGCTGCCCTTATGCTTCTCCCTGTTCTTGATAACACCAACACGCCCAGTGTTCCTTCCGCCAGTCACCATGACGACATTGCCTACATCAAACTTGATGAAGTCCACAATCTTGTTGGTCTCCAGATCAATCTTGATTGTGTCGTTGGCCTTGATAAGCGGGTCTGGGTAGCGGATGGTGCGGCCATCATTGGTGTTCAGGTAGGGGATGCCCTTCTGGCCAAACTGAATAGACCTAACCTTGCAGAGTTTGAACTGCACACATCAATAAAATAGCAATCAGCATTTGAACTTGCAATGAAAAGGCATGTGGATTCTGGAAACATAAGTGGATAGACAACAACCCACATGCATTAATACTTCAAAAAAATGTAGCACTAACACTTACAATGCAAGACTCTAAAACGATAGAGCAGATATAGACCAAATAGCAAGGAAAATTTAACAAGGATCAAATAAAGGGACAAATACAAACTAGAACATTGACAAATGTTACAGAAGAGAATTGGTCTAACCTTAGCATCCTCATCCCTGATAGCGTGAAGACGGAAGCGGCCCTTGGTGTCATACAGAAGCCTGTAGTTCTCATTGGTTTTGGGGATGGAAATGACATCTGCCAAAATAGAGGTCACAAATCAGCAACCAAAATTGGTTTACAAGTATCTTTCTACATTAACAGAGATGATGGCATACCCATGAACCCAGCAGGGTAGGTCTTGTCAGTCCTGACCTTGCCATCAACAAGTACATGGCGTTGCATCAGGATAGAAATGACCTCACGGTACGTCAGAGCATACTTGAGCCTGTTCCTGATGATGAGGATCAGAGGTAGGCACTCCCTGGACTTGTGCGGCCCAGAAGATGGCTTGGGGGCCTACAGAAAAGACAGCTCAACCATCAGACGAAAGGAAATGGAGAGCAATGGTGTCAAAACTAGAAAAAATTGTTTACTTACGAAAGCTCCGCCAAGCTTGTCCAGCATCCAATGCTTGGGCGCATTGAGCCTCTTGAGATGCTTCTTCAATCCCCTAGCCTGGATTCCAAAATAATAATTATGATAAAAGAAAACATTCTAGTAAAGTGCTATCCCATGCAACATCCTGACTTCAACAGATGTTAAAAACAAGAACAAGCATAGAGATTAACTGAACAATTACATTTCAAACACAGATCAGTGCCACAGTTTCAGTTAAAAGTCAAAGATCAACTAACTTCTACTGCTAATTATTTTAAGATTTAACACATCACAATAAAGATGTTGAATGAGATCCCTAGCATAATAATTCCATCATTCCTATTTACAACCTGAAAGAATTCAGGTTTAATACTCCAGATCATATTACACAAGCCCTTCAACTAAATTGTTGATTCCTCATCGAATCGCACACAACTGCACCAAGGAATCTGGTAGTAAACCCCAAGTTAAAATACAGGCTTTGAAACTGCAACTGATGTACAATATATAGGCTTTCTCCTGAGATCAACCCTATAAGACTCAGTTGTGAACATGTGCGAGCTTGGATTAAGGATTACCTCGATCCGGCATGGATTGGTCCAAATTTTCGAGGAATGGATCGGTGAGTTGTGATTGGCTGGCGGGATGTACTAAGCACCGCAAGTACTCACGAGGCAACAAAAAAAAAACCAATAAAATCTAGAGCTAGCCAAATGCGCCAGCCAACCTTGAATCAGCCGCGCCTCTACGCGCAAAAAGGAAACCCTACCGGAGCTAGAAGAGCTAGAGGCACCTACAGCGGAGAAGGACCGAGTAGCTAGATGCACCTACGGCGGAGAAGAACCGAGTAGCTAGATTCACCTACAGCAGTGGTTCTACACCGGGGCCAAACAAAAACGGCGCCGCAGCAATCCAGATCTACACGAAAGCGTGAGCGCGCAAAGGAGCGGGGAGGAACGGAGAGGTGGTGGCGCTCACCATGGTTGCAAGCTTGGGGTGGGAAGCCGCTGCTCGGCGCCGCTTGGTGCTCCTTCTTCGCCTTCCGCTCAGTCGCCGCCGCCGCCGCCGGGATAACGAGAGCGAGGACTAAGGTTGGGAGGGGTATATATACTTCTTGGGGTAGGGTTTTAGTTTGCGGGATTCGCCGATTTGCCCCTCTGACGGCCCTTTTGGGCCTCCGCTCTGTGGTGCGGTGGCAGCAGGCCTATATACAAATTCGGCCCGGCCTTCACTGGCCATCGACGAGGTTTTTTTTATAACCCTTCTCTATTAATAATATCAAAAGAAAAAAAACTTCTCTTTCATCTAGGGCTGGATAACGAGACAGCTTGGCTCAGCTTGTTAAAACCAGCTGGTTCGTTAAACTCGTGAGTCAGATATAAAAAAGTATAAAATATAATATTTACATTTATCTTAAACTTGATAATAATAGTAATAATACAAAAGTAACACATCCAACAATCTTAAATTGAAAAAAAAATATGCTAACATATATACAAGTATAATTATATACTATAATATTATACCATTACATAGCTGGCTTGTTAAAATTGTAAGTCAGATATAAAAAATATAAAATATAATATCTGCATTTATCTTAAGTTTGATAATAATAGTAATAATACAAAAGTAACACATCCAACAATCTTAAATTGAAAAAAAAATATGCTAACATATATACAAGTATAATAATATACTATAGTATTATACCATACATTCATGGTGCATACTCCATACCGCGCATAAGGTGTCCATGTACGTCCATTAAAAACAAAACAATAGTCATAATACTGCTAAGTTTATAGGATCTGGATGGGTCATCAACCAATTGTAAAGTACAAGACATAGTAGTAAAAAAACTAATAGAATTTATGTTGCTTTTTCCTTGAAAGTGTGGCTTGTGAGTGGATCGCGAACGGGCTCGAGTCGGCTCGTTATAGCTAACGAGCTAAAACCTTAGCTCGTTATCTTAACGAGCCGAGCCAAGCGAGCTAACGAGTTGTCTAATATTTCTTGGTCTCTGGAAAAAAATAACCATGACTTTATAAGGGAATGTTGTCTAATATAGGAAGTTCCATATGTGATGGCCAATGTCACACAAGTTTGATGTGTCATAGAAAAAATTACCTTACATTTTTATATTTTTATTTGTTCGGCTGATATAAAAGACGGCTAATTTCGGCTGATTGAATAGTATTTTATGAGAAGAAATAATCCGAAAGAAGCTAAAAGTAGTTACATGCATATTTGATGGCTTGAATACCAATTTAATATTATTTTATCAACTAAAGTTTAGCTAGCTAAAATTTCTGAACTAAACTTTAGCCAGCTAAAAGGTGGCTTAGGCGCATCAAATCTGGCAACAGGGCTAAGTTGGAAATTTGGCCCAGCCTTCAGTGTCTAGCAACGAAATTGCAGTGCATAGATCTCTGATTGTAGCCCGCATATCTGATCTCTGTTGTTGCATATGATCATACCTGGAAGGATCTGACAAGATTTCCTTGATACCTGAAATCCGACTATCGTTTCACCAAAGGGATTCTGGTACTTTTTTTTTATCTGACATTGAAAATTCAGCAATGCAAACGCCTCCCACGCTCTAGTAAGGAGGAAACATGACAAGCACTGCCACAGTTTTACGCACGAACCAGGTTGCGCACAATGTTTTGCCACACTATCACATGGCGTGTGGCAGCGTTTCCATTCAGAAACATTACACCATTTTTGCTCTAAAATTTTCAAGCTTTGGACTCAAATAACACGCACTGGAATGGCGAGCACAAAATCAAACAGAACAGACACAATGATTCAAACTACAAAACATTTAGCCAAAACTCAACCCAATATACTCGAAGATTGTCAGAGGCTGGAATTTGGATACATAGCATGGTCTGCTTTAAGTACTAGTATACTAGTAACATCAGAATTTGACGAAGAGTTTAAAGAACAGTATAAACCCCATAACTTCAGCATCCAGATAGGTTCTGAGCAGATTTAGAAAAGAGACGTTCCCTTGCCCTTCTTGTCTCCACCGATCTCAAAATGCTTGCACCTCTGTGACACAAGAAGCAGAAAAGAGTGAACCAACACAGACAGAAATACTTGGTTCAACAACATGTCCAGACCAAGAGAAATGAGCCAGTACCTTGATCGCGTGCTGCGAGTAGTGCTTGCAGCTCTGGCACTGCAGCTTCAGCACAATTTTCTTGGTGGTCTTGGCCTGAAAATCACAACAATTGTCATAAATCAAGCTGCATATGCGACAGGCATTAAGAATTCACAATTATCTTTAGACATTCATGTTAGCATCAAACAGACAACAGCAAACACGTCATCATGGAAAAAATATGTTTGAAACTTGCATTACCTTCTTGTGGAAGACAGGCTTGGTTTGACCACCATATCCTGACTGCTTGCGGTCATAACGGCGCTTTCCCTGGGCAGCCAGGCTATCCTTACCCTTCTTGTACTGAGTAACCTTGTGGAGAGTGTGCTTCCTGCACTCCTTGTTCTTGCAGTAGGTCTTCTTGGTCTTAGGAACGTTCACCTATATAACATCAAACGAATTGCACAGGTTGAAACAACATTTGATGATTAGGAGGCAAAAGATAAGTAATTGTTGTAGCAGCTAATAAACCAATTAAAACTTGGGGTAGTTGTCCAAATGGCTGTATAAACAAGTTCAATACATAAATTGGAAAAAAGAAACTGAAAACTCAAATGGGAACTTCATACGGTTCTCAGAAGATATGCTTATGGTTGTCATCATGAGTAATAATCAGGTCTCAAAGTTTCATGCCACATATGACCGACCGAGTAATCAAACAAAAGCATGAAATTATACAGAAGATAATCAATGCATCTTCTGTGAATAATCGTGCTAAAGTCCAGATGCAATGGTGACAGAGCATGCAGCAGACTAGAAAGGTCTACTTAAACTGCAACCTGATCATAGCAAGCTACCACTGAGCACGGATGGCAACTCCAGCAGTCTGAATTTTTCAGATGGACAACAAAATGACTGAGATTGAAATATCATACCATGCACTAATTTACTCCATACACGTAGAATTCCAAGCGCTTTTTACAGATAGTAGTACATATAGAACGTCTAAGCAGCCATTGCACTATGCCATCAGTTAAACGTACAAAGTCGCAGGACGCAAGCCACAGGGCGAGCCAAGCGCGCCAACAATCTTGGCGCAGGAACCAACTCTGATTTGGTAGCAAGCCATGAATCACCGACCGCCGCCACGAGCAACACGGACACCCTACCGAATCGAGAAGAGAACCTAGAGCGTGGCACTACGCCTGGCTAAACAACGACAGCGGCGGCCCAGATCTACACGATAGCGAGCGAACGAGAGAACGCAAAGCAACGGGGAGGAACGGAGGGGTGGCGGCGCTCACCATGGCCGCGAGCTCGGGGGTGGGAATCCGCTCCTCGGCGCCGTCTGCTGCTGCTACTTCTCCTTCCGCTCCGCCGCCGCCGTCGGGAAACGAGAGAGACTAGAGGATGGGATGGGATGGTAATGATTTTTTTTTCTATTAATATATACTTGATGGGCCTCGGAGCATCAGAATTCGGCCCGGCATGTACTTCACAGCAGGACTGGGCCGAATGAGGTTACAAATTCAGGAGAAGGCATTTTTTCAAAAAGGAAACAGTTCAGGGGAAGACAAGCAATGGAGACATGAGGTTCATCGAGAATTCGAGATAAAATGACTGTGATTAGGAGAGTTTTAATGAAATTTCTTTCAAATTTTATGAGCATTAAATATACTGATGTAACACTATATTGATGAAAAGAAATGATAATAAAAGTTTATCGGTTGTATTATTTCTAAAATATAGTTGCTTTGAAAATCGAAAGACAAAACTTGCACCGAGCATGGCCTTACGCTGCGCACAGAACTTACGCCACGTGAAGGAATGGAAATGACACGCCAGTAGTATTTTTGTTTCTCCAAAACTCGACAAGAGAATTGTTGTGTAAATCAGGGCATGTTTGGTTCTCACCTTCTAAACTAAAATAGACTAAACTTTAGTCATTGTAGGGACTAAAGTGCTAAAAAAATTAACTAAAAGGTGACTAAAATATTTTAGTTTTATTAATCACTTAAGAGATACTCAAAGGTGACTAAAATAATTTAGACCACTTTAGTTTATGAGGTGGAAACCAAACAGAGACCCTCACTCTATTAGAGACCAGATAAAGATTAATGGAAAAAGGGGCAAACAGCAGTGGCGAAGCTAGAGTATACTAGAGGGGGTGCACTTGCTTTGTGGATGCATACTCATCTCTCATGGGGATTGCACATATGTTGAAATTTTAACTAAATCCATTGATTTTTCATTTTTTGGGGTTGCCTGTGCACCCACTAGTTAAAGAGTAGCTTCGCCCCTGGCAAACAGGGCGAGCAATTTATCCTTATGAATGAATTCGCATAAATAACAACAACAACAACAAAGAGCTATCAACTCCTTTTCAAAGTGTGACAGTGTGCACTTTTACGGACATGCACCCATTTCAAATCGATCAACCAACAAATTTCCTGCTCTTTCACTCCCAGGGTCTTGGTGAGATCAAAATGCCTGAGCTATGACTCTATGAGAGTAGTGGGCATCTGACAATGCCGAAACTTGCGATGCGAGAGCCGAGAGACTCCAAATAGACTCATCACACTACCTATCTATTTCATCGGACTAGAGAGGAAACAACACAAAAATGTAACAGTGCAATAAAAAGTAAAAGAAAAGAAATAAAAAATGCAACAGTGCAAAAAAGCACTACCTATCTGTTTCATCGGACTACAGAGGAAGCAACACAAAAATGTGACAGTGAAAAAAAAAAGCAAAAGAAAAGAAATAAAAAAATGCAACGGTGCAAATTAAAATATTTGGCTTCGCCCGGGTTCGAACCGGAGACCTTCAGTGTGTTAGACTGACGTGATAACCAACTACACCACGAAACCTTGCTTTTCTGGGTTCTTCATAAGTTTCATTAAGTTATATAATCTCATCTCATCACTGCATTGCTGTCGATCTCATCTCATTTTGTGTAGAGTACGTGACTACGAAATCCCTTGTAGATTGCCACAACTATGTAACTGGTAGGCTGTAGGCAGGTGGAATGCATCTGCTTATTTATATGTAAGACACAAGGTATGTACGCAGTAGTATATATGCTGCTGCTCACCTAGAGAAGAAGAAAAAGGAATGCCCCAAACTTAACCTTCATCAGCCAGTCCTCCATGGCTGCTGCAACCTGGAAGCTAAGCAACTGGTAGAACAACAATAAATGCAAACTCGTTTACGGTTTACCTCGGTCGACATGGTATTCGATCTGTCAAATTTATTCTTTGCAGTATGAGGCTATATATGAGTACATCTCAATTCTGTGTCTGCAAACATAACAGTACGTGTATTGCATGGCACACTCAGATCAGCACAGGCATGCATTCATCACACTTGGCATGGTGAACTGGTCTGTGCGTGTCCCTCTCCCAGTCTTCCCAGTATAACGAAGCTCTCTGAATATATAAGTCTAGTGCCTTATCTGAACGCTCTTCGTGCCCACAACAAATCTCTTGCTTGGGAGTCGAAACTCGAAAGTAAGCACCTGGAGCCGGTGCCGGGCACCGGTCTCGACGACGATGGCCACAGCAGGATCTGGTACTTCTACCACGCCAAGAAGTTCACCAACAAGAAAGGCAAGCTCAGCGGGTACCGGCTGCGCCAGGTCACCGGCGGCGGCGGCGCGAGCTGGCACAAGGAGATTAGCCCCCAGGACGTCGAGGGATCCGGTGGCGGCACCTTCTGCATGTTTTCCTACGGCTTCAAGGCGCATCGCTCTGCTCCAGTGGACAGGATGGGGTGGTGCATAGTGGAATACGACTTCGTCGCCGCCGGCGAGGAGCAAAACGAATACGCCGCCAACGACAACAGCAACTACGTGCTGTGTAAGGATCGCCGCGCGCGGCATCGGCGTCGGCTTCATCGTCCTCCGCCAAGAAGAGGAAGGTCTCGTCCAAGCAGACGGCCAAGAAGAGGAAGGCCGGCAGCGGTGACCACCCCGAGGCGCCGCCGGCTCAAGTTGATCCAGCACCAAGAGCCGG
This sequence comes from Microstegium vimineum, assembly GCA_022036555.1. Classification (NCBI taxonomy): domain Eukaryota; kingdom Viridiplantae; phylum Streptophyta; class Magnoliopsida; order Poales; family Poaceae; genus Microstegium; species Microstegium vimineum. The sequence goes on from CM039124.1 coordinate 61,970,697, forward strand.
CGGTGCAGCACCAGCACACCGCCTACTACCCGATGCCCTGCTATGAGCCACAAGACGTGCAGCAGCAGCCAGCAGACCCAGGCGGCGACTTCAACTTCAACATCGAAGACATAAACTTCTACGTCGACGAGACGGAGCCGGAGCCGGAGCCGGGACAGCAGCAGTCATCAATCGCCGAGCCAGAGCATGACCTGGTGTTGTTGGCGGCCGAAGCCACCGTGGGAGAAATGCTCGGCCAAGAGACTGCCGTGCAGCAACAGCTAAGCGACAAAGACGAGCCGCAGCAGCCGATCGTGGAGCCGCTGCCGGGGCATGGCGGCGAGTTCATCCGGACGCCGTGGGGTCTGGTGGTGCCTGTGGCGGTGGCGAAAGCCACCGTCGAGGATATGCTGCTCGGGCTCGGCCCGGAGACGATGTACGGGCACGGCCAGTGGAGCGGCGGCATGAGCATGCCAACAGCATGTAAACCATGGAGCAGCTACGCGCCGATGAGTTCGCCGTCGATCGCTGGATGCAGCAGACTTCTTCAAGAACGGCCTGATCCCCTCCGGCTTCCTTATCTGGCGTGTTGACGACAGGGCTTGCTAGTTCTGGTTAAAACTGCGCGCAAATTTTTGGGCATCAAAGTGTAGTTTTCCCAAGCAGTAGAGATTGATTTACCATGTATGGTATGCATCAAACGATTGATTTACCAGCTTGTAATGAGATACTAGAAGTATATATAACTGATGATGATCTATTCTGTTCTTGGAATATAATTGCCTTCCTGCAGACTTTGCACTGAGTTGACAGATATGATTCTGAGTACTGACGTATCACTCATGCATATAATGATTCGTTGTAATAAACTTGTAATTCAGCGTTAGTTCAATCAGCATGTGTTGTGTCACAGCGCTTGCCATGTCAAGAACGATCGACCTGACTGCTTGTCGTCGTCGATCTTCGGAGAGTTCAGATTATTCAGTCAACGTGTATTCTACCATTAGCGCTGTGACGACCGAAGCTGACTAAGGGCGTGTTTGGTTCCGTGAGAAATTTAATCTTTCGACACTAGTTTAGTGTATTAAAAATGGACTATTTATAAAACTAATTACATGCTCATGCGGGACTTAACAAGACGATTCTATTAAGCTAAGTTAATATATAATTAACAAATATTTACTGTAGCATAACATTGTCAAAACATGGACTATTTATATTAAAAGATTCGTCTCGCGAAGTTGCCTCCGGCTGACGAATTACTTTTTTAATTAGTATATTTTAAATAGACCAAACTAGGAACGGAAGATTCGATGTGACAGGGGCAAAACTTGGCCCTAAAGCCTGAAGACTTCCCGTAGTTGATGACCTGCATGTCCTTGCAATTGCCTTCCTGAAGACTTGCACTGACACATGTAGCACGCATTTAATGATCGTTTCGATTGCTCTGTAACAAACTTATAATTCATCAGCTTTAGTTCAATCAGTAAGTCAGAATGTGAATTGAATTGAAGCATTTCCCAACCATTGTAAAAGAGTTCTTTTTCTTAACATAACAGTGTATTGCAATGCACACTCAGATCAGCACACGCATTCATCACACTTGGCATGGTGAATTGGTTTGTGTCCCTCTGTCTGTCCTCCCAGTATAACGAAGCTCTCTGAATAAGTCTAGTGCCTTATCATCAGAAGGCTCTTCGTGCGTGCCCACCACAAATGCTGTGCCTGTAAACAACTAACCATAGATGTTCATGCAATTAGAATCTCTTGCTTGGGAGTAGTCCAACGGAAGCATCTCAGGCTATCTCGTTAACTAACAAACAGTGATTTTTAGTGCAGACACACACTATCAAAATCTAAAACTTCTCCTAGTCAGGTGGAGTTCTCCTAGTGTTTTTCTATTCAAAATTTAGTACAAACTTTCCCTAGTAAATGTCACCTAGTGAGAATTCCCATACGTTATGACTAGTGATAGTGTTTTACTACTAATTAAAAACACTAGGAGAAGTTCACCTTTTTGATAGTGACGAATCAGTCCAGTGTATAGCTCGTCGTCTGTTGATCCATTCCTCTATTGTTTGCATACATGTATTGAACTCGGTGCAAGACTGGAGCTCAGATCAGGCCTTGACTCGCGGCAAGAGAAGGGCTTGAACTCGCGGGGGAGATGGGCTATGACCGGGTCATTCTAGAGGTCGACTGCAAGAATTTGAAGACTCTACTAGAAGACCGGGCAAGATTTAGATCCTCCATTGGTGGCCTGTGCTTCGATATTACAGAGTTAGGCAAGCAATTCAGGTGTTTTGAGGTTAGATGGGTAGGTAGAGAAGCTAATTCTGTGGCCTATCGCTGTGCTTGTATGGTAATAGCAACTGGGCGCTCACTTTTTTGGTGTGACGGGGCTCCGGATTGTAATAGCAACTGGGCGCTCACTTTTTTGGTGTGACGGGGCTCTGGATTGGTTAACCGAGCTTGCAGTTGCGGATTGTAATCTTGCCTTGATTTAATGAAAGCTTTATAATGCTAAAAAAAAAGATCAGGCCTTGACTTGAGGTGCATTGGCCACGAACAAGCCACTGCGCGCCACTACGTCACATTCCTTTACCGCGGCGGGCAAAAACGTTTTACCGTGGCGGGCAACAGCGTCCGCTTGCGCTGCCACGCCACGGTAAATCCAGACATAACCGCAACGGGCAACATAAGACGTCCGCTGCGGTAAATGAGTATTAACTGCAGCGGGCGGCTTATGTTGCCCGCTGCGGTAATAATTTCCAAAAAACAAAAAAAAGAAAAAAAGCCCACACGGGCTAGATCTGGGTCCGCCGCCGCCAGGAGCTCCATCGCCTGCCCGCCGCTGCTCCATGCGCCACTCGCCGGATCCACCGCGTGGTCGCCGCAATTCGAGAGGAGATGGAGGTGCTGGTGACTTCCCCACTGTGGATCTGCGCACGCTGCCACCACATCTAGGGGTCCAGTGTCGTCGTCGCCGATCCGTGCGCGTGGGCACCGCCATCGGGTACACCGGTTGTGGGCGCGCAACTCCTCGCCGTGAGACCGCACCGAAGCTAGAGCTGAGGGGGTCGGAGCTCGCCGCAGCACCAAACGCCACCACCGCCGCACGTCGTCGCCGCTCTGCTCTATAGGGAGAGGGTGATCATCGGACTGGGTCTAGATCTGAGGAGAGAGAGAGAGAGAGAGAGAGAAAGAGAGAGAGAGAGAGGGAGGTCAAGGGCACACCTGCGTCGCCGTTGTCGACTGGAGGGAGCTTGCCGCCGCGCCACGACCACCTTCTCGTCTGGATCCGTCACCTGGAAGCTCCACCTAGCTGGATCCACCAAGCACTCCGGCCGTGCTTCGCGCCGCCACGGCTCCTAGCGCCGCCAGCCGCGCCTCCTGCTCGCGAGCCGTGGAGGGAGAGAGTCGGGGTCGCGCTCGGAGACAGAGAGTGGTGAGAGGAGAAGGAGGCGCACGACTGGGAGGCGGATAGAGAGTGTGAGCTGAAACCCTAAGCGCTACTTTTATACTTCCATCAGCAGATTGGGCCGGATTGGGCCTCGTCTGGCCTATTTGGGCTGCGGCGTTTTCCGTGGCGGGCAACTTAAAATGTCCGGTGCAGTAAATCGATTTACCGCAGCGGACACCTTAAGATACTCGTTGCGGTAAATCGATTTACCGCAGCGGGCTAAAACACCGTCCATTGCTAAGGCCTTTTGGGCAACGCTGCGGTTAATAAATTCTGTAGTAGTGTGCGCGAACCACTGGCTCGAGTGCCCGACAACGAGCGTGTTCGTGGCGACGGCAAGTGTAACTTTGCTTAGTTGTGTCTACGTAGCAGACATTTTACCATGAATCAGGCGATGGCAAAGTTCATCGATCTTAATTATATGTATGGTCATTGCCTGTACACTAATTGACAAACATAAATAAAGGATGTAATTGATCAGTAAATGTAACCGATGGTATATGATCTGTTCCTGCAGTTGCCTGCAGTGCCTGCTTGTGTAATTAAAACAACCGTGACCTTTGCTTATGTGGACTGGCTATCCTATTCCTATAGAACAAGTACGTGTGCTTACTTCTTTACCACCACGCGATCCATGAGCCATGGATAATGGTTCTCTGGTTGTATATATATATATAATATATATATATATATACTCTCGCCATCCCTAAATAAAAGTCATTATCACTTTTCGGAAAGTTAAACTTTTTTAACTTTATAACTAATTATATATAAAGAATATAATTATTTATAATATATATAATTAGTACAATTAGATAGGTCCTTGAATATATATATACTTTTATAATAAATTTATTTAGAGATATAAATATAACACATATTTTCTATAAACTTGGTCAAAGTTGAGAAAATTTGATTTATACAAATCTCATAACGACTTTTTTTATGGGACGGATGGACTATATGGCATTGATGTTCTAGCTATCCTTTTTCATTAGCAAATAAAACATTATGTCTTATCTTATAATATCTGTACTGACCGAACATTTATCGTAAGATACATTTACCAACACTTGGTCTGTGGGCCAGCTATAACGACCGATAGTCCAATGATACTAGTGAACTTATAACAACATACGTGTGACGTTAATCTGGTGTTGTGGTGTAGTGTGAGAGAAAAAATGTTTATGACAATAGTTAGGGAAAGAGCTACGCACAGAGAAAGACAGATACTTCCTTCATTCCATATTATAGTTATAATTCATTATAACTTTTCTAGATATATAGACTTTTTTAAATTAATGAAAGAAAGAAAAAAGAACTTCCTCTATTTTAAATTAATGACATTTTTTTGTACATAGGTTTTGTTATCTAGATAAGTAGATATACACTATGTCTAGATATATACTTTTTATTACCTACGTAGAAAAGGCTTTAATAACTTATACAGTTATACTCCCTCAGGCCACGTTATTTTAATTTTTGTAGAAATATTTTTTTGGCTATTTACCTAGATATAGATATCTAAGTGTACAAATTTTTTTGTAGAAATATTGTTTTTTCTATTTACCTAGACATAGAATATCTAAGTGTACAGAAAAACTACATGTATAGGAAGAATAAAATGTCTTACATTTAGAATGGAAAAGAGTAACTTGGAACTGGAGGAGTACTTTTATGGTAAGGCAAGACAAAAAAAAAAGGAAGATGTAGCGTGATTCAAACCCGATATGGGCCATTCGTTATCCTTTGGAAAACCATTCCCACTCAAAAACCAAATCAGCCCAAATAGAAAAAGAAACCCAATAAGACTTTTTTATATAATAAAAAAAAATCTTCCGGTGATGGACAGCTGGGATGAATGAAGGAATGATGAAGTAGCTTGAGTCAGTTGTCAACAGGCAACTGCGTGCTGGCCGCTGAGTCAGTCAATGCAAGCTGCTGCAGAGTGCGTCGACCGTGCATGGGGGTGAGTGCAAGTGGACACGTGGTTCAAAATTAAAATTTGTACTTCTAGCGGTCCAGTACGTACGAATATTCATTGCTAAGGTTTAGGTCATCGGGTCTTCGTTCCAAGTGCTAGTACTAGTGCTAATACTGAGACAAATCGTCCTGAGTTTTTATTTATTTATTTATTTATTTGCGAGCCAAATTAATCGTCATGTTTTTTTTGTTTGTTTTTTTTTGTTTTTGTTTTTTGCTTCCTCTATGTATACGCGCGTTTTCAGTGTTGACATAAGGCAGCCAAGGGCCCGTTCATTTTTTTTTCTTGCGTCTTTTTTGGGTTTTTTTTCTTTGTTGGCCTTTTTGTTTTTTTAATATTAGTTTAGATAATCTCCTTTTCTCTATACAACCATAAAAATCAAATGATTAATTTAATATTATTATGGGGTATTTGAATCTTGATCTTTTCCTCATAAGAAAATATAATTGCAAATAAGTTGTTGATAATATTTGATTAATAAAACCTATTCTTCTTAGAAACAATATCAATCAATAATTCCATAAATCAAAACATAAAACCAAAATTGTGAGTAGTGTCAGCAAATTAAAATACGTGTGCAAATCTATATCTATATGTACCTATATAATAATAAATATGCAAAAATTTTGGTTATTTTTTGGTCATCTATTTTTATCTGTATCTTCCTCTAACTACCATACAATATATAACTCATACTCATACAAGTTTGAATAGATCTTCTCTAACATGATATAGATTTTGATTTCAAAACCTATTGGATCATGTATATGATCCAGACTCATAAACAACCGACTTTCCATACGAGTACTATTCCAAAGTGCCTCGTGACGGAAGATATACAACAAGTAGCCGTTCTCCCCGTTGCAACGCATAAAATTTGGTATTCACCGTCAATAGTGACCCAAGGAGACTCTGGTTGTCGCGCACGTGCGTAACATAGTGCTATTGTTGCGACCTAGTGGCCAGTGACGTAGCTAGCTAGGTGGACAGGTGGTCTATACCCTAAAATTTAGCTTAAGGTTAAACTATAATAGATTAGCACTTTAAAATCATAAAAATTATACATGGATCACTCTATAATTTATTTCACATCTATAATGGACCACCCTTACTCTAGATCCTAGCTACGCCACTGCTAGTGGCGCATTAGTGTCTATTACGAAGATTTTTTTTTTCTTGCACACACAAAAGATTCATGGAGGCTACTACGAAGATTCATCGGTCTTTTTTCGAACAAAAGATTCATTGGTCTCGTTTCCATGTCCAGTAAGCTGCCAAGTGCCAACGTTTTGGGTCGGACGAATAGGGATGGATGGAGGCAGCCGGCATATTCTCTGACGATCCTTCCCAGTATCCTCCTCCTGTCCTCCCACTGTATATATGTACACGTACGTCAGCACAGCACAGCACAGCAGACGTACGTCAGTCGGCAGTCGTCACTGCAGCCAGCGGCGGTCCGGTCCTCCCATCTCAATCCCATAGCTGGCTATATATGTAAGCGCGCGGCGGCACGGCTGCGCACGGACTCTCGCTTACTCGCAGCACCACCACGGCAACCACCGTACCATCGCCGTCGATCCGGATCCGGCCCCCCATATCAGAGCTTGCATTACACCACCAGTGCACGACAACCTACTACCCAGCCGCGCGCGTGCGTTCGTGGTAGCTGATGGACAGGATCGGATCGCAGTCGTCGTCGCAGTACCGCAGCATGTCCGGCGGTGGCCCGCCGGCAGCCGAGACCCGCGTCGACATGGCCATGATGGCGGGCCATAAAGACGCGGCGCGGGAGCAGCAGCAACGGCAGGCGCTTAGTGTTAGCGCCAGCCGGCGGCGGCGGGCTGGAGCGCAACGACCGCGCCACGTTGCTGCTGGTGGCCACGCTCATCACGACGCTAGCTGTCGTACCGGTGGGCAGCAACGTGCCCGGCGGCTACTGGCAGGACAACGACGAGGCGCCGGCGCACGGGCACCGCGCGGGGGACCCCATCCTCCGGGACGAGCGCTACAGGCTGTACGTGCTCTTCGTGTGGTCCAGCTGGATCGGGTTCGGCAGCTCCATGGCGCTCACCATGGGCCTGCTCATCACCGGCGTCGCCACGGGGTCGCGCTTCGTCCGCTGGCTCTTCGTCGTCGCCTACTCCATGCTCGTGCTCCCAGTCGCACACCTTCGTCTGGATCAACGTCCCCGGCTGGGTCGCCGTCATGGCCGCGCTCGCCTTCGCCGTCACCTACCGCCGCCTTAGCGACCTCATCGAGTGACTGTGCGGAGATGAGAGAGACACCAACCACCATCAAGTTCAAGTCCAAGCCGATCGAATAGGGCCGAATTAAACCTACCAAACTTGTAAAAAAAAAACCCTACATACACGAATATAATGCATTTCTGTTTCTGATGCATGGATTCTTTTGCTACCTGTTGTTGCCATTGCATCAACATCTGTTCACAAAACTGTGAACATGCATGCAGCAGGAAATGTACATTTCTTCCCAAGTCCTAAATCCTAATGAACATTTATAATAAAGGACGTTTTGTTCATCAATATTCATGCACGGTACGGTGTTACGTGGTGAGGGCATTCGGCAGCGACGACTGCGTGCCGAGGACCTTGCCGCCGACGTCAGGGAAGCACTCGTGCCCCGGCAGCGGCCCCACCTGGCCGTCCCTGCCCACCTGGACAGGGTACCTCAGCAGGTGTCCCCTCGTCTCCTCCATGTCCGGCGACACGCACGTTCGCCAGTTCTCCTCCGCCATCTCGTTCACCCGCCGGACGCACTCCTCCGCCTCCGGCCGGCGGAACCGCTCCTCCACCGTGCCCAGGTGCTCCGCCCACAGCGACATCCGGTACCCGTGCACCTGCATCATCACATATATGCAGCCCATCCCGAAAATGGCATGCACATCAAGACCCTGCATTGCATTGAAGAGAAGGGAGCTAGCTCGCACTGCACGCTGGATTGCTGGTACGTGGATCAGCAAGCAACAAACCTGTCCGCGAGGAGGATGGCCCGCGGCGTCTCCAGCTGTAGCCCGGCTGCTGCAGGTGTAGTGTGGCTGGTACGCGCCCATGGCGATCTCCGTGTCCCTGGACCCTTCCATGGACCTCTGGTTTATGTTGGCCGATCCGATGATGACGTACTCGTCGTCCACCACCATACCTTTGGAGTGCACGTAGATCATGAACCTCCGCTGCTTCTGCGCCACATGCTGGAGGTGCAGGTGCAGGTTTTCAGCAACAGAGAAATAAACACATGCATCAGTCATTTTGCAATGCCAATTATGCGCAATGAACTGAAATGGATGGCAGGATGGGTACCATACCAGAGCAGAGGTGTCATTGCATAGGGTCCTAGGGGACAAGTCGTCGTCGCTCGCGAGCTCACGCTTGCCAAGGCAGTAGAAGTTGAGGTAATCCTGAGGGTGGGCGTCAACCAGACCCTGCCTCTCAAGAGCATCTGCCACAATCTTGTACATCATAGACATCGTTTGCCCCTTCAGAACAGTACATAATATATCATGTTAAATTGTTAACACATCGTGCATGTCCTTATTATAATTACAAGAGAACGAAATGGTGTATGCCATGCATGCCACTATGCCTGATCCGTGGGCTGTATATGTATATCCATCCAGAGTCTGATTTCTGTTCATAATAATAATGCAACGATAACTATGATGGGGGAGAACTAGCATACCTGCCAAAAGAGGATTTGCTGCATAAGAGCCGTGGTTGGGATGCCTTCAGGCCACATTGGTATGACAATGTAGACGGCGAATCGCTCCTTTTCCTTGATCTTGCTTGCGATCTTCAAGGCCAGCTCGATGGGTATTAAATATTCTGTGACTGTATAAGCAAATAATATTCTAATTATGCTGAACAAGGCGCTCCAATTTGTAGGTAACTACTGGTTTTGAATCGAAGTAAAGATTTTTTTTTTAAAAAAAAGACAAACAAACAAACTATTAGCTTCGGTTGCAAATAGACTGAAACAACATGGGGCAGTTCTGAGTTCAGACAGATCCAGTAGTTGTACTTGGGCTCGCGCCCCTACAGGAATTTATTTTTTTTAGGAGAACTACAGGAATTTATTAAAGCCAAGCAAAATTAAAAAAACAGTCAGAACAGAATTGTACCTGCATTTTTACATGAAGGCCAGCAGAATGAAGACCCAATGAAATACTGGTTCTCAATGTATATAAAGCGCTGTGCAGACCTGATAGCTTTCACATAAGCACTATGTATACTCCTGTCAATCTTTAAATTCTTTGCACAAACAAGATTCTGCACAAAGTGACATCTAATGATCAGGTGTAAATATAGTGCCACAGAATCACTTATAATGAACGTTGACTTTGATGGTAGCTTTACATTATTAATTATGCACGCTTATGAAAAGACAGCGAGCCTAACCTGTGATTCTGCCTCTTGAACAAGTTTAGGAAATCCCTTTATGGATCCTGAATCAATTGATCTGAAAACCTAGCCAAACAATAAAATAAGTAAAAAAAAGAAGGATTTACAGTGGATGATACTGAAACGTCTCTGATGTCAAAATTATACCTGTACATGCCAATTTTCTGGGTCCTGTTCGTCACAAACATGTGCATTCACTTCACCTGTAGCTGGTGAAACAATCCATGACATCCGGTTGAGTTTTATCAGTGTGTCGTAGCGCCAACTTGCGACTTTCTTAAGGTTGACTTTCCATTTCGTAGCTTTCCTCCACCGCTGTTCAAAATTCGTCAGAATATCATAGGCAGCAGGACCCTCAATTTTGCAATGTAAATCATGCCATGGCTGTCTTGGTCCATAGGAATTAACCTGCAAATCAGAAAAGAATGCATGCACTAGTGCTAAACATTTGTTTTTTTTTAACCAAAAAAAAAAGAGAAGAGTTGGCAATATTGTATTGTGCCTATCGCTACATTGCACTTAAACATGCTTTCCTTCTTAAATCCGAATTTTTTTCAGTAAGTGCATGAACAGAGGAGCTAGTACATCCACATTCCAAAAGAAATATGAACAGATGAACTTACAGGAAATGTAGGGTTATGAAAGTCCTTCTTGAAAACAGTATCAAGGTCTTTGAAAAGCCTATGTTCAGGTGTATCATATCTGCCGTCACACAAGTCAAGACTCAAGACCACCAATGAAAGCAGTTATTTTGCGATTGTTTCCAGCAGCTTGTGAATCAACAATCACACATTTCTGATGATGTGTAAACAAAGTTCCAACAACCTGCAAAAAAAGAAAAAAAAACTTAATTTTAGCAAACGTCGGCGGTGGGATAATGTAGGTAACTTGTAGCAGTAATATCTAATACTATGTGACTACAGAATAGAAGGTGTCCACAGTATGTACAGATTAAAGACTATTTCTTCAGAAAAAAAGATCAAATTAAAGACTGTAAGCCTTCCCCATAATCAGTGTCTTTAAGGGTTTTCCAGTAGCTATCACATGATCAATTACATGCATGATTTCGAATGTTGATGGTAGCAACAATTTTGATGTAGACATTTTTGCAGTACATTGGGAAGGAAATGGAACCATCACCTGCTGCTTGAAAATGCTGAGTTTATTGCTGGCATAACGAGGAACCAGTACACAATGTACACCTGAATGCCTGAAAAACTTTCTAGTTTCCTCATCATGTGTATGCATGACTCCATCCTGCATTCAGCCTAAAACATCTCTATCAGACCATTCTTGAAGCAAGCAAAGGGTGTTCTTCTTTCGTTGGCGACAAATTAATGGACAACTTCCCGAAGAAGAAACTGAAACCATACCGTTTTCAAAAGGAATTTGTCATGCGACGTCTTGTCGTCCCAAATCAGCATCACGACGCGGACTCCCTCATGGACCTTCCCCTTGAGGAGCTCCCCGAGCGTCGGTGGCGTCCCGCCGGGCAACGGCCTGCTGGTCGTCTCCCTCACGAGCCTGACGGGGTGGTAGATAGACCAGCCGATGACGTAAACCAGGTGGTGCGCTTCGGCGATGGCATGGCAGATGTCCTCCCAACACCTGCCGTGCTCGTAGACCCTGCCGCCGTCGATCTCAATCCGAGGCAGATTGCCAGCGGCGACGTGGGCATCCTGGTAAAGCGTGACGGCGCCACCTCGCCGGAGAGGGAAGTAGGCATTGGGCACGCCGGAGTAGCGAGGCCCGGCTCCGGCGCTGGCCCTGTACAACGGGTTGCCGTCGATCGGGTCGTACCGTATGGAGAGGTGCAGCTCGGGCGCGGGCCGCCTCGGGGACGGGGAGTGGCCTCGACGGGGAACCAGCCGGCGACGGGTGCGCCGGCGGCGAGCGCGGCGACGGGCACGGCTGCGACGCCGATGAGCTGCGCGCCGAAGACGTCGTTGTCCTTGACGTGGAACTCGACGCGGGCGGCGGCGTGCGCGACCTCCACGCGGAAGTGCTCCTCCCAGCGCGGGTTCTCGGTGTTGAGGATCACCCGGGTCTGCGCCACCGTGGCGCCCGCGAGGCAGACGGAGACGTAGGGGTCGCTGGTGATGATCCGCTTCTTCGTGGCGGGCCTGCCGCTGCTGCTGGCGCCGCCGCCGCCGCCGCAGGAGCAGGAGCAGGAGGCGAAGCAGCGACGCACCCGCTCCGACATGATGTCCATGTTGGGCAGGCACTTGGCTTCCACGATGCGGATGTCCAAGTCGCCGTGCAGAAGCAGCACGGCGGGCTCGGGCTCCGCAGGCGCCGAGGCCTTGCCCATGGCAAGGGACCGGACCACCAAGGGGTGGCCGCGGCGCCGGGCGCGAAGAGCAAGCAATCAATGCGCTGGTCAGAGGCGTGGCGGGCGGATCGCTGTCAGAATGTGGCTAGGCTAGCGCGCCATGACGGCGCCGGCCGGCGACGACGAGAGACGTGCGAGGCGGGGCGGGGGGCGAAAGCGCTCGCGCGCGCGAGATGCGGGGAGAGAGAGGAGCGACGACGAACGAAAGAGGGAGTTGGCGGTGGCCTTGCCGCTGCCATTTTTGGTTGGCGGTTTACCTACTATTTCCATGTCGGCACGGCATGGGCGCATGGCGCGTGCGGGTGGGCGGTTACCCGAGGAGAGGAGAGGAGGCTGGAGGCGTGGCGTGGGCGGACAAGGTGTTTGTGCGCCGGTGGGTCACTGCGGTTTCTTTGTTCCATTTCCATGGCGGGGGGAGACGCGCCGGTGCACGAAGGACGGTGATCCCCGGGGCCGGGGGCCTTGGAGTTTGAGCCGTGCGTGCCAACTGCCACTGCCACTGCCACTGCCATGTCCATGTGAATATGCTACAGCCCGATCAACCGGCCAAGCCTGCTGCTTTCGATGTCTCTCATGGCATGACGTTGTTTAACACTAGTTTTCGCTATAATCGATGTGCCTAATATAAAGCTGGATTTGCATTGGCTACCAATTAAAAGAACGCTCTCCAGGATGGTGCCTATTTGCATATTCAATCGAGTCATTCTCACGTTCTGATATGTCAACTATTTTTTTTTACTGCGACCAAAATATATAACACATAATATTAATATACATAATTAGTATCAGATACATTTCAAAATATGTTTTTACAATAAAATTATTTAGAATAAATGATACTAATATTTTTTTTATAAATCTAGTTAAACTTTAAATTTGACTGGTAAGAATCCCACAACTATTTATAACGAGACGTGGGGAGTACACAGATACGCCCGTCGGTCGGTCAAACAAATATGTAATTCTAGATTTGAATCAGCTCAAATTTTTAATGTTCAACTAATTTTATATTTATAGGAAAAAATGTATCAATATCTACTTTTCCAAATAAGTTTATTATAAAAAAGACTGATTAATCTACTATTCTCATCCGGTATCATAAATGTCAATAGTTTTCATGCCAAAGGGAGTAGGGATAAACGAGAATTGCATTGTTATTTTTGGAGGGGGGAATGATCCAGAAAGACGGAAACGACTCAGAATAATGCAGAGAACGAAGTGAAACAATCAAACAAGTGCCAACACAACAGGCTTAGGCAATAGCCCCACAAATGGGTCGTGCAATGTGTAAATGTATATACTCATGTAAGGCGCATAGCATTCTGCCAACAAGTTCACATGATGAAAAATTTATTACCGGTCACCAAGCCACCGTTTCAACGTCAGCTTGCAAAAGCTCTTTGCCAGGGGTCATCAGACATTCAGACCACAATTGGAACAGGTTTGCAACAAAACTCTCAAGTGAGACGAATCTAACTTTAATGACATACTATGGCCACAGGTAGTGCAATATCCAGCATGAAACAACCAGTACTTCACACACTCCAAAACTCCACCAAGATGGACCGATCCATCGGTAAGGGTTTACCTGTCTTCTCCCTGCCAAAAGGGCAATAAAAAGAGACGTCAATAAGAATAGATACAAGCATAGGTTCACCACTAGCATTACATTCTACCACCAAGACCAAATTCATAATCATCACTTCATCACAGCTAATTTGTCCTTTGGTTCACACAAGGACAGCAATACAAAACTATACAGATTATCATCGCTTCACTTCATCACAGCTAATTTGTCTCATAGTGGTTTTGCCAAAGCATAGGCGATCCTGTGCACGGTTCATGTGTGTTATAAAACAAAACAGAACTATACCAGATCGCATAAAATGTAGCTGACCTGGGATATGATCATCTAAAGGATTTCTGATAGAAAATGAGTGTTAAACACGCTACTAGCCTTCTCGATAAGATAAGCAAAACAAACGAAACACAAGCAGTAGCAGAATATACCACCACAGCAAAGTAGCAGAATATACTACTACAAGAAACCCATATGCCGGTTCTGTGCTTTCGGTTATAATCGGGTTTTTTTTTTCTGTGCACTCATTTTCTTCTGAGATTGCTACAAGTGGGTATATATAAGAAAGCATCCAAAAATACGCTAAGGCAGTTGAATTCAGAAGATCATGAGAGTTCTTCTGAAATTGCTAGCTATGTCACATATTAGATTTAAGCCCCAAAACTGGAAGATAAATACAGCAGGCACTAGGCAGGCTACATCATTTGAGAATTTAGACAATCATATTATCTGTGAAATAATATAATGAATACCCAAAATTAGTATAGCTTGACTTTCATAATCAGAGAAAGCGAGTAACTCTAGCAAAGCCACACTGGTCAAGCAAAAAGAGGGAACCATCTCTCACAATTTAGTAGAAGACTTAGTTATGCAATAATGACGCTTAAACCAGTCAGCAGAGAGTTCAAGATTAAAGGAGAATGAGAGAGCAATTACTTCAGAGTGAGCAGAAGGAATAGTTGAGACTTTGGGTGACCACTTTGGAGGAGCACCATTGAACAAGTATGAGCATTCTGTGTATGCAGCTCCTATCCCCACACCAGCCCCAAAGGCAACTGATGCCCAGCGAGTAGTAGGGCTACCTGTACAAACAAATAAAAGGTCCGCATTTAAACAAATATAAATTGAATAGCCACTATATCAAGTAAAAGTTTTGCTCTTGAAATTAGTATTTTCTGTGTATGCTCATCAATGGTAATGGTTTAAAAAGTTAAGATGTGTAGATCTAAGACTGATTTGGGAAGTTTGGTGGAACCAGAATAGCACATTACTGCTTGATAGACATAACCGAAAAAAAAATAGACAGCTAAAGTACTTCTGAACTAAAAGGAAAAGACAGGACACAGGAAACAATCTCAATTCAGAATATCAGGACTCGAAACATAAGAGGCATTATGGCATAAAAGAAAGAAGTGCAATTCACACAAAATAGTAAACAAGAAACAAACTGAACTCTTTTTTTTAAAAAAAAATAAAATAAAAAGATAACTTCTGGAAAAAATAAGCACTGCAAGTAGAAGGGTTGCACATTATAACGTAACAAAAGACAGGAAACTATTCATAATCAGATAACAGTTTTCAGATAACTTTTAACGATCACACAGAATAATACATATGTATGTAGTATATGCTAATGCTATAGTAGTATAGTTGATTGGCAATTTTAGTGGCAAACATGTTGCGCAAACAAAATTATAGGATTCAGTTTAAGTAGCAAACTAAATCACTAAAGGTCGTAACACAACCTGTCCCTGTACTGCTTACAACTAAGCATGAGTAACATACTACCATTTATCCCAAAAAGAATGCAGCTCTAGATGTACTCTTGGTTAAAGTGCCTAAAGTTTGACAAACTATATAGATAGAAAATAATATTTATAACACCGAATAAGTATACTATGAAAATATACATGGAAAATCTAACAATACTTCTTCGATGTCATAAATATTGATGCTTTTTAATATATATATATATATATATAATTAGTCAAACTTAAGATACTTTAACTTGGTACTGTGCTAGAATTGCATTTTTTTTGTGGACGGAGGGAGTAATTTTCACCCTCACGGCCAAGCAGGTCACCATTCGTCTCATTTCCATTTATATCACTTCAACAAAGATTACATATATTGAACACTAACAGTCTCAATTATACACATGCACGTCCTGTGCAGTCAGATGCCCCAATTTATATGCAGTGCAGAGCTCTAGAAAACATGTGATTTAGCACTAAAAGAGAAAATGCATTCTGCAAGAAGGTGGATATAGCCAACTTCGTTATACATGTTAGTAGGGCAATCAGCACTACAGCAGGTATGAAGCACCCTAAGCACACAAGCTTTATTAGCAACCATAGGCATCACGAACCTCACAAGCAACACAGCCACAGGTAGCACCCTCCCTGAAAGCAACATCGAGGCGATGAGGCAAACATTTCAACATTCTCCATTCACCAAGTTGAGTCTAAATTTTCCCAGAGTGCAGTCCAATGCTACCGATAAAACTAACCTAAAAAAGCTTCATTTGCACACATAGAGCAAATCGCCTCCCTTGACGCAAATGACTCTACAAGTCAACTGCCTAAAACGCTCCATGCTAATCATGGAGCCAACTATGTAA
Organism: Microstegium vimineum; assembly: GCA_022036555.1. Taxonomy (NCBI): domain Eukaryota; kingdom Viridiplantae; phylum Streptophyta; class Magnoliopsida; order Poales; family Poaceae; genus Microstegium; species Microstegium vimineum. Next base: position 61,987,069 of record CM039124.1, read on the forward strand.
AACGCTCCATGCTAATCATGGAGACAGCATGACATTGGGGGTTCTATGATACCCTAAAGCTATCATATCAGGCGCAATGCAACGTGATTGCATCAATTGGCCCCCATCCGCATCGGCATTGGGCATCGGGGCAGGCTGGTCAAGATAGGCGCGAAGACGAGCATCCGCGCTAACCCTAGAATAGCAGGCGCACGCAGCAAGCAATCCAGCGCCAGGACACCGAGCAAGCCGCAACCAGATCTCACGAGACAGAGCGCAATGGGGGAGCATCCTTACGGAAGAGGAGGAGGCCCGCGAAGGCGCCGCCGAGGGAGGAGTAGGCGACGCGGCGGATGGAGAGGTCGAGGCACGCGTCCCACTTGGCGTCCAGGTCGTACCGCGGCGGGATCCCCGACTTGGGAGGCGGGGACGAAGCAGCCGGCGCTGGCTCTGGCGCCGGCGGGGTGGGGGCGGCGGTGTCGGGCGCCTCCGACATGGCGAGGGTTTCGCGACACGAGGAGACGGGACGACGCGATTCGTGGGAGGGAGGCGCCGAGCAGAGGGGGCGGACCGGCGGAGACAGCGGGGCGGCGTGGGTTGCTTGCGCTCTGGACGGGGGATGCTTGATGCGAATGCCCTGCCTTTTTGGGTCGGGTCGGGTCGGGTGCCAGGCTGACTGCCAATTCAGGCCGAGCCATGCAAACAATTGGGCCTGTGTCTACCGCTTGTACACTGGGCTATTTTGATAAGTGGCACGTAGAGAATTCTCTCTTCTCTATAACTTACATATTACCCTTGTTTAGATGCATTCAAAATTTCAAAACTTTATAAATTTTCTGTCATATTGAAACTTAAACGCACATAAACGCACATGAAGTATTAAATATAGGTAAAAAAGTAACTAATTATATAGTTTACCTGTAATTTATGAGACAAATCTTTTGAGTCTAGCTACTTTATGGTTGGACAATAATTACTAAATACAAATAAAGGTATTACAGTGTTAAAATTCCAAAAGTTTTTATATCTAAACACCCCAAGAAAGAATTCTAAGAGAGGTATCCAAACGACTTCTACTGTTTTGATAGACTTTGACATGAGGATTAAGATTGGAATACATGAAAGAACGACGATCTTCACCTGATTGATGGAGCATTAACATGCTCAAGCTGCATTTATGAACCATGGAAACCAATTAAAGAGCATATTATCGGTAGTTTTGGCACGGTCGATGTGACTTTAGCAGTTCTGGCACACTCGGTGGAGGCCACAATAGAAGTCATTGTTATGTCAGAAGTACAAAGTGGTGGTTTAGGTTTATCTCTAAACTCCTTGGTTGATGGCATGGATGTATGTGAAGAAATCTAGCTTTTTTATGACATCGTTGCGGCTCAATCAGGGCCTCTAAGAAGGTTTTTGGTTGTTGTCCCAACCTATAATTGCTTTTGAAGGCTAAGATTAGTAACGTTGTGGAACATATATATATATATATATATATATATATATAGGGATTTTTTATGGAGAGAGGAATTTAGCTCAATGAACAACGCTCAACAGCGATTTTGCATGTGGGAGCTGGAGCCAATAGAATTCATGTCAAAGAGGCCCACACTCGATATGGATTTGCCAATAGTTGATAGATCAAGTTTCAACCTAAGGTACATATATAGATGTACAAGATGACAGATAAGGCTTAAGGTTGCTACTATCTCGTTAAAGGTGACTTAGTGTAGTATTTGACTTCATGGTGTGTGGTGCCTCATGTATCTACCGGTTAGTTGTGTTGTGAATCTTGCGTTGCAACTATATTTGGGTACTCAACGTTTAGCCTCAAACTTATTTCAAAATGTTTCACAGCACCAGTACTGTAGTACTGTTTTGGTTATGTCAATTCCAAAAAAAAAAACAGGTGTGTGTGTGTGTGTGGGGGGGGGGGGGGGGGGGGTTGAAGATCCACATGCTAAAGCTTCATGCGGTTTTTAGTGTTGTTGTCTCCGTTGTTTTTCCTTCGATCTCTTTGTTGTGAAAGAAACTTTAAACGATCTCTAGATGAAAGGCAACGAGAGCACTTAAGATGATATATATAGAGCAGCTATTTGTATTTGAACAAAGATGGCATACTTATGCACCTCGACCAGCATATCTAATGAACTCACCTCATGAAATCACCACCTTATTACCAAATATCAAAATCAAAATCAAAATCTGATATAGAAACTTTTTGTATATGCCTTTGTTGTTGTTATTATTTTTACTTGTGACCTTCGGTGGACAAACCTTCCAATTGATCGAACCTGCGCTGGAGACCAAAAAAATAATAAGAAACAAACGTCGACAGCAGGATTCGAACCTGCGCAGGCAAAGCCCAACAGATTTCGAGTCTGTCTCCTTAACCACTCGGACATATCGACTTGGTGATGCATGCTTCCATACAAAATATTACATAGATAAATAAAATCCAGAAGTTACCACGCCTTTAGCAGGACTATACGCTCACCATTGCCCGGTTGCCTAACAGTCATCAGTTGAACAGGTCGTTCTCGTTTGCCAGGGATATATCATATTGGGATGATCTCCACTACGAAGCTAGTGAATCACAGCAATAGTTTCACAGGAGCATAGCCAAACTAACTTACACAAGCTGGCGCGAAGGGGAAGGAATGATCTTCAGCCGTCACAGCGCTAACGATAGGATTACATGTTGACTGAATAATCTGAAGTCTCTGAAGTCTGAAGAAGAGAAGACAATGAAGCAACCTGGTCGGTCGTTCTCAGTGGCAAACGCAAGGTTTGCCGTTGAACACAACACATGCTGAATTACTGATTGAACTAAAGCTGATGAATTATAAGTTTGTTACAGAGCAACCGAAACGATCATTACATGCGTGATACATGCGTCAGTGCAAGTTTTCAGGAAGGCAATGGCAAGAACATGCAGATCATCAATTACAGGAAGTCTTCAGCTACAAAAACTAGCGTGCAGCTTTAGTCAGCGTTGACTGAATAATCTGAACTCTCAGAAGAAGACGACAAGCAGTCAGGTCGATCGTTCTGGACAATGGACATGACAAGCGTTGTGACACAGCACTTACTGATTGAACTAACGCTGAATTACAAGTTCATTACAAGCAATGGAAACGAATCATTACATGCATGATTGAGGCGTCATTACTCAGAATCATATCTGTCAACACAGTGCAAAGTCTGCAGGAGGCAATTATATTGCAAGAACAGAACAGATCATCATCAGTTATATATACTTCTAGGATCTCATTACAAGCAGGAAAAAGCAGACGAATTTGTGGCCGTTTGAAGCATACCATACATGGTAAATCAATCTCTACTGCTAGGGAAAGCTACACTTTGATGCCCAAAAACATGCGTGCAGCTTTAACCAAAACTAGCAAGCCCTGTCATCTGTCAACACGCCAGATAAGGAAGCCGGAGGGGATCAGATCCTTGCACTTGAAGAAGTCTGCTGCATCCAGCGTTCGACGGCGAGCTCATAGGCGCGTAGCTGATACTTGCTGTTGGCATGCTCATGCAGCCGCTCCACTGGCCGTTCCCGTACATCGTCTCCGGGCCGAGCCCGAGCAGCATATCCTCGACGGTGGCTTTCGCCACCGCCACAGGCACCACCAGACCCCACGGCGTCCGAATGAACTCGCCGCCATGCCCCGGCAGCAGCTCCACGATCGGCTGCTGCGGCTCGTCTTTGTCGCCTCGCTATTGCTGCACGGCAGTCTCTTGGCCGAGCATTTCTCCCACGGTGGCTTCGGCCGCCAACAACACCAGGTCATGCTCTGGCTCGGCGATTGATGACTGCTGCTGTCCCGGCTCCGGCTCCGGCTCCGGCTCGTCTGTTAGCTAAATAGATGCAAGTCAAGAGTCTGTAATGTTATAGATAGGGGCAGAGATTGATCGGAGGCGTGCTCGGTCAAGACTCGACCTGTAGAGTCGGTCAGGCTCACGCCATGTCGTGCAAGGCGCACGTAGCGCACGCCGAGATGTAAACGGCGTTGCGATCTTTGTATAACGTGGCGTGGGGGACATGGAGTCTGTAAGCCTCGAGTAGGCCTATAAATATAAAGAATAAAGGACCGAATCGGCTGCGGTGTGGGCAACACATAATCTCTCGCGTTTTTGTAGCCTTAGGATTTTATCTCGCCGTGATCACCATTGTTCTTGGCAGCGTGACTACGACGTCGGAGCTGGTTTAGCTCCCACAATTGGTATCAGAGCCGAGGAGTTACGTTCGGCGGCGGAGAAGATCTGCAGAAGGTGCGTGGTGACGCTGCTCACCAGATTCAAGAACAAGGAGACGTGAACGTTCATAATTCTCGCCATGGGAACCAGCGGCAAGGATGCAGAGGTGATGGAGCGGGCTTGGAATCAAGCGGCAGGTAGTCTTATCTGGCCGATGCTATCCAAGTCGAATTACCAAGAGTGGTCTATGCATGTGCGTTGTAATCTGGAGGCTATGTACCTGTGGGATGTGATCGAAGTGGTGGATGCAAGCAAGGTCGAGCGGCGTCGAGATCGACTCGCGCTCGGAGCCATGATGCGTGGTGTGCCCCCGATATGCACTCGATGTTGCTGAACAAAAAGACGGCAAAGGAGGCATGGGAGGCAATCAAGTCGATGCACTTAGGGGCTGAGAGGGTGAAGGAGGTCAACGCACAGAAACTGCTGGCAGAATTTGAATCAATCTCGTTCAAGACCGGTGAGACCATAGATGATTTTGCCGTGAGAATTGGGAAGCTTGCAACCGATCTGAAGGGTCTCGGTGAAGGAAGCGTGGATGACACGCGTGTGGTCAAGAAATTTCTACGAGTTGTGCCGCCAAGATATAATCAAGTAGCGGTGACGATAGAGATGTTCTGTGACTTGAAGACCTTGACGATTGAAGATCTAGTTGGACGGCTTAGGGCTGCTGAAGATAGACTTGAACCTTCAACAGAGCAAGCTGCTGAGAAGGGAAAGTCTACTCTTCTCCTTACGGAGGAGGAGTGGATAGCAAGGAACAAGAGCCGCATGGTGGGCTCAGAGTCGTCTTCCCAAGGCGGCAAAGGAGGGAGCCACTTTGTGAAGAAAAACAAGGCAGGGCCTCGACCTGGTGGAGACAAGACCGATCGTGACAAACGAAATCCGGGTTGTCACCCATCATTAGGTACACCTCGTCGCAATGGCAGGTGCAAAAAGTGTGGTATCTTTGGACACTGGGCGAGGGAGTGCTTGACCAAGAAGGCAGGCAAGGATGAGCAGGAGGATGCAGCTCATCACGTTGCCGGTGAGGCTGATAAAGCACTAGCTCTGCTGGTAGCGCAGGTGTGCGACGTAATGTCCACTCAAAAGGTGGGACGGCAAGGACTGTTCCTGAATCAAGAGCGGGTGCTCCCAGAGAAGTACGATGCAGGTGCGTGGATTCTTGATACTGGCGCCACAAATCATATGACAGGTTGCCGAGACTCTTTGGCAGACTTGGACGAATCTGTCCAGGGCGCAGTAAGATTTGGAGATGGGTCGACAGTGAAAATTCATGGAGTCGGCGCAGTCACCATTGCTGGAAGGAATCAGGAGCATCGAGTACTTACAGGGGTCTATTTTATTCCTTCCCTTAGATGCAACATTGTGAGTCTGGGTCAATTGGAGGAGGCTGGATGCCGAGTTGAAATTGACAAGGGTGTGATGGTGGTGTTTGAGAGAGAGCAACCTGGAGTATCACGTGGTGTAGTCATAAGGGCAGAACGAAGAAATCGCCTTTATGTCATGAATGTGACTCTGACTCCACCTGTGTGTTTGCTATCTAAGATAGAGGAGGAGGCCTGGCGTTGGCATGCTCGTTTTGGGCATTTAAACTTTAGGGCTTTGCGAGACCTTGGTGTCAAGGAGATGGTTGATGGTCTACCTCTGATCAGGAAGGTGGAACAAGTCTGTGATGGCTGTTCTTTGGGCAAGCAACACAGAAGATCTTTTCCACAATCTTCTTCATGGCGTGCATCAGACAAGCTTGAGTTGGTACACACGGATTTATGTGGGCATATTACGCCGCCCACACCAGGAGGTAAATCTTATTTTTTACTCATTGTGGACGATTTCAGTCGGTACATGTGGATTGAGTTGCTGACATCCAAGGCAGAAGCACTGTCATACTTCAAGAAGTTTAAAGCTGCATCTGAATTAGAATCTAGTCGGCGACTGAGAGCTTTTAGGAGCGATCGAGGAGGAGAGTTCAACAGTAGAGCTTTCATGGTGTTCTGTGGAGATCATGGGATCAAGCACAATACCACTTCCCCGTATACTCCACAACAAAACGGGATTGTGGAACGAAGAAACCAGACGGTGGTCGAGATGGCGCGCTGTCTACTAAAGAGTATGAAGGTGCCACCTTGATTCTGGGGAGAGGCTGTCAGAACGGCGGTCTATATTCTGAATCGATCTCCAACTAGAAGCCTGCGTGGACAGACACCATATCAAGCCTGGTATAGGAAGAAACCAGGGGTCAAGCACTTGAGGACGTTCGACTGTACTACTTTTGCCAAAGTAGTTGGTCCAGGGTCAAGTAAACTGACTGACAGGTCTGTCCGGGGTGTTTTTCTTGGTTACGAACCAGGATCAAAGACTTATCGTATTTATGATCCGGTGAATGATAAGCTACTGGTGACGCGTGATGTCGTATTTGATGAGCAACGAGCATGGGATTGGGGAGGAGATCAGAGCAGGGAGCCCGAAACTGAAGTTGTGGCGTCTGATATATTTCAGGTTGATTGGGGTGATACTATTCACGGTCCGACAACAGGCGCAACAGGTGCTGAAGGCGAAGCTGATTTACCCGATCCTGATACTGGAGAACCAGGGTCGCCTGCTCCGTCAATCCCACAGTCTGGGGGTGCGTTAGATACAACTCCACACACTCCACCAGTAATTCAGTGGGCTACACCACCCACCGCCCAATCTGCAGATTCTGAAGGCGCTCCACTGCGTTATCGCACTATTTCAGATTTATTGGAGACCACGGAAGAGATGGAGGATTATGAATACATCGGGTTGTGTTTGCTTGCAGCTGAGGAGCCAAGATCAGCAGAGGAAGCAATGACCGATCAGTGTTGGAGGGAAGCCATGGAATAAGAGATGCGGGCGATTGAATCAAACAGAACTTGGGATGTCAGTGTACTGCCGCCCAAGCACAAAGCTATCGGTTTGAAGTGGGTCTTCAAAATAAATAAGGACCCTGAAGGCAATATAGTGAAGCACAAAGCTCGTCTAGTGGCGAAGGGATATGCTCAACGTCATGGAATTGATTATGACGAAGTCTTTGCTCCGGTGGCCAGAATCGAGACCGTACGAGTTCTGCTGGCTCTTGCAGCTAGAGGCGGTTGGGAGGTTCATCATATGGACGTTAAATCTGCGTTTTTGAATGGTGAACTTGCTGAAACCGTGTATGTACAACAGCCTCCAGGTTTCATAGTTGGTGACAGAGGGAAAGTCTTGAAGCTAAGAAAAGCTCTCTATGGGTTGAAGCAGGTGCCGAGGGCATGGAATGCCAAACTAGATAAGGAGTTGTTGGCGTTGGGTTTTGTCAGAAGTAAGCTGGATCATGCAGTTTACAAAAGAAGCAAGGTGAACTCATTCTTGATTGTGGGAGTTTATGTCGACAATCTAATTATCTCTGGACCCGATGGGAATGACATCAAAATATTCAAGTCAGAGATGAAGAAGAAATTTAATATGAGTGATTTGGGGCTGTTGAGTTACTACTTGGGGATTGAAGTCAAGCAAGACCCGAGTGGCATTACACTGTATCAGAGTTCATATGCTGCAAAGATCATTGACATGGCAGGCATGAGCAACTGTAACTCAAGTGATACTCCAATGGAATGTCGGCTAAAACTTAGCAAGAGGAATGAAGGAGAGCCATTAAATCCCACTGAATATAGAAGCATACTAGGGAGCTTGAGGTACATCATCAACACCAGGCTAGATTTAGCTTTTGCTGTTGGTGTAGTGAGCAGGTACATGGAAGCTCCTGGGAAAGATCACTGGTTAGCTGTGAAACGTATTCTAAGATACTTAAAAGGAACCATGGGGTACGGCTGCAAGTATGAGAAGGGAGCTGAGCTAAAACCAATGTTACTTGGTTATAGTGACAGCGATTTTGCAGGAGATATGGAGGACAGAAAAAGCACCACAGGAGTTGGCTATTTTCTAAATGGCAGCTTGGTGACTTGGGCATCTCAGAAGCAGAAGACAGTTGCTCTATCTTCCTGTGAAGCAGAATATGTGGCACCAGAAGCAGCAGCTTGTCAGGGGATATGGCTAAGCCGTTTGATTGCAGATTTTTTGGGGACGAAGGAGACGTCCGTCAGATTACTCATGGACAATATGTCCGCAATTGCTCTCAGCAGGAATCCGGTACATCACGATCGAAGTAAACATATTGATACTAAGTTTCACTTCCTACGTGAGTGTGTCGAAGAAGGCAAGGTGAAGATAGATCACGTCGGGACTGCAGAACAGGTTGCTGACATCTTCACGAAGGCGCTGGGGCGAGTGAAGTTCATAGAACTTAGGAGTGCATTAGGAGTAATCGATGTGCATCTAGTTTAGGGGGTGTTTTGTTAGCTAAATAGATGCAAGTCAAGAGTCTGTAATGTAATAGATAGGGGCAGAGATTGATCGGAAGGCGTGCTCGGTCAAGACTCGACCTGTAGAGTCGGTTAGGCTCACGCCATGTCGTGCAAGGCGCACGTAGCGCACGCCGAGATGTAAACGGCGTTGCGATCTTTGTATAACGTGGCGTGGGGGACATGGAGTCTGTAAGCCTCGAGTAGGCCTATAAATATAAAGAATAAAGGACCGAATCGGCTGCGGTGTGGGCAGCACATAATCTCTCGCGTTTTTGTAGCCTTAGGATTTTATCTCGCCGTGATCATCATTGTTCTTGGCAGCGTGACTACGACGTCGGAGCTGGTTTAGCTCCCACATCGTCGACGTAGAAGTTTATGTCTTCGATGTTGAAGTTGAAGTCGCCGCCTGGGTCTGCTGGCTGCTGCTGCTGCACGTCGTGTGGCTCATAGCAGGGCATCACCTGCGGCTTTTGGTGCTGGATCAACTTGGCCGGCGGCGCCTCGGGGTGGTCACCGCCTCCGGCTTTCCTCTTCTTGTCCGTCTGGTTAGACGAAACCTTCCTATTCTTGGTGGAGGACGCCGACGCCGACGCCAACTTCTCTTTCGCGCGCGGCGATCGGTAGACCTTACACAGCACGTAGTTGCTGCTGTCGTTGGCGGCGTATTCGTCTTGCTCCTCGCCGGCGGCGACGACGTCATATTCCACCATGCACCACCCCATCCTGTCCACTGGAGCAGAGCGATGCGCCTTGAAGCCGTAAGAAAACTTGCAGAAGGTGCCGCCACCGGACCCCTCGACGTCCTGCGGACTAATCTCCTTGTGCCAGCTCGCGCCGCCGCCGCCGGTGACCTGGCGCTGCCTGTACCCGCTGAGCTTCCCTTGCTTGTTGGTGAATTTCTTTGGGTGGTAGAAGTACCAGATCCTGCTGTGGCCGTCGTCGTCGATACCGGTACCCGGCACAGGCTCCAGGCCGCCGACAAGAACCTCGGGAGGAGCGGCACAGACGTCCACGCGGTGGACGAAGTGGACGTCGTCGCCCCCGCCGGCGCGGAGGCAGCGCAGGAGGGTGATGGAGGCCTTGTCGGTGGGGCGGAAGAGGGCATCATCGTCGTTGGAAGCCATGTCCATGTCGCCGACGATCGATCGACTTTGGGTGGATGGATGTGGAGGCGTACGTGCGTGCGTGCGTGAAGGCGAAGGTTTGGAGGGAGCGGCGCTTCTTTATATGGAGGCCGGCCGGCTCCGATCGACGCATGGTTGTTTTGCAATGAAATGAATCGTGTTCGAATTCATTTCGTGCGTGCTGTTGGTGTCCGATCAATGGATTTAGCTTGTTTTTGCCGCGATTTTGTGTTCCCTACTCCAATTCATTTCTGAACGGAAACTAACCGCGAGCAAATAGGGCGCTCGATCGTCTCCGATCCCGTTACGTTGGTTCTAGAAGGGAACCCCGGCACCGCCATTCCGTGGCCCAAGCAAGGGCGCCGGCGTCACCATGAAGGCATGAACACAGTCATTCTGGCAAGAGTTGGTGACCACGTATTCTCTTTTACAAGGGACAAACGGACAAACCATGTCTATGACATCCAAGATTTAATCGTCGTCGTCGTCGGCGGCGGCGAGTGCTAGTGTCAGTGTCATACGGTGGGTGTGGGCACCACCAGCAGCGGCGTCTTGGGTTTGAACGTGAGCGCGCCGACCTCCTCCATGCTGACGTCCTCCGGCTTCATCCCCTCCGGCAGGGCCCAGTCGAAGCAGTAGAGCAGGTTAGCCAGGGCGAACATCACGTTGGCCTCGCCCATGGCAAGCCCGGGGCAGATCCGTCGCCCAGCACCGAACGGCAGCAGCTCGAAGTGCGCACCGGTGTAGTCGACGTCGCTGCCGTCGAACCGCTCAGGGTCGAACTCCTCCGCCGCCGGCCCCCAGCTCGCCGGGTCCCTACCGATGGCCCACAGGTTGACGAACACCCGCGTCTTCGCCGGCACGTCGTACCCGCACACCCTGACGTCCCGTATCGTCTCCCGGGGAATCAGCGTCGACGGCGGGTGTAGCCGCAGCGTCTCCTTCACCACCATCTTCAGGTACGGGAGCCTGCCTGGCACGTCGTCGGGATCCACGCGCGCCTGCTTGTTGCCACCGGCGCCGGCCGCGGTCCTCACTTCGTCCTGCGCTTTCCTCAGCACCTGCGGATTGCGCATCATCTCCGACATCGCCCACAGTAACGTCACCGCCACTGTGTCGATGCCGGCGAGGAACGCGTCGAGGATGATGGCCTTGACGTGCTCCCTGGTGAAGCGGAACGTCTCGCGGTGCTCCTTGGACAGGTTGATGAGGGCGTCGACGAGGTCGCCGCCGTTGCTGGGTGGATCCGGCCGTGCCGGGTCCGTGTGCTGGTCGACCACCACCTCAAAGAAGGCGTCGAGGTCTCTGAAGACGCGCTCACGGCGGGAAGCCAGGCCCGTGAGGCGGTCCACGAGTCGGCCGGCGGCGTTGGGGAAGAAGTCCTCGGCGGAGAAGCTGGCCAGCAAGTCCATGCCCTCTTCCACCACCAACTGGAACCGCTCCCTGCGCGCCGCGAACCACTCCGTCTCCGTGCTGCCATTGATGTTCGTGTTCCCAAACGCCACGGTGCCGATGATGCCTTCGGCGAGGCCGAAGATGTGCTCCTTGAGACCCACCGGCGTCCCGGCGGCGCGGGTGAGGTTGGCGACGAGCTTGTCCACCTGCTGCTCGCGCGCGCGCCGCGCGGCCTTGACGCGGCGCATGCTGAGGAGCTCGACGATGAGGAGGCTCCGCATCTCGCGCCAGTACTCGCCGTAGGGCGCGAAGGCGATGTCCTTGAGGTCGTAGGAGAGGCGCTTCGACCCCGGCGAGACGGGCCGGCTGCAGCAGTCGACGTCGTGCGCCTTGAGCATCTCCCGCGCCGCCTCCGCGCTCGACACCACCACCGCCGGCACCGTGCCCAGCCGCAGCAGCATCACGGGGCCGTGCCGCAGCGCTAGCTCTCGGAGGTTCTGGTGCGGCAGCCGGCCCAGCAGGTGCAGGTTGCCCAGGACCGGTAGCTGCGCGGGGCCCGGCGGCAGCCCGCCGACCTGCTTGGCGCTCTTGCTCCTGCTCCTGCTCCTGCCGGTGAGCAGGAGGTAGGACGACACCAGCAGGACAGCGGGTAGGAGGGCTAGGAGGACCATCTGCCACTGCTGCGGCACGCCGCCGCCGAGGAGCTGCAAGGAGAGCTGTGGGGTGGTGGCGTCGGCCATGGTTGCCTTCGGTGCGGCTGACTATGGAGTCTTCTAGCTGCTTCCCTCTGCTTGCTGGGTAATTTGCACAAGTGTATGTTTTGAATCCATACGATTGCTGAACCAAAGCAAGCATACTACGTTATATATAAACCTCTCAACAAACAAATAGTTCTCGTCGTTTATGAGCAAATTATAAGGTAGTTTACCCTTCATGACATGTGCTAGGTGAAAAGTTGGAATCGTATGCAAATCCAACAGTCTATGTGCTAAGTGCACATATCTCAATATAAATTTAACGGTTCATATATTAATAGTACACATCTCAATGTGAATTTAACGGTCCACGTACTAAGAACACGTGTCCTCAAAAGTAAAAAATAAATAAATTATATTCTAGTTTAAGACTATTACCTATTAGGCATAGCTTAGCTTGACTTGTAAATTGATTTTTTAAACTTAGGAGCACCTTTCTTGATGTCCGTTGTTATAGTCATCACTTTTGCTAAAATAGTTTCATACGACGCATCAAGAGAGTAAAATAATTATTTCCTGCTCTTGTTTTCTTTTCTTTTTTCCCCTCAATCTTCCTCACGGGCCTTTTCTTCCTTGTCTCGTTGTTATCTAGATACCTGCCTCCGCGGCCCTGACGGCGAACATGCATCACGTACCGGGGGCCGGGCCATGGTGGTTGCGTCCCGGCGGCGGTGCTAGCCCGTTGCACCCCGCTAGACCCTTCCAGGCGGCGGTTGCATCTCGGTTCCCCGCCCCAGCGTTAGCGTCGCCCCTCAAGCTAAGAAAGTTATTATTTTCAGCAACTCACTCATTTTTAAAAGAAGAAGAAAAATAACTTCCCTTATGAAACTATTTTAAAAATAAATATTTGATAAAAAAAACTTACACCAATTTTACCAAACATGCTTTAAGTTGTGCTGTCACTATCAACGTTATGCCGTTTTACTATTCTTAGAGAATCTCATATGCTCCCCCACTTGTTCTACCCCTCGCGCATACTGGACTTTTTCGATGGCCACATCCGCGTGTCCCGCTCATGCTCTCCGGCGGCTAAGCTTCTCTGCTCTCCGGCGGCTATCCTAATGAGCACAAGTTAGGGACACATGCAATCTTCTTTTTTTTACTGGAGACTACACGTGAGAGATAGAGTTGTCATTTACTATTATTTTATATTTATCCTAACTTATTTCATTGTGAAAGGTAAAGAAAAAAAGTTTCTTAATAAAACTGTTTTGTAATTAAGTGTTTTAAAAAAATAGCTCACAACAACTGTGTCAAATACTCCATTCGTCCCAAAATATCTGTCTTTCTCACCTTCCAAGAAAAAACTTAGATTAATTTTATATAAAAAATTATTAATAGTTATGATACATAATTGATATCATTAGATAGATCTTTTGATATAGTTTTTAATAAATTTATTTGAAGATATAAATATTGCACGTATTTTATATAAATCTAGTCAAAGTTGTATTTTAGAAACCTAAAACGATAGTTTATTTGAGACAGGGAGTAGATCTTAAGTTGTGCTATCACTATGTATATTATTGGTAGTATTTTTTTTTGGAACAATATTATTGGTAGTATTTAACTATCCTCACAGAATCTTCTTTGCTCATTCTGTACCTCCTGTTTCCCTTGAATTAAAAAAAAACTAGAAAACTCATAAGGCAGCCTATTGGCTCGCGCGTGGCTCGATGACAGCTCGACAGCTCGGTTGACGGCTCATGAGTACATGTATGTGCACATGCAAATCTCAGTAGCTTGCATATGACTCCGTACAAACTCCTTGTTTATTTGCTTGTTGGCCGATAGAACGTGACGTGATTATTTATATTTTTTTTGACGTTGAACAGGAAGGGCTTATCCCTACTGGTAATTTATTAATTAATAAATAAAAAGACAGTCAAAGTAAAACAGAGAAATGGAAAACAGGGGTCGGGAAAGGAGGTGAGGAGATTATATGGAGCACCGCATGAATGCATGCCAGCCGCCAGAAGTCGATTGGATCTTTTGCAATTGGTCGTTGCTGATGCATGTGGTGGCGAACAATAACCACCATGCAAATCCAATCGGCGCTATCTCAGAATTGACATTCACCGTTCTCAGATTTTGAATCGACACAACTGAACCTTGCCAGTCAAACTTGTCACCTCCTGCTTCACGTATTTGTTCCTGACCACTCCATCTATGAGACGTTTGTATCTACTGGTGAACGTTCACGTGCGACACACACGTGTCATGATAATATTTATTATATATATTTTTAAATCGTTTGGCTAGAAAAATTTATAGCTGAGTTTCTTTTATCTATTACATGGAACTCTTGCAAATAGGCTCTTAGCTCTCGCACACCCACTTTGACCCTGTTTATCTCAATCTTCAAATAAAAAAGTCAAATAATTTTATTATTTTTAATTAGATACTATATTGCATTGTTTAAACAAAGTGAATCAAAACTAAATTTTAATTTATTCCAAGGAAAAAAATAGCCCGCTATTTTTGTTGCTATAGCCCGAAATAGCTTGAAAAAAATTGTGCCGCTATTTATGTTCATGCACAATTTTGTCGCTAAAGTCCGCTAATTACGGTTTATAAAATGCTAAACACTTTGGCCTTAGCTCGCTATTTAAAACATGGATTTATTCAATTATTATTATTATTATTATATATATATATATATATATATATATATATACACTCTCACGTTTAATTTGTCAGGGTTCTTTCACATTATCCTCTTGTCCTTTCCCACGTTTTTGTTTTTGTTATGGACATTGTTTTTTCTATGTTTATTGGTGGTCCCACCTGTGTGTGTATGGTTCGAACTTATGTTTTTATTTATTTTATTATCAGCCTTATCTTCTGGCGCTTCACCCATTCCGCCTGCGTACTGCTCGCTTACGCCGCCGACTGCGTCCTGCTCGCCCACGCCACCGGTGGTGCTCGTGCGGTCACCCCCGCAGCCCGGGAGGATCTTGCCCATGCGGCCATCCACTGCACCACCAGCCCGTGCTGCCGCCCTCAGGACCCGCCGGAACTGCTTGCCTGCACCGGCCAGAGCTCTGGCAATCTTTGTTCCGCCATGTTCGCCGCTGAGGGTCTCAGATCCACCTCGCCATGGTCACTGCCGGTGTTCTCTTTGTGGCGAGGTTTGGGCCTTGTCTGTCCCATCTTTCCGTTGTAGCCTGTACATAGTGATGCCAGTTTACTGCCAATGTTTTTTTTTTCTGAATGACAACTTTTATCTTCAGGGTTCAGTTGGGGGTTCAATAATCTTACATGGATCCAGTCTGCTTTCAATTTTGATGCATGTGTTTCGGATGCTGACATCTCGTATTGTTATGAATTGAATTGAAGAAGCCTTCTTGCGGGGGTTGGGCAGTCAGGTATATATCCATTTTTTTTGGTTTTTTGTATATTTTTTGTGTATTGTTCTCTGAATGTATCATTATGAAAAGAAAATGAGTTTATGGTAGGAAAACTCTTTTTTGGCAGATGTAAGGAAGTTGCTCATGTTTCACATTTGCAATTGTACATCAGCTCAATATGATATAATTATAAATTAACAAATTGTTTTTTTATCATCACCTGCTGTGTATAATAGAGTTTATTTCATACAAAAGATAAAGAAAGCATTTATTTTTGTATTGTTTATCTCAACCTCTCAATGAATTCTCTAATGCATGCATCAATGTTCTCCGTGCATTCATTCCATTCGTATTTGAGGATATTGATGAGGAACCTCTCTCTGAGGACTGTTGGATCCTGTAAATAGATTGAATCTTAATTAGTGTTTTTTTATTTTTTTAATCATTATTACAAGTTGTAGGTTGCATACCAGACATATATCCGAAACAAACCCTTGACCATTCCACGCTTGCATGAAGTGTAGGACCAAATATCCGGTCGATTTCCTGCACACATGATAGAGTTGGCTAACATATTAGTAGTTGAAAATCAATTTTTTTGTAAATGTGTAAGTATTATATAACGTTTAGAATGAACTTACTTGTCTATTGTTTTCTGTACGCACATTGGAAATAAACGAGTCCAATCATAAACATCGTCGTTCCATTTGTCATCTAATAATTCCATGGCTTTATCAAAAAAATTCCCTATTTTTTGTATTCTTTTTACATGTTTGGTGGGGCTTACTTTTTTAGCAACCGGATCCATAACTGTTATTTGATTTTTTTTCATATCAAAAGAATATAGGCTGTATTCTTCGGTGTAATGAAAAGGCACCAGAATCCAAGAAGATTGATTAGTTTCTTGTACAAGACAATTTTCAAATATGTCTTCCAGGTCTTCAGGTTCAGCCTTTACACGAGTTGTATGCCTTGTTTCATAATTACTAAATTCCTGTGCCAAAGAAGATAGGTTAATATATAAGGATACAAAATTTGGAATCAATAAAACATGTTTATTAATTTGATGAGATACATACACATAGTCTTAAGTCTATCAAGTAGCAATATGGTTGGCATATTTCATCGAGATTTATCATGTGCACTCCTAGGTTGAAACAGTCAACATCCATTGGGCTATTTAGATCAATAATTTTTTTAATTTGATCTAGTGTTATTGTTATATTGTATGGATGTGAGGTTCGGACCCATTCTTTCCTGTAGAATACATATATTGCATTAGGAAACTGTATTTCAATACAAATCCACAAATGTTTTCATAATATTTAATGTTAAATGTGATAGTAATATTTTTGTCTTACCTCAAACTTTTGTCATCTACTATACTCAATAAATATAGCTGTATCATATAGGTTATCTCTTCATAGGTCATTGGTATCGGTGATAGTGACCCATGCGCCTCTGCCTCATCTCTATCTATTATGACACAGTCATTTGGATCTCCTTCTTCTTGGTCTTCTTCTTCGTCTGCTGTTTTTTCTTCTTCGTATTTGCACGTGTTAAATGGAGAATCCAATAGTATCGCCGCTGAAAGGATCAAGATGCCCAAGAGGGAGGGTGAATTGGGCTCTTTTTAATTTCTAAACAAGAATTAAACCTATAAAGAGTCAATTAACCCCCTAGTGCCTACCGCTAGTGTGTCCTAGCTAGAAAGCGGTAGCAAGAAAATAGAAAGCGAAAACTTCCTACACAATTCTAGTATGAATTGAAAGGCAAGTGCGGAAAGTAATGCGATAAGAAAGAGCTAGTGAAAGAGATGCTTGACACGGCGATCTTTTGCCGAGGTATCGAGGAGTCGACACTCCCCCCTAGTACTCGTTGGAGCACCTCGCAAGGTATAGCTCCCCCTCAATCCCGCGCAAGGGATGAGTGCTCTCTACGGGCTGATTCTTCGCCACTCCGGCTCGGTGAATCGTCCACAACCGATCACAACGTCGATGGAGAAGGGCCGCCGACAATCTTCCGGCGATCACCTTCCTCCAAGCACCACCGGACCGTCTAGGTGATGTCGATCACCAAGAGTAAAAAGCTTCGATCTTCGCTTGACTCACTCAAGCTTCACAACTAGAGGATGCACACTTGAACTCTTGGATGAACTAGAGGAGAGGATGGATGGATTCGCGAATCACTCTCTCACTCTAGGGCTCTTGCTCTCTTCCCAACCTTCAACAAACTCAGCAACTCAAATGAGCAAAGGTAAGGTGGGAGAGAAGTGTGAGAAGCTATAAATAGCCCCCCCAGAAACTGCCTCGGGCTGACAATTTAAGTTGGCGACGGACGCTCCGTCGCATGCCCCAACGGCTAGTTCTGTTCATAGTTTGGGCGACGGACGCTCCGACGCCTAGGCGACGGACGCTCCGACGCCCTGCCCAACGGCTAGTTTTGACACGCTTTTCCAGCGACGGACGCTGCACTCTGGCTCGGGCTGAAAAACACCCTCTCTGGAAGGTCGACGGACGCTCTCCAAGCGTCCGACGCCTGACCGACGGACAGCGTCCGTCGGACCCTGAAAAAACTTAGCCAGAAAACATCTCCACTGGAAGGTCGACGGACGCTGTGGACTCAACCACCCAGCGTCCGACGCCTTTGTCCGACGCGACGGACAGCGTCCGACGCCTCCGTCAGGAGCGTCCGTCGCCCAGAAAACAGTTCTATCAACTTCGTTTTTCGTCGCGATGAATATGGAAGTTGTTCTAGGCTATCTTACGGTCAACGTAGGCTTGCTTAGAGCTAAGGAAGACAAGTGTGCACCACACCTAGTTCAGGAAGCTTTCCTAAGTCAAGCTACTAGTCTCAACCCCTCTTAATAGTACGGTCAAAGATAAAAAGAGAAGCCCTATCTATTTCTAAGTGCCCTTCATCACCTTATGGCACTTAGCCTATCATTCTAGGGTCTTCATCATGTCTCTTTGAAATCCGAAACGATATCCATCTTGGGGGCTAAGTGATGACCATTAATGCCCATTTTTGTTGATCACTATGGCTAAGCTACGCATAGCCTCTGCAAAACACACGTTAGCCATAATAATCTCTAATTGTCGTTAATCACCGAAACCAACTAAGGCAATGATTCTTCAGCCGCTAACTTTAATCTGAAGTTTTCCATGTCTTGCTGCGAAGAAGTTTAGTTAAATTTTTTATGTGATATTTGTATAATAATCATGCTATCATATGTTTTTTTGTGTTTATCTGTGTAATGGAGTCTGTTAGTTGTTCACCTGTCCAATACTCCATGTAGTTTAATACAAACAGACCACATGAGGAATTGTAGGAACAAAATTTTGAGGTTAGATTTTTTTTAATAAGAAAATAAAGTAATGTAGAACTTCACCTGTCTTCTTGCATTGCTGTTTTGAATATTTCAACTGTCCTCCACGATGCAACATTCATGTCCTCCCATCTACAGTCTTCGAAATTTGTTATCCGAGATGCTATTTCAATTTGGCGCTGCACTCCCTTTATCTATTAATTTTTTTATTAAAACAATTTGTGGGTTGATTATATGACTCCTTTATAGTATAGATATGGTAAAATTTTGAATAACCAGTGTTAGGAATACTTACAACATAAGTTAGATCCGTTCTATTCATCGATCCAAGGGAGTCTAGAACTTGTATCTGTTTTTTTTGCATTTATGACTCCAAGGTACGAGTGACATTTCTCAATATTAATAGGAATAAATACTTGTATAAAGAATTATATTTTAATACTATTACAAAGGGGGTACGCAATATAATGAGTGTACATATAGGTTTTTGCAGTTATCATATCATGGCTTGTATATTGTTTTATTCTTTCCACAATCTGGTCATGTGTAGTACTTGGTTTATTGTGTTCCCAATGCTCACCATCACGATGGAGGATGGATGTTATGAGTGTAGTCTCTAGGTAAATACTTGTTGCTTCTGTGCACAATAGTTTTTTTTCCAGCTCTAATGAGGCTGATGTATGCATCCATGACCTGCATTTATAAGTTGAGTATTAGTACTTGTGCATGTTACTTTTCGATACATATATATAATAGATAAAAGATGAATTGTATAATTTGTTTGAACTTACGTCATCATACAAGTGTGCGGTAGGGTTCAGTAAACATTTAAATAGGAAGAAATTAAGGAATATGTCTTGTCCCATTCTCACCACTATCCTTTTGTCCTTTGAATTTGTAACTGATTCTATAATCTTGTAATCTTCTCTGTCACAAATATAGTCTGCATTTTTTTGGTAAGTTAATATTGCACTAATGTAAATTAAAATTAAATGAAAAAGACGTCATAGATTTTGATGGTACGTACCTTTTGAAACAATCAAATCTGTTCTGTGTTTTTTTGGTTTGTTGTGTCGAGATTGATCTAGCATGCTTGTTTGATTGTCATCTAGAAATTTGACAATTTGTAATTCTTTGTTGTTGTTTGAACCAGATACTTTGTTGTGCTTCCTCTTTTTTTGGTCTTCTGTTGAAAGTCTCATGTCTACATTTTGTGTTCTTTCTTCGTCCGAATGAATGTTCTGGTCATTTGAATTGGGATTCAATCCTGATGTCATGGTTTTATAAGAAACCAGATCATGAGATATCTCTTGTTCATCTTCATTCTTGTTTACCTGCAGCATATCAATTATTTATTAAGATAATTTACATTATTAAAGTGTATGTTTATTGGTAGGTTTCATTTATTACTTACCTTTGATGAGTCCATGTTTTCCTTTGAATCGAAGTTGTTATTAAAGCTTTCATATTTTTCTATGAAATCCATCTCTGCTCTTTGTTCATGCAGGATTTATAGAAGAATCTATTAGCATGCTAACAAAAATCATATTTATTATTTTGAAGTTATCATGGTTGGCAAAAGTTTAGAAGAGGTCATTTTTTTACTTACCTTTGACAAATCCATATTTTCATTTGAACCCAAGATTTTATTAAAACTTCCATAATGTTGTACTGAATCCATCGTTGCTCTTGATTCATTGATATCTTCTGAGTTATTTTTTTCCTGCAGGATTGATTGAAGAAGAATATATTATCATGGTAATGAAAATAGTTTACTCACTGTAAGTAATTTTACTGGAATTATATTTTCCTTCATTTTTTGGCTTACCTTTGATGAATTCATGTTTTCCTTTGTATCCAAGATGTTATTACACCTTCCATATTGTTCGGTCGAATTCAATTATTAAAACTTGATTCATTGATATTTTCATAGTTCATTTGTTCCTGCAAAATTTTAGCAAACTTTAGTTTAAATACATTTGAAATTGTTATGAATAACAAAGTCTTTAATGATATATATATATATATATATATATATATAATTTAGTAACATGCTAAAAAAATATTTTACAAACTATTAGTAATTTTAATATTATCAAAAAATATATCTATTATTTTTTTAGTTGTCATGGTTATAGGTAAGAATAATGTCCATTATTAGAGTGTATGTGTATACAGACATTTTATTTTTCACTTACCTTTGATGAATACGCTTTGATCTGTTACAGGGCAGATTCAGTTGGTTGGATATGTAGAATAGTAGAACATAGTACTTACGATCGATAGTGGTGATTAGTCAGGCGGTGACGACGGCCAGCGAGACACTCGATTCACAAATTGGCGATTGGCGGTGACGACGGCCAGCAAGACACTCGATTGACGATTGTTGACGTACATGAGCTTTTAATAGGAATAAGAGGAAGACGTGATATTTTAGGTATATATATATAGGAAGATGTGGTTCACGTGATTGTTTAGGATAGTGAGGTGTATAGATCCAACAGTTTAATCTAATCTAATATAACTAAATAAATATATCCTAGCATTATGCATGATATCGGTTGGTTTATAGTTCGAAACAATCACGTTTCCTTGTGTTATCCTGAAAAAGTATAACAAGCTTGGTTTGACCGGACTCTGGCCTCATCCGGAATGATTTCCAAAGTTAAAGTTTATTTTGGTTTTCTTCTAATAAAGCCAAGTTATATATTATATATAATATAAAATATTAAATATACCACTGTTTTAGTCATTTGCATGTGGCCGCACTGATATTATATGGGTGGTTTTATGTAGCCTGCTTTCGTTGTTTTAATAATGATTGTATATATATAAATATAATAATATAGTGTATATAAAAGGATTATAATCCTACAGTTTGGTCACTTGCATGTTGACGTACTGATATTATACATAATAAATCATTTTCGACCGAGGCTTCAACTCCCGCGGAAACGATGTTGTCGGCTATCTATCTGTCAATGGTCGTACATATGCTCCTATTCAAAACGTCAGGCATTACTGGCATGCATCTGAAATCTGAAAATATTATATGTGCAACATAAATATATTTGGTTCCAGTTTTATATCTTCTCTATAGAACTGAATTAATTATAAATAAAACTATTGAACGTATTAGCGTCACAACTCTAGTACATCTCTAAATACAATATTCTTTGTACTCCGTTGAGTGGGGTCAATATCTTTATTTGTTTTGGCCAAAACCCATGTATCTTTGCGAGAAACACCTCTTGACAATGCTACGTACAATTGGCCATGAGAGAAAATTGGTTCAGGGAGATAAACACCCAGGTTTGGTATGGTCTGACCCTGGGCTTTATTTATAGTCATTGCAAAACTCAATCCTATCGGAAATTGCTTTCGCTTAAACTTGAATGGCAACGAAAGGTCTTCTGATGGGGACATTGGGATCCTCGGTACGAATACTCTATTTCGTGCATGTTGCCCATGAACTATTTCAGCATCAATTGAATTGTTCTGGAATCCTCTTATGACCAACCTTGTGCCATTGCAAAGACAGTTGTGAGGATCAAGATTACGTAGAAGGATAACGGGGCAGTCTTTTTTAACCTTAAGCTCATGAGGAGGCAACCCATTAGGTGTAAGTGTATTTAGGAAATCAAGAGGATAATTATTCCTTTTATCATCATCTACTGAGTCGAAACTGCAGTATATCTTCTCATTTCCAGGAAACCTCTCGATCATTATTGCGTTCACTGCATCGACATGGTCATTCCTTGTAGAAAGAATAGCACGGTCGCGCATGTAATCTGCAGATGTACACTTCGCCTCCAGATTGGGAAACACCTTTTCAATAAGTTTGTCAATTGCGTGATCTTTTGAATCTTGGCTCCATTCCACAATGATATCATCAGGCAATTGAACATAATTATCTCCAAATGTTGTTTCGATGCCGTTCCCAATTCTTAACAGGTACTCCGCAAACCAGGTATCATGTTTAGCTCGCATGTTTTGGGTAAGCCGAATTCTACATACACTGTTCCAAATATATGACATCAATAGAGTAGCATTAGTGACCTGTGCTCTAGTGCCTCTTGTAACCACTGGAAGAACCTGCCTAAAGTCACCTCCGAACAACATGACCTTTCCACCAACTAGCTTATTGCAACCCATTATATCTTGCAAGGTCCTATCGAGTGTTTCTACAGCTTGTCTCTTTGTCATGGCCACTTCATCCCATATTACTAAGGCAGCCCTGCATAGCAATTCAGCAGTACCACTCTGCTTAGTAAAGCTACACACAGTGTTATTATCTAGCTTGATGGGAATCTTGAATCGGGAGTGAGCAGTGCGTCCGCCTGGCATGATACTTGCTGCAATACCAGATGAGGCTGTAGCAATTGCTATAAGATTCACTGAGCGTACCTTGGCAAGCAAAGCCTTGTACAGATATGTCTTTCCCGTTCCTCCTGGACCATCAACAAAAAAAACTTGGCCAATTTTCTTCTCCACATGATCCATAATCAAATAAAACCCAGCTCTCTGCTCAGCATTAAGTGTTTGTATCATTTTCAAATGTTCTTCTTCATATCCAATATTTAATTCTTCTGTAAGCTCTCTATAATGGTCTCTTGTCACCTCATCTAATAAAAAAATTGTAAATAATCACGTAAAAATGTCAAATAAGAAGCATAAAACTCTTTTTTTTAGATTCAATATTACCAATTTACCTGATAAATTTAGTTCAGGAAGTCCATAGTTTCTAAAGTCTCTACCCATATCTGTAACATGTATAGATATATCTCTAAGGACCATTTGTTCAATCCTTTTAGAGCATCCATTTGAGCGGCGATAGTCCTCAGACATTGAATCAAAATGTTTGTCCCATAGTGCACGGACATTAGCACACTCACAGAATACCATGATAGTTGCAAAAAGCCTCCTTAGAGCACAGGGCATTTTAAATTGTGCAGATTCAGTGAGACAATCATCTAGGCTCTTGTCAGTATCCACATAGCCCAAGGCCTCACAAGCATCTCTAAACGTCGCATATGTAGTTCCATGGTGACTTCTAAGATGTTCGAATGAAGTTGCGCCCCTCACATGATTTAAAAGCACACGGAGGTAGTATCGATCGCCTTCAGCAGGATGGGCATACACGAGCCTTCCAATCTAACCACCCTTTTGTCTAGGCTTCCAAAACTTTTTTGACTTTATCCAAGTGAAATGCTCAGGGAAGTCTCTATATAAATACTTTCGTGCATCAGGATTATACCTGTTTGTGTTGAAATACTCTGTAAGCATAGACTTCTGAGAGTTAGGATTTTCCACAACGTTGTTTAGATCATCTCTAGCTTTGTACGAAACCATATGCATTCCTCGAAGGTGAACTTGCATCTGTAACACAGAAGGTGACATATCATACAAAGGAAAACTTTATAATCTATATATTGCCTCTATAGCTGTTATACACCTTCCATCTCTATATTGCTTTATCTCATTAATTACCACTGGTTGCTCATCCACATTTGACTGATCCATCGAAAATGAAACACGATCGTGGCCCTTAAATACATACTTGTATAGATATTTGACAGACTTTATGCTGCAACAAACCTCTACATTAATATGACAATTATACCTCATGAGAAGGATTGGATTATACGGCACAACCCATCTGTTGTTCAACCATTCCCTTCTTATTTTTACTTGTTGTCCATCATCCCTTCTCCTATAAATAGGATATGAGTCCTTTCCTTGTTGAGTATTTTCTGAAAAGTCACGTGGATAATGAAAGCGACAATTACCGTCTACCATACATGCACACCTACGGTTGAGGACGCCACACGGTCCATGCATCATATGTTTGCACACAAGTCTATGCAATTCAGGATATTTGTTCTTATCAGGAAGCTCTGCTGATATATATATATATATTTGTCGTAATCATCGGGACTTCGCACTTTGTATTCTTCTTCCATAATCAGAAGAAAGTGCTCATGTGGTAATCCCCTTTTCTGAAACTCAGTGACATGTGCCCATGCAACAACCCTACCTAAATGATGTTTTTAGAAGAAAATCCTGGAAGTCTCTTAGTTTTGCTCTATAAACCCTTGCAACTATATCGGGACGATCTTGCGGCATTTGTCCTGGCAATAATTGTTCGACTATTTCATCCCAATATGGATTGCATGTCATTGTCACAAAAAAATCTGGTTTTCCATATCGAGTAACCAAAGCCATGGCATCCATAAATCTTGAATGCACATCACGGTCACTTCCTGGGAAATCTTTTGATAGTACAATTCTAAGACCAGCATGTGACGCCCGTGCTTCTCCAGTGGCGAGGGTGTCTAGAAGACCCTGGTGAATATGAATTAAATTATTAGCAGTAGTTCCTTGGGTTTGAAAATATATATATAAAATTGCCTCCAATGATTTTTGTTATAATGAAAAACATGTGACCTGGTATAGATCAACACGAATTAGATCTTGATGAGCTGGTTTTGAGTACCAGTCTAAACGCATTGACTCCACCTTCACATACATATCTACGACCCATTGCTGAAAAAGCCTCCCACCATGAAACATGATATTAAATTCTCCTTCTCGAATTTGTAGCCTGAAACAGAGATATTCTCTAGCACTCACATATCTTCGTGACTCTGTAATTTCTGTCCATAAAAACAAAAAGATTAACTTTCATTATGGTTTGATTTTTTTTGAATGGTTCAAAAATATTATACCTTGTCCATCAATTACACCTTCATTGTCACTAAAAGTGACATCATCAAGTTGAGAATAACTAATAATGTTTTAAACAGAAAACAACGTAGCAAAGGAAAAGACCTTGTTCTTCATGTACATCCATGTCCGAGACATCATAGTCCTCAACAAGCGTTGGCCCTATAGAAAAGCAAGATAAAGTGTAATTGGTTGTTAACAATATTTTGAGCAAAAATATAGTTATGCAGATGACCAAAATAGAAACCATAAAAATATGCAGATAACCAAAATAGTCACCTTTTAGTATACGTTTTGTATATTTCCTCTTTGGTTTTGATGGAGGTGAGTCTTGATATAATATTTTCTTATCCTCCCAACCAGTCTCACCATTAGGGTTGAACAGAGGATATGCTAATGGATCATAGCATCCATAGTATGGCCTTATATAATGAGGTTGGTTTTCTTTACCATAAATGATTATGCTTCGATCAAATCTTTGTTGCGGGTCATTTCCATCAAACCATATAGCAGCAACTTGTTCACTTGCGGGCGCATTATATCTTCTCTGGTCAACAGAAATACTTGTATTCAACGCAATAGTGTAAGAATCCAAGTTAGCAAGAGTGCCAAGACTCTTAAATACTTGTACATATGGATTGTCTTTCACGATGTCCAATATAGCACGGATCGCATGAGTGTCAAGGTGTGGAGACCTTTTGATCCTATGACACATAGTCTCATCCGTGTCATAAAAGTACAACTGCATGTGTCGTGGTCCTCGAACACCCGGAACAAGTTGATCCAATTTGTGATATATTTGGCCATGCGCTTTAAATGTATAAATACCAGTACCCTTTGTTGTTGCCAAACTGCGATCAATGGAAACCCCCATACTGGTGAAAGAAAAGTGTGAATTGAAGTAACGAATGTTCCTTCTGAAATACTTTGCATCAAAATCAGTTTGACTTGTGAACAATCGACAAAGCTCATTTGGCACATCTGGTACATATAAATTAACACGTCCATTTCGACAACAAAATGCAGGACCTTCACCTTCAAACCTCTTTGCACGACAATAAAAACAGTTTTGCACTTTCTTCAAGACATGATGGGTCTTAGGTAGATTTGCATACACAAAATCATAAGGATCTGGGCAATTTTGTGTAGACATAGGTTCTCAATAATATTCATAATTGAAATCTGCATATATGTTGAATTCTTATACATTTGTTATGGAAATTCATATTTTATGAAAAATCTGGAGTGCATAAGTGGTAGAGATTACCTTTATCGTTAAATACCCTTGCTTCATCATCCTCATAAATATTTGGTAAATCTTCTTCAGGGTTTTGTTGATCTAAATCATTTTCTGTAACAAGAAGTTAATTACCAACAACATACAAAAAAATAACATATATATAGAAAATTAGCAATAGTTATCTACCGGTGAAATGCAAAACCTATATATAGCCGACCTTTGTAATTTTTTATGAAAAGGCCAATTTTTTACCTTGTATTCCATGCATTGGATCTTCTGGTTCCCAAATACCAGAATCAAAATCTTCGCTGGTATTGCCAACTTGCAATTTTTTTAAAAATGAAAAATTATTAATGTTCATTGAGCCAACATATTAGATATCTTATTAAATTGACTGAAGGAAAAATATGGCCGGTATTGCCAAAAATAGTTAATGTTAATTGAGCCAACACATTAGATAGTTTATTAACTTGAATGAAGGAAACATACCAACATTTGAAGCCTTTTTCCGAGCTCGATAATCACGTTGGTACACACGTTTTGTAGCTAGATTTTTCTCTCTCTCTTTCCCAACAATGGCAGCATATCTTATCTTTTTTTGTTCACTCTTGTATTTTGTTTTATCAAAAGTATTGTACTTTCCAACGCCTAAAATAATTAGGATTAAGTAGTGAACATTTGACAATACATAAAAAATAGATAAATAATGAATTCAAATCACATAGACATCTTTCAATGACAGTATTCTTGGTATTAAAGTATTAAAGTATTAAAAGATAATTTAAAGTACTATATTTGATAAAATACACAGTGCCAACTATTTGAAGTGAAGAGCACAAATCAAAGAAAAATACCTATTTTATCAACTTGGGAAGCCGTGTCTCGTTTCCTCTTACAAGAATTGTCGTTATTATCCATTTTAGTATCAATTTTTAGTATTTCCAAGTTTAAATCTGGGATAGTTGTGATTTTTGATGATGCCAAGAATTTGGATGCATCCATGGTCTTAGATGATAGAACCAATTTGGATGCATCAGTCTCGAGCTTCAAACGAGCCCGACGATTACGTTGATACTCACGATTTTTAGCCTTAGCTTCCTCCTTATCATTGTCACACAATGCAGCTCGATGACGACGTTGATACTCATGATTTTTTTCCCGAACTTTCTCCTTATCATTGTCACACAATGCAGCCCGACGACTACGTTCATTCTCAGTCTCGAGCTTCAAACGAGCCCGACGATTACGTTGATACTCACGATTTTTGGCCCTAGCTTCCTCCTTATCATTGTCAGTCAATGCAGCTCGACGACGACGTTGATACTCATGACTTTTTTCCCGAACTTCCTCCTTATCAACATTTCTCTCTTTGCGTTGTTGATTACTTTGCTCAGAACTGAGCTTGCCAATATTTATTTGTGATGACTCCATTGCTTTTTTAGTCACTTTTGTTCCTGTATTGTATCAAGAGGAATATATGAATTATATACTATATGTGAGGGTATATTTAACATTGTCGTGATCAAAACAAAACAATTAATATGTAATCTGTTGCAGGTGCTCGACATAGACAAGAGGCAGCAAATAACACGAGCGAGTTTGTGTTTGTTGCTCACCTGACAATGACGATGACGACGGTGGCGCTGGACGGCGCGAGGACGTGTGGTGTGGCGCGGAGCTGTGGTGTGGTGTGTGGCATGTGAAGAATCATGACCCTAGTTGGTTTCGGTGATTAACGACAATTAGAGATTATTATGGCTAACGTGTGTTTTGCAGAGGCTATGCGTAGCTTAGCCATAGTGATCAAGGAGAATGGGCTCTAATGGTCATCACTTAGCCCCCAAGATGGATATCGTTTCGGTTTTTAAGGAGACATGATGAAGACCCTAGAATGATAGACTAAGTGCCATAAGGAGATGAAGGGCACTTAGAATTAGATAGGGCTTCTCTTTTTCCCTTTGACCGTACTATTAAGAGGGGTTGAGATTAGTAGCTTGACTTAGGAAAGCTTCATGTTTAGGTGTGGTGCACACTTGACATCCTTATCTCTAAGCAAGTCTATGGTGACTGTAAGATAGCCTAGAACAACTTTCATATTCATCGCGACGAAAAACGGAGTTGTCAAAATCGTTTTCTGGGCGTCGGATGCTCCTGACAGGGGCGCCGGACGCTGTCCGTCGCGTCGGACAAAGGCGCCGGACGCTGGGTGGTTGAGTCCACAGTGTCCGTCGGCCTTCCAGAGAGGTTGTTTTCTGGTTAAGTTTTTCAGGGTCCGTCGGACGCTGTCCGTCGACCTTCCAGAGAGGGTGTTTTCAACCCTAGCCAGAACTCAGCGTCGGACGCTGTGGCTGAGCGTCCGTCGCCCAGTGACGTAGCGTCCGTCGCTGGGAACAGTGTGTCAGAACTAGCCGTTAGACAGAGGCGTCGGAGCGTCCGTCGCCTCAACTATGAACAGAAACTAGCCGTTGGGCATGCGACGGAGCGTCCGTCGCCTAGTCGACGGAGCGTCCGTCGCCAACTTAACTTGCCAGCCCAAGGCAGTTTTCAGAGGGTCTATTTATAGCCCTCCCACTTCTCTCCCACTGTGCCTTTTGCTCTTTTGAGTTGCTGAGTTTGTTGAGAAGGTTGGGAAGAGAGCAAGAGCCCTAGAGAGAGAGAGTGATTCGCGAATCCATCCATCCTCTCTCTAGTTCATCCAAGAGTTTAAGTGTGCATCCTCTAGTTGTGAAGCTTGAGTGAGTCAAGCGAAGATCGAGGCTTGTTACTCTTGGTGATCGACATCACCTAGACGGTCCGGTGGTGCTCGGAGGAAGGTGATCGCCGGAAGATTGTCGGCGGCCCTTCTCCATCGACGTTGTGATCGGTTGTGGGCGATTCACCGAGCCGGAGTGACGAAGAATCAGCCCGTAGAGAGCACTCATCCCTTGCGCGGGATTGAGGGGGAGCTATACCTTGCGAGGTGCTCCAACGAGGACTAGGGGGAGTGTCGACTCCTCGATACCTCGGCAAAAGATCGCCGTGTCAAGCATCTCTTTCCCTAGCTCTTTATTACCGCATTACTTTCCGCACTTGTCTTTCAATTCATACTAGAATTGTGTAGGAAGTTTTCGCTTTCCATTGCCTTGCTACAGCTTTCTATCTAGGACACACAAGCGGTAGGCACTAGGGGGTTAATTGGCTCTTTATAGGTTTAATTCTTGTTTAGAAATTAAAAAGAGTCCAATTCACCCTCCCTCTTGGGCATCTTGATCCTTTGAGCATGGCGTGGCGTGACGATTTAGATGACGGCGCGAGCTCCCGGACGCACGCAAGGCGCTTGACGGCGCGAGGACGTGTGGTGGACGCACGCACGTCGTTGTACGCCGTCGTGCAATCCGTAGCTAGCTTGCTTGTAGGGGTGCGATCCTTAGGGCCAAGCTCTCTCACGGCCACGGCTGATTCATAGATTGATCTACTATTTGTCTAGCTAGCCTGAACGTGACGTAACGGGGCCAAGCTCTCTCAACGGGTAGATCAAGAGTTATACGTGAGAAAAATTGGGAGGTCAAACAAATAAAAAGAAAAAAAAACTGCCGTGGGTGAGTGTGGCCGGTAGAATTTTTTGTTGATGAAAAAAAACGCTAGTAAGGAGGCGACGGAGGAGGAAACACCATGTAAGTCATGTAAGTATGTGGTGGACCCATTTGTGGTGGACCCATTTCTGTCAAATTGTTATCAAGCGTTAGATGTAAAATCAAAATAAATCTAAGGGAGGAGATATTAGGTGGGTATAAAATTTTTAGGTGACATGTATTTTTCAATTCCTTCGCTCTTTTATAGTATAGATTTGAAATATTCGTCCTAATTATTTTATATAATCCCTCCATTCTAAATTATAAGACATTTCAAAAAATTTGAAGAGTCAAAACATCGCAAGTTTGACCAATAATTATAGAGAAAACTATCAAATAATCATACTATAAAAATATAATTGATAACGAATCTAATAATATTTAGTTGACATCATAAATGCTATTAACTTACTATACTTTAACTCTTCAAGATTCTTGGAATGTCTTATAATTTAGAATAAGTAAGTATGTAAAGGTAAAGGCTAAGGCTAAGGCTGCACAGAAGATACAGTAGTATTTGAGAGATAACACCAAGCCATCTTTCTTTCCCTCCGAATCAAAATTATGAATGCCAAATGCCAACAGAGGATAAACACAAGATGGACAAGAAAAACCATGTCATCTTTGCCTCCAAAGCCAAATACCACACACTCTGTTTTGTTCAAATCGACGGGTGTTGTTGTTATTAGTGTTAAAAAAAGTTATAACTATGACTTTACAACCTATCCAATAACCCGGCAAACGTTCAGTTGCTACTACATGCCGATGCCGATGATGAGCTTGACCTCATCTCAACTATATATAATTCATGTCTCCGACCGGATGGAGAGTCCATATGTTGCTTCCACAATGAAGCATAGGCTATGATGCACATATATTATACCATAATATGGTTGCGGAAAGAAACAAAGAGCAATAATACACAGTAGCTGAATAAAATGACCTTTCACAAGACCAAGCATGCTACCAGAACATCGACACAAAAACAATCACATTGTCGCACAAGCAGAATCAAGCATTAATTAATCCACCTCAAGTGATTCCCACGAAAAATGCTAGATACAGCAAAAAAAAGTTTACTGCAGCATGGGGGCGACTTTTGTTCATTAGCATTCTGTATCAGATAAAACCATCGACTTGAATGAAACTATAATGAAGAGTGTCTCTCTTAAACTACTCTCTTCCACGGGGTGGCCTGGGACTGGCCGGACGATCACTTCACTTCTTTTGTTTGCCCGCCACGTTCAGCTGCTGGAGCCCGAGCAAAAGGTCCCTGGAATCAAGGAACACCTTATTGCTTGAGGCTGCCATGGTGTGGGAGATCTCCCTGGCCGCTTCAATCTGTCTCAGTGCCAGGAAAGCGGGGTTGTTGGCAATGGCTTGACCAATCAGCTCTGCACTCTTAGCCTCACCCTGTTCAAATGCAAGTCAAAAACATACAGTGATTCAAAACCATGGGGGAAAAAGGGGGAATAATGCAATGGTACATACACAACTACAGACGTAAAGAACACTGTCAATCCACTTTCAGCGTGAGAAACTGAAAGTACAGGAATTATTTCACATCACGAAAGATGTAGATTGAAGTCGTTATATTTCTATTTCCAGTAATCTTTACATATAACAAATCAGACCAATGACATGCTTATACAAGAAAGGGTAGCCACTAACCTGTGCCCTGATAACTGCACTGAGCTTGTCCTGCTCAGCCTTCTCAACAATGAACTTGGCACGCTCAGCTTCTTGTGCAGCGACCTGTTTGGCTTCAATGGCATGAGTAAACTCTTTTCCAAAGCTGAGGCTTGTGATGGACACATCATCCAGAGCAATATTGAAGTTGTTGGCCCTCTCAGTCAGAATCTTCCTAATCTCCCTGCTCACAGCCTGCATTGGAATTGAATGCATGAATGAATTGTTAACACATCCTAATCTACTGCAATCCGAGCAAGACACTTGTCATCTAGGGAACATGTCTAAACACATGAAATGGTACCTCTCTCTGTGTGATCAGCTGACTGGCATTGTATTGAGCAACCACGGCTTTGAGTGTTTCATGAATGATTGAAGGCAGAACTCTCTCATTGAAGTTCTCCCCCAGGTTCCTGTAGATTTTAGGTAGCTGATCTGGCATGGGCCGGGTAAGAACACGAAGACCAATTCTCACCTGCCCAAGTTACGAACACAATAAAAAACATGCATAAAAGAACAACAGTGCTGATGAAGTTTTCAGCAGAAGCGAATAACAAGAAAATTGCAAGTACATACACATGAAGACAGACCCACATGGACAGTGTCACTCAAAATACAATCAAGCATAAGAAAACCGTTTAAAAGGTGATGACAGTGAATATGATGAGCCAAAGCTGGATTCACTTGCAATATTAAATTAAAAGGGTATAAAGGGCTTTGACAAGATCAAGAAACTTCCACAAACTATCATGTGCTTTGTAATGGTTAATTAAAGAGCAGAAACAACACCTTTTAGTACATGTATTCAATTGTTTTCTTTCAAAGACACACTCAGAACAGATTAATGCACAACAATATACAAGCAGAAATGAATAATGCAATTACTGGCAACCAATGGGCTACAGCATTACTAGGTCCATGACAACTACGAGGGGGTATGTTAACACTGCTGCGATGAGCAAAAACGAGTTCATTCATGGCAGGTAATCCATAAGAGCTCATATGAGTTGCAGCAGAACAAGAGTTCAAAGTATCATTTGCTTTGTAAAGGCTATAAAGGGTTCTGAAAAGTTGAAGAAACTTGCACAAACTATCATGTGCATGTGCTTTGTAATGGTTAAGTAAAGAGACAAAACTGCTTCCGAAAATCAAAGACACCCTCAGAACAGATTAATGCACAACAATATACAAGCGGAAATGAATAACGAAATTACTAGCAACCAATGGGCTACATCATTACTAGATCCATAACAACTTCGAGGGGGTGCGTTAACACTACTGCGACGAGCAAACACAGTTCATTCATGGCAGGCAATCCATAAGAGCTCATATGAGTTGCAGCAGAACAAGAGCTCAAAGCAATACTGCCAAATTAGCCACTAAATCTATGCACATATCAAGGGACAGCAATCAATTCAGAACCAGAGAAGATCACCCTACACAAGCCGACTATTGCTACCAGAAGTCGATCCTTTTGGTCCCCAAAAGTCAGTGCCCAGTCATGCACGCGCACATCGAGCATTTCCTTACCATCTGGAGGTCGCGGCTTCCGGAGGTGCTCTCGACGAGGTTGGGTCGGGCGCGGACGTCGTAGATGATCGGCCTCTCGATCCACGGGATCATCAGGTGGGTTCCTTCGGGGTACACCTGCACCGGAGAACCCACCCAGTCAAAACCACGCTCACACACATCGCGCCGCCACCGCGCGGCTGCAATCGATGGAGGCGCGCCGAGGTGGCCCTCACCTTGTCCTTGATCCCCTCGATGCGGTTGAAGACGATGGCGCGGTGGCCGCCCTCGACGTTGTAGAAGCTGTTGAGGGCAGCGTAGAGCCCCGCGCCGCCGAGCAGCGCCGCCTTCACGAGCGCGGCCCCGCCCTTCGGAGCGCTCGGCAACTTGGCTCCCTTGAGTCCGTCCATCTTGCCGGCGGAGGAGGCCGCCGGCGGGGGTTTAGCTAGGGTTTTGAGTAGCTGGGTCTGGGGATGGCTTAGCGGAGGCGTACAGGTGGAGACGGAGGTGGAAGACGAAGGGAATGGGAGGCGCGTGTGTTAAGTGGAGCGGGCTGGGGGCATCGTGGGCGTTGGATCTTTGATCGGACGGTCGAGAAGGGCCCGCGGGCCCGGTTCTTTCCTCCGCTGCACGAAAGGATGCTGCTAGTTTGTCGTGCTGTGCAAGAAGATGGTTTCAGCGTTGTTTTCTTGTGCAAAGCTGATAATAATTTTTCGTCGCAAAAAAAAAGCTGATAATAATTTTTATTCTTCTCGTGAGGAAATTGACGGGGATTTTCTATATATATTTTTATTTCTCATCAGAGAGGTTGTTAGAAACCCATCTGATTTTAGCGGATTTTGAACCGTAATGACTAATGACCGCATTGCATAATAGGAAGGCACTGAATTTGGCTGAAATTTGGGTAAACGAAACACTAGTAGTTGTCTAGCTGGCAGTCTCTTTCCTGAATGGCTGCATCATCATCCAATGAATCACTCACTCCCATGGAACAATGCCTCTCTCATGAAGTCATGATCCAACTACTTTTTACTGCACAAATGCTTCACATAAACAAATCTTGAAGCCAGTTCAAAAGAATTTAAGTAAAGATTCAAGCCAGAGAAGCACCGAAAAGTAGACAAAAAGCTTCACAAGCCTCTCACAACACTTGCAACCGAGATCTCCAACCTCAAAGGTGGCAAACTGCACAGCACACACTTGAACCTCACATCCTGGAACTCACAGCTCTAGTAGAGCATCTCAAGGATCTCATCCACACAAAGCTCCGAAGAAAGAAAGGGGAGGAAGGGAAGGACGAAAGGAAAGGAGAAGCTACAGCTTTACAAGCTTCCCTGAGGGTGGCAAACAGTGGGGGGAAGGGAAAGACTGGCGAAAACTAGGTTCGTAGCGCCATGAACAGACTCTGCCTTCTTGAGTGCTCTGGGACAAGGCGTTCGACGACTTCTGGAGGAACGCTTTTCAGCTCTGTCATGATTGCAAACATCTGATCAGTTTAGCTGAGAACAGAATTTGAAGCAGCTAAGTTTAACTTCTGAAGTATGCCCATGTTAAGGGAATTGAAGAATAACTACCGACAGAAAAGCAACACTGATGTTTCAGTTCAATTACGCTACCTTGAGATCTGAAGTTGAAGAGAGGCGGCAGAGGCCGGCCATTTGGTAGACGAGTGTTTGGGTCTCTCAGCTCATCAAAGAAAGGGTGCATACAGGCTTCCAACTGAAGAATCGCGCATCAGTTAGAAGAATGAAATTGCACAAGGAATCATCCCAGATAGTTAGTGGCGAGAACGTAAAAGCATATGGGGCCTTACAGCAGTGCACCGTAGATTTGGTGAGTACTGTAGAAACCTGCTAACGAGATCCAGTGCTTCAGGTGGAAGCCTTCTTTGAAAAACCTGGATATAAGAGAACCTTGAGATGACACAGGAATCACGAGAAAAATATGCTCATTCAGTTTTGTGCCTGCGCGCATATGATGTGGACATTAATTGCATGCCTGGCTTCAACAGTAATGGTAAGCGAGAACAGTTTATTTGAATTCTAAACATCAAAAATTTCCAGCAAATTTCACATTTAAAAGCACAACAGTCATACAATGTGCATATCTGAAATATCCATGTTCCA
Organism: Microstegium vimineum; assembly: GCA_022036555.1. Taxonomy (NCBI): domain Eukaryota; kingdom Viridiplantae; phylum Streptophyta; class Magnoliopsida; order Poales; family Poaceae; genus Microstegium; species Microstegium vimineum. Next base: position 62,022,528 of record CM039124.1, read on the forward strand.
AGGTATGCACTAAGCTGCATAAATGTGTCTGTTTGCGCATATCATGCATTGTGAACACATCACTGTGATGATACATAGCTAAATTATCTCCATGTATATTAATTACCTTGTGCCACGGATGAGCTTTAATTTGTGGGAACTTGAACTCCGTGTAGTTTGGGTTCATGCACTTGATCTCTTCCCTTGTTGGAGTACCCAAAACCTGCAAGATGCAGATGCTATGCCTCAATATGTCATGGTGCAAAAGAAGGTAGCAAAACAGCAGAGATATGGATACCATAAGAAAATCACCTTGATGATCTCAACTAGTTGGTCGACTCCACTTTCTCCAGGAAACAGAGGCTACATGGATGAATGCTATCAGAAGAAGCAAATAGGTAAAAACCAGAGGGAGGGAAACTAAACATGCCAGACCTGTCCTAGAAGCAGCTCTGCCATGACACAGCCTGTTGACCACAAATCAATAGCAGTAGTATATTCCGTTGCTCCAAATATCAGCTCTGGTGCTCTGTAATACCTTGAGCATATGTAGGAGATGTTTGGCTCTCCTCTGACCTGCATATTTGCAAAAATGCCATCATCGAGATTTATGTCAAAAAAAAGTACCATGTCTAGGTAGGTCACCTGCATTTAGCGTGGATCTGTGCATTTGTTTACTCGTCCAAGTAAAGTAGTGTGTATTGACATATAACATTCTTGTGCATTTAACAGTGGCCAAGTTAGAAGATCACTCACCAATACTTTAGCACTTCCGAAATCACAAATTTTGAGTTGGTGTGTATGTGGGTTAACCTACAGTGGAATATTAGCAAAGTATCAGTCATCATAAATATGTGAGCTACTATTCCTGAGGTAAAGAAAAGATCAGGAAGTAAAAACAGTAGCTATCTCAGCATTTAGAGGAGACAAAACTAATAAAGCCCTTTAGGTACGAAGAAGAAGGCAATTATGTAAACCTCATTTTGTATATACTCTACGATTGTCAGTGTATGTATGATTATTTGAGTTTCAGTTTCTCCTGCTTCCTCAAACAATCTCTAATCTGTGCAGTTATGGAGTCATGGAGTCATGGTGGATTAACGAGCTAGCTAGTTGCATTGATCTTCCATGCTCCTTTCTGAGGCTCACAGTTTGCTCAAATAAATTTTAACTAGTTTAGCATTATGATAAAAAAAAACTAGTTTAGCATTATGCACTAGTGCAATGTACAGAAGCAATTGACATCTGTGGAACTGGGAGCATGTTTTTTGTCCAGTCTTATTATGATTTATGAAAGAACAAATGATGACGAAATGTTCCAAAAGAGAAGGTACCATTGGCAAGAAAAACAGCATATGCATGGTATAAAATATGATATGTGCAGCCTAGGAATAAATGATGCACATGGGATAGCACCTATATATGAAACTAAATAATGCACAAGTGGATTAACGTTTCCAATTTCAAACTGCTAGTGCCATAGATGTTGGGTGGAACTGACCAATAATTATGACATTGGGTTACACATGATCTAAAAATTCATTCCCACTTGCACAAACCAATTGTCATTTTATGGTGCTACCATACCATCCAAACTACAAAACATCCAACAAATGTGAATGATACATGCAAAGCAATATATTTCATTATACAAAAGAAAGGGGTTCATATCTTACAAGAACATTCTGCGGTTTGATATCACGGTGGCAGATGCCAATGCAGTTATGTATATAAGCAAGCGCTCGGCATATCTGCAAAGAGATTTAGGGAAAATTAGATAAATTAATGCACAACAGAAATCTGCAATTGGATATGACACTAAAAGGTAAGTAAAGGCAGCTAGAAATTGTTTGACTCCAACAACTGTATGCAGCAAACAAAATTATACTTAAACACATTAGCAAACATTCTCAGTGTCATAAAAGGGGGAAAAAAACTGAATCAAAAGAAGATTTGAGCCATGCAAAGAATTGTGCCTTCACTAATTGTAAGTCATAAAATAAACGACCAATACTAGTCCTTGAAGAGTGGATTAAAGTCACGCTGTCAACTAAACTCAGGCATTCAAACGGGTCACTAACATATAGGAAGCAAGATGTAGAACATAAATCCAAAGACAGGATAATTGACAAGCTGTCCCAATTGGGCCTTATGTCTCAATAATATTTATCTTAGATTCTTCATGGAAACAAACAATGTGAATCATTGATAGGCAACTTCAATAGAGGTTCCAGACTTCCAGTACAGTGCTACTGTTGAAGATAGACTTCAAGCAAAAATGAGGATTTTTTTTATAAGGATAAGGCATAAATATGGATGCCAAGAAGATAAGATACCGATGCCACCAAACTTCTAGTTCTACAACAGACACATTCATACATGTATATTATCTCGATTTGTGACCCTACATGACTATTATTTAATATAAGTCATCGGGACCCATGCTCTATTTTCTGATTTTCTCCATTATTTTAAGTTTATTTAAAATAAATGAACATGACAAAATAATGTCCTACAGAATCCATGATGCATAAGGTTGATTGTGGAACATGTGGCATGCACATGACCATTAGACAACCCTACCAAACTAGTACCCCACATTTTCTGGAATCTATCCTTTTGTCTTCTTTAAAATCAGTTAAGTGATAATAAGAGTGTGTCAGGGCTTCTAAGATGTTTTTTGCTACTATTCCAAAAAATGCATAGGGAAAAGAGTTTTTTAATAGTGTGCAAAGGAGGTGCCATAACTAGAAGATCAATGGTAAAACTGAGCGAAAAAAAATCTCAAGAAAAAACAGCATTTAACATGCATGATTAGTATAAACCACTAGTAAAGGCAGACCTGATACGTGTACAGTTTGACATAAATGAGGGGCATCCGCTGATTCATTCGGTTGTACTGCCGCGCAATCCTGTTTACTGCCTCTGGAACAAACTCAAGAACAAGGTTGAGATAAAGCTCGTCCCTTTCAGTTGTTGAAAAGAAGTAATGCTTAAGACCGATGATGTTAGGATGGTCAAGCATATGCATGATTTGCAGCTCTCTGTTCTTATAACGCTTATCTTGAAGAACCTTTTTTATGGCAACAATTTCTCCTGTTTCTCGGCATTTCGCCTAAAGAGTTAATGATGAAATGGTCATACGCTTTTCACTATCAATTAGGCACAGAACAATTCAGAGACAGAAAAGGTGGGTTGTTTACCTGATATACAACCCCAAAAGAACCAGTTCCAACCACATGTTCAGCAATGTATGTGACAGACTGTTTCACAGCACATACCATTATTTGTTGGATATTTTTTTACCTCCAAACAATTATATATATCAAGAATCAAAGTAAAATTACTCTCACCTGTTTAGGCAGGCCGTTGCGCCCACGAATTGTAGTCGCTATTACATGACCAGCTTCATTACCAGAACTATCAGTCACATCTGAACTTGACCCCATCTCCTGCAAAAAACAAAAAACAAAGAAACTAGGATCCTCAGAAAAAAGTGCAGAATTTATTCACCAGTATCTTCAGATCCTCTGGAATCCAGGATAGATTACATTGCCAATACAGGACAGGAGATTACATCTTTCTGTATCAACTGATGAATAACCGCACACAAGTGAAAAGACAGGACTTGTGCACGTATTTGACTGAAAGTGGCGATGAATTTGACCAAAACATTGACACTAAATTCAGCCATATGCCAATCAAAGAGTAGTAGAAACCTACCCTTTCATCATCTGTATCGGGCTTGGCATCCCTCAGTTGCATTCCCAACATCTCCCTACCCAGAAACTCCACCGAGTTGGCTGACCCCTTGAAACCATTCCTTGGCCTCGAGGAGCTCCCAACACCACCGTGCCTCTGCCCAGAATACGCCATACCTCCAGGCTCCAGCAAGGTGGTAACTGGTAGTGCTCAATCGAGATCACCTAGGTCAGTGTGCGGTTTCATCGCCTTGTGGAAGATCAGCTTGCCAATTCCAATGCCTGGAAAATTAAATAAATGACAACCGCATGACAAAAAAGTTCAGACAGGATCATCTTCATGTAAAATCGCAGAAATAGAGCAGGAAAATACGCAACAAATCTTGTGCTGGTGATTCAAGCAATTCAGAGAACACACTAGAAGCACTGACTGCACTGCTGATTTTTTAGCTACTGTTGAAATTTCAGAGTTTCCAGCCACACAGAGATCAAGCAAAACCCTTGATTAAAAGAACAGCTGCAGCTTTCTCCAAATAGTGACAGATCAAAGTCGAAACTGGACTGAAGATCTTCTCAGAGAAACGGCTCAATCCGTCCCAAAGCCAATACCTCCCGATAATTGGGCGAAAACCGCACCCAGAGAAGAGATGAAAGGGTGGGACTCGGATCAAAGAATCCATGGCCAGTAGTACCTCAGACTGAAACCTCGCAGAGATCGACGGCGAGCTCTTGCAGCAGATCAAACCGCAGGCTCTTCACCGTCTGACGGCTTCTGCAGCGGCTCCGGCCTCGTCCTGGGGTTTCTTGCGTTGGGTGGTGGGGGAGAGGGAGGAGAGCGAGGGCTAGGAGTCAGGACTCTGATTCTCTGAAGCAAGCTGGTGGTGGGAGCGAGCGAGTGAGGCCATGAGGGGGGGGGGGGGGGGGGGGGGGGGGGGGGGGGGAGCAAGTGAGCTAGTGGAGGCCGGAGGGCAGCGCAGCTGCTAGCACTTGATCTTGGGGTTGGGTCCTTCCAAACTTTTCCATTTCCGGTAAAAAAGAATTGGCGTGGCATGGAAGGACCAGAGAAATTTATTGGGGAGATCATGGAAGTTGCAGAGGAGAGTGACTGAGGTGGGGGAGATGCAGATGCAGATGCCCACAATCTGAGCCTGCTGATGCTTGCTGCAGTCAATTTGGCAGTGAAAATACTGCGGCTGATGGATGCTAGTTTGACTGGGAAGTGGGAACTGTGCTATTGCTGTGTGTGAAGGGTTTTTTTATTATTATTTTATTTTTTGAAATGGTGTGTGAAGGGTTTTAAACTACTGTCAAACATCCAATGTGATACCGACTACTCTCAAACACTATGTGATACCGACTAAGGCCAGTCTAAATGAGTTTTATGGAGGGTTTCATGCACATTAAATAGGTGCCACATCAGCAGATTTGTATTTTTTTCATGAAACGATGAGGAGAGAGGAGGACAAAGTTTCATGGTGATGAAACTATATAGCGTTGTTTCCAAAACGTTGGAAACCGTGTGAAATCCCCATTGAGAATATTTTTCTAGTTTTATGGGATGCATACAAAGCAAATGTATGGTGGAGATGAGAGAGAAGAAAGAGAAAGACATTGGTAACCGCATGAAACTATACAATGAAACTATGCATTGAAAGAGAGACTCATTTCATGTTAAGTTTCATACCACTAGGAAAGCGCACGGTGAAACAATGCATTGAGACTGGCCTAAGATTTAGGAGAGGGAACCAAACACTCATGGTAGCAACTTGAGTTTATCCTGTGCTGGAAATTTACGTCAAATTTGCAGTCATATATAAATATAAACATTGACTTATTTTTCAGGAAGAAAATGGCACATGAATTGGGGAAAAGGACTTTTCTGGTGTATCTAGATGGTGGTTTGGCCTTATTATCTCTTTTATTAATAAATAAATAAAAAGAACGATTTAGTTTTGTGCACAGCACAGGTGCTGCCCTCCAATGAAAACACTGCATAGCTGGCATTTGTTGCTGTCGCTCAAGGACTTTCAGCTAACAGCGACTTCAGTTGTAGTACAACGGCCTAGCACAAACAAGCACATGGTTCTTTCTCCGTACCAGAAAATTGTCGACAAAAAGCCTGCATGTGCCACAGAGCTTTCGGTAGAACAATACAAGGAGCATGCAGGCGACCGCTTTGTCAGAAGCAGCATCTCTCTTCTCTTAACAACGTGGGGTACAGTAACACAGGCTTCATGCACTAGTAGCATATCTGAATCAGTACTGTACAACATCATGCCATATTTTGATTTTCCCAGTCTCAGTTCTGGCTACAAAACGCTGCTCTGCACATAATGAACCATGGTCAAATGACAATTACTTTATGCTGTAGCAGCAGTCTTCTTCATCATCCATCTGTTCTTGCGGTCTTCCAACAGCCGTAGGAAAATCTTTGACTATCTTTCTGTGTATGTAGGCGTACCTACTGATCAGCCTGCAACAAGAGAAGCTCGATGAAGCCATACCAGGAGAGAGAGAGGCACAAAACAGAGACAGTCACATGCCTTTGCCCAAAGAACAGCAACAGAAAACAAGTGGCGATATCTCCAACATTACTTATGTCATCCACAACACCGAAAAACTGTTATATGATATGAGGGATTAAAGTTGCTCCAGCAGATTACTCAGCCTACCAACAAGAGATAGAGGACAAGTAATTTGTTGGAGATGGTCTAACAAAAAAGGGCGGCACTCAAAAGGTCCACCGGGGATAGGTGTTCTGTTCATCCTCATCATGCTACTGTCATTCGTTGACCGAGTCAAATGGGCCACACATCAACAATTCAGTTGGCATATGCTACTGTAAAGTGCTCATGTGAGCTGTGCCGTGAGAAGTAGAAACATCATTATTCTAAGGGCTCGCAGCTGGACTCAGCATGTGAGGACGATAAAAAATTTAACCTTGATGGTTGATGCATTTTTGTCGGTGAAAAGCTCCAACATAAAGTACTTGATGCAGTTTCAGTGGCCATTAGCCAAGTTTAGAATGATATCTCTAGAATGCGGGCGCATTATCATTGGAGATTCGATCTAACTTACCAGGACATATCTGCCACTCAAATTCCAACAGCGTCAAGAAGCTCCGAATGCTGCGACACTGGAACCAGCGTGTTGGCGACGATTGCGCCGCTGGCCGCGACCGCCGGCACTCCGATCCCTGGAAAAGTTGAGTCACCGCAGCAGAAGAGCTGGGGAATTGGTGTTGCTTGCCCAGGGAAAGTGGCTTCTCCAGCTTTTATGGCTGGACCATATGTTCCCCTATTCCTTCGAAGAAATCTCCTGTGCGTTAGTGGTGTCCCGACCAATTTCACGTCGCATTTTTCACGGCTAAATTTTGGGCCAAGAGCAAGCTCCACAGCTTTCCACATCACCTGAAAAGTTTGCATGGGAATGTCAGTCACAGTCAAGACAACAAAATTATTACTTCTTACGGACACTCGATAGTGGTCTTCTTTTTGAAAAAAACGAGTCTCATTTTGATGATTTCTGTGCCAACTTTGGGGCATTTCTCTCTTTTCACTATTACATCTCTTTTGATATCAGATCTTGCTTAGAGATGCAAATGAGCACGTGCACTTGAGAACTGGACCATTGAGGATGCACAGATGAGACTTCCAAGAAATATCTAAACTATGCATTTATTTTCTATACTATATACTAATAGTAATAGTGGCAAAGAATCAAAATGGCAGCCCATGTACCTCAGAACGTTCTTCCTTCAATCTTCGATATTCTGCACTTTTCCTGTCCAATCCCTCCCACAAACTGAAAGGCTCAGTCCCTGGAGTATATGCATGAAGAATGTGCTTTCCAGGTGGTGCCAGGTCCTTACTAAGAACACTAGGAACAGATATCAACACAACATTTTGTTCACCATCAACTCCTTTGTTCCAATCATCAACCACAATGTGATGGATCCCAAGGTCCTCTCTAGCATTCTGATTCAATAATGTCAAAGGGTTATGTAAGAGATGGATCACCTATGAAAAAATATGCATCTTTGTTAAAATGATTTGCTAGATTTCACTTCGGATGAAGCATACCTCTGCATCGAAACCAAGGTGGAGATGCATAAACGATTCACATTGTGGAGTTGCTTTCACTCTATCTTCATATGATTTTGGGACAACATTTGGTGGTAGCAGATCCAAAGTATCCCACATAGATGCATTGCTAACAACGCTTTCTTTGCACGGACAACCTGCAAAAGGACATAATTCCCGACAGGATTTCAACAGCTACATCTTTCTTAAAACCATAGGTTGGATGATAGCAGTCACTGAATGAAAAGTTTGTATAGTGGCTTCAAACCATAGGTTGGATGATAGCAGTCACTGAATGAAAAGTTTGTCTAGTGGCTTAGACTGACATATGGCACAATCATGCCACTCAAAAATCAGATTGCATAAGACAACATGGTGGTAATTTTTTGCGATCTTAGCCTACATGGTCTGCCACTAATTTAAAGACACGGAGAAAGGCCTAAACTAACTATGATATGCTGTACTGAGGATAACACTTAATTTGCTTTTAACATAGACAAAAGCTATTAATATTGATCACAGTGCATTCAGATTGAAGGCCTTTTATCATCTATAAAGGAAAAAATGTATTGTGAAATGAAACCATTAAACAGAATCATTGTCTATGATAGGCACATGACATCTAAATCAAAGCCATGTTGTGGCTTTGTGTTCGTGACATATCACTCATTTCTCCACGTCTCTCTCTCTTCTTTTGGTTCCGAAGGGCCAATAAAATATCTTCTGGAGCTTACTTGTCCACTTTGTAGCTTGACACCAACTGCTCGACCATTCTCGATTAAGATCTTTTCAACATGAGAACGAAGAGCAAGTCTGCCACCAAATTTTTCAATACCGCTCACGAGGGCATCTATGATTGCTCCAGTACCACCCAGAGGATACTCAAGCAAGCATCCTGGTTTGTACCATTCTGCAAACATATAAACCTGAGGGTGTAGTTAGAACAACTAATCTATAATCAAAAGAACACCTCAAAACCTCATATTTGCACATTTTAAATCATCCAAGCAATTTTGAATGTTCACAACAGGAGGATTGTCAAGAACATATGAAGATGTAAAGATGGATGTTATGGAACAAACAGACAACAATATGTCAATATCCATCTGATGATTCTTCCAACAGTTATTGGTATTCATCAATAGAAAAGCATGCTGCCACCATACATAGTTCAGTATCAGTACAAATACAATCACTACTGTGGCCATTGCATTGGCTTGGCTTAGAAGCAGATGATAGTGACTTGCAATACATCCTGAAATACAGCACTTGGTACATAATCCTAGGTACGGATATGTTACGATAAAATTGTCACAAGTTTAGATGAATCAGTCGACATAAAATGCCAAAAAGAATAAATTATTGCCAACACCAGCATATCTATTTAAATGAAATGAAGGGGCAGTGTTACAACAATAGTCCCATGTTCCCTATCTCGTTTGGCCTCACCACCAGAATCTATGCACTGATACTTGTAGTCACACAGATTCAGAAATAGATTATTACATCTGTCCGATTGGTAGGATACAAACTTGTTTAAAACAGACACATAATGCAAGTTTTCGTTAATGCAGTCATGCTCATGCATATGATTTATTAGACCTGGATAGTGTCATATCAGGAAAATTCAAATGCACAGGCAAGGCAACAAATACTGAATTTGCTCACATTCTACAATGCGCAATTTTTGTCATGTGCTAGAGTTTGGGAAAGCACAGAAGAGGAAGTTTTTTATTTTCGAACTTATTACCATTTCTGCAGAAAGAGCACCATCAGATTTAACTCCAGCAAGTAGAAAGCACAGGAGATCGATCCAGTTACGAACAAAGGGATTTTTCAGCCCCAGTGAATCAACAACTTCTTTGAATGGACGTAGCAGTTTTGTAGCGCCCAGAGCTCCTTGGGGTCCCATTTGTATGAATGATTTCAGTAACGAAGGAGCATATCTACCAGCAGCTGTAGATAGAATGCCCAAATCGCCTCGAATGGAAAGTGGAGGCAAAGCCATTGCAGCTGCAGACATAGGAATAACTGCATCCTGAGATTGTTTTCAGTATGGTATCAGCACACTTTTAAAGGAATATAGCATCCTAAGTTATGAACTTTGTGTGATATAGTGCATACAACTATACAAGTGCTAACGTACAAGGAGGATAACACCTAATGCATTACACATGCATTGTTCTGTAGTTCAAAGTGTTCATCTACATCTAGCAAAGCCTGTACCAAACCCAAGAATCTAAATGTGATGCAAACTCACAAGAAGTTTTTTCCACTCCTGGACAGCGTCAACACCAACAAACATCTCAAGGTCCTGCAGGGATTACAAGTCAGGTCTCAGGATCCAATCAAGAGTGGGAGCATCCAAACATAAACAAAATGCTAACAACAGATATTGTTAAATATGAAAGAGCATTGCTACATCTAATAATCTATGATGGTTACCCGAGAAAATCCTAGCCAACTGTTGCAACAGAAACCCCCTTTCCAGTATTGAAATGGTCATAAATTGAGCCATGTCTGTTTATCATTCATAAACAACTCTTCTTTGGCTTCTTCGTTATTACCATTATAAGTATAATAAGCACAAAAAAAAATTACGAGGATACCCAATAGTTAATGATTAGACAATAATCAAACATGCCAATGGGTACTGAACCAACTTGTTGAAAATCAAGAATATGCACAAGATAAAATTGAGACTGATGTAATGTACCCAGTGGCCTATTCAAGAAATATTACCTTGAGGAATTCAGTTGGTCCTATCCGTGAGAGGAATTGTCCTTCAGGGACATAAACCATCCAGGAGTCATAAGACGCGCAAGGGACTGATTGGCCTAGTGCATCAAGGACCTGAGGCAGGCAAACAAATCAGAACAATTTGAAGCTGTCACCATGATCAAGTGATCAATATCAATATCATTGGCCGTCCATCCAACTACAAAAATGACAAAAGGCTATGCACAATGACGTAGCACCTCACCTGAGCTAGTGGATTTGCCTGGGGGCCTCTGGACTGGAACCCGGAGAACAAGGATGGCCCTGAATCGAAGTTGAAGCCCTTGATGTCGAACGAGTGCGCAGCGCCTCCCGGGCGGTCATGGCTCTCGAGCACCAGCACGTCCTGGCCGTACCTCGCCAGGAGACCGGCGCAGCACAGCCCGCCGAGCCCACTGCCTATCACAACGACGTCCGCCTCCGGCCGCTCCAGCGCCCTGGTCGACCGCATACCAACAAACGCAACAACGGCGATGAGGAGGCGAAGTCTGAAACCCGGTCAGTTTGGTTGATGCGTTGCGGTCCGTACCCGGAAATCCCGCGGTTCTGGTCCTCGGGGAACACGGGGTCGGCGGGGCGCTCGTCGGCAGCCACCGCGCGGCAGCGCGCCCTTGTAGCGGCGGCGGTTGCCGAGCGCGCGCGCGCACGCAGGCGCGGACGCGGCGAAGGAGCGGCAGGATGGCGGCCGTGCGGAGGCCGCAGCGCGCGGGAGGCTAATGCCGAGGCGGTCATCTCGGACGGAGTCGCAGGAGCGGAGGGCGACGGCGTCGGCCAGGCGAAGGCAATTTGGTGGGAGACGACGAGCAGGGTGAGGAAGAGGAAGGCGAGGGAGTAGTGCGAGTGAGGCCGCGGCTGAGGACACGTGGCGCCTCGCCGGCCGTTCTCCTTTCGCGGCGGCCGTTGCCTCGTCCAGGCCACCGCACCCTGGATCAAAACCACATGGGCCCAGAGAACATGGGCTATAGGCCCATATTCTCAGAAAGTCAGCCCGAAGTGTCGACCTGGCATTAAACATGTACTGGGCTCGTCTCGGCGTGCTCCGTGGAAGCTTTGCTGCAAGTTCGAGGCGGCGGCGGACCGGCAGCTCTCTGCTCGGCTTTGCAGGCGGCTGCCGCGTCGCGCACCTGTGGGCAGTGGCCAGCGGCCGGGGCAGCGCCGCCGCAGCCAGGGCATCGTCGCGCTCGCACCACTGAGGTCGGCGCGGGAGTGGTTCCAGCTATTGCAGGCAGGGGAGAGGTTCCAGCTATGCTCGCTGCGCAGCCGCCGCCGCTGCCTGAGGTGGCGGGTGAGGATGAGAGCAGTTGCCGCGGTGTTTTCATGGAGTTCATGACCAAGTAATTCATTGTCTCTTATGCGAACGGAATCCGTTTCCTTTTTTTTTTTGACTGAATTTTGCATTAACCTGAGCTAAGCTGATTCTTCCATCTGTGGCGACACAGGGTCGCTCAGTTCGAGGAGCTCGCTGAATCTGGGGAGCGCTTGCTTGGGAGATTTCGTGAGGAGCTTGGTTAGTTACTCTGATATGCTCTCCGTCCTCTTTTGTTGGCACAACTGATATGCCATTATGCCATGGAGGTTCAGTTTATATTATCCACTGGGACGCCATTTAATCTTTAACATTGTGATATTATTATGTACTGTTCACCAGTTAATTTTCTGTAATTGTGTTGACTGAGGCACTGAACAATCTTATTGCAGAGTATTTTCGTAGGCCGCAGATTCCTAAGGATTCAGATGTCATGAATCAGATACTTAAGTCCAACTGCACTGTCAGAATGAGGTCCTATATTGAAGCTGGCTGCAGGCTTCACTGCCGAGACATCTCAAACATAAATCAGCGTGAGTTATATACCTTTGTAGTGAACAGCCCTTTTTATTCTTACATGACATGATAATGGTTGATATGACCCGCTCATCTGAATTCGCTCTGTACATGTTTTTTTTCTCCCTGAACGGAAGTAGTACAGACTATGGAAGGTCCTGACTCCTGGCTGTAGAGTTTTCTCTCATATTGTGATTTTTGAGCTAATTCTATGTATTATGGATTTCTGGTTGAAGTATGAGCTCTGGACAACATAATTGTTCAATTTTAATGATAATTCCATACCCTTGAATCAGTTTGATATTGAATTTTTCTTTTCCTTGTGCCAGTAAACTCATGCGAAGATAGACTTAAAGATCATATAAAGAAAGGTACTTGATCTTTGTATATTATTGTCATGGGCAGCCAACAGGCTGCCGGACGCGGTTGTCCTAGTTGGGCCTTAAGCCCATTAGTGTTAATTAGTGTCTCTCTTAATTATTTAATTATATTAGAGGAAATAGGAATAGTACCATATTGTCTAGGCACAAAAGGTGTTAGTCCTATGTACCCTTTATATTCAGCCCACGAGGCACAATAGAAGGCAAGCAATGAATTATGAAACTATTCTAGTCCCCCTCAATCTCCGAAGCTCTAGGCATAGCATAAGGCCTCAAGCTCTAGGCAAAGCATAAGGCCTAATTATCCCCATCTATCCTCAAATATATCCTGGTACACAACAATTATATGAGTTTGTTTACCTTTATCCTGTTCAATATTCACAAGCACTTCTTAGTGCTAAGACCTTGTTGCAATTCTTGTGCAAAATTGATTGGCTGCTTGAGTGGCCAGATGCAGTTAGACTGGCACAGCAAATGTTTGATTGTGATCCAAAGGGATTTATTCTTATGTTGGACAGAGAAACATTAACTAATGTATAAAGTGACAGTCATAATCCTGCATTTTGGCCAAGATAATGTTTTTAGAGATCAACTCATTTGTTAGCCGGCTACCGAGTTTGAATTCCTTGTATTTGTCAATGTTTTGGTCCTTACATGGCCGTTTAGCTCTATGTTTGGCCACAAGTCCTTCCTACCCCCTCCCCTCCTTAAGAATAGGAAGAAGGGCTGCCTATCTTTCTATTAGTAGACAGAGGGAAAACATTTGGCCAAGATATATTCATCATTGTGATTTTTGTCCTTAGTTCATATTTAGAGTTGGAGCTATGGGTTTATAATATCACCTTTTTACATGTTTGTGAAACTCTTTGGCTCTAATTGACCTTGTGTTCCTTTTATTTTCTCCTAGTTATGACTTTGCTTGAAGAGCTTGAATGTCTAGTCGAGAATGTCTATGGCATCACACTAGCAGCCAGTTTAAGTGCTCTAGAAGTTTCAGACAGTCAGTGCCTTGACAACAAGCTAAGTACCAATTGCTGCTCCATGGAGGTAGAGTTTTCTGTTTCCATATTTCTTTTTCTAGTCTTTCTGTGTTCTGTTCATCATAGAAAAAACTTGCTGTCTACAATGATGAAGTGAAATGGAAAATGGGTGACAGGGTGTTCCTACACAAGAGGAGGATAAAAGTGCAGATCAGTTGGACACAGATGTATCGCTTGTTACGGTGATGGTCATGGTTCACAACATGTTGAAGCTTGACTACATGATGCAGGTAAATTAAATCGCATCCATGTGCCAGAACCAGAATGTGCATTTGCTTTCACACTTCACATTTTGTGGCATCCCAGCTCAATTTCTTTTGCCATGTTGATTAACGGAGGTTGCTTTTCTCTTGTACAGGAAAAGATTCTCGGTGCATTATCCTTGAAAACACCATCATCAGAGCTTGAGGGATACTGCCTCATGTGGGATTTACACCCGTACATTGATGACGATGTGATGCATCTTGCATGGGAAATGTGTCCTTGAAGCTTTGGTGTTCGCGCTGATAGCAAGGGCAAGGGGATGGATCAAGCAGGAAGTTGACGTTGCGCAAGACTCAAACCTGATCCTTTGAACAGCTGGGCTTTGAGGCTTGGAGTTGTTTCTGCTTCGTTGGATGTCTCAAAGTCATTTTTCTCCCATCGAAGGTTGATGGATGCTTCCAAGTCATTTATGATTTACCCCCATCGAAGGTAGGGGCGTCTGGTCTGTTCATGTGTTGGTAGAATAGAAGATAGAAATGTATTCAGCGTGATTTATGTAGAACCTTGTACATGGATAACAACGTGCTTGTGTGTTCATCATTGCGTCCTGAAGAAACCCATATATTTTGTCAAATTTGAGCCCATTTTTGAGTTTTCTTTCCTTTTCTTTTTATTTGGAAACTATTTTTTTTTTAGAGAAAGACCCAAAACTGCTTCTGTGTCACAGTGTTGAAAAGTAGTTCGTCCCTGTCGTTTCCTTTTCGGAAGAGAGTTCTCAACGAGTACTCGTACTTGTTTCTGCATGATTAAGAATTCGCCAGATCGAACTCTTTTGCTGTCATCTATGTCGTTTGTATGATCGCATCCAGCACTAGCGAAATCGAGAAACCGAGGCGAAAAAATCGTCGTGCAGATCCTCCGGTTTGGGTCAACACTGTACTAGAACAGGGTGGAAGTGGAATCCAACCCGGGGTGCCCGCGCACACGGCACCGGCCTCCTTGTAGGCTGTCCGCCAGATCGGCCGACGCGCACGCGGATACCACGAGGCAAGCACGAGCGCCGGCGCCAGCGTGGCCTTGCGATGGAGAGCCCCACGTCGACGGCGTCGCGCCCCGACTTCTACGACTTCCTCGACCGCATGCGCCGCCCCGCCGCCGCCGACCTCTTCCGCTCCATCAAGAGGTTAGTCACTCGTAGCCCGCCCCGTGCTCCGGCCTGGACACGCACGCCCCCGGAAAAATCGTAGCTTGAATCAATCGGTCAATCTGGACTGCTAGATGTAGATAGTGTCTAGAACGCACCTTGCTTCCTATGTGTTTCGCTGACCTGCGGTTAGCATGGCGCCGGCAGCTTCCTCGTGTCCTTCTCCATCCACGAGCCCAACGCCGAGGAGGACAGCAGCAAGGTCCAGGCCTTCCTCGCGAAGATGGAGAGCGCCATCAGGGACCATCCGCTCTGGGCCAACGCCACCAACCAGGAGATCGACCACGCGCTCGAGGTGAAGCCCTGCCCCCACTGTTCCCCTTCATTGACACGTTTGGGTTCCAGACGCCCTGATGAGGTTTTTTGTGTGCTACTAGGGCCTGGAGAAGTACGTCATGACCAAATTGTTCGACCGCACGTTTGGGACCTCCACTGAGGATGCCGTTAACGACATGGACATCTCGAAGAAGATTGGTCTCTTGCAGCAGTTTGTTAAGCCTCATCACTTGGATATACCCAAGGTCCTTCATAACGAGGCATCGTGGCTGGTAATTCATTCTGAGATTCAAGCATTCACAATGCGATTTTAGTCCACGATTATGGTTGTCATAAGTTGTAAGGATGGGAGTAATCAATGTATGCTATGTTTTAATAGCTTTATATCATTACATGTTTGATCGAAATGAAAGTCCCAAAATAATATTACTTGGATACATTTGCTAGCTTCAATATTGAAAAGGGTGTCAATTGTCAAGTATTCAGCTCTATTTTTTTTATGTTTCAATTATGTTCTCATTGTACTGTATATTCAAGAAGTTCCTGGTTTTAATTAATCATGTATAATATCTAAAATCTTAAATTATCCAAAATTCCCATGAAAGAAATCGTTCCAGTGATACAGCCAAAGCTCATGTTAACTATGACCATTCTTTTTTATGCACATGCCACTTTAGCTTGCAGTGAAAGAGTTGCAGAAGATTAATTCCTTCAAAGCACCACGCGAGAAGCTTCTGTGCATCATGAGCTGTTGTCAAGTCATCAATAACTTGCTTTTGAACATATCAATGTCAAATGATCGAACATTATTTGGGGCTGATGAATTCCTTCCTATTCTTATCTATATTACTATCAAGGCAAGCAACTCTTGGCAACTGTTTATTCTTGCTATTTCTTCTTACTAATTCACTACAACTGACAAGCTTTCTGAAAATTTGATGTAGGCCAATCCTCCTCAGCTGCACTCAAATCTGAAGTTTGTTCAGCTCTTTAGAAGAGAAACAAAGCTAATTTCAGAAGTCGAATATTATCTGACTAACCTCATCTCAGCAAAGATGTTTATAATAGATGTCAATGCTTGCTCACTATCGATGGAGGAAAGCGAGTTTCAGAAACATATGGAATCAGCAAGACTAGCTACTCAAGTATCTGTTGCTAGCCCAAGTAGCTCACAGGGGCTGCCCACATCTGCAAGGGCAACTCAGGAGGAAATTGATATGGCAGGTTTGCTTACTATATTAGTCAATTTATCCGAAGAAGTTTGTTTGACTATGGGTTTGCATTCCAGTTTTCAACTCACAAAACAGTTCATTTTTGCTGTCAAACAAAATGTGGTTTTTTTGTTGGAAGAAATGCATAATGTGATTGTGATCTAGTCCAAGAACCATTTTACCTATCAAATAAAATAAATGCTTAGCTCTTATAGATTTGTTTCTTTTAAATGGTTGTTATGCGTTCCAACCAATTTCCAGGGTTTCAGTCCAGTGCTTAATATTATTGAATAATAAAATATTCGAAGTGATACATGTGACAGGTCCCAGATTCCCTTTCATGGATTCGGAAACTGAAAGTTTGACTCCAGGGGAAGTCAAGCAGTTGCATGATCTGTATAGGCAAGTTGTCACAAGATATACACTGCTGTCTAAAGCTTTAAGAAAGTTATCCATAGATGAGGATCAGCTCCTTAATTCAGTGCATGATTCATGAGGTGATGTGAAGATGCTGTCTAGATATGGTGGTATCAATCATAAGCAGTCTCGATCTCCACATTACTCTTGTACGTGTACAGTGGAGTAAAAACAAGTGAAACCGCGTTTCCATTAGTTGCAGCCTTATTGGGGAAAGAACGAGGTCCTAGAGCAATGCATGTAACGAATGCTCCAGCAAGTCCAGTGCAACACAAGTATCATCATGTAATCTTTGCCATGGATTTCTGTTTTTTCTTCAATAACCTGAAGAGCAGATTTTTCTGCAATCTGTCTGTAGTTCTGATGTTTTCTTGTATATTCTTCTGTTGGTGCAGGGCACAGCAGCTGTGAGTTCAGGATTACGCATGGGAAGTGCTCCTTTTGCTTATTGTATCAGCCTTGGTTCACCACAGTTGTAACATTGTGGCGTCTGGGCATGGTTAGTTCATAACTTATACTTCGGTTGGGGGGTTCTTTATTCAACCGGATGGATGGATCTTCCAAAATCAGTGCTGAAGAAACTGAAAATTGACGGTCACAGGACATATTGCCTGAGTTATTGACTTCTAAAAGGACTTGCCTCCGGATGTCTCACGGTTTTGCCTCCGGATGAACTCTCAAACTGAAAATCACTACTGGGGCAGGCAGGGATGAAGATGGAGTAACATAGGCTGGGAAAATTCCAAAGCTCGGCATACTAAACAAAGGAGTATGTCTTTTGATTCCCAATGTCCTGTAGTTAGTTGTCAGCCTTGAGGTTTGAGAGTTGTATAGACTTGTAGTGTTGGGGAGAATGTAAGCGTGTAACACTAATTTGAATGTTGTGGGAATGAATACTAGAGGAACTGTGCGTACATGTGTGCAGCTCTGGGCAGACTTGGTCGGACGTTATGCTAATGAAGATTATGTCAAGGAAAAAGATGACACAGGATGAAGGCAGATTTATGTAGTCCCCTTTTGGTTACACCTGATCTTATTTTCAACCAATCTAATATGTATCATGGTGTTTCTAATTTTATGGTGAGTGGTATGCATGAGGGATATCCATGGTTAAGTTTCATGCTTCAGGTTGAGGTAAATTTTCGTTATTTGGGGACTCAGTGTGCCGGACTCACTGTTGAATCCTTCTATCTCAAGAGTGCACACGATGCCCAAAACAGCTACAGATCAAATCTGTTCAATCAATTAAGGCAAACAGGATAGAATGGTTTACCAAATGGTGCTTGCTGCTGGTACCAATAAATATGAATATACAGGGTAAATTTTGTTTTTTGTACAAACATAATGGACAACTACAGTACATGTTGTGAACCGTGCATATCTCATCTTCTGAGCACATGACAGTAGTTAGAAACAACCTCACTCAAATTTTGCAAAACTTGTGACACGCATCCAAACCGCCTATGCACACACACTAGTTTCTAATAGCAAAACAGCCACCTGTGCGAACAGTATCCAAAGTATTGCTCCCTGGGACAAGAAACACGTTCTCGTCGATAAAAAATGTTGGCAATTGTCTACAAACCTGTTTCCCCGCCAAAACAAAAGGCACATATTGGAAAACTATCCAGGGTGAAAGATTGAATCATTGCGTACCCTAGTTTTTCACCGCCAAAACAAGGGAGCCTGTAGTAACTGGTTAACTGGCACGATGCTACCTTCATTGTGTGCTCTCGGTTTTCTCATCACTGTAACCAGCTGCCCTGCCTGTTCTGCCTACCAAGATTGAACTAGGCACTGGGCCTTCATATTCTCCAGTTAGACCACGGTAAGAACGTGCCTTGAGGTAGTCGATTGAGGACATTGCTTTTCCTTGGTAAAGGACAGCGTCATTGTGCTGGTTTTGGATGCTTAAAGCCTTTTCTGTTACCTCAGCCAGTGTGAGCGAAGTTTCTGATTGCTCCTCATTTTCTGTGGGGGCAAACGAGTAGACAACTTGTGTGATAATTAGTAAAAAAAAATAGATGAAACAAAAAAAAAAACAAATGAGTGAGCCAACCACAGCACTATTAAAGGACATAACTTGTTCAAACAGTGACACATGGATAGACCCAACTGCGTATGATGTACCTTGAGGGCAATTATCTTCCACATAGACACCTTTGATAAAAGAAAAACGTGCTTCTTCTGTTGTACTCACAACTTCTTGTTTCTCTAAAGTGATCAAATCCTTGAAATCCAAAAGATATTCTCCAGTCCACTCTCTTCCCCTGAAAACATGTTGCTTCTGGCATCAGAACCATAGCAAAAATTATGTAAATTGATGCCACATGAGACCCTTAATATAGATTTGTATCAGGCACAAACAATACAAGTATCTTGGGTTCTATTAGAGGACAATAATGTAGCATACCTGCCAAAAGCTAGTACAGCTTCAAAAGGTGTAATAACTGGAGCTAAAAATCCTTGCTATCCAGCAGAGCGGTTTGGGCACAAGAAACATAAATAAAAACTTCACACTGCTCCAAGGAAAAACAATGGCAGATGGTATAGATAGGTGAACAGAGAAAAACAGTACAGAGTTAAATTAAAGTAGCACACCTCTGGAAAATTCGCAAGTTTTGCAGAATTAGGCCTGCCCATGACCAATGTATAAGATTTCTTTCCAGCGGCCTTGACCAATTCTTTCATTTGTTCGATTATATGAAGGTATCCAACTGCACCATCAAGGAGTGCAATGCACACAAAATTTAAGTGTTTCTGGCAAAAACTCCAGGCCAGATAACATGAGAAGTAAAATAATAATATATAAGTAAAGTGGTCATATTTGTGATTATGAGAAATGCACAAAATCAATAGACCAGTAAAGAATGAAGAATGTCTGGTCTAGGCAAACTATGAAACTAGTTAGGGAGTTTAACTCCGCTTAATCTGCTTATAGCCAAACTAAACCAGCCTTGTGATGAATCAATCAGGCATGGATCAGATCTTGCATAGTATAGTGCCTTTGTAAGAGGCATGCATGGCTGAAATATAAAGGTAAACCTCATAGCTCAGGTCACAATCTAATAGTGCCTAAACACTGTCATGACTACTTTTTATGTTCAAGTTAACAATGTGCATACCAACACCCAGAGTTCCCACCAAAATGCCAATAATATTTGCATCCTTCGCCTTCTCCACAAGGTAATATCTACAATTAAAAAATATATTTTGTAAGCAGCACCAAATATTGTAAGAAAAGAGTACATGAATGCTGCAAAACAAAGTACCTTCGCCTAAGAATTTTCATCAGATGAGAGATGTCAGCTGTGAGTTGATTTTCTATTGCATCATATCTAACTACAAAAGAAACATTAACATTCAAATGCATTACATTCAGAAGATCCCTGCATTAGAGCAATTACCTTAACCAAATGGAAGATTATTTAAACTTACTGCAAAAGATGATCAATTACAGAATGGAAAATGCAAGCATGTGCAGTTGCAAATAATGTAAAGAAGAGATCTATAAGATCTGCATCATGCATCGCTAAGCAGAAGTTACAAGATCACTGCCAATCAAGAAAAAATTAGATTTCAAACAAGCTGTAATCCATGTACATCACATTGGTTGCCATATGAAGTACGGAATATTGAATATCACACTGCTGATTATTCAGAATAAAAGCAACTACAAGCTTAGGAAAACAAGACTTGCATAAATTAAAGCAATCCTCCTGCCATACACAAAAGAGAATGAAGAAAACACACCTATTTCACATTTATTGAAGGTAAGGACTATGTTGGCAAATGCTGAGTTATCTTGTCCAATCCAAAATATCAAACGGTCCTCCATTTTCTCATCAACTGAAATATTCCATGCAATGCCACCAAGGCTGTACTTTTGTGTGGAACTGGAACATTCCATGCCATAACGATTGTCCAGGAATGTTTCTACATCGCTGTTTCTTGTGATATCTCCATTACAAGAGGTGCCCCTCGACTGAGGAATTGTGTTTTCTTCTGTAGTACTTGATGATGGACTCATAACTGAACACAGAACTTCTGCATACTGGACTTCAGGATTGCCAGAATTTGATTTACATGACTCCATGAAAGCTCGTCTAAGATCATCCAATGCATATGCATACTCTAGTCCATATAAAACCTGTTTGGTAAGCCATAATAGCCAAGATGAGTACAAATAGAATACGTAGAATGTAAACTACCGTTGATAGCATAACATAGTTAATATTTATTTATCAGTAAAACATGCCGATTGTACTAGTGAAAATGCAAGACAACAGAAACCTAAAGTAAGCAGATCAACGAAAATCCTAGACATGACATAGAATCGATGTTTGAACCAGAATAATGTTACGCGAGTATTGCATTGCCTACTCCCATTGTAGCGTTACTCGTACCATAACAGGAAGAGAGGAAATCTGGAAGACCACAGGAAATACAAAAAGACTTTTCCGCTAACCTATTTTTGTGCCTAGATTACAAGCAACTATAAGAATGATGACCTAAATAAAAATACGGCTTCTGCCCAAAGAAACTTTCCCGGTACTAATCTAGCCAAGAAGATTCCTTACTTGGGTAGCAAACGCAATCATTTATCAGAATGTTGATCTTATAGTGTGGTATATTGTGGTTTAGCAAAATTGTCAAGTCCAGAATTCAGATACGGTGCTATGGACCATACAAAGATTGAAGCTCATTCAATGGAGTAAACAAAACACTTTTAAGTGGAGGAAATAGTTTGAGGCATACCAGAATGCGCTTATTGCTTTTTCTTGAGCAGTCAACCATTGTATTCGCACATGTGTTGATATCCAACAATGCCTTCCCAAATACAAAGAAAGCTGGCAGATTTGATGTTCTGCATTTCAAATTGCCAGTGCAAAAGGTAGTGTTAGCACAAGCACAATCAATGGTTCCCAACAGGCAAACTGCATCTAACCATTTGAAAAGTTTGTCTTAATCTTTGTTTAGGAAAACAAAAAAAAAGAAACTTTTGAGAGGAAGAAGGGGAGGGCGGGCGGGTGGGTGGGTTTGCTCACGGACTCATGCAGGCGTGGCCATAGTGGACGACGCACTGCGCATCGATGTGGGACGCGCCCACCTCGTCGACGCAGCAGGAGTTGTACGCCGTGTCGGCCAGCACGAACACCCTGACCCCACCACCGGCGCCTCCAGAGGCAAGCTCCCGCCGCAGCGCCCTCGCCACCGCCGCGGCGTCCTTGAGCATCTCGTCGGGGAACTATACGGCGCCATGAGAACGAATCCGAAGAATCAGAGGAGCGCCAACAAACGAAACAGTCGACGAATCCAGAGAGAGACCAACAGAATAAGAACGGTTTGTGCAGGATTACCTGGAGAGCGACCCTGGTGTAGGCGCCGTCACGGAGGAACTGAACGGTCCGGGGAATCTCGTACCTGGAAGCGATTTCGGTTTCCATGGCCGCGGTGTTGGGACGTTGCCAGCCGCAGCGCCGCCGGAAGGGTAGTGGGGCAGCCCAGGCAGCCGGGAAGGAACGACACGGTTGGCTGCCGAGGGTTTTGGGACGCCGCCGCCGCCGCCGCCGCAGCCGTCTTCGTCAGCAATTGAGGAGAGCAGCGTACCCTTCTGTTTTTTGCGCCGTTGGATGTGGAAGTGCGAGTTCGAGTGGGACCCACCTGGCAGTGAGAGGGAGCTCGCCGACGATGTGAAAGTGCGAGTTCGAGTGGGACCCACCTGGCAGAGAGAGGGATCTCGCCGTCAGGAGTTCGAGTCAAACAACCTTCATCATTCGTTCGTCTTTTGAGTCAACTACATCACCTCACCGGAATGGCGACCTCCTCCGACCCTGCCGCCACCCCGGCGCCGCAGTCTCCGGGCGTCGGTGGCGTGCCCCTCTCGTCCTGCATCGGCGACCTGCTCCGCTTCGTCCTCTCCTCCCCCGGTGACGATCCGGCCGCTTTCCCCCTCTCGCCTTTTTACTGCAACCGCCTCCTCAACGACGGCGAGCTGTTCGGGAAGCTGGAGGCCTGCATTCAGCAGTGCCTCGAGGAGGGGCGGCTCCCGGGAACGCCCGCGGTGGTCGGGATTCCTGCTGCGGAGGAGGGGCCGGAGGAGAGAGGGTGGGAGCTGCTGCTGCTGGAGAAAGGCGCCGAGTTGAAGCGGGTAATTCGTCTTTTCGTTGCTTCAGTTAACCAGCTGTGTTTCGTCGCTATGAACCATGAATCAGAGGCAACATTGTTGGGTATCCAGTACCAGTAGTATGCCAAGAATCAGAGGCACCAATGTTTTGGTGTACTAATAGCATCGGGGCTTCCTCAATGTATGCTTTTTGCTGGTAGCCTCAAGTGACATGTAGGCTCGGATAAAAAAAGTAGGTGCTCTAAACTTGTCATATTATCTTGGTGAAGATACATATGCTTAAGGAGAGAGAAAGTGGTCCATTCTAAAAAAGAAGAAGGAGAGAAAATAAAGGTGTGACATGATAAAAGGAAAAAATCACTTTAGGAGCCACAAGTAGTTGTAGCTTGTATTGCGTACATAATAGCCTCAACATTTACTGTCTATGTGGATCACTTTATTTGTATCGAAACCACTAGTAGTGTTAGCCTCCATTGGTGGTGCCCTCAGTTGCTTCTGAGTTCTGACCAAACAGGATGAGCAGGGTAATTGTCTCCACAAATTCCACTGCACATGGTTTCTGTATAGGCACCAAATCACGTAAATTGTGTATCCTGTCTGCTGTTTGCCTGGGGGTAGTGTAATTTTTAGCTGACCAGTGTAATGAAAGCATAGTGCCAAAATTTGAAAAGTATAGTAATGTTCCTAATTCTTTTTTTTTAAAAAAAAACAGGCAATATAGATTCCTGGCTGGGATGCAGCCATTTTTTTTGTTGGGTTTGTAACTTACTATTTGTTATCTTTAAGCATTAGATGTACGATGCTGTTGACTTTGAGCTGCATGTTCAGGAACCCTACTTCACTCAACTCAGAGGTAACTCTGAATCTTTATCTTCTGGGTAAATGGCCTTTTTTTACTGTTTCACTTCCAAACATCAAACTGATATATGCATATCTCTTTCCTTGTATGTATCATGTGTATATATGTACTAATGGTGCTTCGTACTTTAATCTTGAGAAAAAAAAAAAGCTTGACCTTTTCTTTTCCTTCTGTGCACTTTACACAACCAATGGCCTGAATTGGTAAATATCATTTGAATAATTCCCTAATTCCTTCTCCATTCTCATGATTTGGATCATAATATAAATTATGGTCAATAGTTTAAACAGCTATTGTAACTTTGTAAGACAGACCTTCTGTATGTTAAGATGGACCAACATACATTGAAATTAAACCCAGTTAGTTCATACTCCTAAATAGATGTACTTCTGATACAGGAACATGGTAAGGTAGTGAGGTGTGGTACTACGTTTAAATATATTGTATTTTCTGCTTATTTATCGAACTTGTTGATGACAGCCCATTTTAAAATGGTTCTGGGATAGGCTGTAAGAAAACATTTATGTATTTGGATGAAGTTTGTATTTTTAATAACACTTTCCTTTGACCTCCTTGAGGACCACCTTTCTAACTTGATGCATGTATACTTTAGCTGGAGCCAAGAAGGTTGAAGGGAGATTAGCGACTGGTAACTACAGCCGGTAAGCACATTTTGATTTAAAAGTTGGTTAGGGAATTCAAGGTGGATAAACAACTTTGCATTCATGGCATCATAATGGTTGTTATCATTGAAATCTTAGTCATGTTGATGAACCAGAAGTATATCAATATATTTAAACTGAAACAAATCTAGTCTAGTTTTCTAGTCCTCAACCTCAACTCCTTACATTGTTATTGTTTTGTGGTAGTGTAGATTCAGGTTGCTCCGGTCCAGGGGAATCTCACATTCTGCAGTCTGCACAGACAAACTTTGCAGATAAATGCATCTTGCAACAATCTGTGATCTTTATAGGAAAAAACAGTCATAGGCCCTGTCCTATTTTCAT
Organism: Microstegium vimineum; assembly: GCA_022036555.1. NCBI lineage: Eukaryota > Viridiplantae > Streptophyta > Magnoliopsida > Poales > Poaceae > Microstegium > Microstegium vimineum. The sequence continues at coordinate 62,047,615 of CM039124.1, forward strand.
TATAAAAAAATAAGATGTAGCAAGATTTTAGCTTCATTTTAGATAAAATGTTTACAAAGTTTCTAGAGTCCTAACAAATATCCAGCAAAATGTACAACTTTTAGGAAACTTGTGGGTTCTTAATTTTGACTCCATCCACTTTTTCATGGTTAGGAACTTTGTGTTACACTAATGTGCACAGCTATCAATGTAACATGCTTTGCTACCTCTCTTTCCCAGGATTACACAAGGCTCTTTGCTGCTATTCAATAAAAGCCTCTTGCTTAACGTTGAGGTAATATTAGTTTCTAAATAACTAACTATTCTCAGTATACTTTATTATGTTTTTTACATAATTATCTTGTGTTACTGTTTGTGTGTAACATTAATATTTAGAAATATTCTTTAAAAATACATTATATTTGTTTCAGTAATACTCTATCGTGCTAATTTCTTAACCAAAGCAGACATTCACTCCATTTTTTCTGTAAATTTGTCGGTCTCCTTTGCTTGTGCCTTTTTCAGGCAGTTAGGAAGTACAGTTCATTCTCTGAGATGCTGCAAGCAGAGATAATCTCAAATGTCCTTCCTGGTATTTCATCAATTGTAGAAGGTAATTAGGAAGTGTTCTTGCATTGTCTTCGGAAACTTTGTTCTGATAGGAGTATCCACTTCTTTGAAAAAATTTATACCCAAAGATCTAAACGCTTCTTAAACAGTAGGTTTGACTCTCTGCAGGTGTGGAAGTATATAGGAAATTCTATACAGAGGAAAAGGAGAACTCTTATGGAGTTTTAGCAATATCAGTTTCAAAGCCAACATCTCAACCTTACATAACCATGGCTAATATCCTTGCTGTGAGTGCCAATCTTCAGAACTTTCCAAAATTTCTTCCATATATCATATTGCGAGAACATATTTTTTACTGTTTACGGCAAACCGCTGTCATGTCTTATTTATCATCGTTATGGATTCACTTTCTTAAGATAAATTATACACAGTAACTCAGCACACCTCTTTGTATATCAGTTAAAAAAATGTTAGATGGAAATCTTTTGCATGTTGGTAAGAACAATAGGCACATTTCCCACCAGTTATATTTGTGATTAGTTCTCTTCATATCCTGTCAAAGGATACACCCTTCTGTTGTGATCATCCTGAATACTGTTAGTATGGATATTTGTGATTTCCCATATTCTAATAGGTTCTTACTCTGCTTAGTTTCTTATATTTGGTCAGGGATTGGGCTATGATGGATTGGGTAGACTCCTTGGTATGGCCAAAACAACTGGAACTGTTCCAGATGGACTACCTCCTCCAAGATCTGCACTGTTATCATCTTGTATGAGACTACTCCAACCAAATGTAGGTTTAACTCTTATGAGTCTGCTAATTAATCTGAACATTTTGTTCTTGAATCTTACAGAATTTTCACCGTTTGAAATTTCCCTTGCACCTAAAACTGGCACTGTCTTATTCAATTGGAGGTGAAAGGATGTTCTTTAACTGATAGTGCAAGGGCATTGGCCAAACATGTTCACAGGAGTAGGAAAGGATGGTGGGGCAATTTTAATGGGAGTGGTAAAGATAAAGTCCACCTTGATACTCCAGAATTCGAGACTGCTGTTGTGATTCTATTTCATTGTTGTGTTGCTTGTCTTCAGATTCGAGCAAGAACCAAATTGCATCTGAAACCATTGACTCTTTGTTGCGTGAGTGTTGTTGGATGAATGTTCATCTGACTCAACCCTATGGTCCTGTTTTTGAAATGCGTGTGCATGAAGGTTACGGCGCCAGATGGTCTCAAGATGGTTCAAAGGTAGAAGTATGAGTTTCCTATTTCTTAGATTATTGATGTTAAATCTGGACGCTGATGTAAATAAGTGGCATACCTCTTTAAGTGTTACTGAAGTAAATTCGTCAATGAGCCGGAGGAACAAATGTTTATTTTATTGATAAAAGTTTGCTGTAATGGTTGGTGTATATTAGCAGTTGGGTTGTTCACTTGATGTCTGTTGCTGAAAGATTCCAGAAGTGATCCAATCAAGATACCACATCCTACCCAAAAAAAAAAAAAGAGCACAAGTTGACTAATAACAATGCAATGCCCTTGCATGATCTGGCAGATTTTCTATTGGGGTGCATTTATTCCTCTTGCCTTGATACATAGTAATGGACAACTAATAACAAGTCAAGCAGTTGATGCCAACAAGATATTTCAATAATCAGTGTCTACCATGTAGTATTGATCTATTCCAGAGTATTAGGTCAAAACAAATTTTAGAACAGAGTATTAATTAGGGCATTGATTTGAGGAGGTAACTTTAGGCTGCAACAATTTGTAGACTACTATCTCCGATCATTTAACTGCTTGCTCGTCACATTTGCAGTTCATTGGATTCTTGGAGCCCTACACCAAGAAGGCTATGCTAAAGGATGGAGACACTAGCTAGATGCCTAGATGTTGATCTGTATTAGCAGTCTTCTATATATCAGGGTTCATTGGCATCACCTGAACGCATAACCGTTGTGTTGAATTTTTTTAGAGAAAAGGTTTCCCCGCTTTATTGACAATAAAGCGATTCGACAACATTCCAAGCACTTAACAGTTCAAAGCAACATCTAAAAACCAGAACGGATGGAACAAACCACCCAGCACAATCCACTTAAGCAACAGACTCTAAGTCCTCTCTAAACATATCACTCAGCTGAATCGCATTTGAAGAGTCCTGCGTTGAAGACTGAGAAGCCAGGTTGCCGATCTTGGTAGGTCCGGACGCCATGCAATTCCCGGGGGCCTGAAAGCCAACACCTCCAGCTTCTGGATCACATCTGTCACCTTCCTTCCAAGCTCTTGGTTGTAAAGCGGAATCCATCTCTTCAAAGTCTTTGCTGTCCACAACAACACCTCATTTTCCCCTGTCCATAAAGCTCCTTGAAAATACAATTTATTACGCATTTTCCAAATACATCAGACAAAAGCAGCACTAACAAGATTAATGATCACCAATCTTTTCTCCGCAATCCAACGAGAAGCCATGGATTCAAAGTTCCACTCTCCACTGATATTAAAAATCTCATTAAGCCTTTCCCAACAGGATCTAGCAATACAGCAATCAAAAAACAGATGGGAAACTGATTCTAACTCACAGCAGAACAAACAACTAGGATTCTCCACCTCTCTTCTCTTAAGCAAATTATCTCTAGTGAGCAGTTTATTTTTAGTAAGCAACCACAAAAAAATCTGGACCCTAGGGGGAATTTTAATCTTCCAGACTGCATGGACATAGACTGGGATCAGACCTCTATGGTTAATAACACCATATAAAGACTGAACCGAATACTTGCCGTTTGAGTTAAAACTCCAAATAATTTGATCCTCGTCTAAGGACAGGTGACAATCTTCCATAATGCCAAGCAGTTCATACCACTGATTCATTAAGGTTTCAGAAAAAATCCTCCTAAAGGAGAGCATTAACACTTCTCCATCCCAAAGTTGTTGAACAGTTTTACCTTGTTGTTCACACAAAACATAGAGAGGCCAGAATTGAATGGCTAAACTAGAGTTCCCGAACCAGTGGTCCTCCCAAAACCTAACTTTTTTACCATTACCTACTTTCCACATAATACCCATACGAGCTGCCTTCAAAGCCCAGATCACACCTTTCCAAAAAGGGGAAGCTCCAGTCTCTCTAGAGCACAGCACATTTGGGTGGTCATTTCTATATTTATAATCAACAATTTGCCTCCAAATAGAGCAGGAATTTAAATTGTAACGAAAAATCCAAGAACTAAGTAAAGCCATATTAAGGTTTCTCAGGTCTGGGATCCCGAAACCCCTAACTCTTTATTCTGGGCAATCAATTGCCAGTTAGCTAGGTGGTATCTATACTTATCTCCATTATTATTCCAGAAAAAGTGAGCCATTTGAGAATTAATCATTTCAATAGCCCATTTGGGGAACTTAATGATGGATAATAAGTAAATTGGAATACTAGCAAGGCAAGTTTTCAGAAGGGTCAACCTTCCTGCATAAGACAGTAACCTACCCTTCCACCCAGCAATCCTTTTGCTGATCTTATCAATAACAGGTTGGAGATCCTCTTTTCTAAGTCGAGAGTGATGGAGAGGTACACCAAGGTACTTAATAGGAAAATGACTTTTCTTACAACAGAAGATCTTAACAAAGTCATTGGTTCTATCCTCCTCCATCCCAATGGTAATGAGGTCACTTTTGTCAAAGTTAATTTTCATTCCAGTCATATGTTCAAAACATATGAGGAGCCATTTCAAGTTGTTAGCTTTCTCAGTGTTATTCTCAAGGAATAAAAGGGTGTCATCAGCATATTGTAAGCTGATTATACCTCCATCTACCACCTGAGGCAGTAACCCTGAAATTAGCCCCCTTCTAGCAGCTTTTAAAAGCATTCTAGTGAAAACATCTACCACCAAGTTAAAAAGCAAAGGAGATAAAGGGTCTCCTTGCCTTAAACCCTTTCCTGGTTTAAAATAGGAGCTATTTTCATCATTAATTCTGATACATAAGGAGCCACCTTTCACCATATTCATAATCCAAGAGATCCATCTAAACCCAAAGCCCCCAGAGTGGAGCAGATTTTCCAGAAACTTCCAACTAACTCTATCATAGGCTTTTTCATAATCTAATTTCAGAATCACCCCACTTTCATTTTTACTATGGATATCATGAATTATTTCATGAGCTGCCACAACACTTTATAGGATAAATCTACCTTTTATAAAGGCAGTTTGGTTAGTTGAAACAAGTCTATCAGCCACTTTGATCAACCTACTGTTCAGAGCTTTGGCAAAGATCTTAAAACTACAGTTAATCAGACTAATAGGTCTAAACTTCTTAAGAATTTTAGCATCCGGCTCTTTAGGGATGAGAGTAATCATAGCATAGTTAAGCCTATCAATATTCAGACTATTTTTCTCAAAATCTTTGACTAAGTTCATCAAGTCATCTTTTATAATCTCCCAAAAAGTTTGGTAGAACATAAAAGAGAAACCATCTGGCCCCGGGGAGCCATCAGCATAAGAATCAAACACAGCAGGTTTAATTTCTTCAATTGAGAAAGGAGCTTCCAACAGCTCATTTTCACTACTACTAACTCTATCTTCTTCATCCCAAAACTCCTCATCTAGCTTCATCCCATAATCCTTTTCCTTCCCAAAAAGGGACTTGTAAAACTCTACAGCATGCTCTAACATGAGATCATTGTCCTCTAGAATACCATTATTGGTTTCTAAACAAGAGATCCTTTTCTTCCTATTTCTCTAATTGGCTACAACATGGAAGTAGGGAGTATTTCTATCCCCTTCCTTGATAGCTCTATCTCTAGATCTTTGTCTAGCTTTTGTTTCTTCCAAATTCCAAATCTTTTCTAGTTCCCCCACAATCTCATCCATCCTAGCTTTTTCTCCTGGCAACAGGAGATCTGCTTCATACTTCCTATCCAAGGTCTCAAACTCCTGAAGAAGATTGTTTTTAAGCTTTCTCATCTCAGCATTAACATTTAAAGCCCAACCTTTCACTTTTTTCCTAAGTAATCTAATTTTAAACTGCCAAATATCCATAGCATCTGTAAAAATGCACTCAGTTTTCCAGATTTTAGCTACTAAATCTTTAAAGTCAGGGTGATCCAACCACCACTTCTCGAATCTAAAGATAAACTGTTTTTTCCTCTCACTACCACCAAAGTTTAGGACCAGAGGAACATGGTCACTTCCAACTCTAGGTTTAGCCAAAACAAAGGCTAAAGGAAAATTTTGTTCAAACTCTATATTGCAAAAGAATTTATCAATAGCAGCCATAATTAGCTGTTCTTGATTATTGGTCCAAGTGTAAGACCTACTGGAGTTTTTCAACTCAATAAGCCCAAAAGAATTGATCTAATATTTAAAAAGATTGGTCCAATTTTGGTTTATAATTCCGTTGTTCTTTTCTTTGTTATTAGCTACCAAATTAAAATCCCCACCAATAATAGTAGGGCCTACCCAGTTATCCAGTAACATATGTAACTCTTGAATAAACTCAAGCTTGCCCTCTTCATATGGAGAACCATACACACAAACACAATCTCCAAACAAGTTTATCAACATGGTTTTTAATAATAGCAGACACACAAAACTGTGAGGTCTGCCAAGAAATGACTTCAAATTTGATGAGATTAAAACCCACCAGGATACCTCCAGCAGTACCCATAGCAGGAAGAGAATACCACCCAAAATCTTTATGAACATACTTTAAAAAGGACTCGTCAAAATTTTCTTTCTTAGTCTGTTGGAACCCCACAAAATCTAGATTATTATCATGCACAAAATCTGAAATACATTGTAACTTGCCCCTTTTATTGAGGCCTCTAACATTCCATATTGCCCCTATCATTGAGATGGATTTTAATATTAGCAGGATTCAAATCCTGATTTAGTTTTCTAGTCCAAGGATTGTCTACAACCGACTGATTTTCTTTTAAAAGAGAAATTGAGTGGCCAGACTTGTTATCATTTAGATATGGGAAGTCTTCTAAGTTGATCTCTAGGTTGAGATCGGAGGGGAGGTTAACCTCAGGAATTTTGACCAAAAAATTCCTTCTATTCAACTCCTCATGGGTTTTCATAAGTTCAATATTAGCATTAGCCATGTCAGCATCAATGCCCAAGGAAATATCAACAGCATTTGCTTTAAGTAATAAAGTCTCATTGCTTTCAGAAGAAATAAGAGAGATGGGTTTTTTACCTTGAGATAAGTTTTTGAAGCTCTTGAGTTCCTGAGCTCTTTGCATCACCGTTTTACCATCATCTTTGTATCTTCTTGGCCTTGGAATTCTCTGATTAGGGCCCCATTGATTATTCCTTTTTTGAATATGTTGATCAGAGATATCCACCTCTTCAGCCACCTCTAGAAGCATATCATCAAGATTGATATTAGTTTCTCCCAAAGCTATCATCTCTTCTTGGGTCACCTCCTCATCTTCCTCATCAGATTCCTGCAGCTCCATTCTCTTCAATAGAAGAGAGCAATCTTCACCAGATGTCTCAGTATTGGCAAAGATCCTGAGTGCTTCCCACTTGGAGTGTTGAGATTCCTCATTGATCAGATCAGATAGTTTGTAACCTTTCTTAGAGCAGTTTAGATTTTGATTGACTCTTATATCAGGAGTCATCCACTCATCCATGTTTAGTACTCCTAACCCCTGTGAGCTATACTTTCCAACACCCACTGTCTTAGGACTAGTAACATCCTTAGTATTCTCCATGGGCTTAAACCCAGCTGATATAGCAGTAACTTCTTCTGTAGGATCAATCCTTAACACTTGATTCTCTTTTTCAAAGGTAATCACATGATCACCATGTGTGCTATCCAACTCAAGGCTAGTACACAAAGATGCTGAAAGGTCTAGGAATGGCTAGAGGGGGGTGAATAGCCTAATAAAAATTCTACAACAACACTTAGACAAACTTGTTAGAATAAAACACGGCGTTAAGCAAGTTTGCGCTAGCACTAAGGTTAGGCAAGCCACCTACCAATTCTAGTTACTAGCAAGATAACCTATGTCACACACAAGAGCTAGAGAACTAGAGCTACAAGACTAAGCTACACAAGCTAAGCTAGAATCTCTACTTTGCAAGAATGTAAGAATGTAAGTGCAAAGCTAGAGTTAGAGAGGTTATACCACCGAGAAGAGATGAGCCAATAGATAACCAATCAATCACAATAAGAATCCTCGGTAGAGACAATGTAACATAAGATTTTTTACCGAGGTTCACTTGTTTGCCAACAAGCTACTCCTCGTTGTAGTGATTCACCTACTTGGAGGTTCATGCGCTAATTGACATCACACGCCAAACCCATCACCGGGTGCCGCAAAACCAACACAAGATAGGGATACACAAGCTACGAGCAATCCACTAGAGATACCTTTTGCGAACTCCCGCGGGGAAGGTTCAAGAACCCCTCACAATCCACTGATCGGAGCCGGAGACAATCACCTTCCTCCGCTCAACGATCCTCGTCGCTCCAAGCCGTCTAGGAGGTGGCAACCTCCAAGAATAACAAGAGCTTCCGCGAAGACGACGATCACCAAGTGCCACTAGTATGCAATCACTGAGCAATGCACTTGGATTCACTCAATCTCTCATGAAATTAGCAAGTGTATCAAAGAGATGAGTGGAGGAGGCTCTCACAAATGAGCACTAGTGTGTGAGTGATGAAAATGTGCAAGAGCTGCCTCCTTTGGCCGGCCATACAACTATATATAGCCCACACAAACACACTAGCCGTTTCCACCCACTTTTCACTTCTCTGTGTGCCTCCGGACGCACTTTTCACAGGGGATCCGGACCATCAGCCACGTCCGGACCCCTCTATGACACCCTGTGTCAAGCTTGCATTAGGATCATCATTAACCACTAAGCACAAGCATTTCAGTGCATTCATGTTTGTAGGTGCTATCATTTCATGAGTGTGTTATAATATTTTGAAACTAGAATTAAAATGGTGTTTTGTGCTCAATCTTGTGATCAATCTGTTTAGTTAAACCTTGTTATGCTTAGAGTAAAGTATGGTTTGCTTTATGATTGTTTACCCTGCTTAATTTTATCTGTTAAATAATTAAAGTATTTCTTTTACTAATTAGCTTAAATAAGTTTTAACTCTTGAACTAATGGTTTTCCGAATTTATGATCTACATAAAAAAGGTAGAGAATAATATTCTGAACAACTTTGGTTTAAGTGTCAAAACTTAGTTTGGAGTTTTTGAAACTGTTTTGAAGCAAGTTCAGTTTGAATCTAATAAAATAAAATGGGAAAAGGAAATCAGAACCGAAACATGTCGAGTACCGCTTTCGGCCCGCTCGGCCTCGACCGCCGCTCGATAAGGGACGGACCGAGGGTCGAACGAACGACCCCCGAGTCGGAGGCTCGATCAGTCGATCGACCCCCCTCGACTTCGACCCCTCGATATGACAGACATAGGGTCGAACGAACGACCCCGCGCAGGAGGCTCGACCGAGTCGGAGGCTCGATCAGCCAATCGACCCTCCCCTCGATATCGACCCCCCTCCCGCGCGCTCGCCCGCACGCACGTGCCGCGCACGCCCGCGCGCACTCGCCCGACCGTGGCTGAACCGTACGTCGGCGTCGTCTGCCGCGTGGCCGACGATGCCTGACCGCGGAAGTGGAACACGCCATCGCCGCCGCTGCGGCCCTGCACCAACATCACTGTCGCCGACAGCCGCTCGCTCTGTCTCAGTCGCGTCCGCAAACGCGCCTGCGTTAACGGCGCTAGGACCGAGTCAGCACCGCTTTCCCGCCGCTGACACCCTGCTTCGCCGCCGCAGACCTGCCAGCCGCACTGTCGCGCGGCGCCACGCCGTCGTTTCGCAGTAACGCTGCCGAAGGGGCGCGTCCGATCAGCTCTACGCCGCGTCGCACTCACAATCGAACGCGAATCCGCGCTAACGGCGCGTCGACCAAGTCCTGCTCTGCTTCCGCACACCGCAAACATGACAGCGCCGCTGCCACCGCTGCACCATCATGTCACGGCCCCCACTGGCCGCGCCGGTCGGCCATGACCGTGCAAAGAGGAGCGCCTATACCTCCTCCACTTCCCACACTCGTTTGCACTCACTCGACCTGTGTCATCACAGCACCATTGGCCATGCGCCATTGCCGCCGCCGTAGAGCTTGCACGTGGTCAAGGTTCCACAGAGCCCCTCCGGCTCAACTAACCCTCGAGCCGTACTCACCACATCGTCACGATGCTCACGCAACCCAGCGCCGAGCCTCACATCGCCGGTGATCACCTCGCCGTGTCGCACCACCGAGCTGCACTGCCACCGCACGCCGCCGACCACTTTCACGGTCGCGCCGGTTCAACCAACACCACCAGTGGATGCGCGTCATCATCCCGAGCCTAGCACACCCAACCCCACCGCCGGAGACCTCACTGCCGGCGGGAACGCGCCAGTCAGTACCGTCCTCTGTTTCCTGCTCGACGGTAGATGAACCTCAAGTAACCGAGGGTCCCGTCTGTCAGTCGCCCTGCGCGCCTCTGCGTGTATCGAGCCGGTTTCCGAAATGAAATTATTTTCCTATTTTTTTCAGTATGCTAATGCTTGTTTAATTTATATCTAGAGTTTGGTAAATCCTAAAATGGTGAAATCAATTTTGTTAGACTCTTTATGTTATGATCTGTCTGTTGTTTTTATATAAATGTTTTTGGAGAATGTCTTCAGTACTAATGTTTAATTAGTTGTTTTCTGCATATATCAAAGATATTTGTGTTTCTGTTGTTTTCTTAGATTAATTCCTGTGATAACTATGTGCATGTATAAATCATGGAACTTTCCTAATAAATATGTTTTTAAGTATAGTTTCTGCTAAAAATAAGTTATAACATGTTTTACCCTGTTAGCTAATAGCTCTAGTTTTAAGTAGCTTTGTGGTAGTTTTTTGGTTATATGCTTAGAATCTCTTTTAGTGTGCTAAACCTTGTGCAAGCATCATCCCTGCACCATTCAGTTATTTATTTATGCATTGCAATCATTTAGGATCCATGGAGGAACCCCAGGAGCCAACAGAGACAGAAGTCCAGGAGGTACAAGAGCTAAACGAGGAGTACCACGAGCTCGACACTAACCTCCCCGAGTGCCCTGACCACCAGCCCTCCACCTTCACTCAAGGCAAGCCCCGGAGCATTCTTAAGCCTCCCAATATTTACAATTAATCTACTTGAGTATTTTATACTGTGATGCATTAGGTGATAGGAGTTGATTGAATCCTAATTGCTGCATTACCTTCCTTGATTATTGTTTTACCTACCTTGTTACCCTGTTAATAAAAGTAAAAGCAACCGCTTAGCCTACTTAGAATAAATGGTTACTTTTTATTTATGTTTCGTGTTATCCCATGGGGGTAATACTATCACGATTGGCTATATTTGCTATCGTGGAAAGAACCAATGGTAGTAATGAAATGTGGTCAACTGGAAGGAAGAGGCACCAAGTGGTTTAGACTTGGGGGCAGTCCGTCCGTTGGATCGTATAGGTTTGTACTTGGGCCCTCTTACATCTTTGAATGCGCTCTTTCACATAGGGGCCGTCGGGAGTGTCGACCCCGAAGCCGAGTAAACACTGTCCGGGCCGACTCTCAGTCTACTGTGAGCACCCTCTAGTTTGTAGATACGACCTGCCCCGTGGTGGCCAACTGATTTCTACAATTGGGTGGACTACTCTGAGATCGCGACGGTTACCACCTGGACTTTGTTGAGCGGTAACCCAATGCATGGACCCGACGGGGAAAGTGTGGGCGTGTGTTAAAGGTAATCTTACCAACTGGTGTATATCGATTCGAATTGCCGCCCCCCACTGGATATGGGGGATTATGCTAAGCTTCACCATGGTACAACTCCATGTGACATCGTAATGGTTCTACTAAAATTTTGATGAAGGAACTGGATATATGTTATTATATTGTTTGAGTAGTTCAAGTGAGTGCTCTAGTACAGGTGCAAACCTAGAGATAATAATAATAGGATGGAAAATGGTTGTTCTCTAATCTTTAGTTTCTTCTTGTTCGCTTTTCCGCAAAAGCAAGTTTTCTCAGATCCACATAAATAGCCTTGCATACCCTTGGAGTCTTTATTTTCAGTTAGACGGGTAAGTCTAGCTGAGTACATTCCCGTACTCAGGGTTTATCCCGTTTGTTGCAGATGGCCAAGTATACTTCGGCTATTGTAAGCATTGTCTCTATCCTTTCGAAGGAGAAGAGGAGTAGGCCTTGGGCAAGGTCTTCTACGAACTCATCTTTTGCTGTTGTCGGACATGACATCGTGGGCACCCCTATCTTTTAAAACTTTGGGTTCAGTTTCAAACAATGTTTTATTTGGCCACAGGTGTTGTGGCGTAAGTACTACTTTTATTTGGAACAAAGTGTTGTAATAACTTTATTCGTACTTCAAGTATTTTCGGTTTATTTGTGGCTCGTTCGAATGTGCATACCTGAGTTTGTGCGATCCTCGATTGTTAGAAATCCTTCGAGATTTCCGGACTACCGGGATGATATGGGCTCAAGTGTTTTAAGTGGCAGTTAAATCAGCTACTTTGGTACTTGATCTCTTATAATCTGGACGGTTCCGTCACACCCTCCACAGCCGAGAGCTAGGCTCTCTGATTGAGCCTCCGGTCGCAGGATCCGAACGCACACGAGGTGCCGTCCGGACCATCACACACGCGTCCGGTCGAGCCCCCTTTCAAACAGCTTCTTTCCCGCGCGCACCGCAGCACGCCACGTGGCTCCGGACACACGCAACAGTGCGAGTCCGGACCAACGTCTCCAGCGTCCGGAAATATTTTCCTGGGCTCCCGAGCGCACCCGAGAGCTCCCTTTTCATCTCTTCACCTCCGGACGCGAGTCCGGAGCCTTCATCCTGACCATCACCTGTGTTCGGTCTCTTCTTCTAGAAAACAACAGAGAGCTCCAAACTCCGGACACAGCGTCCGGAGCTGAGCGTCCGGACCGCAAACAGTGTCCGGACCTCTGTCCACTACAATTCCAGCTTAGGGTGTGTGTCCGGACGCACACGCGATGGTCCAGACACACCGAAACCCTAGTGTCCGGACCTCCAAACTGAGTCCAAACTGCCTCCAACTTTCTTCCAAGCTTCCAAGAGCCAACACCAAGTGATCCCAACACTTGTGCACGTGTGTTAGCTTTTAGTTCACCTTTATCTTGGAATTAGTTGGTTGTTTCACTAGTTCAATTGATTTTAGATACAATGCAATGAACCTAGTGGCACATGATAACCATAATCAAACACGAGAGCTCCCTCCTTGATAGTACGGCTATATATCCTAAATGTGATCACACCCTCTATGGTGTCTTGATCACCAAACTGAAAATGGTTCTTATTTCACCTTTGCCTTCACACCATTTTCCTTTGCACCACCATCATGCTAGAGCTTGTGCCATCCACTTGATCCACCTTGCTCCATCACATGGCATGTACCAACCTATCTCATGATTCACACTTTAGAGATCAAGGTTAGTACTTAGGTAGGTTTCATCAATTACTCAAAACCAAACACATGGGGCTCTCAGATGCCATAACACGAGGGAGATTTAAAACTCTCCACATCCTATGTGGGAACCCAATTGTTTTCCAAGTTCTCAAGAACCTTCCCAACATGGGGCACTCTAGTATTCAGGTCACTGTCAACAGCAATATTTTCCTCCATATCCTTTGGAAGATTCAGGACTTGAGTATCTGTGGGAGCATACTTTTCCATCTCTAATCTGAGAATGATCTCTTGATCAATATCATCCTGAGCAGCCATCTAGGTGACAGACTTGGTACCCATAGCTGGAGAGGGATTGATTTCAGACTTTTGAGGCCTTTTACCAGAAGAAGAGCTTCCAGCCTCAAATTTCTAGGACACAGTTGTCGGGTACGAAGGTAAGGGGTACCCTAAACCCTTCGATAAATTAACGCTAAACATAGCAACCATTTTTAAGGCAAGGATCAGCCTACTGTTCGGTAAGACGCGGCCCATCAATCGAGGGCCCCCGCTACACCGACTGCGGAAACCAGCCACTGGCCCGGCTCTACCTCGACGACGGACGAGGGGTCGGGCGAACGACCCCCCGGCTCTACCTCGACGACGGACGAGGGGTCGGGCGAACGACCCCCGGCTCTACCTCGACGACGGATGAGGGGTCGGACGAACGACCCCCCGACCTCTACCTCGACTTCGACCTCCTCAACCTGTCGACGCCTCGGCCTTCCAAGTGCCGTCGACGGACGAGGGCTCGATTAACCCAACCACTCCGGCATGGGTAAAAGTAAACCCACCTGACGACATGGGCGCCTGCGTCCACTGTCAAATCCGCCAACTCCCCGTCCAGTCCCGACTCCCGACGACTGTGCCACCACTGCTGCCACTACGCAAGTACGGACTTCTACAGTACCCCTCGGAAAGTGAACAGTGCGACCCTCGACGACGGCTTCGGGGACGTGACAGAGTCATACGGGGTTCGACCCCCCCCTCGACCGAGGGCTCGACCCCCTCCTCTTCAACAACTCCGGTACGGAAGACGTCCCATCCGCCCCGTCCCGCTTCGGCCATGGGACTCGTGCCCGCCTGCGAATACTGTACTGCGACGACTTCTACTGATGCCACGACCGGGGACGCCTGAAGGACGGGAAGACCACGCCGCCACAGTGCTCGATGTCTCTTCGCCAACACTGTGCCGTGGATGCGCCGCCCATACTTCTACTATTAGGACCCTGTACCCTCGAGTCTCCCCCTTGGTCTATAAAAGGGGGACGCCGAGGTAGATGAAAAGGGGGCCCCTTTCAAGACTTCTCTTTCCAGGTCTCTCTTTGGGGACTCCTTCTTCCCGATCGGCTCCCACTTCATCTAGGATTCCGATCCGACTTTGGTTCTCAAGGACCCTAGACCACACCACACACACACAGCCGCTCGATCGACCCCTCGGGCGGCCGACTCTGTGTAACACTGCTTGTACCCCCCCTGTACGAGCACGCTTTGGGTGCGAGATAATACAAGTCATCCTCCCCCGCTGGACGTAGGGCCTTCTTCGCCCGAACCAGGATAAATCTTGTGTCCATCTTGCATCACGTCTGAGAGAGGGAGCACGCGATATACAAATTTACTCGTTGGTGGTCTTGACCCCCGGGTCATAACACCGACAGTTGGCGCGCCAGGTAGGGGGATTCGCGTGTCGATCAACTCCGAACTACTCTCTCAGATGGATTCCACCATCCCAACGTTCCCGTTCAACGCCGTCATCTGGTTCGGCAGTCTAGGGTTCGTTTCTACGGACCAGGGCGACTTCATAGTCTTCCCCTCCGCCCGTGGCCTAGACGTCAGCAGTTCCGCTGCGCCGGAGCCACCCAGGATCAGGCGACGGTCCCTCTGCTTGCGACTCTGGCCTGCGATCAGGAGGAGGCGCGAGCGGCTTCGACGCACTCGACGTCGAGCAAATCCTGGGGTGCCGGATGCCGTTCCCTCGGTCCCGGATGGCGACACGGCCCCCTCCCTAGGGGTCCGCTTGACTCACACTCGTGGGCCGAGGGCGGGCGTCTCCCCGAGTGGGACTTCGACTCTTCTACGTCATCGTCCCCGGAGGCTCCCGTGGCTTCTCCGACACCTACGACCCCATCACCACCGCGCGACCCGTTCCCGTACGGGCTCCGCAACAGTGTCGGGCTCTACTCTGCTTTCGCAGGGCAGCAAGTACATACATATGACGAGTCTCCATGGACTCCGTCATGGGCGACGGCCGATCCCGTCACTACCCCTTCACTGGGCGAGCCAGAGCTGCCCCGTACGTGGGGCACGTTGCGGCGGCGCCTGGAGGAGGAGGAAACAGGCAGGCTCTTTCCCCACTTCTACCACGCCGACTTCGACTCGGATTCTCCCGACGAGAGTTACGACTCCACTCGGGAGTGCTTCCATCTCGACGAGCAAACCGTCCTCCAGGACGACGTCGACAATACCGCGACTACCGATGAAGGGGGAGGCGTCAACGCCACACCACCTCGAGATGCCATTCCCCCAAGTCCTCGTAGAGCCGATCCACCCCCCGACGTACAGATTACACAGGTCCGAGAGCTCCTCGGCAAGCTCGAGGAGGAGCGTCTGCGTCTTCAGCAGCTCGAACACGCCCTCGAGCGAGATCGAGGGCGTCCTCAGGGTGGAGGAGCTCGCGAGCGGGCCCGGGAGGTCCACCAGCGGATCGTCGAGGAGGGGAACGCCGAACCCTGAGTCTTCAACCACGCCAGCCAGAATGTTGTAGCAGCCGCGATGCTGCTCCGCGACATGCCGGCGCCATCGACCCCCCAGGCACAACGTATCAGGGAGGAAATCCAGGGGCTACTCCAGACTGCGGCCGTCCAGCAGGCGGAGAGCTCGGCCTAAAGGCGTCGAGGGGCTGCCTCTGAGCGGCAAGCAGCGCCCCCTCGACAAAATCGGGAAGCCTCTGTCCACCAGAACAAGGTGCCCCAGGGCCGGGTCGAGCCACGACCGGTTCGGGAACGCCTCGTCGACGACCTCCCCCCTCGAGTGAACAATCGACGTCGATACGGCGACGCCGAGGCTCGAGGCTACAGCGCTCACCGAGGCGGGCGCTACGACAGCGACGAAGACCGATGTCGGTCTCCGGAGCCACCGGGGCCTCGAGTCTTCGGAAGAACTATCCGGCGGGCCTCCCTGCCCGTACGCTTCCGTCCACCCACCAGGCTGATCAAATACAACGGCGAAACCAAGCCAGAGCTCTGGCTTGCCGACTTCAGGCTGGCATGCCAGCTGGGGGGAGCCAAAGATGACCTCGTCATCATCCGGCAACTCCCATTGTTCCTCTCCGACACCGCTCGAAGGTGGCTCGAGGAACTACCCCCGGACTTGATCCAGGACTGGTCCGACCTGGTTCGGATCTTCGAGGGCAACTTCAAGGGCACCTACGAGCGGCCGGGCAACTCCTGGGACCTTCGCGGCTGCAAGCAGAAACCAGGAGAGACCCTCCGCGCCTTCACCCGCCGATTCTCGAAGCAGCGTACCGCACTGACTCACATTTCCGACCACGAGGTCATCACGGCGTTCATCGCCGGGACAACCTGCAAAGAGTTGGTGCGGGAGCTGGGGCGAAACATCCCCAAAACCGCCAACGAGCTCATGGACGTCATCGCCAACTACGCGGCTGGCGAGGAGGCCGTTGGCGCATTCTTCCAGATTCCCCCAGCGAAGGAGGAGGGTAGCGCGGATGAACCCGGGGGCTCGGACGATGGGCCCAAGAGAAACAAGGGGCCCAGGAGGAACAACGATGGCAACGGTGGCCGGAAGAAGAAGAAGAAGAACCAACCGGGCCGGCGCGTCGTCGAGCCCAACGTCGAGCACGACGATGACCCCAACAACCTTGTCGCCGCAGCGGACAAGCGGAAGCCTCGAGGGCCCCCTCCCGACGGGGGCGTCTTCGACAAGATGCTGAAAGAGCCTTGCCCCTACCATATGGGGCCGGCCAACCACCGCCTCGAGGATTGCCGCATGCTTCGAAGGCACTTCGTCCCTCCTGGTCCCAAGAGAGACGACGGCAAGGAAGACCCGCCCTGTGACGTCCACGTCAGGGGCGATGTTCAAAATGGAGGCTTCCCCGAGATCCACGACTGCTACATGATCTACGGGGGACCCTCGACCCGCCTCACCACGCGCCAACACAAGAGGGAGCGTCGAGAGGTCTTTTCCGTTCAGGCCCAGGCCCCACGGTACCTCGACTGGTCCCACACGCCGATCACTTTCGATCAGGACGACCACCCCGAGCACATCCCCAACGCAGGGGTTTACCCGCTCGTCGTCGACCCGATCATCCTCAACACCCGCCTCAGCAAGGTGCTCATGGACGGGGGGAGCAGCCTCAACATTATCTACGCCGAGACCCTCGACCTCCTGGGGATCCCGAGGACCATGCTCCTGCCCAGCGCGGGGGGGTTCCACGGAATCGTCCCAGGGAAGAAGGCACTCCCGATCGGCCGCGTCAAGCTACCGGTCTGTTTCGGCGTCCCCTCGAACTTCCGAAAGGAAGAGCTGACCTTCGAGGTGGTCGCGTGGCGAGGCACCTACCACGCCATCATCGGTAGACCGGGGTATGCCAAGTTCATGGCGGTCCCGAACTACACCTACCTCAAGCTCAAGATGCCGGGGCCCTCGGGGGTCATCACCGTCGACACCTCCTACGAGCACGCATACGACTGCGACGTCGAGTGCGTGGAAAAAGCCGAAGCCCGTGAGGATTCTGCTATCCTCACGGCCCTCGACGACTTGTCCGGAGAGATCCCCGACCCCAAGCGCCACGCTGGCAACTTCAAGCCGGCGGAAGACACGAAGACCATCCCGCTCGACCCCGGCCTCGAGGATGGGAAGGTGTTGACGATCAGTGCCACCCTCGAGCCCAAATAGGAAGCCGTGCTCGTCGACTTTCTCCGAGCGAACGCCGACGTGTTCGCGTGGAGTCCCTCGGATATGCCGGGCATCCCGAGGGAAGTCGCCGAGCACTCCTTGGACATCCGAGCCGGGTCCAAACCGGTGAAGCAACACCTGCGCCGCTTCGACGAGGAGAAGCGCAGGACCATCGGGGAGGAGGTCGACAAGCTTTTGAAGGCCGGATTCATCAAGGAGGTACATCATCCCGAGTGGTTAGCAAATCCCGTGCTTGTAAAGAAAAAGAATGGGAATGATAGGATGTGTGTAGACTACACCAGTTTAAATAAAGCATGTCCTAAAGTTCCTTTTCCTTTACCTCGCATCGACCAAATAGTAGACTCCACTTCGGGATGTGAAACCCTTTGCTTCTTTGATGCGTACTCCGGCTACCACCAAATAAAGATGAAGGAGTCCGATCAGCTCGCGACCTCTTTCATCACTCCTTTCGGCATGTTTTGCTACCTCACAATGCCCTTCGGCTTGCGAAACGCCGGGGCCACCTACCAGCGATGCATGCTCCGCGTCTTCGGGAAACACATAGGGCCGATCGTCGAGGCCTACGTCGACGACATCGTGGTCAAGTCCAGAACCGTCGGAAACCTAGTCGGAGACCTCGAGATTGCGTTTGGGTGTCTCAGGACTAACCGCATAAAACTAAATCCTGAGAAGTGTGTCTTCGGGGTCCCTCGAGGCATGCTCTTAGGGTACATAGTTTCCCAACGCGGCATCGAGGCCAATCCCGAGAAGGTAACCGCCATCACGAGGATGGGCCCGATCAAAGACCTCAAGAGCGTGCAAAGGGTTACTGGGTGCCTTGCCACCCTCAGTCGCTTCATCTCGAGGCTCGGAGAAAAGGCCCGGCCCCTTTATCGACTCCTGAAGAAGACGGAACACTTCGCGTGGACCACCGAAGCCGAGGAATCCCTCTCGAGGCTCAAGGCCTTGCTCACCTCGCCCCCGGTCTTGGTCCCCCGAGCCCAGCCGAGCCCCTCCTGCTTTATGTCGCGGCAACTACGCAGGTAGTCAGCGCGGTCATAGTAGTCGAGAGGGAGGAAAAAGGACACGCCCTGCCGGTTCAAAGGCCTGTCTATTTCGTGAGCGAGGTCCTTTCCGAGACCAAGACAAGGTATCCCCACATCCAGAAGCTGCTATACGCGGTCGTCCTCACTCGGCGGAAGCTCAAACACTATTTCCTGGGCCATCCGGTCACTGTGGTTTCATCTTTCCCCCTCGGAGAGATAATCCAGAACCGGGAGGCATCGGGACGGATCACCAAGTGGTCCGCCGAGCTCATGGGGGAGACCCTCTCCTACGCCCCTCGGAAGGCTATCAAGTCTCAGGTACTGGCAGATTTCGTCGTCGAATGGACCGACACCCAACTACCCCCGGCGTAGGTGCAGAGCGAGCTCTGGGTCATGTACTTCGACGGATCACTGATGAAGGCGGGAGCAGGCGCAGGATTGCTATTCGTATCACCCTCAGGGGTCCATATGCGATATGTCATCCGCCTCCACTTCCCCGCCTCCAACAACGTCGCCGAGTACGAGGCCCTCGTCAACGGCCTGCGCATCGCCATCGAGCTCGGGGTCCGACGCCTCGACGTGCGAGGGGACTATCAGTTGGTAATCGACCAAGTAATGAAAGACTCGAGCTGCCACGATCCTAAGATGGAAGCCTACTGCAAGGAGGTTCGAAAGCTCGAGGACAAGTTCTATGGCCTCGAGCTCAACCACGTAGCCCGTCGATACAACGAGGCTGCCGACGAGCTGGCCAAAATTGCGTCTACTCGAGGGACGGTCCCCCCCGACATCTTCTCGAGGGATCTGCACACACCGTCCGTCGACCTAGGCTCGGGGGCTCCCGCCCTCGAGCAAGGGGTCGACCCACCCCCCTCGGCCGATCCCCCCTCGGGCGGGGGAGAGGTCATGGAGATCGACGGGGCCGTCGCAGTGCCAACCCCTCCGACGGATTGGCGCGCGCCCTACCTCGAGTACCTGGCGCGAGGCGAACTCCCGGAAGACCACACGGAAGCTCGTCGAGTAGCTCGACGTGCCAAAACCTACGTCTTGTACGGGGACAGCCGCGAGCTATATCGACGCAGCCCGTCGGGTGTACCCCAACGCTGCCTCACCCTCGAGGAGGGGAGGGCACTGCTGAGGGACCTACACTCGGGGGCTTGCGGCCACCACGCGGCGCCGAGAACCCTGGTAGGAAGTGCCTTTCGACAGGGCTTCTACTGGCCCACGGCAGTCAACGACGCCACCAAACTCGTTCGATCCTGCCAGGGATGCCAATTCTACGTCAGGCAGACTCACCTACCCGCCCAAGCTCTTCAGATGATACCCATAACTTGGTCGTTCGCAGTATGGGGGCTCGACATGGTCGGTCCCCTGAAAAGAACCAAGGGTGGGCACACTCACCTTCTCGTGGCTGTCGACAAGTTCTCGAAGTGGATCGAGGCTCGGCCCATCGCCAACATCCAGTCTCGGCAAGCCGTGCTATTCTTCACCGACATCATCCACCGCTTCGGGGTCCCCAACACCATCATTACCGACAATGGCACGCAGTTCACCGGCCAAAAGTTCCTGGACTTCTGTGACGATCACCACATCAGGGTGAATTGGCATGCAGTTGCCCACCCTCGAACTAACGGTCAGGTCGAGCGTGCCAACGGCATGGTTTTGCAGGGCCTCAAGCCAAGGATCTTCGACCGGTTGAACAGACATGGAAAGAGATGGGTCGAAGAGCTGCCCGCTGTGCTATGGAGTCTCCGAACGACACCGAGTCGAGCTACGGGGTTCTCCCCGTTCTTCTTGGTCTATGGGTCCGAGGCCGTCCTCCCCACCGACCTCGAGTACGGGTCCCCTCGACTGAAAGCCTACAGCGAGCAAGCCAACACAGTAGCCCGAGAGGACTCCCTCGACCAGCTCGAGGAAGCTCGTGACATGGCCCTGTTCAAGTCGGCCCAGTACCAGCAGACGCTACGACGCTACCACGACAAGAACGTGCGCAAAAGGGACCTCAACGTCGGCGACCTCGTTCTGCGCCGTCGATAGAGCAGCAAGGGGTGTCACAAGCTGACACCACCTTGGGAGGGACCCTTCATCGTGGCAGAGGTGCTGAAGCCCGGCACTTACAAACTGAAGAACGAGAAGGGAGAGCTCTTCACCAACGCGTGGAACATCGAACAGCTACGTCGCTTCTATCCCTGAGGCCCCAGGGCTTTGTACATTTTCGCACTTATGTACAAATTTTCGAATGAATAAAATGTGCTCGAAACACTTTCACATTCGTTCGTAATCCGAAGGTAGCCTCGACTTCGCCTCAACAAAGTCGAGCTCCCCTCGGGGGCTGGCAGAAGGGCACCCCCCTCCTAGGTCTCCGAAAAAACCCGTACGCTTTTTCTCGAAACTCGACCCCCTCTCGTTTTTCGCCTCGAGCACGCTTCATAACGAGGTAAAGGCGCCTCGAACCCCCTAAGGGTTGAGGGTGTCGTCGAGCCAGGGACTCACCTATGCCCTAGCGCTACGGTATCCCTACTCGCCACCCCCTTCCAGGGATAAGAGCGTGCGTCGAACACTTAAGTTCACGAGCGTCGACTCAGGCAAAGAAAAGCAGAGAGAGCCCGAGAAGTAGAAGTAACGAGACGAACCCATCCGCAGCACTAAGGTAGCCTCGACTTTGCCTCAGCAAAGTCGAGCCTCCCTCGGGGGCTAACAGGGGGGGCACCCCCCTCCTAGGTCTCCGAGAAACTCGAACGATTTTTCCAAACTCGACTCTCCCTCTCGTTCTTTCCCTCGAGTACGCTTCTGAACTAAGTAAAAACGCCTCGAGTTCCCTAAGGGTCGAGGGTGCCGTCGAGTCAGGGACTCACCTACGCCCCAGGGCTACGGTATCCTTACTCACCACCCCCCTTCCAAGGATAAGAGCGTGCGTCGAACACTTAGTTCACAGGCGTTGACCCAGGCAAAGAAAAGCAGGGAAAGCTCGAAAAAATGAAATTAACCCTGTGCACATCGATCAAAACGCATTATACACAAAAAAGCCCTCGGGGGCTTGGCATTGTATCGGTACAGTGGCCTAACTATTACATGGACCTTTTTGTCCAGATATGGCTCGCAGGCCCGCGACCACCCGTCGACATCTCCCAAGGACTACTCGTCCGCCGAAGGGATCACTTCGGGCTCGAAGAGTTTCGCCAGCTGGCCTCCGGGCACCTCCGCGTGGTCCATCAGCTCCTGACACCTCGCGTTGTTCTGCTCCTCGGTCAGATCCGGGTCGGTGGCGAACCTGTCGACAACAAGGTTGAGATCCACGTTGTAGAAGGAGTTGACGACCGCGAGGGCCCACTTCACCCCCACATGCAGGGCGGCTCGGACGTTCTCCGTCACCCCCCCGCGTCATGGCGTAGAAGCGGCGCAGCAGGGATTCCCCCCGAGTGTCCCCCTCGAGCTCCAGCTCCGGCTCGACCGAGAGGTCGTCGCAGAAGGTGTTGATGGCGGCCGAGAGCGTCGCGTTGAGGTTCACCTCGGTGCTCAGCAGGCCCTGAAGATTGTCCAGGTCCTTCTGGGTGCGGGCATTCTCCTCCGCAAGCTCTGCCGAAACAAGCACATAACGGTCAAAACCCGAAAGCAGAAAAAGGGTCGAGGCAGGACAGACCCTGCAAACACCCGAAACACTCACCTTGGGCCTGCACATCCAAGGCGGAGTAGGCCTGCTCGGCCTCCTCGAGCTGATGGCGGACGGCGTCAAAATCAGAGGACTGGTCCCTGACTTGGGCCTCGAGACCCTCGACGGTCTTGTATGCCTCCCCGAGGGCCTCCTTCTGCTTCATCGCCACCATGCCCAAGGAGGTCGCGCGGGTCCGAGCCTTCTCCTCCGAGGCGGCCAGAGCGTCACGCTCGCGGGAGAGGGCGTCGAGGTCTCCCCTCAGCCGGGCGGCCTCCTCCGTGGCCTTGTGCTGGGCCTCGACGGCGGCATCCCGCTCTTGCCCAACGGCGATGGTCGACCGAAGGGCATCATCGAGCTTCGCCTGCGCCGACGACAAGGCCTCCCGGGCTTCCTTCTGGACAGCCTCATAGCTGGCCTTCGCGTAGGCAACCCTCGACTCGGCATCCTTCTGGATAGTCGCCGCCTCCGCCTTCGCACGAGCGGCTTCATCCCTCGCCTTCTCCAGAGAGGCGTGGAGGGTCGAGAGCTGCCCCTGTACCCGGAGAATGTACCGGGACTTCTCGTACGACCTCACCCGCAGCGACTGACAAGGATAAAGACGAAAATCGTCAACAAACGGCAACCAGGCAGTGCAAAGCGCTATCTAAGGTGGAATAGAACCTACCTCCATCCCCTCGCGTATGTCCGCGGCGGCGACCTCCGCAGCGCGACGCACCGAGTGCTCGAACCAGCCCCGGAGCTCCTCGACGCTCTCCCACCGTCGAAGCTCGGACTGGTCGTCGAGCGTGAGGAAGAGTCGCTCGGGGTCTCGAGGGTCCGCCACCTCGAGAACCTCCTAGCCCCACGCCGCGCTGCGGGCGGCGATCCTCTGCTCCATCGGCCCGGTGACGCCAATGCGTAGGTCCCCCCCTCCTTGGTAATCGGAGAGGGGCGAGGCTTCCTCCTCGGCGCCACCTCGCGAGGACGTCGACGGCCCTGCGCGATGAAGGGCTCCGCAAGGTTAATACCCAGCAGAGCGAATCCACTGCGTCTCGAGCAAATCGAAGTGCAACTTACCTTTGGACAGCGGCCCCCCAACCTCGAGGGGAGGCCGAGCCACCTCCGGCTCCGCCCGAGGAGCCGAGACGATGGCCAGATCCGCCGGGTCCACCAACTCGGCCACCATCTCGTCCACTTGGGCGGGGGTGGACTCCATCAGCATCCGCCCTGAGCCGGCGCGGACGGGCCCTCGACGCGCTCGAGCTGGAGTCGAGCCTCCAACGCCGCCAGACCCTCGGGCCAGCGCCCCGGCGTCGGGTGAGCCGGGGCCTCCCGCTCGGTCGCAGGAACCTGGGCCTCGACCACCTCCACCTCCTAGGTCGCGCCCGCTGTCGGTAGGAGCTCCACGCCCCCCGGGGCGCCGGACGCGACCCCCTCCGACGGCCGCGCAGGCTCCGCGACCGTCGCTTCGACGGCTACCACCGCCAGCGGGTCCGCCTCCTCCGCCGTTTGGGTAGGCGCCGAGGCCCCCTGTGCCTCCCCCCGCGCAGCCACCTCCGAGGCCATGGCTGCCGGTGCCGCCTCGGGGGCGACCGTCGAAGGGGGCGGGGCTGCCGGACCAACCTCGATGGCGGCTCGCACCACAGCCCCCGTCTTTAGCTTCTTGGCAGGGGAGGGGAGCGCAGCTCCCAGCCGGCGCTTCGACCTGAAAAAGGAGCACGTGCGCGATAATAAGCACGAGTCCTCACCGACGAAAAAAGGAAAAACGCACAACAACTACGAACTCGACTTACCCCCTCGGAGCCTGACGCTTCGGCTCGGCGCCCGCCGGGCTGGTCGAGCTCTGGGATGCCACTGCCTGGGGGGCGGGGGTCGAGGCGGCACTTGCCACCTTCTCCCGAGCAGGGGCCGGCGGCGCCACCGTCGGCTTCTTGCTAGCCCCCACCCGCGCCGACGGGTCCGACGCCCGCGCGCTCGACGCGGCGGGCTTCGGGGGCTCGCTCGATTGACTCTTCGACGGCGACGCCACCTTCGCCCTCTTGCTGGTCTCCGCCTGTGCCGGCGGGCCCGGCACCCGGGCGGTCGACACGGCGGGCGTCGGGGGCTCACTCGATCGACCCCCCGACGAGGGCCGCGGCGTCTGCGACCGCGTCTGCCGCGGCGTGACTTCTTGCGAGGCCACGGGGCGCTCCGCCCGTGGCCCAACTTCAGCTGGAGGGGCCGACTTTGAAGTTGACCCCCCCTCCCCACCAGTAGCAGCGGCCGCCTGCTCAGGCGCCGTCTCCTCTTCCTCCTCGTCCTCCTCATCCTCCTCCTCGTCCTCCTCCTCCGAGGGCGACAGCTCCTCATCGAGGACCAACCGCCTCTGTTGGGCCCGGCGCTGCTTCCTCAGCTCTTTCTCTAGAGCCTTCTTGGTCTTCCTCTCCTTCTTCTTGTCCTTGTCGGTCTTTTGCTTCTCCGCGTGGAGGCGGTTCGCATCCCTCGTGGCCCGGTCCTCCGGCACCGGCGGAAGCGAGCGCTTGTAAGACACATTCCCCTGCGGGACGCAAGGGGGTCAGAGAACAAGCAGAAAGGACGGAAGGGGCGGGCGCGAGGACATAAACTGAAAGAAAGGATCTTACCAGCTCATAGAAGCCCTCGTCCGGCTTCATGGGGACCTTCGCGACATCCTTGAGGGCGAACCCCCCCCCCCGCGAAAAAGCGGCGGATGCGGCTGACCACGCGGTCTGGGGTCAACTCCTCCTCGACGAAGCGGCACCCCGACACATCGACCCCCGGACCCATCTCGTCGAGGCGGAGGGGTCGAGCCATCAGCGGCAGAACCCCCCGTCGGTGGAACGCTGACGCAGCAATCTCCGCGGTAAGGCCCTTCTCCTTCAGACGCCTGAGCGCGTCCAGCAAGCCCTTGAGGTGTCTTTGCTTGTCCGTCGGAACGCCGTACCTCCAGCGCTCGGGCTCGGCGTTGAGTGTCCTCCCGGTGTACGCCGGGAGCAGACCGTCGTCGTTCCTCAGGTAGAACCACCCTGAGTGCCACCCGGAATGGCTCGAGGATGGGTTCGCAGGAAGCCAAAGCTCAGACCGCCTGGCGTAGATGCTGCAACCTCCGGCCCTGACCTCCCGACGGACGCCCTTGCTGACCGAGGTGGGGAAGAGGTTGGCCTTGAAGATGTGGATCCACAGATCCCAATGGGGCTCGATCCCCAGATAGCCCTCGCACACCGCGGCGAAGACCGCCGCCTGGCTGACGCCGTTAGGAGTGAGGTGCTAGAGCTCCACTTCATAGTGGTGGAGGAGCGCGCGCAGGAAGTGGCTGGGTGGAACCCCCAGCCCGCCCGGTGGAAGGCCTCGAGCGACACCACGTACCCCTCCGGCGGGTTGGGCTTGGCGTGGTCCGGTGGCGGAGCTATCCACTCCGGCCTCTCCGTCGAGGTGACGGGCCGGAGAAGCCCGCTCTCCACCAACCCCTCCAGATACGACTGACGGACCGAGGAAGCAGGCCAGGCGCCGGCGCCGAAGAGTTGGAAAGTGGCCATGGGAACGGTGGTTTGCTCGGGTTTGGAGGCGGAAGGTACGTTCCCTATCTTTCTCTTTCTCTCTCACTCGCGCAGATTTCCTACTCGCAGGACGCCTAAGGCAGAGGCAGAAAGAGGAAGGCGAGGAAGACGAAGGCAAGGAGGCGGGGAAGGCAAGTGCGCGTAAAGGGCACCGGACGCCTCGCCCTCACTATTTATACGCGGGAGGCCAACGGACGGATCCGGCACAGGCAAGAGAATCTCCGCATTTAATTCGCCTGTACTTCCTTCCTCGTATTCCCTCCAGGATAAGGCGTAACGTCCCATCATCGGGTTCCGCGCCGCACTCCGCACTGTAACCACACTATTGCGCCGAACGGACACCGCCTAAAAAGGCGCGCGGCCGGAAACGTCGCCTTCGAGGGTAAGGAATCTTGAGGCAGCAAGAGCTGGCCCTCGAAAGAGGGTTCGACAGCTACCCTCGAGTGCCCGAGGCCAGAAATGACCTCGGGTTAGGACCTCGGTCCACCCCCAAAATCTCGAGGGGACAAAGGCCGGCCTACGAACGGGCTCGATAGCCCCCCTCGAGTACTCGAGGCCTGATAAGGGTCTCGGGTCGTCAACTGCAGATCATACATGGCCTCGAAGGGATAAAGGCTGGCCCGTCCGGGGGTTCGACAGCCTCCCTCGAGAGCTCCGACACAGGTATGTCCCCAAGTTCAATACAACAACCACCTGCTTTTCCCCTCGGCGATCCACAAGGTCGGACTCCTCCTCCTGAGGACAGCGTCGGATGACGAACCATCCGTCAAATCTTGAGGGAGCGAAGGCTGGCCCTTACATAGGGTTCGACAGCCGCCCTCAAGTACCTGAGGTCAGGAAGGACCCATGGTTATCGGACTCCGGTCCACCCCCAAATCTTGAGGGAGCAAAGGCTGGCAACACGAACGGAGTTCAACAGCCGCCCTCGAGTACACGAGTCAGGGATGTCCCCGGAGGCTCGAGAACGAACTCTCGAGACTCCCTGGGACATATCCGAGGCATACCTAGGAACACCTAAGGATCCCTACGCTGGGAGGCATCGAGCCACCAACTCCTATCGAACGGGGTTGGCACCTTGGTGGTCCATATGGTCATGCTTAGCGAGTCGTACGGCTTGCTTAACAATGAGAACGCCTTCGGGCCGCTAGTCGATCCCTATCGAACGGGGTCGAGTTCTCACTCGGATTTTTACCCGTACAGGGCACCATTTCTAATGGACTCATGCCCGAGAACAGCTCACCGAGGACTTCGGGCTCGTCGTCCTAACGAGGATAGCTCGATGCTCTTCACCCCACGATCCGAGCGAAAGGATCCGTGGGAAGGACGCTACGAGGTAGTGAAGGCCTAGCCATTCGAGGGCTCGAGGGCCCGACTACGCACGGCACCCTCGACGAAAGAGGGTCGAAAACTCGTAACCTGGCAGACAGAGTCAACCTCTCGGGCGGGGCGCTCTGACTCCAGCGGTGCTCGAGGGAGCGAAGGCTGGCCCTCGGTAGGGTTCGACAGCCGCCCTCGAACACTTCTCTTTGCAGGAAAAGGAAGGGGATCGACCCCTCGACAGGGTGTCGCGTCTCCAGGTATCCTTTAAAGACCCCACTACGTAACGTATTTTAGCCCCCAGAGGAGTTCTAAATCACTCCTCTGGGGCCTCGGGGGCTACCCCCGCGGGGTGCGCTCGCGCGCACCCCCGAAGAATCGGATTTCTCACTAACCCTGCAGACCGAGGATAAACCCTCCGGACAATTCTTGCTCCCCCGAGAAACATGTATCATAGCCCCCAGAGGAGTTCTAAATCACTCCTCTGGGGCCTCGGGGGCTACTGTCGGGTACGAAGGTAAGGGGTACCCTAAACCCTTCGATAAATTAACGCTAAACATAGCAACCATTTTTAAGGCAAGGATCAGCCTACTGTTCGGTAAGACGCGGCCCATCAATCGAGGGCCCCCGCTACACCGACTGCGGAAACCAGCCACTGGCCCGGCTCTGCCTCGACGACGGACGAGGGGTCGGGCGAACGACCCCCCGGCTCTACCTCGACGACGGACGAGGGGTCGGGCGAACGACCCCCCGGCTCTACCTCGACGACGGATGAGGGGTCGGACGAACGACCCCCCGACCTCTACCTCGACTTCGACCTCCTCAACCTGTCGACGCCTCGGCCTTCCAAGCGCCGTCGACGGACGAGGGCTCGATTAAACCAACCACTCCGGCATGGGTAAAAGTAAACCCACCTGACGACATGAGCGCCTGCGTCCACTGTCAAATCCGCCAACTCCCCGTCCAGTCCCCGACTCCCGACGACTGTGCCGCCACTGCCGCCACTACGCAAGTACGGACTTCTACAGTACCCCTCGGAAAGTGAACAGTGCGACCCTCGACGACGGCTTCGGGAACGTGACAGAGTCATACGGGGTTCGACCCCCCCCCCTCGACCGAGGGCTCGACCCCCTCCTCTTCAACAACTCCGGTACGGAAGACGTCCCATCCGCCCCGTCCCGCTTCGGCCATGGGACTCGTGCCCGCCTGCGAATACTGTACTGCGACGACTTCTACTGATGCCACGACCGGGGACGCCTGAAGGACGGGAAGACCACGCCGCCACAGTGCTCGATGTCTCTTCGCCAACACTGTGCCGTGGATGCGCCGCCCATACTTCTACTATTAGGACCCTGTACCCTCGAGTCTCCCCTTGGTCTATAAAAGGGGGACGCCGAGGTAGATGAAAAGGGGGCCCCTTTCAAGACTTCTCTTTCTAGGTCTCTCTTTGGGGACTCCTTCTTCCCGATCGGCTCCCACTTCATCTAGGATTCCGATCCGACTTTGGTTCTCAAGGACCCTAGACCACACCACACACACACAGCCGCTCGATCGACCCCTCGGGCGGCCGACTCCGTGTAACACTGCTTGTACCCTCCCTGTACGAGCACGCTTTGGGTGCGAGATAATACAAGTCATCCTCCCCGCTGGACGTAGGGCCTTCTTCGCCCGAACCAGGATAAATCTTGTGTCCATCTTGCATCACGTCTGAGAGAGGGAGCACGCGATATACAAATTTACTCGTTGGTGGTCTTGACCCCGGGTCATAACACCGACACAGTATCATCCTTATCACCATCTAGGTCATCTGCTTCTTCATCATTGTCTAGATCATCATCACCATCATCATCATCCTTCCCATCCTTTCCAGTCTGAGCCTCAGCCATATCATCTTTTATAGTGAAAGAGACTACAAATAGCTTCTTGTCCATCTCAAAGAGCCTTTCCTTAGGGATTTTCTTGTAATCTTTGCAAGCAACCTTGACTCTCACTGTCTCATAGAAGGATTTGAATAAAGTAGCCCAATCTACTTCAGACATGAGGCCAAATCCAAATGCAATCTGAGCAAAAATCTTCCAGTGACACCACCTTGGAGGGATGCCTCTCATCTGCACCCAAATATTTTGCAGCTGATCATAAGGATTCAAATCACCAATCCATTCAAGGACCTCCACTTGAACCCCAGCTTTCCTCAGATTGAAAGAGGGGTAGTTTTTGATATCAGCAACTCTCTTGTTAGGGGGGAATCTGACTAGGAACTTGCCAACTTCCAGCTCTCTAATTTGCCATGACCAATCTTTGCAGTAGATTTCTGACAACTCTCCTTCTAATTCAGCTAGAGAAATTTGGCCAGTCTTCACATTGACAACTCCACAGTTGTTGAGATTGAGCCACTGGGTGGACTCCAGAGTCGGGATTTCCAGGTGGTAGAGGCCTAGACCTTGACTCGCACTACCAACATAGGCTGCTACTGGGTGATGCTTCTTCCAAACAGGACAAGCATTCATATGGTGACCCAGAATAGAGAAAATGAAACAGATCTTAGGCTTGGTACAATTGCCCACGAAATGACGAGACCCGGTTCACCACAGTTATAGCAGATCAGAGCTCTGTACCTTGGATCAATAATGAAGGGGGGATTCTCAGGAACCCTAGGACCTTGGGTCTGACCTTGTTGCCCTCCTCGCCACTGCTTCAGAGGAGGTTGCTGTCGATGAGCAGGTCGCGGGACAGGTAGCTCCTGCTGTTGACGCGGGGGGGGGTGGAGGTTGCTACTGTTGGTGAGGAGGGGGTGGAGGAGGTTGGCTAGGCCGGCGCGGTTCCTGCCAACCATGCCCCCGACCTTGAGGATCACGGCCTTGGTTGGAAGGTGCTGGTGGTCGCTGGGGGTACAGACGGCGGGGCTCTGGCTGCCAGATCCACCTCCCTTCTTCCGCCATTGGTTCCTTGAGCACCTCGGCGTACGTCTCCTTCTCACCGCCTTTGCCCTAGAGATCCCTCGAGAAGCTGATCTGAGTAGCAGTTCGCCTAACACCTTCCGAAAACCTCGCCGGGAAGCAATCTCCCAGCCGAAACAGCTTCGATTCAAGCAGATCCCGCCGAACCCAAAACAACTGTGTCGGGGAATTGGTGGTGGAAGTGGGACTTGAATCCGCGTAGGAGGAGGAGGCTGGATCCCTAACCCTACTCGGGTTCGGCGACGCCTCAACGGC
Organism: Microstegium vimineum; assembly: GCA_022036555.1. Lineage (NCBI taxonomy): Eukaryota > Viridiplantae > Streptophyta > Magnoliopsida > Poales > Poaceae > Microstegium > Microstegium vimineum. The sequence continues at coordinate 62,078,348 of CM039124.1, forward strand.
CCAAAGCTGACCGAAGAACTCTTCGATCACCTCATCCTCCAAGATTCGTCGCCGCAAAGCTTAGGGTTAAGGTTGTTTCTCCATTCCTCTCTGACTGGTGGGGAAGATGGCTGCGCCTTCCTCTGCCGAGCGGGCCTGGATAGCCAGCGGGGCCGCGTCGTCAGCCATGGTGGATGAGGCCAGGGTGGTGGAGGTTCCAGCTCTCCGTCATTTCCAACCCTTGTCGTCTTCCCGCCAGCCAGAGGGACCGCATCGTCAGACGTGTCGGCCTCCATCACCAACTCCTAGCTAACCGTTGTGTTGAATTGAATCGAATAACGAGATAATTACTGAGGATACTTGCCTTGCTCAATTAATTTAAAGAGACGCGCGGTCATGTGTTACATCAGCTGCCTGCTGAAGAAGATTTACTGTACTTTTTGCTTTTTCGCGACGGCGATCAACGGCACGTTTTCCATGGCTACCAGCGGGCGGACGTACAATGCCAAATTATTCCATTAACTTTAAATTATAAGGTATTTTGGGTTTTCCAGATTACAATGTACTTAGATATATATTATATATTTATATGTCTTCTAGTAAAAGCAAAATGTATCTAGAGAAATTAAAACGTCTTGTAATTAGGAATGGAGAGAGTAATCAATTAATAAAGCATTACTATATTATTACACGATGGATCTAGCAGGACGAGGGAAAGGACTAGATATTGTTTATTTACATTTGTGGTGATTGTGAAAGTGAATCGGCCGGAGGCGTCTAATGAATCGGCGAGGATGGCGCCGCTGATTTAACGGCCGGCCGGGATGCGCTTGCAGTGGAGCTTGACCATGCTGATGGTAGACGCGCGTGATGATGTGCTTCACCATGCATGTCCATGTCGTCCCTGTGGTTAGACCTGCTCATGCTGCATGAGAGATTGCATTGGGAGGCTCACACAAATTATTATTACATATATGTAAGTGTGGAGAACTTACGTACAGAAACATTCAAAAATCAAATCAAATGGTTATAAACTCACCCGTACCCTATCATCATTTTGTTGGGATCCAGTCGTCACATCACTATCCCGCTTGGCTTCGTCTTCATCTTTGTGGAGGTCTAAACTGCCCATTAGGATGGCGGCGATGCAGGGAAGAAAGCATAGCAATGAGAGGCACGAGGCCAGGGTGGCAAGGGCACCCAAAAACACTAATACCAGTATCCTGCAATGCAAACACAGAAGAGAGGTAGCCATAAATTAGTCCGATCCCTACTCCAGCTAGTCGGATCGTAGTAGAATACTCACCCATAGGCGACGTAGAAGAAGGCGACGCTGGCGGTGACGATGAGCGGGATAGACAAGAGCAAGCCGCTGGTAGTTCCGGCGAGGTATGCCACCTCAAGGCACATGAGGTCGAACAAGGTGACAAAGACGAGAAGCTGGACGCTCGCCTTCCGGTTGATCAGCAGCGCGACTATGACGAGCGACGTGACGAACGACAAGGCGTTGGAGTAGTAAAACGTGAGGTACCGGGAGCGGTCGTTGGTTTGCAGCACCGGCGTGCCGGCGGTGTGGTGGCCGGGGCTGTCGTCCTGCCACACGCCGCCTGGCGGGTTGAGGCCGGCGGCGTAGGCGATGGACACGGCGATGGTTGCCAGCAACATCAGCCACTCGCGCATCTTGTCCAGCGCCTCCTTCTTCACCTCCCACCTCTCCCAGTCTTTCTTGATTGATTCCATCAGCTTGTCGCGCTGCCTCTCGAAGAAGTTCTTCTCCGATGCTTCTTCCTCCTCTTGTTGCTTGCGAGCAGCATCTTCTTTCTTCTTCCGAGCAGCTTCTTCCTCTTCCTTCTTTCGAGCAACATCTTCTTTCCAGTGACGGAGCCAGCATTCTATATATATAGTAAGAACGAAGAGCACTGATTGAACTAGACATCTTAATAATATACACAATACAATTCCAAGAAAGGAATGAACGAGTGTACCTAAGAATACCATTAGCGCCGCCTCTGCTTCTTCCTTCTTATTCTTGCGATCATCTTCTTCCTCTTCCTGCTTGCTCCGATTCCAATGAGCAGCAGCAGCTTGTTCTTCGTTGTCGTCGTCGGTGAGGTTGCATGTATCTGCTGATGCTGTACCCCCAGCGGCTTCAGCTCCGGCTCCGGCTCCGGTCATTGTTGTTTTCTGGATGATTTCGCCATCAGACGGCCGACGTGCACTCGTCATTGTGAATTCGTGATGCACGCTGGCGTCGGATCTCATTCAGGTGGCCGGCCGGGTTTATATGCATGATCCGCGCCCGCGCGCGTGAGTGGTGACATGCATGCTGTAGCGCTTTCGCGCGGCCACCAAGCAATTCCGTCCGCCAAGCTTGCTTGCTGGAGCCTCTCAGATACGATACGAGCATATTGAACTTTACTTGCTTTGTTTATTTGGTGAAAGGTGACGAAGACAGAAAGGTACTTGTGCAGCCTTTTGAGGCAAACCCAATTAAAAAGTTACTTTTTTAAAAAAAAATACATTTTAGACGCAGAAGTTTTTTTTAATTTACCTTCAATCTATCTATTAGCTTTGTATATCTGGACGAAAAATAACTTTGTTCAATCTCAAGGCCTAGATATTACCACACTAATGAGAAAGAGAAAAAACAAAATTACCCACTACAGTCAGATAAATCACCGTTCACGAACTATGCTAAGCAACAATTGATCCTACTCATTTATTCTTGAAAAAAACGAGGGAACCATCTATGCCAAACAATTATGCTCCTTTTGTTCATTTTTTTGAACTAGAATGGCCGTTACGTGATGCTTTTTCTGGGTTTTTTCTAGAAATCTTGACGGATGCACGTGACGGCCACACACCTTTAGAAAGGAGAAAAAGGCCGAGATCTCACAACACTAGATGATAACGAAGTAAATCTAGAGTATGTGATATATGATAGACAAGCATAACTGTTGCGGAGAAGAAGAAATGGTAACAAAGGGGTGCATGGATCAACTCTAAGCCAAACACTTTTAGATTAAGCAGAGTAACTTCACATAATTCGTGGAGCACCCTACCAATTCAAGTTTAGTAGAGTTGAAAAAATTACCCACTACTGCATACTAGTTAAAAAAGGGGGTCATTCTATTCTTCTTTGCTGCGTCCGACCTCCAATTGTGAGTGTCGAGGAGCACTGCTGCTACACCCTCACGTATACTTGGCCATAAGGCGCAAGGCACGACGGTCCGGCCCATGGCACGGTGTTTTGGCCCGATCCGAGCACGGCACGGCTCGGTGGGCGGGCCATGCCTGGGCCGTCACCTAGGCACGAGGCACGGCACGGGCACAGCCCGATCTAAGAGGCGGCACGGGAGCGGCCCGGTGATTGTGCTTTCAACGGTTGATTTGGTTAAAATGACTTGTTAAAATGGTTTGTGATAACTAATAATTGAGTTGTGACTTGTTAAAAATGATGAATATTTGTGAAAAAAAACTAAAAATGATTAACACTTATGAGAATTTTGAAGTGTTTCTTGCATGATGGGCCATGAGCCAGCATGACAAGACAAAACGGCCCACGGGCCATACCTTGGGTCGACAGTCGGGCACGAAGCACAACTAGGCACGGCACGTCAGGCACGACAGCCCGAGGAGGCACGACACGGGCCGGCACGGCCCGGCACGACGGACGGCCCGACACGACAAAACAGCCCGCGGGCCGTGCCTTGGGCCGACAGTCAAGCACGAAGCACAACTAGGCACGGCACGTCAGGCACGACGCCCCGAGGAGGCACGACACGGGCCGGCACGGCAGGACATGATGGTTATACCCTCACGCCATCAACGGCGTGGGAGGCGCCAAACCGTGAACTCGCTAGATGTGCTCTCCTCAAACTAGGAAGGAGAGAAAAGAGAGAATGAAGAGCTCACCCGTGTGCCCAAGTGGCAATGAGATACAGAGAAACAAACTTAGACTGACTCCAACAATGAAGATGCATAAACGAGACCCATTGCTTCTTTTGGGTCGTACACAGCGAATGGGTCACAGCTCAAAATCACAGCTTCTCCAACAGCCGAACGCACGCGAGACCCATCCACAACAACGCTAGTGCTCCTCTGGTCGAGCTGTGAGGACAGCCTCGCCACCAGCTCCGACGACGGCGAGCTCCGGCTGAGCCACGCCCTCACCTCCTCCCTCCGCTCCGTCGTCGCCTCCGTCGCGGAAGGCGCGGCCAAGGACGCCGGCGCACCCTGGTCAAGCTGTGGGGACGGCCTCCCCACCAGCTCCGGCGACGGCGAGCACTGGTTGTGCCACGCCCACATCTCCTCCCTCCGCTCCGTCGTCGCCTCCGCCGCGGAAGGCGCGGCCAAGGCAAGGCCCAGGGCTGTCGTCGATGGAGATCCAGCGTCGGCCAGGCCGCGCCGCCGTGAGGCCGCTCGTCCCTGACGGCGCGTCGGCGGCTGTTCCCGCTCCGGCGTCGGTCGCTCTGGCGAGGCGCCACCGTCTCCGGCGCCGGCGTCCCCACTCCCACGTCGGCATCCCCGCTCCCGTTTCCCGCGCCGACGCCCGCTCTCGTCTGCGTTTGCGTCGTGGGGAGAGAGAAGACCTTTTTTTACATCTCGTTTCAGCAAGTACCCAAAATAGGTCCTCTCTTTGGGTGATCTGGTGGAGCACAATTTCAATACGCAAAAGCACTATGGAGGACTCAAAATGAGTATGCATCTCATCGTTGGAGATAGTCTTAGAGCTGAAGATGTGCCAAACACTCAGAAAAAAAAATATTCACGGTCGAGCTGCTCCATCATGGATATTATGAGTTTAGGTAAATATGCAAAACTCTATCAAACGGACTCGAGAGCACCTGTTTGGGGCTTGAGGCTCGGGGTCCTTAGGGTCATCTTCCATCGTGTTTTAGCGATGGGCTCAAACTGCCATTTCCACTTGGTCTTTGCTACGGTACTCTAGAATGAATGTGGATTGTCCATTTATTCCGATCCAACGGTCACGATCATCTATTACCTCCTAGGAGGTAATAGTATTTATTGAATTTTTATTTTATAAAAATATGGTAATATGATAGCTCGTATGATCGTGTTCTCATCGGTGGTGTCAAATGTCCATGGGGAGTTGTGCATCCAAGTCCTGTTGCAACTGGTGCTGGATGGTAAGGAAGGTGGTGGCCACGGCGACGGCGACGACGGCGAGGCTGGGGGCGGCATCAGGCCTGCGCCGCGGCGGTGCACCCCTGGACGCCACCACAGCCCGAGCAGGTGGTGCCGGTGCCCGCGGGCCAGCGGGTCACCGTGCGCATGCGCGCCAGCGAGTTCCGCGCGCTGGCCGCCGTTCGTTGCAGGGCTGCTGCACGCGACGGCGCCGCCGCCGACGGCGAGGATGGCGATGTCGCCCGCCTCATCCTCGACGAGTGCGCCGCCAGCCGCTGGGCGTGGTCGCCGGCGCCGGAGTAGGACGACCGGGCCCAGTGCGTAGTACCAACTAGTACGTAGTATATACTAGTAATTCTTGGTGTATGTAATAATTCGTGAAATTCAAAGGAACAACTGTATAGTATAACATAACACCGGACACCTACGTACGTACATGGCATGGCATGGCATGCGTATATACACAACAAAGCAGTTGAGGCGTCGTCTCCCGGCTCCCCGCTCCGTCCATGGTGGCTAGCTGCACGTCGTGTCGTCGTCGCCGTCTACGTGGTCGCTGTCAACAACATGAATAGGGAAGGCTAACGCATGGTGTTTTATTTTTTGGTTTTTTATTTATTAATTTATTTATTAGTAAATTATTAAGTTTAGAAAAATCAACTGTCTAGATTTAATTTAAGATATTACCTTTTGAGAGGTAACCGGAGTACTGAGCATTGGTCTTTCCACTTATATTTTTCTTGGTGGAATCCAACGAGGAGATGAGATGTTGCTAGTTGCTGCTAATTGGAGTACGAGGTGTGACCTTGGAAAGTTGGATGTGGTAAAAGGCGTACCTAACAACTAGCTATTTTGTTAACTATTATGATGTGGATAAAAAAAAGTAGAAGAGAGAAAAATCACTAGCGATAAATAAATAGCTTATCTATTTTACGTAGTTCAATAATTTGAGTGTTGAACATGTGAGCCCAATAATATAAAATAGTACGTATTTGTTTTTGCCTCTCACCTCCACAAAAGCTAGCTAGGAAACACCTACGGACGCTCTAAGGGGGCATTGTCAGAGCCTACCGGCAACGTCAGGAGATGTGCTCTGCTCATCCAGTAGAACATTTATGAGGACAGTTTTTCATAAGCATTTAAATGTCATCATGTTAGTGAAAATCTGTTGTGACATCTAAATTAACGAAAAGAGAGAAAAAGAGGAAAAATAGTTTCTAAAAAAAAAGAGACCATTTTGGCTCTTGTTATGACGACCGAGGACACGAGCAAAACAGCCTTGGGGAGTCACTGGGTTTCTTGTTGAGTTTTGTTGGACCATTCGCGCTGGCCGCTGCACGGTGAGTCACCATCCTAAAAAACAAAATCTTCTGTCTGTTTTGACTGCAAGAGAATTTTAAAAAGAAAACTTGGAGACCAATAAAAAGAAGTGAGAAAGAAAAGGGGAAAGCAAATTTCAAAAGAAAACTAACAAACAAATAAAAACCGTGGCCGGCAGGATTCGAACCTGCGCGAGCAGAGCCCACATGATTTCTAGTCATGCCGATAACCACTCCGGCACGACCACTGTTTGATGCCTTGGTGTTCGTGAACGTCATAGTAATTATTTAGTTAGACCAGTCTTAATGGGGTTCTACAAAGAGTTTCATGCATATTAAATAAGGTGTCACATCAGCAGATTTGTATTTTTTGCATGAAACGATGAGGAGAGAGGGGGAGAAGGTTTCATGGTGATGAAAATATACAACGTTGTTTCCAAAACGTTGGAAACCGTATGAAACCCCCATTGAGAACCTTTTTTAGTTTCATGGGATGCATGTAAAGCAAATGTATGGTGGAGATGAATGAGAAAACAAAGAGAGAGACATTAGTAACCGCATAAAACTATGCAATGAAACTATAAACAGTGCATTGAGACTCCGGCACGACCACTGTTTGATGTCCTGGTGTTCGTGGTTTTCATAGTAATAATCACTTGCTGTGCACGTCGCGTAAACCTCCAGCGTTTTTATTCAAACACACCCGCCAAAATGAGTTCATAGTTTGATGATAGGTACAAGTACAACACAAAGACGTCGGCTACACACAAATGCATGCAATGACATTGCCAATATAGCACTAGCAGATCGTCAGATCGATCATCACAACACCAGAGATTGAAAGCTCTGTCTCGATTCTCTCAATCATTCCAGCTTCTGCACCTGGTGGGCGGACCTCCGCGGCGGCGACGGGTACTCGAGCAGCGGGCGGACCGGCGGCGCCGGCAGCGCGGCGGGAGCAGGCGAGCGACGTGCGGTGATCGCGCTCGCGCTCGTGGTCGGTCCGGCGGAGATGGCGGCGGGCGTGGACGACGACGACAGCAGGAGGCGGAAGGTCCAAGCGAGGACGTCGGGCGCGAAGACGCGGAAGACGAGGAAGACGTCGTACCAGCTGGGGCGCTTGACGTAGGCGTCGCCGCGGCAGGCGCCGGCCACCAGCGCCCGCGCGTACGCCTCCACGTGCCCTCCTCCCCCGCCGCCGCCGCCTCGCGCTCTTCCTGCTTCCACTGCATCTCTTCCTGGTGGTCCAGCGTGAACTTGCCGCCGCTGCCAGCGTCGCCACCGACCCAGCCGTGCGTCGCCACGGTCACGCCCACCTCCTCCTTCACCTCGTACCGGAGCGTGTCGTAGAAGTCCACCACCGCCGCCTTCGCCGCCTGCAATGTAACAAAGCAGTAATTAAGGCACGAATTAAATTAAAGGATTTTGATTTGAGACGATTGATTGTTACTGACAGAGTAGAGGCTCATCCTGGGCATGGGCAGCCAGCTCTCGACGGACGCGTTGACGACGACGCGGCCGTGGCTCCGCCGGAGGTACGGCAGCGCGGCGTAGGTCGGGTACACGTTGCCCAGAAGTTGATGTCCTGCGTTGCGTTGCATTGCATTGCATTGCTTGCGTTATTTATTACTACTGTCTGTCTGTCTGTCTGACAAGCATATCCATGACGACATGACATGCATACCATGAGGTGCGGGAACGCCGTGGTGTCGGCGGCCTCCTCGAAGCTGAAGTCGTGGCCCCAAACTCACGGTGTTCACCAGATGGTTCACTGCATGCATGCCCAGGTGTCGCCGTTGCAGAAACAAATAAAGAGGGGATCAATCGATCTGACGACGACGAGTCAGTAGAGTACTCACGCTGCCCGAAGTAGCTGACGGTGTCAGCGACGAGCCTCCGGCAGTCGTCTTCCTTGACGACGTCGGCGGCGATGACGAGGACCTGGCCGGCGCCGAGGTGGCGCGCGTTGTCGCGGATGCCGAAGAGCCGCTGCTCCCGCCGCGCCACCAGCACCAGGTTCGCGTTCCGCCGCGCGTACTCGTACGTGATTTGCTCGCCGATGGCGGAGGATGCGCCGGTGATGACGACCACCTTTCCCAGCATGTCCTCCTTGGTGAGCGTCTTGAGCGCCCACTCGACACCGCGCAGGAACGACAGCGTCGGCCACGCGAACGCCAGCATCACCATGCTCGCCGGCGGCACCACCAGGTCCATCACCGCGTTCACCAACCGATCCATCGATCGTCCCAGCTGTCAAGTCGATCCACACCGCCTGAACTAACCCTGCTGCCTGCCTCTCCCTGCAATAATGATCTTACATATATACTCTGAACGAGACTGCTGCGTGCGTGGTGGATATATATATATGAGCTCATAGATGAGGAAGAAGAGATCGAATGGATGGAGTAGTAGGCTGGCACTTGAGGAGGAAGCCGAGTTGTGCTTCTGTAGTCTGAGGAACGGAACGTGGACGGCCGGGGATAGGATAAGGACAGGCGAGGGTGCGGTGCATGGCGGGCAGCTGCGCGCGAGGCCCTGCCCTGCCGCCGTGCCCGCGCACGTCGGTCCACGACCAGGAGGAGGCATGCTTTGGCCACTTCCTCCTGCTACCCGCCGCTCTAGCTTACTTATTAGGTACTACTACTTGTGTCACTCGAGACGTCTCCTGCCTGCGCTGCATCTGCACATAGTACGTGCCGATTTGTTCTGATTCTGAATTCACCGGTGTTGTCAGCTGGTTTGCCTTCCCTCTCTTCAGTGAAAATTGAGCAGTTTTTTCCCTGTAAGTCCTTTTATTTTTTGGCTTCTAATTTACCATCGTACGTACAGGCTTGGAGATTGAAACAGATGACATCATTGTGTGAGTTCAAGAGGAAGAGGTTCAGTCGTTCAGAAAAGTAACGGCAGTGCCAGTGAAGAAGAACTAGCAGAGACGACAGCAGCTGCAGCAGCCAGAATAGGCTAGAAATAGCATGCAATGCAAATGTGCAAACTCAAACTCTCATATATGTGCTGTGCTGTGCACAACGACGAATTTCCCTTCCGAATCCAATCCTTCATTCTTTCCTGTAGGTTGTAACAAACATCACATGTTTGGTTTGGTTTTGTTTTGTTTGTGCCATCTACTGTAGTAGTACGCTCGAAGAAGAATAGGCAGCCGATGTTGCTGACGATCATCACTACCATACCAAGCTACACAGGCTGGCATGCCTAGAACGCGCAGCACCGCGCCGTGAGGCCGCCGGCATAGTCACCACCAGCCGACGACACCTGGATCGCCTGCCCCTCCCCGACGGCATCCTCATCCGCCGCCGTAGCAGCAGCAGCCAGCGCCTTCCTGCTGACGGCGCGGTAGATCTCGGTGAGCAGGGTGAGGAACGCGGCGTCGACGTTGGAGGCGTCGAGCGCGGAGGTCTCGAGGAACGAGAGGCCCTCGCGCTGCGCGAGCGCGGCGGCGTCCCCGCGCGGCACGGCGCGCTGCGGCTGCGAGCTCGCCCTCGCCAGGAGGTCGGTCTTGTTGCCGACGAGCATGACGGCGGCGCCGCGGCCGTCGGCGTGGTCCCGGAGCTCGCGGAGCCACCTTGCCGCGCTCTCCAGCGTGGACGCCTTGGTCACGTCGTACACCAGCAGCGCACCCACCGCGCCCCGGTAGTAGGCGCTGGTTATGGCCCGGTACCGCTCTTGCCCCGCCGTGTCCCAGATCTGCGCCTTGATCGTCTTCCCGTCCACCTGTGTGTGTGGATGAGAGTTAGAGTTGAGTTGAGTTGAGTTGAGCAGAGCAGAGTAGAGCAGGCAGTCATGGCCGGCCGGCCCGAGGACGCATGGCGAGCATGCAGCAGCACCAGCACGGGGGGGTGTACCTGGATGGTGCGGGTGGCGAACTCGACGCCGATGGTAGACTTGGAGTCGAGGGAGAAGGTGTTGCGGGTGAAGCGGGAGAGGAGGTTGGACTTGCCCACGCCGGAGTCGCCCACCAGCACCACCTTGAACAGGTAGTCGTAGTCGTCCGCGGCCTGCTCCCACGTCGTCGCCGGCCGCCGCCCCGACATCGCGCGGCCCCTGCTTGTTGCTTGTAGCTTGTTCCCTTCCCTCCGATCCGACGTGGGTGTACTCAATGTCTCAATCGATCGATCGGCCTGCGTGACTCTGCTGCTCTGCTGCTGGCTGCCTGCCTAGTCCATCGGCTTCTTCGTCGCGCCTCGCTGCTGCCGCTCCCTAGCTAGCTTAGCTTCTTTCTCGTAGGCTTCACCGCCACTCGGTGATTTCTCTGCTGGCGCTGGCGCCTCCGATCCGGCCTGCTCCTCTTTGTTGCTTTGGCTGGCCTGGTCTGTGGCCGGCAGCCTGTCCGTCCGCCGGCTGTGGCTTTCGCTTTGGAACCCCGCCCCGGAGTGGTGGAGGTCTGGAGGAGACCAAGTGCGCACGAGCACAGTGGTACGGCCACACCACGCGTGCACCTTGGGCTACCTCACTCACTCCTCTTTTTCTTTTGTCTTGTGTCAAAAAAATGCTGTTCCTAAAGAAAAACCATGGAAAATTGTACTATTTCCAAATGAACCAATGGAGTATGTTATGGTGATTTTTATCTTTTTAATCCTGATTCTTTTGCCTGGTTGTGTTATTATCATGTAGTGATTTTTTTTTGTTATCAACCAATGGCTGAATATTAGGATTGCCTGGTGGTGTTATCATGTAGGGTTTTTTTTTCAATCAAAGACAAATGGAACTCTTTTAGTAGTGCTTAAAAATCTCCTAGGCTCTTTGGTTTATTAGGAATTGAGATGAATTGAAAAGTAATCTTCTAATAATGAAATGTGAAACACTTTCTAGATATTGGTTTTAATTTTAGGAGTACCAAATAAGGCTTTAGGGAGTGCTTGCGCGTCTCTCAAGGCCATTTGAATTTCGAAAACATATACTACGTGAGATAAGCTTAAAACTCTAGACTTCAAAGAATGCCTGTATATATCCAACCAAAAGCTCTTTTTCGTTGTGGAGCACGCACTGGAAGCTAGGAATTGCAGTGTGGAAAAGATTAAAATATTCCAAAAAAAAAAACAGGCACAGCATTTTGGAGACATTCCTATCGGGAATACATGCACTTGATGCTGACCTGGATGGTGATTTTGGAACCGTTCCAATGCATTATCAATCTATCATAGTCACCATCATCTATCTATAACTTAATACTCGGCTCAATTATGATCTGACCCCAAATTAACAAAAATCTCTCTTGCACTGGCCGTTGCATATATGATTGCAGGTTGTTGCAGCTCAGAGACTCCTTGTCACCATCTCATGAACAAGAACAAATGCTGTTTTACTTGTTTATTAGGAAGGACACACCAATGGAAGTTGAGAAGAGATGAGAGAAGCGTTCAAACGGACACGGTTTCGACCAGTGCGACCACCCAATGCAAGTTGGCCGGCTCTACGTACGTGTCCACTGAAACACGCACAAAAAAGTCTATCTGCCTGCCACTCGTGCACTGAGAAAAGTCAAAGGAATTTGCTTCACGGTTGGATCAGGATATATAGGTCGACTTATGACGTCAATGAGTGGTCACTGAAATTGAGTTTGATGATGTTATCTAAGTCCTCAAATTATTATCAATTTACAGTATATTGATCCTAACTTGTTAATTATATCACTGGAGGTCCAAATAACAAGCATATGATTGTCGTGGCTATATGAGATAGATAGAGCGAGGACTCCATTGGATGTGTTATATATTGATTTTTTTTTCATTGGTTATCACGTGCAACCCAAAAATGATAAATTCAGTGGCATGAATTAAGACGTCACATGCTGCCTTCGTTCTAAATTATATAATATATTTCTAAATTGTTATCATGCACTTAGTCACTTACATATCCGACGCTATACGTAGATATGTAGTAAAATCTATATGTTATATAAAAAAACCAAAACGACTTACAATTCTGAACAGGGAGTAGATGCTAATTAAGCAAATAGATGATCAACAAACTTTGAACCTTGAGTGATGGACCACGTTATAAGTTCACATGTCTAGATATGCAAGCATAATAGTTTGTGTCTTCGCGCCAGAAAAAAAAAGAAATATTTTTCTACTCTAACTCAGCCAGCACTTATTTGTATTTGTAATTTAAACTTATTTCAAACAAAAATAACAAAAAAAGATTTTTTTTAGATTACACAGTACAACGCAGACGCTCAACACGCACGCACACTCACCCCTATGAACACCTTCGAAGGACTGAGCCGACAAATCTTAAAGTTCACGAAGTCACCACAGGCGCCTCCGCCTGTCGACAGAGACATCACCTACCACCGGCAAATCTTGAAGTTCATGAAGTCGTCACCACAGGCGCCTCCACCTGTCGACAAGGATATCGCCTACCACTTGATGCATAGCGCCGGAAAATCCTGAAATAAATCCAGAATAAAGTATCGCATCCAGAATTTGAACCCTGAGTGGGAGCCCCTCAACCAATGACCTTTGTCATTGCGCTGGCGTTGTTTTTTTTTCCTACTCCAAGTTAAAACGTGGGTTTTGACTCGCAGGTCTCGGAACGGAGGCGGTTTTCTGTCAATACGCCTTCGGTTCAGGAGTGACGGACCACCAATTCTAGTGGCGGCGGCTCACACTCTCGCTGTCTCGCTTCCTGCCCGCGAAGCTGCAGTTCAGTCTCCACCACAAGTGCTCTCGTAGCGTAGAGGCCTCGAGAGCAGGGGCCAGCGTGGCCGGGGAGCGGGGATGGCGGGCTCGGCCACGTACTCCGCGTCCGCTACCACCGTGGTGGCGATGGCCAAGGGCAACGGCAACAGCAAGGGCGTCAGGGGCGGCGGCTCCGCGGGCACCAACAAGGTCAGCCTCCGCTTGGCCCAGTCCCCTTCCTGCTGAATTCCGATTCCGTGGCCTCGGATTTTTTTTTTCAGATAATGGATATAAAATATCCGGCCTCTACATCCAGGGATGTACACAGCCAAATTGTTACAAACGGACCAGTTCCAAACAGGAAAAGAACTACACTTCATGGTCTTAAAACAAAAGACCAGAAAGCTAGAGCAAGCAGTACAAATGTTTCCACCCTTTATTAGAAAGTTCTAAAGCAACGATCTCTAATTTCTTGCTTATCGATGAAAGGATGTCCTTGGCTTGCTCGTCATGCTGCAGCTGTGCCCAGAAGCGTGGCCTCGGATTTGTGCGGGGTCGTCGTCCTGGATGGAGCAATGCAGGGGAGACGCTGACTGTGGATTACTGGGTTTTATTTGTTGCTTACTGGGAACATGGAAAGTGAGATGGAACAACGAAAGGAAGTTTCATGGGTGTAAACACCGAGGGGTCAATCAGGTGAATAATAATCAGAGAAAAAGAGATAGAGAACCTCTTATATTGGTTCTTGGCTTCCTGCTGTTGTTGAATAGGTTTTCCAGGAACATGATTGTTAATGGGATACCACCACAGGAGTTATTTAAGGCATTGCATTTTAGGACTATCAACACATTCGGAACACTTATCTTGAACCTAGGAGTAGGAGGTAGGGATTCTGCAATTTGTGACAGATCAGGAGTACAGTTGGAGCATCCTTCTTTGCTCCACTCCGTTTTGTGAAAGGTAGCAGCAGTGCTTCAGTCCTGCAACAATGGTAGGGTGGTTCAAAAACAGATTTCAGCAAGGCTCCATGATACTAGTATGAATGACCTAGTTCTTGCACCTTATTAAAAAAAAACTAGTTCTTTCAGATTGCAAACCCAAAGTTTACTGCCCTGCACCATATACTTTTCTTCTATTTTTTTCTCGTTATATCTGAAATAGAATGACGACACAATCTAAGCCCATCGAAAACAGGTCTCTTACTTCAGTCTAACTGTGTGGTCTGAACATTTGATCAGTCTAAAAACATGGTGTGTGTGTGTGTGTGTGTGTGTGTGTGTGTGTGTATGTCAGCATCTGTAGACTGTATTACACATTTTAGAACCCTAGCATAACAAGTTCAGACAAGTGGTTACAAAGTCTCTATGACTAATGAGGCCAACGTTGACTAAGCTTTTCAGTATATGTGATCCTTGGAGAATCTTCAAAACGGATTATTTTTAAATACTCTAGTGTCTATCTTCCATTAGAACCCAGGTTTTTTGGAAATTCAAGGCCTAGCAAGTTTGTCTATTGCATCATGTAGTACTAGAGAACTAGCTTGTCAATGTCATCACACCTAAAATCAAATTAAAAAGATTCATGCTTATGCTAAAGCTGACTATGTTCCACTGGGATCACTTATCTTGGACCTAAGAGGTGGGTTTTCTGCAATTTGCGACAGGAGTACGGTTGGAGCATCCTAACAATGATATCTATTATTTGTAGGTGACGCGGCCTCCTAGGATTACATCTAATGTTAAGCAGAACTTGAGGGTTCTAAAATTTTGGAAGGTATCTTTTCGTGCATTCAATTTTAAAACTTCCTTTCCAACACTGCCATTGTTTATCTGCCTCCGCTGCTTAAATTTGTGTCTTTCTACACACCATATAAATTTTCTAAAATCGCATATTTTAAGTTTGTAACTGCATCAATTTTTTCTTTGATGCATTCATTTATTTTTGTTTCGAAAAAAATGCATTGAGTGCATGCAAGGTTAACCTTTTACATTTACAGACCAGCATGGGGTCAGAGTATCAGATACATGCAATGCTTTTGTAGTTAGATAGGTTTGGGACTCGCAGTAGTTGCCTCATTTTCAGAGTAAAACACATTAGCTGTTACAGTTACCTAAACCTTTCTTCCCAGGAATTTGAAAGGAGGCAAACAAGTGGACCTCAGCCGGCTACTAGGTACCGCAAAAAGAAAGTAATAAAAGAAGTGCTTCCTGATGACACAGACTTCTACGAGGACCCTTCTTCCACTCTTCAATTGTCAGGCTTGTCCTTCCTTTCAAATCCAAGACTTCCCTCTTTTTCTCTTAAAATTAGTGGTGATTCAAATTGGTCATGCTAAGTTGCTTACTTTGCCTTTTCATTTAATATAGGACAAATGAGGGTTTGGAAATTGCTTCACCAGTTATTCTTGTGGATGGCTACAATGTATGTGGCTACTGGGGAAAGCTTAAGAAGGATTTCATGAATGGGAGACAAGAAATTGCTAGACAAACGCTCATTGATGAGCTGGTATCTTTCAGTGCAGTAAGAGGTATAGACCAAAGGATTAAACCCGTTATAATAACGAAAATGTCTCAGTTGTGGTTTCTCAAAAGAAAAAGGCTCCTAATTATGCTTCCTACTTACGCAATAACTTATAGCTGATACGAAGTTGAACTACAATTTATAGTAAATTTAGTCACAGCTTACAAATGAATGTAACTAACCAAGTGTGGAACCTGATTTCAATACCATTTCCCCTTTATTTTCTCAGCAATTTTTAATTTCCTTAATTTCCATGTGCCTGTGTCAACCTGGCTATTTTATATCATTTGTCACAATTATATTGCAGAGGTAAAAGTTGTAGTGGTATTTGATGCTGCTAACTCAGGGCTTTCCACACATAAGGAAACATATAAAGGGTAAGGAACTATAAAAAAATGACTTTTAGTGCTAGCTTTTTTACCCTTCGCTACATGCTGATCCTGCAAAGAAACCTGACTTGATAAAATAAATGGAGGTTCAATATTTCAGTCAGGTTTTTATAGGTTGTTATTAAAGAAAACCTAACAAACAAATTTTGCCTCATCGAACAGGGTCGATGTTGTATATTCTGCCGATTTATCTGCTGATTCTTGGATTGAGAAGGAGGTACATTTCGGAATTGCACATCAGAACCATTGGTTAGAGTTCCTTGTATAGAATTATGATACTGCTCATCAGTGTATGGCAAGAAAGCCCTACTGTACGAATCATACGTGACCAAAAATAGAAATATTGGAAAATAATTGAGCCAGTTCCAGCGTGCAGGGACCAGGGAGGCCATAGTGGTACATCTTAATCCTAGCTGCCATAACCAACTGTTTGAATCTTTAGAGATTCCATGGAAAGGGGTTTGCAAAAAAAGTACAATCAATAAGAGCATTTTGCTAGTCCAAAGTAATGTATTTTGTTTCCATTACATGAAGAGGCGTTTTTACTGTATATTAATTTTGGCGCTACAATTTTTATTTGGACGCTGTGACATGATTTTTTAAGAAAATATTCTTGAAATGATTTCGCATCTGGGCAAAAATGAAATGCATAATATGTAGTTACCGAGCACTTTGCTGGTTCTTTCACCTATTCAGGTCGAAGCTTTGGTGGCTGATGGTTGCCCGAAAGTGTGGGTAGTAACATCCGATGCGCTGGAGCAACAATTAGCACATGGAGAAGTATGTTTTTCTTCCTTCCTAGGATAAGCTAGTTTTATTTGTCCCTACCATCCAATAGACATTTATTCATTAGTTTCTGTGTGTAGTCTTGTACTTTGGTTATTAAGTTTTGCCACAAATCTTACGGTTGTGTCATGGAACAAGTTTTGCGAAAAATGCTCGTTGGTTCTTTTCTTGGAAACATGAATCTGATTGTCATATTTCAAAACCACTAATAGACATGGAATGGAATAGTAAATGACAGGGATCATGGGAAGATGATCTGAATATATGAAAATATGGTAGCTATGTTTACATTTGTGAGGAAATTATCATCCAGAACAAGATGAACGGAATGGTAAAAAAAAGAACAAGATGAATGGTGGAGAGCAGTTGAAAGTTTATACTTACAGCATACAAGATGGTGTTTGTTGCTTCTTTTTTTCACATGTTAACATGTTGCATTCGTGATGATTTAAAAGTAGTTTCTATTGTATATTATGTAGGGTGCTCTTATCTGGAGCTCTAAAAGATTGGTCAAAGAGGTTAGTCCTTTTTTTGTGGCATTTCGTGGATTTGAATTTCTCAAACAATAATATATTTTCTTGTGGCTCTGCAGTTAAAAGAATCAGAAAAGGAACTCGACCTAGAACTGAAGGAAACCAGGTCTTAAGTTACATCTTTGCAAAGATGGTGCATTATTTTGTTTTAGAAGATTTGCTCTGTGCATCAAAGAGACACAACTTCACCTATCAACCTGTGGAGCTGCAAAAAAGTGCCTGAACTAAATTTCGTTCTGATCCATTCTATATGAATCTAAAATTGACAGGTCGACGTCGTTGCAAGGAAAACTCCTGCAACACAAGCTGAATCCAAAAGTAGTACACGCACTAAAAGGTCTTAGGAATAAGCTTGAAGAACAAGAGCGGAGAAAGAAGTGACCGCTAACTACTGGACCATGGTTGACTAGTAAAGAAGAAGAGAGCAGCTGTACATATGTGCATGTTTGTGCGGATATCAACTAACACTGGAGACTGGATCCACTGACAGCGGAGAGAAGAGCCAAGTTCGATGTGAGCACAAAGACCATTACGAGAAGACGGAGAAGAGCATCGATTCAGGAGTATGCTAACATCATGTAAATGAATCTGGTTTCTTTCGGGGTGCAGTCAGTTTTGTGTAGACACCATCAGAGGCCTGTGCAAAATAAAACCACGCATGATATTCTGTGCAAAATAAAACCACGCATGATATTGATGCAGCTTGTTATTGTTAGCTGCTGACGTTTTCAGGCATGTGGACAGGTCCTAGGGACACAGAGAGATGGATTGCAAATCCCAATCAGTGGATCCTTGTGTATTACTGTACTTGAATAACCATTATTTTTTATCAAAAAGTTGTGCATACATGATCTATCCCTAGCATTCCCTCTGAAGGATGCATCTGGAGGGTGACGACGGTGCTCCAAGCTAAAGATGCATCCGATGGCGGCAGCGGCGGCGCCAGGAGAGCTGGAGGAGGCCGCGGGCTGGTCATTTGGCATTGCATTTCTACCTTCATCAGGGCCTTTCGATATAGGTGAAGTGAAAAGGTGACCGGTCAAAACCGTAAAGAAACAAGGGCAATAGGACACAGATGAAGAGAAACAGTAAAGATTTGCCGCGCTCTATGAGAATATTCTTTTGGAACCTTAGAATAATACAACCATTGCAGGCAATATATGGATGCAACATCAAAACATGACACCCTAATTTTTTGTTTGTTGTTGTCAGCAGTAAGCTATCTATATAACTCTGCAGATTAACAATAACAAAGATTACTCCAAAAATACTACTACAAGATAAAGCTGATTCTAAGCTTCACTTGATCTTGTATCATCAGCATATTCATTATTATCTTGGGTTTCATCTAAGTTAGCCTCAGTATCCCCATCGACATCCATATCTGGGCCGGCTTCTGAAGCTTTGCCTTCGGTAGAAGGAGGCACATTACTACTCCCAGCCCTGCTGGTGTAATTGCTTTCTTCTGTATCGTTAGCCCCAGTGTGTTTTTCAATCATTCCAGAAATAGCTAACTTTGGAGACCATTCAAGAACATCATCAATTATGTTAGAAACCTTCTTTTGGTACCTAACAAGAGAAAGACAATAAAAAGGTTAATAAAGCGATTCAGAACATTCAATCAAACTTCATTGCTCGTGACAATTTTACAGAGGTCAATAACATCATTAACCATGTTAAGGATACTCACACGCCTGAGTTACCATCTAAAATCATGTGATAGACCCATAAATTAGATTGTAGTAAGAGAAACACCATCTTATCGATAGCTATATGATTTGCTGAAAAAATGGACAAGGCTTATAGAAATTTTTGAAGTAAATGCCATAGTAGTTCTAATTTTTGGTAGTTATTAAACCTAATGGATTGAACATTTCCAGGAAGATAGAGCAATCGGCAACAAGTACCATGATGCCTATCATATTGTTTTATGTGGATTGTGTAGAATGCTCCATAGTGCTACGCGTAAATGAAGACAGAGCAGTAGCAGCGTGTTTCCTAAAACATGTAATGTGGGCCTAGATGAGCAAAAGCAGCGTGTTTTCCAAAACATACAATCGAGGGCCTAGACCTTTGACTGTATCCTGTGCGAGTTTTCTTTGCTTGTCCCATTAACCTTCTGGGGACATCGTGTGGTCCATTGTAGCAAAATTTTGTTCTTTCATTCCCTACTTTAGTACAAGGCAGAGCTCCTGCCACTGTTCTTCCAAGAAATAAAAGCAAGGGTGGAGATACTGATCGCAGAAAACAAATTACCTGGCTCTAGCTGCTTCGTCAGGAGCATGGTGCCTAAGCAGTAATATCACCAATAGAGCAACAAGAGCATAGAAAAGTCTAGATGTCCACTTTGGCCGCTCTCCTTCATCCTTTTCAGGCCAAAAACGAACGAGTTCTCTAAATGTTGTCTCCTCTGCATTTATATTGGGGAAGAACCACACGCGTTTCCCGAGGAGAACCCATAAGATGCCAAAGATAGCAGCTCTTACTGCAGGTACAATGAAAATATTAGACAAACAGGGATTACTATAGAGATTTAAAAAATAAATGCTGAGCCCAGTAAGAAGAGAGATGAACCTTGGATACATAAAACAGCAAAGCTAAAAAAACTAATGATGGAATCTATCATTATCATCAAGTTAAAAGATAGACAAAAGAGGCATGAACCACTACAGCATAAGCAAACAGAAAGAAAGAACAACAAAATTTCAAATGGTAAAACTACGGCATCATAACAAATACAAAATAATATTACTGGTAATCCATTGTAGTGCTCTCTACAAGGTATATAAAATCAACATGTAGCACCAACATACAACTATGAAGAATTTCAAACTTGTTTATGATATACATACACAACTAAGAAATTCTAAAAAAGAATACTGGATCAGTGTTTACCAAAAAAAAAATTGAGATCTGGTTTAAATTCAAGAAAATTTGGTAAATCCTCAACACCCTATGTTTCGTGGCAGATGGAACTAAACCAGGAGAAAAATTGGTAAATCCTCAAACCCCTATGTATTGGTTAACTGGGACTATAAACAAGAAGAAAATTTGGTAAATCCTCAACACCCCATGTCTTGGTAACTAGTTTATTGCAAGAACAATATTATCACTATGGGGCAATATTTCCTATCAACAATGTCATACCACAGTAATCTCAAACTTATGATTTCCTCCCATGGCTTCGGAATAGTGATCCAAGCCAAATATGAAATATCAATTGTACAAGTTCTAAGCAATTTTTCTGTGATACACCACAGCTATCAATTGTGTAGTGAAAACAAATTAACAAACACATGGAGAATCATACAGTCAAAAAAGAAAAGTTAGCTTATGACTGGGGTGTGATGTTCGAAGTGCGCACACAACACTACACAGACAAAAAATTGTAGCTCGTTACTTAAATATGCCTAATGACTAAAATGTGATATTGAAAGTGTCCTACTGAGGCGTAATGTTTGTCGTGAATGAAAATACAGTTGGAGAGGGAGGGAGGGAGGGAGATTTACACAAAAGAATGGAGACAATGCAAAGTAGAGCTCCAGCACACGAGTACAGTACAACAATCTTGCATTGGTATGGATAAACTGGAAATAAGCAGACTGCCAGTGCAAAAAGAGGCCAAACAAATGAAAGAATTGTCTGCCACAAGGTCCGCCTTTTCAGAAACATCCAAGCAAAAAACCCATCATTTTCAGTAAACACTTGTTCCTGCAAGAACAAATCAAATCCACTTGCATAAAAACTAACTTCAGGAAGAAAATAACATCGTAACACATTCTATAGTGAGCTGTAATGCATAATCTCACTTTATCAAAGAAAATATCACAAGATTCAGAAGAAGTAAACCTTTATTCATACCAGAGCTCTAACAAAGCATAGGTTTGACATCAATCCATAAAGGAAAACAAAATACAACAAAGACACTTGATCAAACCAACACCATACTGATTTCGATTCATTTCAATGAGGGGAATACGGGAACAGATAGAATTAATCAGAATAGAAAACTTACACGACAGAAGAGTAGAGAAGTTATTAGTTGGCAATGACGGATCTAGCTAAATAAAAAAGTGTGATTCTTTAATTTACTTTATATTTGATTTAAAATCTCACTGACTTTCCCTCATTAAAAATATTTCTTATTGTCATAGTAATTACATCTATTAACTACAAGAATTATAGAAATCAGATGGTAAAAGAAAAAATTCTGCATTATGTTAGACTAGGATACCATATTTCAAAGTAATTGTAGCAAGCAGAAATGTTAAGATAATTAAAGCAGAACAAATTATCATAAGAAAACCTTTACATGGTATGAAGAAAGAAATTTAAATGATGCAACTGTCATGTAGAATTGCTGAAATATGGATCTTAGATAAACTTACAGTACAGCATGTCGCCAGTATATCAGTCAACTATCGCTATGGGTTTCTTATATGCTGTCTAATTACCTATTGACAATTCCAAATCTAAACTACTTATAACTGCTCAGGTGCATTGAAAACGCCCCTTTATAGTAATATACAATTTGAAAACATCCATCATTTGAACTAAAAGGTGTCAAATAATGCATACTTGAAGAGTTGAACTATCTAAAATCTGGATGTCAAATTATGCTAATGGATTTTGATTACCATGATCATAGTTACAA
This sequence comes from Microstegium vimineum, assembly GCA_022036555.1. Taxonomy (NCBI): domain Eukaryota; kingdom Viridiplantae; phylum Streptophyta; class Magnoliopsida; order Poales; family Poaceae; genus Microstegium; species Microstegium vimineum. The sequence continues at coordinate 62,100,314 of CM039124.1, forward strand.
CTTACAAGGTGAGGTGGTGCAACGTCAATGCAGCATTAAAGTCTCTAAGAGCAATGAATAATTAGAAACACAGCAGCAGTGTTTTCCTAAATGCTAAACGATAAACAGTCTTTCACCTACCATTTAGCCATTATTCAGGCTACACGGTCCATTAAACGAGCTAAACACCCAATCAAATGGGAAAAACGGACGATTAAACGGAAACGGCATACCCCCTTGTAGCATTTACAGTGTTCAAATTTAGGAGAACATCGCACAGTATTAATAATTAATAAGTAATCTTAACCGACAGGATCAGAAAATACAACATATATATTATGTTGTCCATATGATAAGGAGCATATTTATAATACTTACATTATGTATCTCCAAATGAGCAGGCCATGATGATAGCTTTTTCTTGCCAGGCCTCAGAGTTTTCATAACTCGATCACACCTTATCACAAGGTTCTTGGTCAGCAAAGTGTTAACAATGTCTTCGACTTCTAAATCCTGATCTGGCCCCAAAATTTCCCTGACTTCTGGATGATTCTTGATGAAGGTATTGAAATCTTTTCCACGAAAATACTCCACACGGGTTTCTTGCATGATTGCCCATCTGGATTCCAGTTGTTTGTTATCCCTAACCTTCTCAGCGAACAATTGGTAAACATCTTTCTTTGGAGCTGACTTCTCCTAAATAATAGAACAGCAGCATCAGAGAAATAACGACAATGGAAGAAAGCACCCTAGCACCATCTCAAGCCGTCACACCAAGTTTTGCCTGCTTATTATCCCGAAACAATCAAGAATAACCTTTCTAACCCATGACTGACCAATGAGAGAGCCTTCCCAGGCCAAGGAAATGAGACCTTCTAACCACCACTCCATCCACAGGACCCAATTTACGCATACCACGGGTTTCTCCAGATCTACGAAAATCTTGAGTGGGAAAAAAATAACCACCGTCTAACTAACCATGCGAAAACCCTAATAAAATCCCGCAAAACCGCATCGCATGAACCCTGGATGGAGAAATTAAAGAGACGAAACTAACGACGGCGGCCCCCGAATGCAGAGCAAAACGTTGGTGGCACCACACCAGCGTCCACACCAAATCTAAAACACCCGCGGATGACGGAGGGATCAAGCTCACCTGAGGTGGTGCGGCGCGGGAGGAGCGCGAGACGGGGCCGCCGGCCTTCTTCCCCTTGTCCTTGTCCGCCGACTTGGCGGCCGTGGCCTTGGCTCCCTTCCCCGCCATCTCGACGCCGGAACGGATCTCACGGCAGATTCGACCAAAAATGTTTCGGGGGATTTGGCAGGGAAACCACCTCGCTTCGCACTACGTACAACTCAACTGACTGCGCGGTGGTCAGCAACGAGAGATGGGCTGGGCAGAGGCCCAACTCACAAGAGGGATTGGAAACAGTAGGCCTCGGGGGCCCTAATCGTTAAGAGGACTCCACGTGGGCGTATGCCAACCTGTACACTTTGTTTTATACAATTCCTTGTATACATGTTTCAAAAAAAAAAATCTTGTATACAGATGTTAGGTTTTGTTCTCCCTTGAGCCCTTAATAATCAAATAAATACGGATTCATGCATGTATGTGTATGTGTACTTTCTCGTGTTAGCAGTGAGCGCCAAAAAATGGTTGTTCTCAAATGTGTTCACGCTTTGCCTGAATTTCTGTCTATCTGTCTTTGGTGAAATTGTAAGGTGGCAAGTCATTGATAGTTCCTTCCACTCGACTCGAGAACATGATGATTTTGCTCCTTCATCGAATGGCATGCCAAATAAGCATTTCGGAGAGGGCAGAAGCTTCACAATGAGATGCCAAACAAGCTTTTCAGAGAGAAAAAAACAACAAAGAAAAAGAGAAGCAGACACAGCCCATGAAAACAGGTGCGGATTATTAATGACTTGCCCGTGAGCTTCTGTATGGATAAAGAACATGCCTGTAAGTCTGTAAGTTCATTTCAGGATATCATTGGCACTAGACCATCACAGCAGCGCAAGCATTTCAGGCAGGAGCTATTCCAACCAGACCCATAAAAGAACCAGGAGGGTCATGCAATTTTATTCTTCAGTTCCAACCGCAAAGTTTGGAGAAGGAATTCACGCAGGAGACTACACAGAGAAAACCTCAAACTGGACAACGCACGGCACCACGACATACACTGACGAAGTGAGGATGTTCAGACAATGCAAAACAACAAGACACCATAAGCTAAGGCACGGGCTTAACTAGCGCTAAGGGTATCAGGTGGATGATGATCCCCGCATCCTTCTTTGCTCTACTGCATTGTGTGTGAAAGGTAACAGCAGCGCTCCAGTCCTGCAACAATCAATGGTAGGGTGGTTCAGAAACAGAGTTCAGCCTGTTTTATTTTCAATAAAGCACAGTAGGGGTCAATCACCTCCTGTTTCAGATAAAAAAAAAAAGAAACAGAGTTCAGCAAGCTTGCAAGGGAAATGTCATCACAGCAAGCCAATCTACTACTATACCCAAAGCTTCCCATTAACAACTGACAGACATATTGGTTGCCTGCACTGCATACTTTTCTTCATTTTTTCACATGTGATTGTGTTACTACTAGCGACTTGCTCTCTACAACTACAACCTAATCCAGGTAGCATGTTTTTGAGCTAACATCTTGTTATGCTACATGTTATGTAAGTTCATCAAACGCATATCTCTGCTTGAATCAAATTGTGTGTGTAGTCTGAACATTTGAATATATGACTCACACATCATCATCTAGCATAACAAGTTCAGACAAGTGCTTGCAAAATCTCTCCAACTAATAAGATCATAGTTTACTAAGCTTTTTGGTACAAGTGATCCATGCATAGACTGCAGTGTTTCAAAATGACAACTTGTAACAACTATTTATCATGTCTATGGAAATTCTGGATTTTTGGAAATTCAAAGGTCTAGCAAGTTCGGATATTGCATTTAGTCAACACACCTTAAATCAATTAAAAATGATTCATGCTTACTATGCTAAAGCTGTCGCTTTTCCACTAGTATTCTAGTTAGTCAAAGAGTACTAAAAGCAATAACAAGCACTAAACTGATGAATCATCATACGAATGAATGAATTGGCAACATGGAAGAACAAAGATGGTACTAGATCGACAGGCAGCAGGCCAGCAGATAGTAATAGTACCACAGCACAGTTGCCATTGCCTAGCATAACAAGCTCAGATAAGTACCTGCAAAATCTCTATGACTAGTGAGGTCATAGTAGACTAAGCTTTTCAGTACAACTGATCCATGGAGAGACTACAAAGCTACAAAATGGTCAGGTTTTGGAAACTTAAGCCTACCAAGTTTGGCTATTGCATCGTGTAGTAGTACAGAACTTAGCCGGTCAACACACCTAGAATCAAATTAAAAAGATTCATGCTCATGCTAAAGCTCTCTCTTTTCCACTGGCATTCTAGATAGTCAAAAAGTGTAGTGACTAGTGGTACTTATACTAAACTGTTGAATACTCCATAAGAAGAATTGGCAACATCTTGTATGAAGAAAAGAGTACTGACTAGTAGTATGGCATTAGATTAACAGGCAGCAGATACCTCAATTCAGTTGTCATCGTCGTCATCGTCGTCGTCATCCTTCTTGATACGGGTGGTTCCACCTTCTTTGCTTATGGGCAGCTTCATGTTGCCGAAGGGAGTGTCGACATCAATCTTTCCCTTGATGGTGTATCCCGTGCCCCTCCCCCTGATCATGTCCCAGACAGCGGATCCGAAGTCCTTGGGCCTGAAGCTGAAGGGCACCTGCATCCTGGTGATCCCCTGCTTCTCGATCTTGGCGTTCTGTGTGAGCTCAGCCGACGCGATGCTGTCGTCGCCGAGCCACATCTCGTACTCGAGCAGGTTGAGGCCGAGGTCGAAGTCGTTCTTGTTCTCGAGCTTGAGGTGGAGCGTGGCGGTGGTCTCCTCAAAGGAGAAGTGGTGGAACTTGATCTTCTCAACGTCGACGTCGGGCTTGTAAGGGACGGGGATCTCGCCGTCCTTCTGGATCGGGATCTTGATGCGGCCAATGATGGGGACGTCGACGAGGAGCACGACGCGGACGAGGTACGGGATGATGCTCCCCGGCTGGATGTCCTTGTAGGTGCTCTTGATGTCGTCGAAGACGATGGAGACGGGGATCTTGACGGTCTCCTGGCCGTGCGCGTGGATGGTGCCGGCGTCCGGGATGAGGCCCGACACGAGCTTGCGGCCGTCGCTGTCGATGAGGTAGTCGATGTCGACGAGCGGGATGGGCACCGGGTTGGGGTTCTTGATGAGCACGTCCACGACGAGGTCGGCGCGATGGAGGCTGATGTGCGGGATGTGGATTCCGCACACGTCCGCCGTGGGCTTGCCGAACCCGACGGCCTCCTCGATCTTCTCGCCGATGTCGTGGATGAAGTCCTTGACCTTGTCGATGAAGCCTCCGCCGCCGCCCTGCTCCTTGTCGCCGCCGTCCTCGTTCTTGTCCTTGCCGCGCTCGGTCACCGTGTTCTCCGCCGACGACGACATGCTCGCTCTACGCCTCTGCTAGACTGCTACCGTACTCTGCTAGAGAAAGAAGCCAAGAAGGCGAGCGTGCGTGAGATGCAGATCGGTGGACGGGAGAGATCTGGAGCGCGTGATGCTAATCAAGACGGGAGGAGTGGTGGTTGACCTGAGGGGGATCGCAGGGGATGAAGCGAGTGGAAACCGCGTGCCGTGCGTCCGTGCCTGCGGGAAGCCGGGAAGGGTGGTCGGTCGGGCGGGCGGAAGGAGATGAGGCTTGTGGTCGGTGGGAGAGCTCGGGCTCGGCGGGGTCCAGCCTGCCAGTGCCAGCCCTGTGAAGGCGAGCGAAGGACTCACTGGCGTGGTGAACTGGTGCTGACTAAGACCGACGGAGGCAGCAAGCACGTGTATGAATGTGGGTGGACCGACCCTTTTGTCAGTCCAGCTCACAGCTCAGCCTGTGCGATAGCCATCGCCGTCGCCGACCGGAGGAGCAGAGGCAGAGCGGAGAGCTGGAGAACAAGTCGGCAGCATAGCGAAAATCGAGGACTCATCAGATGCAAAGATAGGTCAGAGATAGATGGATCATGGATGTATCTAGCCTCCGGTTGGCCAAGCCATAATTTGGTATGTCCCGGGCAACCGTAAATCTCGGTCTTTTTAGCATGTTATCTCAATCTCTAAACTTTTAAATTTATTGTTTATGTTTTCAAATTTATTTGTGGGTATTTTTCTAAATTCTAAACATATTTCGCTCATTAGATTCTCAAACTAGTTATATGATATCATCCAGGTCTATAAACTTACACATCATCTGTTTAAATCCTTAAAGTTGTTCAAATATGTCATTTTAATCCCTAATAATAAAATATAAATTGATTTTTAAGATTCTCAATCTATATTCGAGTCTTGTAGCCAGTGAGTATGTTTGCTTGAACTTATCCATCGGTTTATTAAAAATGATATAATATTTTTCTTTCAAAACAAAATAGCATCAGTTGATTTATTAGTAAAAAAAACACCAGTGAAACAAAGTCAGTCTAAATGGGTCTAAACCTATTCTTAGGAGATACAGTTGGGGCTTGTTCCTGCATGGTTTGGGTCGACACTTTATGGAGATGTTGTGTCGGAGGCTTAGATGAAAAAATAATATGTTGGGCTGATATACAAACCGGTTTGATTCAGACTGATTGAATAATGTTCTATGAAAGAGAATAAACTGGAATAATCTGAAATAAACTAGAAATAGTTTGCATAACATGCGGGGACTTGTTTGACTCGTTACCAAAATTTGTCAAAAGTTAGTCATAGCATAGTTGTAGTTATTTGATTCACTGTCCCTCACTTTCTTAGTATGGTGTCCTATATAAAACTTTTTTTGTGCCAATTTTCGTCATAAGTTTTGATCTATGGCAGATATAATTTACCGAAGTTTACCTGTAACAAACTACAACACCAACCAAATAGGTCCGTAGTTCAAATAAACTCTACCATTGGTTTATCCTGTTGTGCACAAAGTTAGAGTTGCAAACAATTTGGGTTGAACTCACAGTCAAAAACTGTTTGGAATGAAAATCCGTCCACAGTCCAAACAGGGCTATCCTCTCTTTATCTATCCAGTGGACGCGACACCAACAGCGTCAGCGCCTCCTCTCGCCCCTTCCCTCTGCTGCTCGGCTCCCCTTGGTTCCTCCAATGCCGCCACCCATGGCGCTGCCGCCGCTCTCCTCCACCTCCGCGTCCGCCGCGCTTACGCACTTCCGCCCCTGCCCGCGCGCCGTGCTGCTTCTGCGCCCCGCTTCCCACTCCGCCCGCGCCCGCACGCGCGCGGTCTCCACCGGCTACGCGGCGTCCTTCTACGGCGGCTCGGCGATATCCGCGGCCGGCGGCGCGGACGAGGAGGAGGTCGGCGACGAGTCGGGCTTCGGACCGGGGCTGGGTCTCGGCGGCGTCGGCGGTGGCCTCGGGATGTCGGCCGCGGAGGCCGCGCTGGCGCTGGAGGAGCGCGAGATGCCGCCCTGCCCGCCTGGCCTGCGCCAGTACGAGACCATGGTCGTGCTCCGCCCCGACATGTCCGAGGAGGAGCGCCTCGCCTTCATCCAGCGCTACGAGGAGGTAATGGCATTGCATTGCTTCCATCCAGGTAGCACTTCTTCGTCTTTCGTCTTTGCATTGCTCGCTACCATTTGCCACTGTCACCATGCTCATGTCTGTCCAAAAATATTATTCGAATTGGACTCTTCTACTTCGTCATACTACACGAATATTATTTATAAAGGGTTCATAGTGCTCAAATTTTATCCAGGTAATGATAGGATTCCAAGTATACAAAATGGGTAAAAATTGGAAGCCATATTTCTGTGGAAGTATTCATCACAATAGTATTTTGCAGTAGTACAGGACAAAATTCTGTGGAGGTATTCACAATAGTAGTATTTTGCAGTAGTACAGGATTTGGTGCACAGTAGCGGATTATGACATTAGTGAACTACATGTACCATCATAATGATCTTGAATTTTCCATCCGTCGAATCAACTGTGTCCCTCCAATGAACTTATACTGCTGCATCCATCAGTGTAGTGTACTAGCATCAATCTCCATGTAAGTTAACTGTCATCATTCTATCATGAACTGTGTCTAAGTAATAATCTAGTGACAAGCCTGTCTGATCATAAATCATAACATGTTCACTGCACTGCACTGCCCTTACCCTTACGATCTGCATCTGTATACCATTCCATCATTTTTTTTTTAAGTACACAGTACAACGCAGACACTCAACACGTACGCACACTCGCCCCTACGAACACACGCACGCAAACCCTACCCCTATGAGCACCTTCGAAGGACTGATTAATGCGTAGCGCCGGAAAATCCTGGAGGACTGATTAATGCGTAGCACCGAAAAATCCTGGAATAAAGTGTCGCACCAAGGATTTGAACCCTGAGTGGGAGCCCCCCAACCAATGACATATGCCATTGCGCCGTGAACCCCTTGACTCATACCATTCCATCATCAGCCACTTTGATCTGCGTTCGGTCCCGCTCAGCTTGGTGCTTCCTTCCCTGTGCCTGCAGCTGCTCGTCTCCGGCGGCGCCATGTACGTGGAGATCTTCAACCGGGGCGTCATCCCGCTGGCATACAGCATCAGGAAGAGGAACAGCCGGACCGGGCTGCCGTCCACCTACTACGACGGCATCTACCTCCTCATCACCTACTTCACCAAGCCGGAGTCCATGGACGCCCTGCAGCTGAGGCTCAACGCAGACGACGACGTCATCCGCTGCACCAGCTTCAAGGTCCGCCAGCGGAAGGCCGTCTAGCTAGACGGAATGGCAGCCCCCTCGCCTGGGCCTGGGTGGAGAGTTTCGTCAGGCCTTGAATATTTTGTTCATACCATACAAGAATTCTCATTTGCCATGGCCATGATTGATGAGAGGGTCTTTTTCTTGTCTTGTGGTTCTTGAAAATGGACGTCTGGTCGTCGTTCACCAATTTGTGCATGGCGTTCGTGTGCACGTACATCAGATTCAAATGATGATCGATCAGACACAGGGTAGCCGCAGTTGGAGAACAAATCCAGCATATCACTTACTTATCAGCCACCGAAACAGTATTTTTCTCTCATAGAAAAAACAGCTAAAAATGACATCATACGGCTCAGTGACCGAAACAATCAAACAAAGAGGGGCCATGTACGGTGCAATTTGTGGGAGCGAGTGATACGACGACTCGACGAGTACACAGAGACAGCTAATGTTTAAGCACATCATATAATAATAATAAAGAAAGAAAATTGTACGAATTAGAGTAAACCCATTTCGTCTGCAGGTACTTCATTTGATTTCAGATGCGTTTAAATACTTATCACTCCATGCGCATTTAGCGTCAAGTAGGTCTGCTTCCAAAGCTTCCATTGATGCGATTGTTCTCGGCACATAAAATTAGTACGACGCTACGAGATGATTCATAATGCAACAAGATTGAATTTCGGATTTCTCGAGCAGGAACCTTCAGAAGATACAAAGCACAACTCAAACCATATCTTGAACAGACGCAGCACTCCAAAATCTGTCAGCCATGGAGCAACGTTTAGTATCTCTCATGGCGCCTGAAATTGACAACAGATATCTAGGTTAGTCAACGATGTGAGGTAAAATGGTTTCAAAATAAAAGGCGTAGAACTTAACACGGTAACTCTATAATATGCAAGGCGCCTATTATTCAGCAATACCTGCTGCGCTCCCTGGAGCGTGAACGCTCTCTTCTCCTTGAATCATGGCCACGGGAGCGGTCATAATCCCTATCCCGATCACGGTCATGGCGACGGTCCCTATCCTGACGTCTATCACGATCCCTATCATAATCTCTTCTACCATCTCGAGATTCAACTCTGTCTCTCCTTTCTGAATCTCTATCCCTGGATGACCGGCCGTTGCGATCCTTGCTTTGCTCTCTTGATCTAAAAAAAGGCAAATATACATGCTTTCAGATAACCATGATGCTGACTAAAATGATAAGGATGTGGATTACAGAATACCATACCGTTTATCATCTTCAGTTTTGCCTGTCCTTTTATTTCTCTGCTCCTGCAAGACATCATAGTTGTATTTTATTTATTGACATTAGAAATGATGATATTTTGACATACATAAAATCAGAGACAGCGTTCCAAAAGAAAGGGCGAGTGATACTTTACAGGCAAGGCTGCTTCAGCAAAATATATCTTGCAAACTTATGAAGGAGGTAGCAGATAAAAAAACAGAACAAGTTGTCACTTACAGCAAATGTTGGCAAAAGGAATGTGCTTTCAGGATAACTTAACCAGTACTATTTATCACCTGATCTACATAATATGGCTCAGGCAGTAGAAAAGCAACCTCCAGCTTCTGCCCAACATAATACTAAGCAGACACATGAGCAGTTTGTCACAATTAAGTAAACATGATTTTTCATACCATGGTCTGCACGCTCCTATGCTTACATTTGTCAACAGATGGTATGAAGATGATCGCATGAGATTCCAATCAAGCAACATGGACTAATTCCTGTAATGACTATCGTAATAACCATAGTTCCCGGCAATGTGAGAAATCAAATAATATATAGGGAAGGTGAGAACCTTGAGGCTCTTGAGATAAGAAAACTCACAGATGCCAAAAGGCCCAAAACAGAGTAACTCTTTAAAGCAGAAAATGGTACATTACACTCAGCACCTGATAAATTGCACCTTGACAGATTTAGACTGAGGATAAGGGAATAAATCAAGATTATTACAGAATGCAAATTTTGTTTAATTTATGTCTTTACGGATTGGAAACCCTGGAAGTATTAATCTGTTTCATGAATTCCCAGTACCTTGTACTTAGGGCATGGGCATGCAGGAATTTACCTGAAGTTCTTTCTGTTTCTCACGGATCAGCATGTAGCCTAGGTGTAGTTTCCCTCCAAAATGGTCAGCAAGACGTCGATCACTGTTGAGATATTTTCAGCTTAGCATAAATATTCAGATTGACGGCTTCAGATAGTTTTGGGAGTACAAAGAGCTAGAAGCATTACTTGTCATATACACTCAGAAATGCTCCACATATGTCACAGAGGCGTAACTTTTGATCAGTCTATAAAATAAACAAAGAATCATTAACAATTAGATATCTAGGCATCTAGCATTGCATCATGATGTAAATAGATACAGATAATAACTAATAAGACAAGAATTATGTAACACAATAGCGTCAACCCTTAATCCAGTAAACCATAAAAAGGTGTGCACAAGCACCTCTACGAGTAAATTCAATTACATGTGCAAGTTTCCTACCAAGAAATCCATATCAATGTATGATGTAAACATGAGGCACATAACAACAAGGTCATTTGAAAACATGAGGCACAAAGGGTTTAGGCTGAATAAGTGCCTTACAAACATTTTGTGGAGGAAATGTGCTGGTACATACATGACAGGAATAAATTTCCACTGCGCAAAGATTGAATTGTGCAATTAAGAACTTAGTAAACTGACAGAGAAAGGATTCTAGAACATCTGATCAAAACATTCAGGAAACGTGGCCTATAAAAGCTAATTTACTTTCAACACACGATTGGACTTATGTTTAAAATCAGTTTTCCCATTAGATAATTAGGCTACAGAAACACAAATACACATTGAATCTGTGTTTAAAAAAATAATCCAAGAATTATATCGGCATCACAGAAGCCACAGACTTGAACAGGCCTTTGTACCAGGGTTACCTCATAAGCCATAAAGCTATCATCGAATGATGCTAACAGAAAAAATAGACGACAATACTATGCAAACTAATAACAATGACAACTTAATTCGAAATAATTATTGGTTGTGTGGAAACTCACAATCCGAACATCAACAGCACTATATTTAGAAGGGTCTGAAGGTGGTTCCGGACGTGGCGCCAGCTATTAATAAGAGTCAGAAATAAGTTATCCATCAGTCAAGGTTCATTAAACAAGATAAACGTAATAATGCCAGTGTCATAAACCCTTGTCTGAGACAGCTCAGAGCAACGTAAAAAACTACTTAAACTGGCTGGTAAAAGGAACATTAAAAATACTAACTTAAGGTGCACATAGTAATGGCATTTTGGTTACCTTTTTCAGAGCTTCTGCCTCTTCCAAAGCTTTCTGAGCTTCATCAACCATGCCTTGTTCACCTACCAAAACGACAGCCATTAAAATATAATAACATTATATACTTATAAGTCTGACTAGGTGGCCAATTTTCAAAAGAGCACACCTATAGTTACACAAAACTTGCCTATGTTCTGGAGGTCTAGAAATCAAAATGTGCCACATATACAATGTCATTTAAAAACCCTCATGAAAGTTATCTCCTCAGTTTCTCACTTTTGCCAAACCTCACTAGTGCATATCATTAGTCTATTTGATTTTATTTTATATGACCTATCTGAGTGGTCGACTTCATGATACAGATATACTAGGAGAAAAGGTCGCCCAAACTTAGCCCCAGTTAAAAAATACAGATACACCTATACAACAATCCACTAATCCATGCTACTTTGCAAAGTAAAGCAATTCAACACATTGCTTTCCATACCAAGCTCTTCAGCTTTCTTAAGCTTTTCATTGATCATTTCTTGAGTACGAGCATCGGGTGGAGGCGGTGGTAGCACTGCTGCCACTTGAGGAGGTGGAACAGGCTGAGTTAATGAAGCTCTGTCCTTGTTAAAAGCATCAAGCAAGAGGGTAGCCTGCAGAAAAATAGGAAAGACAATTACCACATCAAAACTAAAGTACTATTATTTTAATAATTTGTGCTGGAACAATAAGGTCAATATAAAAATAAAAAAATACTTTTCAAAGAATCAAATTAATACCTGCATATCAGCTCTTTTAGATCTGAGTTCTTCCACTACTTCCTGGGCCTTTATTTTGTCATCAGTTCTCCCTTCAAAATCTGTCAGTACATTTGAATGAGAATTTGTCTATATTTAGTTCAAAAATTTGCAGCTTAAACTTGAGGCCAAACTACAATATCTATGTTTCACTAATCAAAATAAAATGGTGTTACCCCCATGGCTAACTTCCTATTGTGTAACAACCATGGTGTTAGTAGCGCTACCCCCATGGGCTAACTCCCTGCTGTGTAACAACACGATTGTACCCAATCCCTAGAAGCTATGAGTATGAGTCCTCCCAAAATAATTAAACTTATTATTGAATATGCCTCCATCTATTATTTTGAAAACGTAGTAAACAGAACAGTGGGCAAAAAATGCAAAATATAAATATAAGAGAATTACCAAAGGCATCAACTTCTATCATTTTTTCCTTTATCTGTTTTGACAGCTGCAGTATCTCTTCCGTCTGTGAACATTGACAATATAATGAATATACAGCTCAAATCAAGAATTGCCGTTACAAATAAACTTTTGCGATTGATATATAAAAGTGAGTCCTGGAGGATACCAGAGTAACCTCAGAGACGGATATCGCAATAGCAGCCTTGGCATCATCATCCGCAAGCCGTTTCAGGGCCCTCTGAATTTTCCTGTCGCACTCCACAATGAGCCTTTCTATCATATCCTCGAGTTCTCTATCAAAATTCTCTGTTCCCTTCGCTTTAGCTTCTTCATAACTACCAACAGCTCAGGAAAACATGTCTATACAGTACTTTGCACAAGAAATCCCAAAAACCAATTAAGAGAAGAAAAAAGATGAAGGATACTCTTTCCGCAGTTGAAGTGAGTGAATCTTAGAACAAGGACCGAGATCCATTTTCTGCAATCACCAGATAATTAGGTTAGATAGAAGCACAAAGACAACTACATCTAATTTTTCTCCTAAAAACTAAAATAATTCACGCACTGCCGCATGCGAACATTACCAACCCAAACCCAACATGCCATTCATAAACTAAGGAGATATAATATCCTATTGCTACAACAGAAAACATAACCACAATTCCCAAACCAAACATCAAGGAGAAAACGAAGATACCGTGAGCTGGAAGAGGTCGTGGGGGCAAAGGCCGGCGAGGAAGAGGCGGCAGACATCGCGGTCGTAGTAGTTGCGGTTCACCTCCTCGACGTCGCCGTTGCGGTTGGCGCCCATGAGCACGTCCAGCTGCTTCCGGAACGCGTCCATGGTGAGCGGCAAGCCCCGTGGCCCCTACCCCGCCGAGGGGAGTGCGGCTCCGCGGGCGAGGCTAGGAGGTGGGGTTTTTTTTTTTTTAGGGTTTCTACTGAACGCACTAGCGAGAGACGCTTTGCTCTCCGGAGACGGGGAGGGGAAGAAGAAGAAGAATGCGGTCGGGGGATTTGTCTGGAGATGGACGGCCGATGGCGGATCTCTTCCTCTGGGAGGTGGGAACTTGTGACACGGAGCCCGCGGGCTAGTTCTTTGGGCTGCCAACCAAATTGTGATGAATGGGCCTTGTTTGATTCAACTTTTTTTTTGTTTACCAGTCATGTATAGTTTGGCAGCTCTAAGAAATTTATGGACAATATTTGCTCAAAAACAAGATTTGTTAGAACTGAGTATTAAAAAAATATAGAATCTAGATACAAAAGTATTTTCAGTATAGTTTGAACTACATATATAAAAATTTAAACCACTTTATTTTAATATATACAAACTACACATCCAACTTGAATCTCATAGTTAGAACTATGTCAAAAAGACTGGAGTTAAACAAAATTTAATGTCTAAATTCTTGTGTTGGTTAGATGGTAAAAAACATGAATGCCGTAAACTGATTTTCTGTAAAGCTATTAAAAATATCACAAAAAAACGACTACAATTTATTTTTCCCTATTAGCTTCATTTACTCTCCTCTCCCTATTTTTGTGACACAATGTAGAAGATTGACTAGTGGTAAGTTACTTGCTAGTTTGTTCTAATGATAACTCGATTCACAGGATTCGCTTTTGACTTGCAAAGACTCATTGTTGCCAACATGATCAAGCTAATAGAATTCTATTATCCAAACATCGTGACCTACAACCACATATCTATCTAACAAACTAACAATCTAAACCCGATTTCCCTAAAAAAATCTCACAAAACTTTTTTGGAAGTATATTCTTCAATTCGTGTGATCCAAACAACCACAAAACACACACATAAAAAAGGCTCTTGATTTAGCCTATATCGAGAGCCCTCTTGATTTAGATGCCGAGTTTATGTTGGAGCAAAAACCACAAAAAAATAAGGGAGGGGAGGAAATAGAACTCAGAATCTAGCGAGCCCCTCCTCTCCGATGAGATCGTCCTTCTCCATAGAGCGCCTCATGAAGCAACCTCATTCGACTCCACTAACCATCGACTCGTGTTAGGGTTAGGGTTTTGAGCTCTAAGGTTGTAGGAGAATCTGTGGTTACATGACTTAAACGAGAATGTCCAGGGTTGGCCACTACACTGACACTGCCAGTAGTGTGTAGGCGGAAGGGCAGTGGTGAGGCTTACCGGGGTGATGGTGGAGGACGATTTGGAAGGGTTAGTAGCGGGGGTGTAAGATTCGGAGTGGTTAGTTGTGACGGCGAATGTAGAAGCGATGGCACCACCAGATCAAAAAGGGATGGCGGAGAAGCCATGAAAGCATAAATCTAACCGCAGGAGGAGGAGAGGAGGGAAAAGGTTAGAGAGGGAGTGCTAGAGTAGGGTATCGTTGGCGTTGGAGGAGACGTTGTCGGGGCAAAGACTGTGGTAGGGTTTGAGGAAGGGGGCAAAGCAAGCGCAACGATAGAGCCGGGTTTTGCTTTAAGGTCAAAGGAAGTGTCCAATTTGCCTCTTTGACTGAAACTTTTCCCTTTTTATCCTTAGTCAACTTGGCTTATTTATTTTAAATAAGAATTGGCCCCACATATAGATAGGGTCACAAAGTATGATACCAAAAAATTAGGTAAGTATGCATTTTTTTCCTCGAGATGCTTGTGATTTAGAAGTGGAAAGACACTTAAGGTTGAGCACATAAATTTTTACTTAAAGTTGCTCCAACTTTGTTTATATAAAAATGTGTTACTCAATTGTATTGTATTTCAAACCATGAAAATTAAAATGGGAGGCTCTTGTTTTATGCTTAACGCGAAAGAACTACATGTTCGCAAGAACAACTTTAGGGAAACAAGATTAGCCAAAAAAAATTGAACAAACCAAGAAACATAATAGGAAGTAAAAATGGGACAACCTTCTGTTTCGACGCTCCAGTTAGGTTAGGAGTTTAAGATTTGGGTTAAGAGTTTTTAAGCTGAATCTAGACATCCTTTTAGTCTAAGAGATGGACACGAAGGTCGAGGCAATAGTAATAGGCGATAGGCATTAGGCAAGACAATAGAAGTATGGTGGTGCCACTTGCCATAATGGTGGAGGACAACACCGAAGGTTGGAGGCAATGGCGACTTGCTGGATTAGTTAGAATAGGTTAGAGCTTGTAGAGTGACAGTGACACACAAGGCAAGCTAACAAGGCTCCATAGGCCACTAGTTCGTATGAGATGTTGCCGAGCAAAGTGGACCATGTGGTGGATGGCATCAAATCCATAGGACTCGGGTTGTAGGGTGAGTGAGGTATCTACACATGGTGGACAACGTCAGTGCCATAGGTTGTGGGTTTTAGGTGGAGTGGATGAGGTATCTAGTTACAGAAATCTCCTTCAATACCATTCAAAACTATACAACTTCCCTTTATTGTCATTCACTTAGACCTTTGCAGTCCTAATATATAATTAAAAACTATAGCTTCCCTCAAATGTCATTTATTTATGCCTTTTCATCCAATATATGTCGTCGCTATCAATTTTATATTGTTAATATTATGGAATGTTGTGCAAATAAAAATGAGGAACACCAATATATCCATAATCATTCTTGAGGGGCTGAGGGTGAGAGCAATGACATGGAAGGATTGAAGGACTAGAAAAAAAATGCTTCCATATGCTACTTTATTTTCAACTTTCACTTAACATCAATTTAATGGCAAATTGACATCAGTAGGCAGTGAAGGGAAGGATGTCATTTTTTATGCAATATAAGGGATAGGTATAGTTTTTGATGGCATACAAGTAATTTTCACCCCTAGTTAGAGTATCCAGATAGGGCTCCCCCTTAGTTGCCTCTTACCAAAAATACAATACACATCCTGAATCTCCTGTAGTTTCATATTAAGAGGGTGAAAAAAGATATCTTAAAGTCGTTTCAATTTCAAGCATCCACAATCACACTCGCATGCATTTCAGCTTTTGGATAGCTATGTTTATGAAATGTTACAGCGAAGGCCCAAAGTTTTGCAGATGACAGGTTCTTCTGATATTCCATCACCGATAGTATCTAGTTCAGGTGAGGAATATCACTCGTACTCAAGGTCTACAACTAGGACCGTCGGATCTGTATGTAACAACAATGCTTAGGTACACCTTTTACCTATAACGAGGTAATATCTCAAATTGATCTGGACCATTGATTTTTAATGGTTTAATGAATTACGAATAAATTAATAAATCCAATAAAACAAAAAATAAAACCACCCACATCCCCTAATGACGGGAGGGGAGATCCTGCATGCCCTAATCTCGGGGCGGGAGATCGAGCAGCAGGGTGATCCCCGCGCCACACGTTTTATGCACTAAGTAGAAAGGCTTTATCCATTTTCACAATTTAGGAGAGATAAGAGCTGTAAACAGACCATATTTCCCCATGCATGCAGTCTTTTCTTCCACCACCGCCGGCAGCCTAATCTCTCCTTCCTCCATTAATGGAAAACTGAAATCCACTAACGCCAACCCCTTTAATCTGGCAGCAATTAGACCCATCACGCTCCATCATTCCTTTCCATTTTCTCAGCATCAATCAATTGTTTACATTTTTCCTATCTCGTCAACCACCAGCTGCCCTTATCGACTCATGTTACCACACGAATCAACCAAATCTACAAAAAAAATATTTTTATACCTAAAACTTTCCTTAATTACCCTATTTTTTATAAATAAAAATTAAATAAATAATATTACCTCCTAGAAGGTAATAGATGATGGTGACCGTTAGATCGGAATACATGGATGATTCACAGTTATTTTGGAGTACCGTAGCAAAAGCCAACAATAAATTGGGTTCCGTTGGCAATAGCCAGAATGCCTTGCACTACACTGCCAGAGTGATAATTCAAATCAAGTAGCACTTGTTTGAATCAAAGCATGGCTGCAGATGGCTAGATCGATTATCTTGCAGTAAAAATTGGTTCAGCTTCAGCGCTTGGTTGGGTTCTTCTGGTATACTTTATAAGCAATCCTTCTGATGAGACACCTGGTAAGCGCAAATCCCTGGACATATGGCCAGATATATAGTCACATGCGAAATTCACACACACACACACACAAAAGAACTCAACCAATTTTTTTTAATGCAAATCATACCTGATATAGGGCTGCAGATCTTTCCATTCCCACTTAGGCCGCTCACGGAAAAGTGCCGCAAACCTGTCAGCAGGCGTCAGTGGCAAATCGGCAACACTAAAAGCATGCACCCAGGTCTCAGCTCCAAGCTTTTCACACAACACCTCCCCTTCCAGCATCTGAAGATCTGCACGCATTCCTGAAGGAATGCTTCTCTCCCATTTGTCCATAAAGTTAGCGAGCTTCATCTTTCCTGCACCAAGCGCTCTCTGAGCAAACTGTAAGCATACACGCTTCTCATCAAGACTCCAAAAACTCCTGGGTTCCTGCTCTACCTTCGTGCCAAATCTGTTGAGGCAGTGAGTTACAATCTTATGGGTAAAACCATCAGATTCCATGACAGAGAGCACATCATTTTCTGGCATTGCATTTAACTGCCAATCGTGCAACACAGAGTTGTGCAGGATCATGTCAAGAATCGTGTTCACAGAATTGGCATCAACTGTCCTCCAGAATCCATCAATCTCAACAGCCGAGAGGGAATTCAACCCATCTAACAGTTCGCCGTCACTGGCCTGGATAAGTTTGCAGAGGTCTTGCCAAGTGTATAGCCCCTTCATATGTTGGAAGCCATTGCCAAGATCCTCATCAAGTATGTAAGGCTTCTCACGGAGAAGACTCCTCAGTTTATCTAGTCGTGGAGCAGTTTTGACCAATTCAATGCTCCCTGGTACTAATTTGATGGTAGCAGCCACCGCATTAGCATCGCCATTGGTGCTGTCAGGTCTTAAGCATTTAGCAGACGGCTCCCCTGGTGGTATCAGAAACATAGAATTGGATGTGCCAACAAACTTCATGGAATATGTTGCAGAAGGTGTGCAAAGGACAGCTTCTTCTTTCAGGACGCCCCCTTACAGTCACCCTATGTAGAGAGAAATGTCAAAATTTATGGAAACACTGAAATGACGCAACATGAATTAGGGCTGCAAACGCAAGAAGCAACTTTTGTTGTTCACTTGATATTTGTGGCAGAGATGCCAGCCGTTTATACGATTAATCTTCGCTTAGGAGAAATCAGCAAAGCTAAGCAGCGTTACAGTCCAAAATGGAAGAAGAACGGATAAAAATGGACTGAACGAAAACTACATGAAGATAAATTCTCGAGTATGCTTAAGCTTAGACTTCCTCACCAAAAAGCAACAGAGATGCCCATATCTATGGATTAACAGCCTAACGTTTTACAACCACTATTTTTTGAGAACACAGGAGAGGCTCAGGAGCCTCTACTGAAACTTTATTGAAGGCAACCAAGCAGGTTACAGCAAAAAAAGAGTAGAAAAGAGTACAAAAGAGCACAGAAAAATATCAAAATTTTACAACCACTATTAGCAGTAATATAGTCATGGTGAACCAATTCGACAACGGTACGGAATATTTCGTGCAAACTAGTTACCACACAGGGTGAATGGTGAGACCGGGCAAATTTCTGACCTACGAACCAAGTATAGAAAATGAGCATCTGCGGGATCGGTTGTAGATCTCACAGATAATAATGACACCCTAGCAACACGTCATTCGAATGCCCCCACTGAAGTCGAAACAAAGGCGCTGCTGGTTCTTGGTCTAAATTGGGAAAGCGTCATATTTTGCTTGGTTGGGCGGAGGTCGCTTACCGGCCTTGTAGAAGGTCAGGGAGCAGGTCGTCGGCGGCCTCGAGGAGGACAAGGTCGTCGTGGGAACCGAACGCCTGGTGGTAGCACAACGACACCAAGGCGCCGCCGCCGGCAAGGCCTAGCACCGCGTCGGCCCCGCCGCCGCCGCCGCCGTCCCACTCGATCTCGGCCTGGGCCCCTGAGTCTTCCATCTCCGCATCCATGGATCGGGGCAAGGCGGGCTGGGGGGTTCGGGATTGAGGACTTTTTTCTTCTTTGCTTTGGATGCCTCTACTTGGTTGTTCCGTTTGCCGCGCTTTTGGTTTTGGGGGCTGAGTTTCGCGCGGGAAATGTTCTGGTTTGTGGGACCATTATGTCAGTCTTTGGGAGTGAGACATGGAAGCGAATATTCCTTTGCATATTGATGGGAAGGTATTGCTAAATTTCTTCGTGACATTTCAATACTTTATGTTGTGATGAATGAGATTTAAAAAGTTCGTTAGAAGAATGTAGGCTTTTTTCTCGGAACTTCAAATGTAAGTACGTAGTTGTTGTCTCGTCGTTTGTTTTCTAGTTGGTTATATGTTTGAGCTAAATTAATCATGCTTTTATCATAAATTTGTAAGCAATGAGTGCAAATGTGCAAGGTTGGATGTAGCACATTAGACATTTTAGGGGTCTTCTTTTCGTTTAAGAGACATATCTTAGGTATCCGCTATGGTAGTGCTAACATTACTAGTTCTATGTTGAATTAGTGGAGAAAGAGGAAGACTATTTTGCTTATTTGCACCCTCTCATCTTTTCAATCTACATAAGAATAACTAGCAGTTTACTCATCCTAATGAAAGAGACCAAAGTACCAATATTTATACATGACCTTATATGTAAGAAACTTAAAGACGGATTTATCAACTTTAAATCGTGCCTATCGTAGATCTAATAAATAGTAGGATTATATGGATATCATTTGAAAACTCTAGAAAGAAAATGGTATTATCTTGTTTTTTAATACCATCTAGTATGCCATATATGAATTTCATCTCGTTCATTTTTTTTAAAACAAGTTAATAATAGCATGATAGACTAATAAACCACCGCTCAATTTCCCAACCAGATATAGAGCTAGAGTGGTTGATGTTCTTTTAGTAATAGAAAATTTTGATAGGGATAGAGGGTTGCTCACTCACTGCACAATTATATGGAGTACGTTTGATTGAAGTTATTATTTCGTTGAACTACTTTATTCGAGCAGCAATTAAAAAAAGAGAGAGGCCTATTTCAATCATGAATGACAATTTTAGCACCTACCACTACGAGTCTATATAAGAAGAAAAAAAAGGGGGGAAATAAAAAATTCTGGCATCAGTCGAAGGAAAAAACCATTCAAAAATCATCTTAGCTATCGAATTCCGATTAATTAAGAAAAAAAAGCTAAAAAGGTCAATGACAGCAGGGCCAAATAGTTTCACGGGCACCAACAAGCAGCCACGCCTGACGCCACGCGCGAACATTCCCCCTCTGGGCTCTGGCCCTCTCTCTCTCCGCAGTCCCCACACATCAGCAGCAGCAGCAACGGCCCCGGGAATTCCCCAAAATGCCCCTGGACCCCGACTCCTCGTCGCCGGCGCCGGCCCCGCCGCACCGGGACTGGTTCTTCCCGCCGGCGCCGCCGTTCCTGCCCTCCTCCAGGGCACGGACCCCCAGGACGCCCTTCCCCTCCACATACCGCTCCTCCAAGCCCTACTCAGCCTACTCCCTCGCCGACCGCCGCCCGCCTCCTACCCCACACTCCCGCTCCCGCTCTCCGCACCCGCCGCCGGAGCAGCAGCAGCAGCAGCAGCTTACGCCGCCGCACACGACTCCTCCGTCCGCGCCGCGCCGTCGTGACCCCCGGTACGCCGGCGTCCGCCGCGAGGTTGCCCGTACAGCTGCCTCCGAGCAAGCGGCACCCCCGACGACGGCCGCGCCGGTGCACGGGAGGAAGGCCGTAGCGTCGGCGATCGCTCCGCGGTGGTCCGGGGTGCTCTCCGCGGCGGTGAGGAATGGGTGGACTCGCTGGGGTGGGCTTTCGTGTTTGACTTTTGTTGACTCGGGTTGTTTAATCGTGGAATCTGTTCGCCTCAGGTTATTTTACTGTGCCTGGCCTCCCTTCTCCGCAGGAACTTCTCGTTGCACGATCAGGTTTACCATCTGCAGGTACGGGACCACGTTTAGTTACCTTGCACTACGTGAATTCGTGAAACACTTGTACATCCCTTTGATCTTATTTATCCTGTTTCATTGCTATTGTTTCAGGAGCAGCTGGCTGTAGCTACTGCAAAACTTCAGTCATGCATTGTAGACTCGTCGTTGGATACGAGCAGCATTAATTTGTTCTATCAGGATGCTAACAGTACCACGCAGAACAGAAGCCTTAAGAACCTTTCCCTGCTTATCTCGCTTTCGGTACTATACGCACCACTCCTCATGCTCAAGTACGTGGACCTTGTGTCAAAGATAAGGAGTTCACGTGACTCTGAAGAAGTTCCCATAAACAAGCGGTTCGCATACAGAGTCGATATATTTTTGTCACTCCATCCGTATGCCAAACCGTTGGTCCTACTTGTTGCTACGTTGTTACTAATTGCTCTTGGCGGGCTGGCTCTGTATGGTGTGACGGATGATAGCTTATCTGATTGTCTTTGGCTGTCATGGACCTTTGTTGCTGACTCAGGGAATCATGCCAATGCTGAGGGTTTTGGACCCAAGCTGGTTTCGGTTTCAATTAGTATTGGTGGGATGTTGGTTTTTGCTATGATGCTTGGTCTTGTCACTGATTCGATCTCTGAGAAGTTTGATTCTCTGAGGAAAGGAAGAAGTGAAGTCATAGAGCAGAGCCACACTCTAATTCTTGGATGGAGCGATAAGTTGGTAATCTTTGAATGAACCTTTGTTAATATTTTCACTCAAATTTTGGAATGTTTTAGTACTATCGCTAATTTATTTATTAAGAGGTCTATAAGGTTGCTTCACAGTTATTCCTAAAATGGCAAAACTCTATAGTATTTTTCATAGTATCATGCATATTCTGAGAATTTGATGCACACTTTTGGCAACTTTGGTTCCCTGAAGCTAAGTTAAATAACTGCTCTGTTACATGTCATCTTGTTGTAAGAACAAAAGGTTGCTTTTGTGCACATCTTATGGTGTAATCCCTTTCATTTGGTGGCAATAGGGATCTTTGCTGAACCAAATTGCCATTGCTAATGAAAGCTTGGGAGGTGGGACCATTGTAGTGATGGCTGAGAGAGACAAAGAGGAAATGGAAGCAGACATCGCTAAAATGGAGTTTGACTTGAAAGGAACAGCTGTAATATGTAGAAGTGGAAGCCCTCTGATACTCGCTGACTTGAAAAAGGTAAATACATACATTTAGACATACTTTTTCTCAGTTTTGAGTTTTGATCTTCTGGCATCCTTGATTGTTAATATGACATTGTGGTCTGTTGACAGCGATAGGATGATTGTGATGTACATATTAGTTAGTTCCTGGATACCACTTCACTTCTTTCTATATTTGCTATTTTTCAACTAAATATACCTTCATGCACAAGGTCTCAGTTTCAAAGGCGCGGGCAATTATTGTTCTAGCTGAAGAAGGAAACGCGGACCAGGTAAGCTTCTCTGATCAAGCTATGATGTTCTTGAAGGCTCTTCCGTACATCATTGCACTCTTTTTGCAGAGTGATGCACGGGCACTGCGAACAGTCTTGAGTTTAACTGGAGTTAAAGAGGGACTAAGTGGTCACATAGTAGTTGAGCTTAGTGACCTTGACAATGAAGTTCTAGTCAAACTTGTTGGTGGAGATCTTGTGGAAACAGTTGTCGCGCATGATGTGATTGGACGATTGATGATACAGTGTGCACGTCAGCCAGGCCTTGCTCAGGTGTCCTTCTAACTAACAATGAATATTAAATCCTGTCACTTTGTTTAGATCAGAATCCCTACTGGATATCCACATCCTTTTTCTGCGTTTGCACCAGCACAACAACAACCCACTAAGCTTAGGAGATGGAAATCTGATCATCTGGTTGTGCTTGTGACATTAAACTCATTAAAAGGAACTTCTATTGGGCATTCTGTTGGATTCTAGTTATTATTCTGTTGCAAATTACTATATCATGTGCATCTAGAAGACCATTTAGTAAAGTCTGTTTACTAAGTTTAAAAAGGTACACGCGCCATAGAAACATTTTACAAGCAAGTTGGGGTAGGCTAGAGTTGAAACCCAACAGGAGCCCCTAGTCTTTTTTTGGGGTTTCATCTCCAAATTACTAGTAGCTAAGATTTTAAATTGGCTCGCCAAGCCTACCACAACCCTCCTTTATTAGTGCTTGGGATCTCCTATGCTGAAACACCATAGGCACCCCAACATAGGATTTCCGGACATACATGACCACATGAGCTGCTATATAGCTATCTATTGCCATTCACATTTTTGATATCCTTCGTGCAAACCTTTTTTTTTTCAATTCCTATTTTCTCTATACTTATCTTCTTTAGCTTAGAACCACAGATTTTTGTGAAACTAAACTAGTGTCTATAGATTTTAGTCGTACCTACATCTATAGAATTCCTATTATGATTATCTGTCTGGTTAAATGCTAGTGATAGCTCAGGAATTTACATATAGTCTTTGTAGCTAATAATTTCTTAATACTATTTGAAAGATCATTTGAGTTTAATATACAGATATGGGAAGATATTCTTGGTTTTGAGAACTGTGAATTCTACATTAAGAGATGGCCTAAGTTGGATGGAATGCGATTTGAAGATGTGCTGATTAGCTTTCCTGATGCTGTTCCATGTGGCATAAAAGTGGCATCTTATGGGGGCAAGATTATTTTAAACCCTGATGATTGTTATGTTTTGCAAGAGGGTGATGAGGTGATAGTAATTGCAGAGGATGATGATACATATGCCCCAGCACCATTGCCTAAGGTAATTCTTTTATGAGATGCAATGTTCTTTTTTCTGTTATACTAATCTGCAAGCAGTTGGTTCGATATTTTTCACCGTAATGACTGTAATTTCAGTATCGATATTAAATCCTGTGATCTTTAGAATTTTGCAAGTTTTTCTTGGCACTTGGCAGTGTTGGACTGTTGGTAGCTGTTAATCTACTCGTTGCATTCCACAAACTATACTGTATTACCATTGAAATGGTCTGCCTCCAGGTTCTGTTATATAATCTGTTAATTATATAGCTAAACTCTTCCCTTCATCTATTCTTATCTTTGGAACTTACTGCATCAACTGTTTTCTAGAGTAGAGTATACTTACATTTGTGAGTGTTTTTAATTATTTATAATATTTTAATATTTTGACAATTGGTATCTCAGTCATTGCACATAGAATATATATATATATATCCATAGTGGTAGACTCTCTTCGCTAGTGTTCAGGAGGTCCTGGGTTCGAAGCAGCCTTTGCAAATTTTGTGAGGGTAAGGCTATTTTAAAAATTCCCTTAGCCCAAAGGCCCAAACCCATATTGTGTGGGAGCTTTGACATTTAGATCTATAATCTATTCGACAGTGTTAGAGTCTCTTGTCAAGGGGTTCACGGCGCAATGGCAAAGGCCATTGGTTGGGGGGCTCCCACCCAGGGTTCAAATCCTGGGTGCGACACCATATTCTGGATTTATTTCAGGATTTTCCGGCGCTATGCATTAAGTGGTAGGCGACGTTCCCGTCGACAGCGAGGCGCCTGAGGTGACTTTGTGAACTTCAAGATTTGCCAGCTCAGTCCTCCGAAGGTGCTCATAGGGGTAGAGTTTGCGTACGTGTGTTCATAGGGGTGAGTGTGCGTGCGTGTTGAGCGTCTGCGTTGTACTGTGTAATCTCAAAAAAAAAAAGTGTTTTCACTAGTGTTCAGGAGGTCCTGGGTTGGAATCAGTCTCTTTGAGCACCTTCTGGAATTACTTACTTTCCTAGTAAAAATTCGATCAGTATGATTGTATGCTTAATAACATCAGTCAGCAGTTCAGCACACAGCAGCAGATTGAACTGTAGCTTCTGCTCAAATGAAGCTTTATTTCCTTGGTGTCATGATCTTGCAATTTATCCATTCCCTTCCCATTTTGACCATTGAGTACCGTTGGTGCAGCTACCTTTTGCTGTTTATATTTTACAGACAACAGTGTAATGCTTGTTATCACTTCTTGAGACCATAAGAACTAGAATAGACATAGACACTGCACATATGTGTAACATCCCATAAGCAAAGTCAATCTTATTATTCAGGTTAAAGAGGCTGTTTACATAGACATTGTTCATCCTGAAAGAAAGCCTCAGAAGATTCTTCTTTGTGGATGGCGACGGGATATAGATGATATGATTGCGGTAAGTTCTAATTCCTTTTCTTCTGTTAAATTGTGCAGGTTAGGAGAGGGTATCTGCCTAAAGATTTTGTTGTTCCAAAGTCTCCAGAAAGAATATTGTTTTGTGGTTGGCGCCGTGATATAGAAGATATGATAATGGTAACTTGATGACGGATCCAAATCGAGTTCATTTGCATGTGATGGAGGCATTTGTAGCAAAAGGATTTGGAGACAGAAATATATAGTATTTCTTCCTGTTTTGAGTTTGATTATGTTTAATTAATATCACAGCTGCAATGCTGATTGATTGAAGCTGGTATTAAGACCTTAATTTGTTTTGGTTGAGCACATATTTTAAACTTGGTTGTTGATATCCAGGTACTTGATGCTTTCCTTGCGCCAGGATCAGAGTTATGGATGTTTAATGATGTCCCTGAGGTTGACAGAGAAAGAAAGCTGATTGATGGAGGTCTGGACTTCAGTCGCCTCGATAATATTACTTTGGTGCATCGTGAAGGAAATGCTGTTATTCGCCGTCACCTGGAGAGCCTTCCTTTAGAATCATTTGATTCTGTAA
Organism: Microstegium vimineum; assembly: GCA_022036555.1. Lineage (NCBI taxonomy): Eukaryota > Viridiplantae > Streptophyta > Magnoliopsida > Poales > Poaceae > Microstegium > Microstegium vimineum. The sequence continues at coordinate 62,126,282 of CM039124.1, forward strand.
GTTCCGAGAAATTATATTGTACCCTGCTAATTCCAATGACTATAGTTGGCTGATGCTTATAAGCAAAATGCAGATCCTGATTTTGGCAGATGAATCCGTAGAAGATTCAGCAATCCAAGCTGACTCGAGGTCTCTTGCAACGTTACTGCTGATCAGAGATATTCAGGTTTCTTTCTAGAACAGAATGGTTAAATTATTTATGGTTTTCTCGTTATTGATATCATCATCGGATCACATGCAATCATCTTCGATCATGTTTTTTTGATAAATATATTCCATGCTGTCTTTCTTTCGTAATGTTATACTAAACTCTTCACAAGAACTGAAGATTTCTTGTTTCTTAATTACTGCAGGCAAAACGTCTTCCATACAAGGAATCATTGGTTTCACATGTTCCCCGAGGGACCTTTTCTGAAGGTTCTTGGATAGGGGAGATGCAACAAGCATCTGACAAATCTGTCATAATCAGTGAAATTTTGGACCCCAGGACAAAAAATTTGTTGTCAATGTCAAAAATTAGTGACTATGTTCTTTCAAATGAACTAGTGAGCATGGCACTGGCAATGGTCGCAGAGGATAGACAGATAAATAATGTCTTGGAGGAGCTCTTTGCGGAACAGGTATAATTCTCGAAGTTGATGGTTGCATGGTCAATCACTTTTTACTGGCCTAGAAATTTGCCTCTCAAAAGTCAGAAGTTATTCTGCATTCAATCAGATATCCTTATCATTTTTCAATCCCCTAACATATGCAAATAATATTGAGCTTATAATTTTCACAGTAGATGGATCTAATGCCTAGTAAATTAACTGAATTATTAGAGCTTTATATTTGACTTGGATATTGTATACTAGGTGAACTTTACCTATCAATTAGACAGTTTTGTTCAAGCTCACTTTTTTTGCTTTGTTCTTTATTAGAAATATGATTCTTCTCAGGTTTTGGTTGGCCAGAGTATATATTTCTTAGCCAGCAGCTTGACTTTTGAATCATGTGTCTTCTCATGTTTGTGTCTGATTAATATCTGGGTTTGCAACTGCACCCTTTACAGGGAAATGAAATGCAAATACGATTTTCTGATCTTTACCTTAGAGAAGAAGAGGAGTTGAATTTCTTTGAGGTCATTCTGCGAGCTAGACAGAGGAAAGAGATTGTCATTGGGTACCGTCTTGAGGCAGCTGAGCGTGCCATAATCAATCCAACAGACAAAGTTTCAAGGCGCCGGTGGTCGCCTAAGGATGTTTTTGTTGTTATATCCGAGAAAGAATGAACTTCATAAAATCACAGTTAACATAAAAGCAAGCTCCTGACCAGTGACCACACCTAAGGAAGAACAGGCAGCAGTGCTGCAACACTCGCCAACTAGCCCAGAGAGCTGTTTGATCCAGATGGGCATTTGGCAGAAGGCAAGCGCTGAGCGCGAAGGAGCAAAGCATGTTCATATTTTGGATCAATCTTGATGGATACCTCAGGTTGCCCTTCGAAAATATGGCTTAAAAGGATGTTAACAGAATAGACAGCACATGCTTTGGAAATTGGAAGTTTGGATCGACCCAGTTCATGTGTATATTGTCGTCTGTGTAACTTCCACATAAACAACGAGCAAAGCATCACTTGCACTAGCTTAAAGCTATCGAGTGTTGAGACTGAGAGGGAATCCATTTTTCCAGTGAGGCTGTATCATATCCTGACTATATACCCCAACGATAGTTCAGCTTGGCAGTTCCATTGCTTAGGATGTTTGTCATTTTGTACAAATTGAGGAAACCACATCTGTCCGTATGGTAGGAACAATTTTTCCATATTTTGTCAATAACATGAAATGCCAGTCGGTTCATGTAAATATGTAACTGGAAGATCATTTGTTTTCTTCTTAATACAAAGATATGCAGCCCTTAGGAAAAAAAAAGATCATGTGGATTCATTTGTTTACAGTATAAAGGTCTAGATACCAATACTGTGACAAAATGGAACAGGATAAGCCAATTTTAGGGCTGGATAGCTATTGGTTTTTTGGACTATAGCTACAGGATATTATTGTTATGATTTTTTTTGTTTATTTTATGAGCTGAGTTGCACAACAATCTGCATTTGTTTTTGAGATATCACGGTCTAATTGAGCATATATAATGAATGACAATTTTGTGGTCTACAATGAAAGTGTCAAATACATTTTTCCCCTTTTAGCTAAGAAAACCAAAATAATTGCCGTTGAACTTCTTTTTCCTTGTAAAATTAGCGTGGAAGTTCAAATTATTGTCGCGAAGCGTAAGTTTTTTCACGTTTGTGGGAACAACCTCAGACGTTAACAAAATTATGATGGAGCCCCTTTGGGCTTGGGCCCGATAGAGCCCCTAGTAGCCCAAATAACTTCCCAAGCTTCTCTTTCCCCACTTCGCCTGCGGCGGCGCTCCCTCCCGCCGGCTTTCTCGCTGGGCCCTGGCCCGTTCGTCTCAACGAAGCAATCACACCTCCGGCCACCAAGACCACCGAAGCAATCGCCATTGCTCTCCCGGTGCCCTCCTCTTCCTCCTCCCTCCACCCGGACTCGGATTGACTACTTCTCTCGTCGGTAAGCAACCCTAGCTCGTTTGTACCACTGACGATGACTAGATTCTGTTGTCCCAAAGAGTTCGTTCGCGTGATTCCGCCTCTGATTGCGCAGGGGGGGAAACCATGATGGAGGTGGGTTTGAACCCGGGGGAGGAGCTGGACTTCGGGGGCAACCAGGAGGACGACGACGACGCGGGGGACATCTCCCCCGGCAGCAAGGAGCTAGCCGCCATGGTCGAGGCGGCAGCCGCGGCGGAGACCGTCGAGCTTGACGACGGCGTCGACGTCGAGGCGGCGGCGGCCGCCACCGCCGCCGCTGCCGCGTCGTCGTTAGTGGCGGCGCAGTATGGGGACGACCGCACGCCGCGGGACGGGATGGTGTTCAAGTCGTACGAGGAGGTGCTCAACTTCTACAAGCGCTACGCCCTGCGCACGGGGTTCGGCGTCTGCGTCAAGAAGTCCTCCTTCACCAAGGCCGGCCTCTGCCGCCGCCTCGTCCTCGTCTGCAACAAGTGGGGCAACGGCAAGGAGGACGCCTGCTACCAGGCCAGGCCCACGGCCAAGACCAACTGCCAGGCCACCGTCGTTGCTAGGCTCTGGGTGGACAACTTGCTGCACCTCACGGATGTGAACCTCGAGCACAACCACGCGCTCAACCCGTCCGCCGCGCGCTTCCTCAGGTGCTACAAGACGCTGCCTAGCGGGTTGAGCAAAGATCTCGTGGTGAGGGCTGCTAGAGGAGAATGCTCGGCTGCCGGAGATGTTGATGTCCCGATATTTGATGAATGGGGGCGGCTTAAGATTGGGGAAGCTGATGTCGTGGCCATCAACGGCTTCTTCGCCGAGATGCAGGCAAAGCTGCCAAACCCCTTCTATGTCATGGACTTTTATGTGGAGGGCCATCTGAGGAGTGTTCTCTGGGCTGATTCCAGATCCAGGGCAGCGTATCAATATTTCAGCGATGCTGTTTGGATTGATACGACATGCTTAAGGAATAAGTATCATGTCCCACTCGTTTCATTTCTGGGTGTCAATCATCATGGTCAGCTTGTATTGTTAGGCTGTGGATTGCTGTCAGATGAGAGTACAGAGAGCTTCTTGTGGCTGTTTAAGTCATGGTTAACTTGTATGAAGGGACAGCCTCCAAATGCCATAGTTACTGATGAATGCGTGGCGATAAAAGCCGCAGTCCGAGAAGTGTTTCCAAAGACACGCCATAGAATAAGTGATTGGCATGTAGTGAGAAGTATTTCAGAAAAAATAGGCGACTTGCCAGAATATGAAGCGATGAGAACCAATTTGGTCACTGTAATATATGATTCTTTGAACGAAGATGAATTTGAGGCAAGTTGGAAGAATTGGATTGATAGATTTGGCCTTCAGGATAATAAATGGATTACCTTTCTGTATGAGAATCGGCACTTGTGGGCCCCTGCCTTCCTTAAGGATACCTTCTGGGCTGGGCTCTGTACCGTTAGCCAACGTGAGAGTCCAAGTACATTTTTTGAGGATGTAGTCAGTTCAGAGACCACATTGGTGACGTTCCTTGCCAGCTACATGACACTTTTGGATAACAGATACAAAATGGAGCAACAAGATGATTTTGATTCATTAAATAGCAGCAGGGTCCTGATATCAAAGTACCAAATGGAAGAACAGCTATCCAGATTGTACACCTTGAATATGTTTATGAAGTTCCAAGATGAGCTAAAGGCAACCATGCATTGTCAAGTTCAGTTGGATGGCTCAGCATCTTCTTTTATAGTTATTGATTTGACTGAAGCGGGGAGTGAAATGCTGAATAAAAAGTACGAGGTTGTTCACTGTATGGCAACAAACAGGATGGAGTGTAACTGTGGCCTATTTCAGTTTAGTGGTATAGTTTGTCGGCATGCATTATCTGTGCTTAAATGGCAGCAAGTATACGACATCCCCCCTTGTTATGTACTTAACAGGTGGCGGGCTGACTTCAAGCAGTTGCACTACCCAGATAATCTATCAAAGGATTTAGCAACAAGTAATCACGTCGAGCGTTATGATTATATTTCTTTGCAGTTTCTTCGTCTCGTTGAGATTGGGATGACATCAGACGAGAAGTATAGGCATGCAGTAAGGCTTCTTAAGGATATGAAAGAAACCCTTCTTGATGATAATCTGTGCCGTGATTTGGAGCAGAAACTTACACAAGCTGAGCGTGCAATTGTGAATGGTGACAATCATACACAACCTGGTTCATCTGAGGGCGGTCCAGCGAAAAAGCGGCGAGGCCGTCCTCCTAAAAAGAATAAAGAGATAAACGTGGATATCATGGTAAACCAGTGTGGGAATAAGGCGTTACCTTACTTGCATTATGTGCACGTTTGCATCATTTTGTTGTTGGTGCTAACCGATTTTTATTTTGTCGTGTGGCAGGACTCCTTACTAGTATCCTCAGATGTAACTCAGAAGGGTGCTTTTCATACCGCTTCAACTACCTCAAACCTTGGTACTCATGTAAGGACACATGGCATTGTTGATCTCATGGTAATTTTTTTCTTCATAATTGTTTGCCAATCCTTTGTCAATAAATGAGATTCTTGATAGTATATTTACTCTTAATTGTGCATCTTACAGGAAGAAGTCCATCCAAGTGAGCTGTCATTTGATAGCCGTTATGGGGTGCAATCTGGTCACTCGCACCATTTTGGTAACCAGCTAAATGCAGGAAACACTTTGCAGGTTGGTTCTTTGCAATGCTGCACTTGCATTTTCATTTGCGTTTTTTTTTTCTTGAATAAAATATGTGCAACAAAGGAAAGACTTTAAATACTTTCTCCAAATTGGGCAGTTTGGCCAATCTACATCAGCAGCAGAGCACTCTAGGGTTCAGTGGGTGTTTCCTAATGGCATGTATCAGGTGAATGAACTTTGCAGTTTCTTCATTATGTTTTAGAGCTGACTGAGGCAAGTCATTAAACTTTAGTGATTGGCATATATACTGATGCATTGGGTAAATGTAGGATGACCAAGTGACTTACGGCAGACGGACATCATAGCAATTGGACTTAGGGTCCAGGGTTTGCCATTTCAGGTTCTTTCTCTTGATATTTTTTACCTTTATATGCCATGTTGAGATGATAGATAAATCATGTTTGTCTTTCAAGGTAATATACTAGCCATTGCTTCTTCAGATAGAGGAGTGACTAAAACTTTGTTGAAATTCTAGCATTTTACATATGCACCCTGTAGAACAGGAAGGTCATGAAAATCTGCTTAAGAGCTCCATTGGCATATATAGTATTTGTTAGTACAAGGGAAGCTTTATGCATTTAAGTAGAAAGTTTTCATCTAAGCGGCATTCAGTGAGCTATATTTTCATGATTGTTTTTTAATGAATGCTGCATGTCCTGAATGAAATGTGCAGGAAATCGGGTCAGAGATCCTCGGTTTGGACTTTGGAGCACCGAGGACTTTTAGGGATGATCCATTGTGCCTGGAATGTTGAGCCTTGGAAATGCATGCTCTGGGTGGTTTCTTTTGTAGGAATATAGCATAGCATTAATCTTACCCATCGCATGTATGTATATAAACACACATCTCCGAGAGAAACCCGTCATTCCCCACCTGCTGTAGAAAGTTCCTGAACTAAACTCCTGACGATACAAGGCGTGGTTAGCGGCGGACAAGAAATTGTGAGCATCGTTTTCTTTTTTGTTGATACAATTTTGCCTCATGATGATCAGATAAAAATGGAGGAGCTCTTCCTCTGAGAAAGCTGCAAAAACCATCCTACTTTATTTTTTTTGCTCCTTCAGTCATCTTTGCTCAGTAAGTGAAAAATGTTTCACCTGATGCCAACAGAAAAATCGCGTGCGTCAGGCATGGAGCTTCATTGCATACTGCAGTTTAGAAGAGCGATGCCAGTTTATCTGACATTGCACCCAAAGTGTTGGGCATCGATGACTGCCACTGGGGCTCCTCTACTACAAACTTCTCATGATCAAACTTCAACGGCCAAATTATTGATTCTACATAAAAAAAAATAGCATAAGGCGCAAAAGGAAGCACTCCAAAAATAGCATAAGGCGCAAAAGGAAGCACTCCAATTTTAGTACCAAGCTGCATCGTGTTCGTGTACCAAGCCTAGAATCCTGCTTTAACAATTTCTAGCACCCAAAAAAAACAAAAAACAATTTCTAGCACCCAAAAAACAAGACAAAAAAACATTTTCTAGCACCCTACACACAAACGCTGACCGACACACTATCTACATCAATCCACTGTCCACAGCAAAAAGTACGTAGATGGCTCGATTTTAGATTTTTGATAAACAAAATTTAGCGGAGCAGGCACCACAATTTCACAAATGCCAAGGTCAATCCAACAATAGCTTCAAGTAGAGACCAAAGCTGATACCGGACATTTGTCTTAAGGAAACTGGTCGAAACTACGAAGAGAGATTCAAACACTTTTTGTTAAGAATAGGCCTACTGCATCTGAAAATATGGTTCAACTGCAACGTCAAAACGGTCCCCCCTATGAGGCTGGAGTATGGTAACACATATCGAGCTCACCTTCAGGATGAGATATCCTCGTAGCCACGTATAATTCTAAATTGCAATTCACCTAACCATACGAAGTTGTCATACTATGTATATGATGTGCTGACAAAAAGATTGCTCTTAGTCAAGGGGATAACGGTTTTACAAAATCCAGCTATAATTGAGAAAATCTGCTACTGAGGCAGGATTCTCATTCTGGGAATGTCGTCACAACTGCAGAAAGAAAGGTTCCATTATGGGGATCGATATGCACCCACAGTACTACAGAAACAGAAAAAAGGAGATACAGGTGTTCCGTTCACTCAAACTGATTCGCTAAACAAGGCTTCATATCTTCTAGGCCTTCCTGGCTGCAATTTGGGTCTCAGCCTACACAGCATAAATATGGGCATCAATTGTCAGTTTATCACTGAGCGGGCAGAAACAAAGAAGTATTTTGCTAACAAAAAAACCCTCTGTTAAAAGAGCTTACCTCTTTCTTCACTGGTTCTTCCTTCTCTGAAAGCATCAGCTCAATGTGGCATGGGTTAGACATGTAAGCTGCAGTACATAATCAAAGACATGAGAACAATCCAATACTATAGACGAGTGATAAAAGACCAACATAATATATAATATTTGAACTCACGGTTGATGCGCCCATGAGCACGGTATGTCCTGCGCCGCTGCTTCTGAGCTTGGTTCACCTGAATATGCGATACATAGAGCGTATCGACATCCAATCCCTTAACCTACAGGAGGAAAAAAAATACATTGAATAATCATGCAATATATATACAACAAAGAAAGGTCACACAATGAGACAAGATAACATACCTCAGCATTGCTCTCTGCATTCTTGAGAAGATCCAAAATGAACGTAGCAGACTTGGCAGGCCAACGTCCCTGACCGTTCGAGTGGCGAGACTTAACTTGTGCTGTACGTCCAACACCACCACAGTACCTACGGAAGGGAATGGCTTGCTTGTGGGCAATCACATCCTCAAGATACCTTTTAGCCTTGGCCAGCTGCATCTTCCTGATGGCAAAAGCTGTCTCACGTGTGTTCTGAACAAAATAAGTGCAAAAATATTACCATCCAGTTCAGTTAGATATAAAATTGCAAGGGCTTCCAACTAAATTAGTTATAAATTTGACATAAGTTATAAAAAGAAATAGGATACACAAAATGCATGTTGTGACAATAGTTTCTCCAAAAAGTACAGAAACATGATTCATTAGTTGCTCATGTTTTACAGCACAGTTCACCCAAATGTTCGTCAAATATTATTACCTAAGGTTTACAAGAATTGCCAGCCTTTTCCGTTAAGTTCAAAAAAAGTCAGTACTATTACATATTACAAGATGCAAAGTGAAGATAGCACGTGCAAGTAACAACTAGGTCCTAACATAATATCCCATCTCATAATTTTTATCTGAACATTAAACATATAAATAAGAGCATTGAAAAAATAGCCTTGTAATTTAAGTCAGGATATTGGATTATATTGAGAACATACAAAGGACACAGAAGATCATGGGAGCTAATGCTGCATAGAAATATAAGTAATCATAACTACTAATAAGCGATCATGGGAGCTAATGCTGCACAAAAATAATTTCAGCTGAATATAACCTAGTGCTAGAAAATGAGAATGTGAACTTTTGATGCATTGGTGTGAACATCAAATGAACCAGGCCATGGTGTGCCCAATGGTTAGTTCGACCAATAAGTGTGATGTATAAGAAAAAAGAGGTCATTTTGCAACTAGAAGACTGAAATATTGCAGAAACATACAATCAAAAGAAACGCATATTAATCATAACCATCGATGAAACATTCAGATAGAACATTCAAATGAACTCCATCCCATTAAGCATGTGGAGTAAGACATGCATGTGCCATCAGCCCATCATACACTGAAACTATCTACAGAAACAACCTAACTAATGACCCAGTAATATAACGGTGACACCTAAGCTCATGTCAGATTCAGCTATTTCAATTCCTCTTCCAAACTACAACTTTGAAATGTCGTATACACATTATCCCACTGTCTAACTTCACGCACAAGCAGAAAAAAAACATAGAAGTATACTACACAGATTATAACAGACTAGTACTTATTTGCAGAGAACAAATCTTGATTTTCTCAATAACTCACCTTAAAGTGCACACGCAGGTCCCGACCCATAGCCTTGGCGGCTGCGAAAACAACGGACCATCATCTTCCGTATCATGATAACCTCCGTACAAGGGGTAGACACACGATTTGAGGAAAGGATGAGATGAAGAGATGCTTACATTTCGTGGGGTTGGACGGTTCCCTCGAGTACTTCACCTGTCAACAACCGAGAAGAGGGATCAGAATACCATTGCAGGGAAAGGAGAAAACCAGAAGCGCGGACAGAGACAAACCATGGCTGAAGCTGGCGAGAGAACCCGAAGGTGGTGGCTGTGGCTGTGGCGGCGGCGGCGAGAGAGCGAGCGAGCGAGCGAGGCGAGAGAAGAGAGGCGTGGCGGCGGGAGGGGAGGCTTTATACTGGAAGGGAGGAACCCTAGCTGATGCGGCCAGAGAGCCAGAGAGCGCATCTTTCCGTAGCAGGCCGGGGCACGGGCCGATTTCACATGGGCCGGGCCGGGCCCAAGTAGGACACATGTGCCATTAATTGGATCCATGAGTCAACAGCTCTTATCCTTTCCCGGTCTCCCTCGGTCTCCTGCCGCAGCCGCGGGTGATGGTCGCGCTCGCGCTCGCGCTCCACGCCAAGCAACCCACACCTCGTCTCCTCCCCACGCCACCGAGCCATGCCCGTCCTCCCACGGCGGCAGCGGCGGCGGCCAATGCACGCCACACTACGCCGCCGCATGACGTCGTCCTCGACTGCAAACGGCTGGACGGGCTGATGAAGTCCGGGAGGCTAGGGGACGCCCTGGACCTGTTCGACCGCATGCCTCGCAAGAACGTCGTCGCGTGGACCACGGCCATCTCCGGGTGCACGCGGAACGGGAGGCCTGAGGCGGCCGCGGTCATGTTCGCGGACATGCTGGAGTCTGGCGTCGCGCCTAACGACTTCGCGTGCAACGCGGCGCTGGCGGCGTGCGCGGCCGCGGGCGCCGACGCGCTCGGCCTCGGCGAGCAGGTGCACTCGCTCGCCGTGCGCGCGGGCTTCGCCGCCGACGCCTGGATCGGGAGCTGCCTCATCGAGCTCTACTCCAGGTGCGGCTCCCTGCCGGCGGCCGAGGAGGTGTTTCGCCGGATGGAGGCGCCGGGCGTCGTTGGGTACACTTCGCTCGTCTCGGCGCTCTGCAGGAACGGAGAGCTCGAACGGGCTGTGGAGGTGCTCTGTCAGATGATGAGGCAGGGGTTGCAGCCGAACGAGCACACGATGACGAGCATGCTGGCGGAGTGCACTCGTGTGATTGGCGAGCAGATACATGGATATATGCTCAAGGTAATGGGTTCGCAGAACGTTTATGCATCCACTGCACTGATCGACTTCTACTCGAGGTACGGTGACTTTGGCATGGTGAAGACGGTGTTTGAAAAGCTCGACTCCAAGAACGTGGTGTCGTGGTGCTCCATTATGCAGCTGTGCATTAGGGATGGAAGGTTGGAAGATGCACTGCGAGTGTTCAGTGAGATGATTTCAGAGGGCGTCGAGCCAAATGAGTTTGCGTTTTCAATTGCTCTCGGGGCTTGTGAGTCTGTTTATCTGGGGCGTCAAATTCACTGCTCAGCCATCAAGCGCAACTTAATGACTGACATCCGAGTATCAAATTCTCTACTCTCTATGTATGGTAGGAGTGGTTTTGTTTCAGAAGTCGAGGCTGTGCTTGCCAAGATTGAAAATCCTGATCTTGTTAGCTGGACAGCTGCTATTTCTGCGAACTTCCAGAATGGTTTCAATGAGAAGGCCGTAGCATTGCTTCTTCAGATGCTTTCGGAAGGTTTTACGCCGAACGACTATGCATTCTCTAGTGGTCTGGGTTCTTGTGCAGACCTGGCATTGCTGGATCAAGGAAGGCAGCTTCATTGCCTGGCACTGAAACTGGGGTGTGACTTCAAAATTTGTACTGGGAATGCACTAATTAACATGTATTCCAAGTGCGGTCAAATTGGATCTGCAAGGCTTGCATTTGATGTCATGAATCTTCATGATGTCATGTCTTGGAACTCACTGATTCATGGTCTCGCACAGCATGGGGATGCAAACTTGGTACCGGAGGCATTCAGTGAGATGTGTTCAAGTGGTTGGCAACCAGACGATTCAACGTTTCTGGGAGTCTTGGTAGGGTGCAATCATGCAGGTCTAGTAAAGGAAGGGGAGGCATTCTTCAGACTAATGACTGATCGGTATGGTCTCTCACCGACCCCTTCTCACTGCGCATGCATGATCGACATGCTGGGTCGAAATGGCAGATTCGATGAGGCACTACGCATGATCGAGAATATGCCATTAGAGCCTGATGTTTTGATTTGGAAGACACTGTTAGCATCGTGCAAACTGCACAGGAATCTTGACATTGGAAAATTTGCAGCAGACAAGCTGATGGAGCTTTCAGAAAGAGACTCCGCGAGCTATGTGCTGATGTCAAACCTCTATGCGATGCATGAAGAATGGCAGGATGCTGAGAGGGTGCGTCGGAGGATGGATGAAGTTGGGGTGAAGAAGGATGCTGGATGCAGCTGGATTGAGGTCAAAAACGAGGTCAGCACCTTTGTTGCAAGAGACATGTCTCATCCAGACTCTGCATCCATCTATCAGATGCTTGCAGAGCTCGTTGTTGTGATGCGTGATACAGAGTTAGATGTTCATATGCAGATTTAGTTGTCAAAGATGACCATATCACTTGCAGACTTTACATGTACAATGGCACATAGTGTATGTCATAAGTAAAATTGTTAACCTTTACCTCCCTGGAGAAATGTTTTGTAGCCTTGTTTTTTAGATAATGGATCGAAGTTCCAACTTCTGCCATCCGTAGATAGCCTTGTTAGTTGAGGAGTGTTTTGCAAACACAAAGTCTTATTCATCGACACTATTTTTCAGCGAACGAGCATTGTTTTTCCCTCACAACAAATCAACATAAGCATTCAGTATAACTTAAATTTCAGCGAAACAAATAGACCCAAAAGCATGTCATGTGATTTTTGGTGTCTGACTGTCCACGAACACGAATAAAGATTCGTGAGGAATAAAAAACTAACCGATGATCAAAGAAGATGATTACAGGGAGACCTGGTAGTACCAAACGAATCATCCAGTGAGTGAGTACATGGGCATCTTGTAACCCCGAAAGTCTCATCTCGATCTCAGGCAGGCGTCTTCTGACTTTAAGACAACGCTTTTCTACATCTGTGGTGTATAAGTCAAAACTGATATAAAAAAAATATGGAGTACTATTAAAATTCAGTATCATTCAGTAGTACACTTAGCACCACAATAATAATGAAGAATACTGACACACGAATAATGAACAACACTGAATTTTTTCTATATAATGTTTTGGTGTAGTACATATACTAGTAGTACCCCCGTGCTTACGAAACCCAAAATATAGCATGTCATATGATTACGCATGGAACAAGATATTTATAAAATTAACTATAAATGGATCCTCATTTGATCTCTTCGTAGGAGGAGAAATAAGTTCGTCGTAGTACAGGAATGTTCCATTTGGATATGCAGACCCATTTCACCGTCGCCCAAAGAAATCGCAATGTTTAATAAAAAAACGAAGCTACTAACAGGGAAGGCAGTGTGCAAGCAGCTTCCATTGTTGTACTGCAAATAAATTAAGAAGTGTGTTCATGTTAGTGTTTGATGTGGCAAAAAAAAAAATATTGCTATACTGCTATCAGCACGTTAATAAATAAGTAGGGAATCCAGAAGGTAATTAACTGTATTAGCCTAGTGTTTGTCATAACATAGGCTTGCAATAAGGATATTGGGTAAGACAGTGCAAAAAAAGTAGAATAATGAACATTTAAAATCCTAATCTAGGAACAGGCAAGCAGTATAAGCAGGAAGCAAACAGTATGAGATTTTTGTAAAGCACAATAATGATACTAAAGGAAATAAGGAAATAAAGTAAAGGAGATCATATAAATGTAAAGATTTATCTAAAAAAACTATTCAGGCAAGTACAAAGTCTTTTTTTTTGTGTGCAACGTTCATCCAAACTTATTTCTGTGAACTCCATTCTTCTGCTCAAATTGTGCACAGAGCAAGAGTATAGCTAGTTTCATAATTCGAAATTTACCAGCAAGTCTAAGAGCATGGAAAATATTTGCAAGAGCAGCTGACATTCTGTTAGACCTGTTGCCTGCAAAAAACAAACTACTTCAGTGTTGAAGGGAAACCAGTTTTTTTCCCAGGGTAGACATATAAGATGGGCAAAATAGTAACCCTGTATAGGTCGCAGTTCAGCGTGGTATGGGCATCTATAATTATGCAATCTCAGGCAATCTTAGAAGAATTCATCAATTCTAATCTAATCAAACTAAAGTTGTACAGTGCAATTTAAAACAAATCACTATGGAGTCCATAACAAAGAAAATAATGTGAAATGCAGAGGCAGAGCACTGAGCCAACCAGGGTAACGGTTGAGGATCAAGTTGGGCTGGCCAATAGGTAACATAATAGCAAATCAGTAAGGTGCACAAAATAGAAACTTTGTAATTGTAGCAACTTAAAAGGCCTCTGTGGTTCATGCAAAACTATTGAACAATTTGTAGGAAAGGCCATTCTCCTAATATGTTGGTAGGAAGAATTAGCATTCTTTAATCCCAGTTAATAATTTGAAATCTAATAAGGGCAGCACTTCAGAAAAGTGACATCATCAATTTATACATACATATGGGGATACAATCATCAGGTAGGATGCTAGATTTATTTGAATACCTTGATTTTGTAACTATGTCAGATGTGTCGGAAAATTATGTTTGTGCGATGAAATGTCCCATAAGGTAAATAACATGTGATGGTTCCAGCAACCACATATGAACCGGAGAAGTGGCACAATGTGAATACAGTACTGTGGGGAAATGCTCTAAAACCCTATATAACAATTTTAATATACTGGCAATGCTTGGTGTGGAGACAGTCAATATAAACTGAAAGGATTAGACCTTTGAATGTTTCTCGGGGTAGCTTAGATGTACATTTAGACTAACTAAAAGAGTAAGTTTTTTTGGTAGGTCATTGGAGCACATAGAGCAAAGGAATACTCCCTCCGTTCCAAATTATAAGACATTCCAAGAACCTTGGAGAGTCAAACTATCTCAAGTTTGACCAAAATTATATGCTAATACAATGACATTTATGATGTCAACTAAGTATTATTAGATTCGTTATCAATTATATTTTATAACATGTCTATTTAATATCATAAATATTTATAGGTTTTTCTATAATTATTGGTCAAACTTGAGATGTTTTGACTCTCCAAGATTCTTGGAACGTCTTATAATTTGGGACGGAGGGAGTAGCATTTACCGTCATGTATGTGTTCCCAATGGCTGCTGGCCTGACGTCTTTAGCTACCTAGGCACTAAACTGGCCAAACCATATGAGCATAGGGAGACATAAACATACATAAAGATAAGGGAAAATGGCTAGACCGAGAGAGATGGAAATGGCGTTGAGTACTTGAAGTCTGTTGGGAAGTATGAGGATCGGACATGGGCCTCCATGATGGATGCAAGGTAAGAATCAATGCAATGTGAACCACCTTTGCAACTCTATGTTTGTGCAATTAAAAAAATGTCAATCTGATCAAAACATAATATGGTACACACTGCAAGGACAGCAACAATAAGCATTACCTATGTATTAATGTGGGGCATTTAAAAAAAAGACAACAAATACCTATCTAATGGTTAATATTCTAATTGCTTGCTGGTCCATTGAGGCAACCAAACTTGAGAAATAGTACTCATACTAAGAAATCGAACAAACATAACTGACATGGTTATGTGGTCAGATGTATGCCATAACACCTGCATGCTCTCAGGATCCAACCAAACCAATCAGGCGACAGCCTACACAACACAAAAAAGATCGTTAAGAGAACAATTTCAATCTTACACTAACAAATAACACTAAGAAATCAAACAAACATCACGGACATGGCCATGTGCTCAGATGTATGGCATGATAGCTGCGTGCTCTCAGGATCTAACCGAACCGAGGTGACAGAGCACGTGAAAACCAAGAGATTGGTAAGAGAAAGGGGATAAGAGTAAATGTAGGGCGAAATTGACCTTGCCTCCATGCCGCATCAAAAGGGGACGGAGAGAGATGAGCGCTTGGTGGGGGTGGGGGCAGCGGCCACCGCAAGGGACCGCCGGATCGGGGACCCGCCGGTGCGCCGCTGCGTCAGAGGCCGGCCACAGCGGGGACGCGCCGGTGCGCCACCACATCGGGAGAGGGAGAAAGAGGAGGCCGCGCTCGGGCCCTCCTGCTGCGCCACCATGTCGAGAGAGGGAGAGAAACGAAGGGGAGGCGGGGGTGGGGGCGGGAGCGGCGGAGGCGCCGACGTGCAGTGTCGGCCGAGTCCTGGTGCTTCGGGCGGCGGCACCACGTACGTCGAGCGAGAGAGTGAGGGGAAGAGGAGGCAGGGGCGGAAGCGGCGATGGCCGCGTGGCGGTAAGGATGGCAACCGGTCGGTTTTGGTTCGGATATCCGCGGGTTTCAAAAGTCTGGTGGTTTTGATTTTGGTGATAGTTTTTCGCTCACGTTTTTGGGTTTGGTTTTTCACCCGTGGATATTCAATGGATATCCGAAATAAATTATTTGGAATTAAAATTCATATTTTATAATATGCTAATAAAAATTTGTTTATTTTAGATTATTAAAATTTATTTAAAGTTAACTCATGAAAATATTTATTATTTGTTGTCTCTTGTTTATACATGTGAAATGGTATATATATCCGCAGGTTTCGGTATCCGTTCAGGTTTCGGGTATCTGCGGATTTGGTTTTGATGATGAATTTCCATCCGAATCGGTTTCGGATTTGGTTTCGGGTTTCGACTTCGGGTTTTGGTTTTAGGTGAACGGAGACTCCACCCAATCCGAATCCGACCGGTTGCCATCCTTACGTGCCGCACGGAGTCAGGGAGGAGTACTCGATGGTTCGAGAGACCTCCTGCGTGGCTGGCATCTGACGGAGCCGTGCGTTGGGGAGGAAAGACTGAACGGCCTGGATTTTGGTACTGTAGAGCCACAGTGGTCTGAGTCTTGAGCGTGGGTCATGAGCAGTGATCATCACCAAGATTAAAGGTCTATGTAGATATGAATTCTTTTATACATGCGCGTGTATCTACTCCCACCTAGTCACTAAGCCAGCCTTCAACCTTCCCAGATCACAGAGGACACATCGTTACCAGTTAAACCTTGTTCGCTTTCTTCAGGTTGATCGTTTTCGGCCGAAATTATTTCAGTTTTTATATAAATTACAAATAAATTCCTAGCCGAATTGATTCTGACTATTCATTCTGCCGTAACTTTAGTTCATCTGTTTATTTATTTATTTATTTTATTTACGGTCAACATCCACCCTGTCGCCGCTCAGCATCTGGAGATCGAAAATAAATGGCTTCCACCCCCTCTTGGCGCAGTCTCCCTCCCTGTCAGTTTGCCTGAGGGTCTGCGTTGACGGTTGCTGCCGGGTTCGATCGGCATCAGCGAGCTCGCCTCACATGGAGCGACCGGCCGGCTGTCCTACCAGCACCTTGCCATCATCGCCTCGTAGCCCCACGTGCACCAGCCACCGACACCATGGCCGCGAAACCTAAGGGCATGTTTGGATTGAGGGGTAAAATTTTTGCCTCTGTCACATCGAATCTCCCGTCCCTAGTTTCGTCTATTTAAAATATACTAAGTAAAAATGTAATTTGTCAGCCGAAGGCAAATTCGCGAGACGAATCTTTTAAGCCTATTTAGTTCATGTTTTGACAATGTTGTGCTATAATAAATATTTATTAATTATATATTAACTTAGCTTAATAGAATCGTCTTGTTAAGTCCTGCAGGGGCATGTAATTAGTTTTATAAGTAGTCTATTTTTAATACACTAAACTAGTGTCGAAAAATTCGATGTGACACGACAAAATATTTGTCGCTCCATCCAAACAGGCCCTAAATATAATCCATGGGTCCGTCCTTCATTTGTCTTCCTGATTTCTCTCATATCTCACACCATGGCTGTTCATACGTATCAGAAGGTACAAGCGGGTAACAACAAGAGTAGTATCTTTGTTCATTCCCTACCAGAAGGTACAAACGGGTCAGCTTCCTCAACGTGTTAGCTTCTTCATCGGCGGGACTCCCCACCATGTATAATATTTTGGTAGTAGTAGTTACACGTATGAGTAGAAAAAACTATATATATAATTTAGAAATCGTTTAGACAAAATTTACGTCAAATATTAGGAATATAAATCATTAATAACTTTTAAGTTACTGAGATTTTAAATATGAAAATTATATGAATAAATTTATCAAAAAACAAGAGGTTAAAGTTGTGTTAGGAGACCATATCGCTCTCCTAAATGACTTCTAAATCCGATAGAAAGAGAGTATACATATATTCGTCCGGTTTGTCTGATTGTTTTGGTGATTGATAATCCGGTTGATGTAGTTTTTTATTGTTTTGTTGTGAGAAAAAAACATTATTTCAATGGTTAATAATCCAAATGAACAGGACGATTAAGAGTACTTGCAAATTAAACAATGAATGACTGCCTCCAGTGAAATTAAATAAGTACTACTATGTCTGAAAATTCATCAGACAACTGTATTGAATATCAACTGTACTTTTAAATATCATTTTACATGTGCATCACGTGCAGGACACTGGTTTTATATATACCACACATAGAGGAGGAGAGAAGACAAGAATAGAGGAGAGAATAGAGAAGAAGGGAGCAGAAGAGAGATGACGATGAGTGTGGCGGTGGTGGGCGGCGGCATAGCAGGGCTGGCAGCAGCGCATGAGCTGGCCAGGAGCGGCGGCGGCGGCGGCGCGCGGGTGACTCTGTACGAGAAGGAGGACCATCTCGGCGGGCATGCCTGCAGGGCCGTCGACGTCGTCAACGACGACGGCCACCTACTCCGCCTCGACCTCAGCTTCTTGGTCTTCAACCGGGTAACAACCAAATTAAAGTGAACACACACAAATATACCGGGGCATTATATTGGATAGAATTCAGTCATCTCAGAATTGATACTCAATATTTTTTTTCATATCATCAGTTTTGTCTAAGATGTAGAATAGTACTTATTTCTACGATTGCACAGGTGACAAGCCCGAACATGATGAAATGGTTCCAAGGGCTCGGGGTGGAGACCGAGAGATCGGACATGTCCTTCTCAGTGAGCACGTTGAACGGAGCAGGAGGATTTGAGTGGGGCAGCCGCAACGGCATAACCGGCCTATATATTGGCGCAGAAGAGGAACTGGCTTAGTCCCGGCTTCTGGCGAATGATCATGGAGATATCCATGTTCAAGAACCATGCTACTAGGTAATGATACTGGCGAATGAAGCTTAGTCCCTACTTGTCACATGTAAGCATGAAATCTTTTTATTTGTGATATCTCTTAGACCGTAAGTACGATTGACTAACCGTTTGAAGATTATTGTAAAAAATGCGCTAAACAAAATGAGATCCATGAAAGCTATGTTTTGACAAAGTATTTTTTAAAGTAATTGCAGCATATTTGTACAGTTTTTTTTGTGTTCTTTCTATATACAACAGAAATGCTATACCTATTGTTGAAGGGACATATGATCTCTTCTATATCTTCTACCTATAACACCTTTTTCTATCTTAGTTTCCACGTAGATATATTTTCTTGTATAAGAAACCATTTTCTTGTCTTTTTTCGCAATAGTATCCTAAGTCACGTTTTTTATTAACCAGAAATAGAGTTTTAAGGTTACAAAATGCTCATAAGTAATCTAAGGATTACACGCGCAAGGCCACAAACACAAACGAACAACAAAAAAAGGGAGAGGGACCCACTACCTCAAACCCCAACCGTCTTAGCCCAATACAAGAAGAGAACAACACATTGGTAGCCAATAGTGTAGTGAGACCACAATGACGACGAGGTGAGCTTGAACAATAGTAGTGGCAAAGTATCCACCCAGAGGAAGAACAAGCAACCTTAGCTGCAAAGCATCCATCAAGGGAGCCGGTATGACAATAGTGGCAAAGCATCTGCCAAAGATGACGATCCATCAACGTGTCAACAAAGCATCCACCGGGGAAGATGACCCTTAAAGCGGCAAAGCATCCGTGAATGGGGGCCATCACTTCCTCAACAACAGAGCATCTGCCTGAGGGGGGAGACCAAAGCGACACCATCGGCAAAGCATCCGCCAGAGCAACAATGGCGGCAAAGCATCCGCTACAGAGAAGAACGAATGTGGCAACACCAACCAGAAGCTAGATAAACCAAAGTGAAGAATGGCATGAAGCACAATCAAGAACAACACAGGGAGTAACTCCAGGCATAGAAGCGGAAGAAGGTGCAGAGGCACGACAGCAAGAGCGCTCCAACGAGTTAAGGGAACTCACATCCGCAAATTTCATCTTCATTGAGAGACTTTCATCCCAAAACCCACCCAGATGACACAAATCGTTGAATACACACCTTCAGGAAGGAATATGACACGAAATGCGCCACCGTCACCGGCCCGAGCAGGAAAGGTAGAAACCCAGCCACATTATATGACACAAGGATCGAGTCTGGGAGGGCTGCTGTTGTGCCAAGGGCAACCTGGCCTGCAAGCAGTAAGACCTGACCGCCACCTAGGGCGAATGAGACCTCCCACTAAAGAGCTCCACACTAAGGACATTCCCATCAAGCTAGCTTGGTGCTCACGTGGAGGACAGAGGAAGCAAAAAAAAGCAGCTAGCTAGTACCGAGGAAATAGACACTCGCACGTAACCTGAGAACTCCTCTCACAACTTCGTATTCTGCGTTGCACTGTTCCTCCTCATCAAACTAGGAGTGGGGAGGAACAGCGGTGGGAGGCCCGTTTTTTGAGCGCCACTGCTGTTGAATGCTAGAGAGGCAGCGGCATGAGGAGAGGCATGATGGGTTAAACCCGACCCGGTGTGGCGCTAGCGAGGGGGCCCCGGGTTGCCGTTAGGGAGCACTCAAGTCATTTTTATCTCTTAGGCATACACTCCAAATGTATTGAAATTATACAATTAACCATTTCCTTGTCTCTTTAGTTTAATCTAAATGTCACGTATATCAGCGTTTTCTTACTTAATACCCTAATTTAATGTCATGGAAATTAACCATCAGAACTACCTAGGGCTTGCTTCTGTATTGTTAGCTGTGTCATGTATACACACATCTCACTACCAAAATGCAGAAGTTCTCCTAATGTTTTGGTATTCAAAATTTAGTGCAAATTAATTTTTTCCTATCGCTTAGTGGCAGTTTCCATATGCCATGTCTGGTAGTGTTTTCCTGCTAATTACAAATACTAGGATAAGTCTACTATTCTAGTAGTGTCTAACGTATGAATGAACAACTTTTATTAATTGTCTAATTGATTGTATAATAACAATTGATTAGTTTTCCTGCTACCACCATGTTTGGAACTGAAGGTACCTGGAGGAGCATGAAAGAAACGCTGTTCTTGACCGCAATGAGACGTTGGGCCAGTTCATTAGTCCGCATGGATATTCCAAGCTCTTTCTGGACGCTTACCTCGTACGTCCGGCTAGCAACTAATAAGTGTCTAATAATTTGTGTCCGCATCTATCGTGTTTTAGTTTCTCTTGCAAACAGTGTATAATGTAATTATACCGGTGAGAAAATTATATACATGTATGTATTTGTTGCAGATTCCAATGTGTGCGTGCATCTGGTCATGTCCGGCACAGGGAGTACTGGGCTTCCCGGCTTCCTTTACTCTCTCGTATTTCCGTGACAATCACCTTCTTGAGGTCCCTATAGCTTCATCAGATTTATAAACCATTTTCTACAGTTTCTTGATTGATTCTCGGGCAACACAAAAATTCTTTGAACTCATTCATTTGCTTGCTTCTTCTAATAATTAATTCGCTGGGACCGTGCGTACGTTTAGCTGTTTGGTCGCCCCAACTGGCACACAGTGAGGGCCCCTTCAGAGTACTACATGAACAAGGTATTCTTTTTTTGTTCACTGTACTCCATCCACTCCAATCCATAATAGAGATTGGAGTGCAGCGAAACATACACTAATAAAATGATCGGAGCCCTAGGGCAAAATATTTGTTACTCCCTTCATCACAAACTATAAATTATTCTAATAATCTTGATAATCAAAGCATCTTAAATTTAACTAAATTTATATAATACAATAATAATATTTACGACGTCAACTAAGTATCGATAGATTCTTCATCAGTTATATTTTTTATATGCACCTAATTTTGATGTTAAATAATTATCTCTAAAATTTTAGTCAAATTTGAGATACTTTGACTCTCTAAAATTTTTAAAATGACTTATAATTTAGAATAAAGAGACGATAGTTTTATATACTAATTTATGATAAAGCGAATACATTGTGTTACTATAACATATGGAGATATTTACAATAATATTATAGTAAACCACACAATAAGGAATTGCTATAATCTCGTAAATTAGCTTAGTAATTATCATAACTCAAAGTGCCTACAGAAGAAGTTACTCCCTCTGTCAAAGAATAGATTTGTGGAGTTATCCTAAGTCAAACTTTTGAACTTTGACCAAATTTCTAAAAAAAAATTATGGTATCAAACTGGTATCATTAGATTTATTATGGGACATACTTTCACATGATGCTCATTTTAAGTCATAGATGTTGTTACATTTTTCTATAAAAAGTTAGTCAAATTTTAAAAAGTTTGACTGACACAGATTTTAGGAATTGATTCTTTCAGTGACAAAGGGAGTATTCTACAGTCAGCTGCAGAAAAGTATTGATCTCAATAACTACAACCTTTATTTATTATGTACTGGCAGTTAAGAGGAGAGTTGGAGAGCATGGGTTGTCAAATTAAGACCAGCTGTGAAGTCAAATCTGTTTCAAATTTGGAAGGAGGTATAATACGTCATTGTTGCATTGCTATTTGCAAAGCAATATGTTACTTCTTCCATTCTAAATTATGAGACATTTGACTTTTTTAACTTAAAGTTTGACCACTCGTCTTATTAAAGAAATTGTGTAAACATAGTCAAATTTAAGTCATTCTTAAAGAATTTTTATTAATAAAACAGGTCACGATCAAAGAAGTGATATTTTACGCAATTTTTTGAATAAAATGAATGGTCAAATTTGAGTTGAAAAAAATCAAACGTAATATAATTTAGGACAGAGAAAGTACGTACTTTATATAGTTTTCTATCACTGCCACATAAACAAATTGTTTAGACATATCATTTTTTTTTCTAGATGCGCTTGTATTTTAACCACTTATATAAATGGTTGTAGAGACAAATCGATTTTTAGGGCTGTTGGTGTTACCTACTTCCCAGCAAAATGCCATTTATTTTCAATAGTGGTCGGTAATATTTTGCTGGGAATACCATTTTTTTTATTTTTACTGCCCCTAGAAATGCTTTGCATAGTAGTGTTGTTACTTAGGGGTTACAATGGGAAGTTTTAGTATATCTTAATTAAACACTGATTGATAGGTTAAATGAAGGTCATATTAGAACTTTATTCTACCACTTGGTAACTAGCTATCTGGGAGAATCTAATTGAAACTTATATAGTTGTATCTTGGGATGGATAGAACATATGTTATCGATCAGAAACACATGTTGTAATTGGATCGATATATGGAAATTATATGTTTTCTGAACTCTCAATCTCCATTGCACGCACTACAATTCAGATAAAAAACAAGCTCAAAATTTCCAAAAATGATATCTTAGACCGAAACTCAGACATACATTTCAATTATAGACTAAGTATTGAAAATACATACCAGTTTGGTAGTTTAGTTCTTAATTTTATAATTTTTTTCTTGCTATAAGGTGCAAATTGTTTTGTCCTTATTTGCTAGCCATATATAATTTATTGTTGTGTGCCTATTACTTTCTCCATCACAAAAATGCCATAAGTCTAATCATTTTAAGTTTAACCAAATTTATTAAAAAAAGTACCATATTTATGATATCAAATTAATACCATTATATTTAACTTTTATGAAATATATTTTCATAGTATATACCTATTTGGTGTAAAATCTCAATAATTTTCTCTAATAATTTAGTTAAACTTAAAATAGATTGCTTTTTGTAAAGGGATAAGAGAAAACATCCTTGCTTTGGTGATACATCTATCTAGGTAAAATTTCTTCAGTAATGCATGTTCATGTTACTTGTGTGCCTTAAGTAGGCCGGTCATCGTGAGGTGATATACTACTGAACAGACTACACATATTAATACATAAACTTAGAGACACCTTAAGAGACACTATCCATGATATTTTTATCCATTATCTAAAAAATGGTTTGTTTTCTTGTGATCCCAAATAATTTTCCTATATAATTGTAAATTATGATATTTATTTACTAAATAAAACAACATTACATGTTTCTGCAGTAGATTACAAAGTCTTGAAGGCTGATGGTTCAAATAAAATGTACGACCAGATCATATTTGGTGTCCATGCACATACCGCTCTTAAAATACTTGGAGCTGAAGCAACACATGATGAATTGAGAATTCTTGGTGCATTTTGGTATACTAAAAGGTAATGATGCATGTTATGATATTACATTAGAATATGATATATTATATCTGTAGCTTTGTCCAATATACTTGCTGACTGATATGTTTCTCTGTCTATATTTATCCCAGTGATGTATACCTCCACCAGGATGAAAGTTTGATGCCAAAGTGCTCGTCGGTATGGAGTGCCAGGAACTTCTTGGGGACAACAACAAACAAGGCGGTGTGTGTTACATACTGGCTAAACCTGCTTCAGGTAGCTACAGCTGATACCTTGGCATCTACCAACATTTATTACCAATGAGTAAGACTAGGTTTAATATGTATCAAGGATAACTTTGGTGTGTGTCTTGCTTTCTTACAAAGAACATTAAATCTGCGAGGCCTTTTCTTCTGACACTTAATCCGCATCATGTTCCCAATCAAGTATTACATAAATGGAACACAAGCCATCCAATTCCTTCTATTGCCGCGGCAAAGGCTTGTCTTGAGCTCAATCACATCCAGGGCAGGAGAGGATCATGGTTTTGTGGATCATATCAAGGTAACTTCACTTGTTAAGAAGTACAACATGCATGCCCTTGTACTACATTTGATTTTTTTTCCTATAATATATCTTTTGTATGACAACAGGCAATGGGTTCCATGAAGATGCGGTGAAGGTGTTGCCTTGCACAAACCTGTATTTTGGTTCAAACACATAAGTAGAAAAATGTTTTGTAAGTATTTATGTGAGTACTATTAGTTTATGGTGTACCAAACACCTGATGCAGACTGGGAAAGCTGCAGCTAAAGGTTTACTTAGAAAGAAATTTGACCTCATCCTCATGAACCCAAAACCAATGGTCCCATCATGGAGCGAGGTAGTGGCACGTCTTCTGGTGACAAGATTTCTTGGCCAATACATATCAGTCGGTATCTTGAGGTTTGTTCTTTGTATGAACACATGTACTATATACAATGTCTAGTAATGCATAATTTTTACGTTTCAGTTTTATGATTAGGTTGAATGAGGAAGGCGGCAGTACATTCAGTTTCGGTGAAGCATGTAGAGAATGCCATATAAAATGTGCCCTACAAGTTCATGACCCCGTGTTCTATTGGAAGGTCTCTCTTCACTCTTCTTATTGTCTTTGGAGGAAGTCTATTTTTATAATACACCACTCTATCTTGTTTCATCGTCATAAATGCTTGTTGTTATTTGGGGGAAATTTTTGGAACTCCACTCTCTTGTCTTTGCTTAGTGTGACATATATACATGGTACATAAGCTCATGGTCCTTTTAACATTTTGCACAAATAAAGCCCAATACACTCCCCCTCAAGATGGGCGATAGATATCTAACATTCCCATGCCTTGTTGTTTTATTGTCAAGTTGCAACAGAAGCAGATATTGGTTTGGCAGATGCCTACATTAATGGCTTTCTCTCTTTTGCTGATGACAAAGAAGGCCTTCTAAATCTTTTTTTGGTAATCTATTTCATTGCCCAATTAATTAATTAATTGCCCGCAGACACATGATTTACATCTATAGATAAAAATAACTGTTTCTCGTATATTGCATAATACTTTTTTAATCATTGTATAACTACTCATGCACTATCTCTTTACACAGATTCTCATTGCTAATAGAGATGCACGTTCGAGCAACATTGCAAACAAAAGGTCTTGAAGCGTCAATATTCCTCATACTGAACAATTTTTCTGAAGCACCACACTTTTATATAATATATCAAACTCCTTGATACCTCTCTTGCAGAAGCTATATAGGAAGGGGTTGGTGGACACCTTTGCTTTTAACCGCTGGGATTGCATCAGCGAAATATATTTTTTCACATGTCTCAAGGAAGAACACAGTAACACAAACTCGTCGAAATATCTCACAGCACTAGATCTGGTCAGTGCCCATGTGTCTTTACATAATGATAATATCTATTGTCATTATAAAATTCTCTTATTTTTTGCAAGCACTATAAAAAAAATCTTTTATGTATTATGTCTCCTAGATCAATTCAATCATTCCCACTCATCTAAAACAATTGACAAATTGTAAGAACTTTTTTTTCTCTTTCTACATATATGTGGTGCGTGCAGAGTAATGACTTCTTTGGCCTTTTTATGGACCCGACAATGAATTATTCTTCAGGAATCTTCAAGGTTTGTTGTATAAGTTTCTCTTGTGATTCGGCTTGTAGTGTTGTACAAGTTATGTTTGAAATATTTCTCTTATTTGTTATGGCTCCAATGGTAGGTGGAGGATGAGAGCTTAGAAGCAGCCCAGCTTCGAAAAATTAGAGTTCTAATAGACAAGGTAATTATATATTCATAACATGTTGTTCTTCTTGCACTTGTCCACCACCATATTGAGCATATACATGACCTAATGATGATGCCTCAATTATATATATATATATATATATATATATATCTTTGGATATATCAATTTAACTGAAGGCTAATGTGGAGCAAGGTCATCATGTTCTTGAGATTGGTAGTGGCTGGGGCACTTTAGCAATCGAGGTGGTGAAGCGAACAGGCTGTAAATACACGGGAATCACGTTGTCGGAGGAGCAAGTTAAGTATGCCCAGAGAAAAGTGAAAGAAGCTGGATTAGAGGGCATTGTCATCAGTGCTATACCTCTGTTCTTGTATTTATAACCTAAGTATATTGTACGTTAATCATCAATACATTATATTGGCAAGTTTGGTTTCAAGGTAGAATTTCTTTTCTGTTTTTCAGGACCACATAACTTTCCTTCTGTGTGACTACCGTCAGATACCAAAATGCCATAAATATGATTGGATTATAACTTGGTAAGTATGTGAGTACTACTGATCGATACCAATTTAATTTACAATATATTGATTGAAGGATTGGTCAAAAGGACAGTTGATGATTAGATATGATATTCTCTTTGTTCATTATTCAGCGAGATGATTGAACATGTTGGCCATGAGTACATGGACGATTTTTTTGGCTGCTGCGAGTACCATTTGGCAGAACAAGGCCTTTTTGTCCTCCAGGTGCATGCCTTTCTCAAAACAGCGCCTATATGACAAAGCATTGCCATCTATTTTGTCATCTCTGACGTTTCTTTTTCTCGTTTTAGTGTTACTGATGTATGCGTCTTTTTCAATGTTTCTATCATAGTGATTTTTTTTTCATCTGAAACTCAGTTAATTGATGTACACAGGTCACTTCACTCCCGGAGCAACGATATGAAGAATATAGGAGGAGCTCGGACTTCATAAAGGAATATATCTTCCCGGGTGTTGCCTTCCTTCGCTAGCCCGGATAACGTCTGCCATGTCCAATGCATCGAGGCTCTGGTTTGTACTCTCATCAACGAGACTAATCATCATCTTAACCAAGCTTGAATTTTGCTATATAATAATCCAATTGAGTATTTGTATCCAGCATAGAACACGTTGAGAATATTGGGTACCATTACTACAGAACTATAATGTGCTGGATGGACAACTTCATGGCAAACAAAGAGTGAGGACACCTCAGATGATCCTCTAGTTCAAGCTATGTGTACACAAGTACATCTATACAATGGTTTATGGTTAACTGTATTCATATTCTTTTTATGCAGTAAGATTTTAGCTCTAGGGTTCGATGAAAAGTTCATCCGTACATGGGAGTACTATTTCATGTACTGTGCGGCTGGTTTCAAGTCGCGCACGCTTGCAAGCTACCATGTATATATATGCACTTTTTCTTTCTACTCTATATCATAAAGAAAAGGAGTAAACATAAGCTGTTAACAACATTTTCATAGTAATTGGGGTGCCTGACACAGTGCTTCCTCTATCTACTGAATGCAGATTGTATTTTCTCGCCCTGGCAACATCAACATGCCCAGTTATGTGACCATCACATAATATCTGTAATCAAGAGTTATGCCAAAATTTCTTCAATGAATATGTATACGATGTCAGCTCACTAACCTATATTCAAGCCACTGGGGTTTAAATTTTGTACTTTATTTGTCTTCAAATTGTGCTTGTGCTAATGATGTCAAGAGAGAGATGCTTATCACTTCTTACTTTGTCCTATAATAAGCATTGTTGATACACTATACGTACATTTGGTTTTGCTAATAAGCAACGCAGAACCTGGTTTCTGCTGCCTTTTAGCTTTCTCCCATTATTAGCCACACAGACAGACAGGTGATGAGGGCTGTGTGTGTGTGTGTGGTGGTCGAAAGGCCAGTGACTGTGATGTGAGACGATTGCGAATGTGTCATAGAATAAGATTCAAATATGAAACACACACACAAATGAAATTACGCACTGTACAAGTTTGTTTCAGCCATCAATCAAATGCATTGAGACTGGCCTAACCAGTCATTGTGACTCAGTCACTGCTTGTTACACATAGCGTACAGAGTGCTAACCGGACAGGATGCATAGATTAGTATTCTTCCCCTCTGTAACTCTGTTCGCACCCACACAACTACACACTCAACAGACAGCGCTCCTAGAGAGCTGCTTGCCTCACAGATTCTGACCTCACAAAACTGGGGCTATTCAGACATGTAATGCACTTCATTGTTGGGACTGTTGCTGGGAAGTAGCCAAGCGAAAAAACCCTTGTTCGTTTCTCTTCTCAGCCTCTGAGATGAGTACTCGATGAGCATATGCCACAACTCACCGACCGTCCAGCCATGGCGTAGTATCCACTGGATCACCTATCACAGCATGACGATACAAGGGAGAAGTTTAGGGAACAAATATAACAAAGTGCATACTTCTCATAGGGCGAGAACAGTGTTGTTTGTAATTTTCTCTTCTTTTTTTTATCCATGCCTTCATGCTGTAACAGGTGACAATATAAATTGGCGAGTCTCATGGCCATTCATTCCAAATTACTTTTGTTGTGCATTTCAAAAGTTACTTGTTCTGAGCTTCTAAAAATGTATCAGGCCCAATTGGCAGCTAGCTCTAGGAGAGGTTCCATTGGACTCTGGAACCACACCCTCTTTCCAGGATACACCAACTTTAAAGTTGTACGGCTAGAATTTAACTTTCGAATCATGTAGCGTAAGCAAAATTTGTGGAAGGGATGTATAGTACCTCCTCTAATCTTTCCAGAGATGCATCCTCAAAAGTGTAGTAATTAACAAAAGGCCGGAGAGCCTGCACGATTAAGAACATACAGATTTCACTCCAAAAACAAAAGAGGCATACAGATTTATTTGATCTCTATGCATCCAAATGGAAACAAATGTAGACATTATATTAATTTGTGTTGTACCTGTGATGCAGCAATCCACTGAATCATGCTCTTGATTTCAGGGTTTCCACCAAAAGCACCGCAACCCCAATTTCCTGTTGAAACTCCTATGTACTCATTGGAATTGGTGCTTGGAAAGTTATCCTTGTGCGAATCCTGAACAGAATTTTAAAAAATGGAACATAATCAGCAGATATTGTTGACACCATTTTTCAGCATGTGTCAAATGAGCTAAGACTCACTCTAATCGGTAGCCGTGTTCTATCGGCATCGGAAAGTCATCGGTCAAGATTGCCGATGAAAGTAAAGAGATAGTGCATGAGTAGTTGATTGAGATTTATGAATGCCGAAGTGAAGCTTTAATTGTACACCATGAAAAGTGTTTGTAATTATTGAAAGAATTTAAAGAATACCGTCTTGAACACATTCCCAGATTGCATAACGAAGAGGCTAATCGGTTAGCACAATACGCTTCAGGGTATCAGCCGATTCAGGAAATAATGACGTCGGTGATGGTTGCCGATGATTGGAAAAAAGAAATTGTCGATTACTTAAGAGATCCATCTAGAAAGGTTGAAAGATGTCTAAGGTTTCAGGCCAGCAAGCATGTGCTCCTTGATAATGAATTGTATTATCGTACAATTGATGGAGTTTTGCTGAGATGCCTTAGTAAAGAGGAATTGAAAGAACTAATGGGTGAGATCCATGAAGGGGTGTGTGGAGCACATCAATCGACATTTAAGATGAAATGGATGATCAGACGGAATGAATATTATTGGCCGACAATTCTTGAGGATTGTTTTGAGTATTTCAAAGGATGTCAAGATTGTCAGAAATTTGGAAATGTTCAGAGAGCACCTGCATCGGTAATGAATCCTATAATCAAGCCATGGCCGTTTAGAGGGTGGTCAATCGATCTCATCGGCCAGATTTATCCGCCGTCGAGCAAAGGGCATAAGTTTATACTTGTTGCTACTGATTATTTCACGAAGTGGGTGGAGGCCATCCCTTTGAAGAATGTGACATCGGCAAACATGATAGATTTTGTGAAAGAACATATTGTTTACCGATTTGGTATTCCTCAGACTATTACAACCGATCAAGGGACGATGTTTACATCGGGAGAGTTTGATGAGTTTGTTGTCTAAGGTATTAAACTCTTCTCCTTATTATGCTCAAGCTAATGGTCAGACCGAGGCAACTAATAAAGGGGTCATTAAGCTGATCAAGCGTAAGATTGAGGAAAACCCTAGGCGGTGGCATATAGTGCTAAATGAAGCTTTATGGTCATATCGGATGGCATGTCATGGTGCAACCAAAGTTTCACCGTATCAATTGGTCTATAGGCATGATGTTGTTTTACGTTGGGAGATTAAAACTGGTTCTAGACGATTGACTTCCTAGGACCAATTAGCAGCCGATGACTATGATATTCTTATGAAGGATGAGTTAGAGGATCTAGCGAGTCATCGGTTGAGAGCTCTGACCAGCATAGAAGAAAATAAGAAGAGGGTTGTCAAATGGTATGACAAGAAAGTAAAGGTGAAGGAATTTGCCGATGGTGATCTGGTATGGAAGCTGATTTTACCGATTGGAACTAAGAATTCAAAGTTTGGAAAGTAGTCACCTAATTTGGAAGGTCCTTTTCGGATAAGTCGGTCTATTCTTGATAATGCTTATATTTTGGAAACTCTCGAAGGGGTTACGTTTCCCAGAACAATCAACGGTAAATACTTAAAGAAATATTACCCTAGTATTTAGGTGGATGCATAAAGGCAATATCAGTCTGAGTGCCGATAAAAGAAAAGTTATACAGAACATCGGCAGAAAGCATTATATTACAAGCAAAATCAAATGTCATGTTCACAATTGCCGACATAGCAAATTACAACAAGGATTGAATAGATGATATCACACGCAGGCGAATTTGGTCTGCTTCTTCCAACTCCTTGGCGTCGTCATCGACAGTACCTTCAATTGGTTTGATTTTCTTCCTCAGCGTCAGAGCCTCGCGGGTAGCAGCATCCCTCTCTTGTTGCAGAATTTTGGTAGCGTCGGGAAGTTGGGTCTTCTTCTGGTTAGCTGAGTTTAAAGCTTCATCAACTTTTTTCAGCTCTGCCAGCAGTTCCTCCTTTTTCGCCGACAGACGAGAGATTTCTTGCTCGAGCTCGACACTGGAAACTTCTAGACGACCGATATCCTTGTGCTTCTCGTCCGCGACTTGTTTGAACTTGAGTGTTTCTTCTTCGAGTTCCGCCTGAGCAGCTCTATCGGCAATACAACGAGAAGCTTTTCGGTATTGTAGCTGTCGGCTCTCAAGATGTGTCGCTTGGAAGATTGATTCTTCAACATCGGCAGGCAGTTGGTCTTGGATTTCCCTGAATGCTACCCTTACTGCACTAGAATCTTGGACTAGTTGGGATGTGCTTTGTTGCAGTAGGGTGAGCAGAGCTTCAAGCTTGAGCTTTACTTCTGCCGATATAGTGGTTGAAGCCTGGACGGAGCTTTCCTCTTCGTCGTTGTCATCTGGGGGGTTGATGGTAAAGGAGAACAGGCTGTTTGGGGAGTCTTGGGCCTGAAAAGAAAAGGATTAAGATTTGTCGATTACAAGTTCTGGAGTTTCATGATAATCGGTTTACCATCTTTAGGTGGATCTCTCGTCTTTGACTTGACAGAGGAGATGGTGCGGCCATGTTCTGAGGATCAGCAAGAGGTGCCGATGAGCTTGCTTCGGCGGGAAGAACAGGTGATGCTGGTGCTGATGCCGGTGTTGTTCCTGCTGTTGCAGATACATCCTGCAGTGGTGATACTGTCCCTTGGTTGGAAGTTTCGATCGGTGACTGATCGGGGACGGGTGCTGATGCCGGCTCTGGTATTGGTGCATCGATGGGAGGTTGAGGAGATACTGCCGATAATGGCCTCAGGCGTTTTCGTCGAGGAGCGACACTTGGGGAGCCTTGGTGCTTCGAAGCTTGCGCTTGGGGGCATCGACAGATTGAGTTGAAGCCTGTACGACTGGAGCAGTTGTCGATGGACCCGTTGGCTACAAAAGAAAATGTTTGGTGCGAATTAAAAGTTAAAGGAGTATTATTAACGAGAGTTCGCAATCAACATAGGTGAAGTGGAGATGGGTACCTCGAAAGCCTGCGTCAAGATGGCAGCAGCAGCCGATGAAGTAGCAGTAGCTCCAGTTGATGACTGAGGTTTGAGCGTGACTATAGGCGCTTTGTAGTGCATGAGAGAGGCTAATGAGGGGGCCTTGCTACCAATTACCGATAAAGGATTCATCAGTCGCAGGTTAAAGGCTTTGCCACTCTTGCTCATTCGAGGGATGGGATCGTCGACCTGTTAGTAAAAGAAGGTCAGAGGCTGATAATAAAGATAAATTATAAAGAGTGGATCAGAATGAAGAGTGAACTTACTGCATCATCGGGAATAATGTGATCGGCGTCGATTAAATGTCGATAGTAATGTGATGACTTGGCAAACAGCTGATCTTTCCATTCTTGCCACCAAGACTTGTACGATTCAGTGATGAACGAGGTTGGCGCCCAAGAAGATAAGTTGATGTCAGCTGTATCGGCTTGAGGGGGGGAGAGTGACGATCTTGTTCCAATCCATGACGTTGGTAATGGTTTCCCTTGGCTTTATTGTATCGGCATAGCAAAGTTTGATCGGCAGTTGGATAATAGAACTCGTAGGTCGGGCGAGTGTTCTTCCCGGTCCCAAAGATGTTGACTGGAATGGCCCGGGGAATGAGGGTAGCCTTCATGATTCTTTCATTATGTGGAATGTTTCCGTCGGTAAGGTTGAAAGAAAGCGAAAATCGGTTGTCCTCATCGACGTAAGGCCACCAGACCCGTTCCGTAGCAGGGATCCGCAATAGAGTCTCTGAAAGAATAGGCCGAATTGACCTCTATTGGCATCGGTTCCCGGCAACACTATTATTGCTTCTCCAAAGTTGAGATGGGAGCGGGTTGCTGATTCATCATCGGCAGGTTCATACTCCTCACCCAGGTCCCTTGGAAATTGCTGGCTGAATAAATCAAACTAGAGACATTTATGCATATGGGCATTGAGCCACATGTTGATAAACCACCAGGGGCCTCCAAGGTTACCGATGGGTTCATCTCGCAACAGTTTCTTTGACACTTGGTGTAGGAGATGATAGACCGAACCGAGGAGGTATCGGCCAAGAGGCAGTCTTGTACCATTAGCCAAGAGCTCTGCTGCTGGGAGGTACATGTTGGTCGGTCCGACTGTCTTGCCGCAAAAGATGAATTTCTCCAACCACATGTTCAGCAAGGTGGCATGCTCCCTTTGACCTACCGATCCGGTCTTGTGGTATTCTGCAACATACCCAGTCCAACCGCCGATGTTACGGGTGACCACTTTGTGTTCGGGCTTCCTGTTGAAGAGAAGAGCATCGTCGGCAGAGGAAATGTCGAGGCCAGTGATCATGTGCACATCGGCAAGCGTAGGGGTAGCTAGTCCGTGTCAAAATAAGAAAGCATTCATTGTGTTGGACCAGGAGTAAGAAGCTGCAATCACCATGTTCTCGTTCCTGGCCATATCGGCAATGGACAATCTGATGCATTGGTCTAGTTTGCATTCTGCCCAATAGACTTGTTGCCTCTTGGTCATCCTGAGGTACCAGTTCTTCCACCCATTGATAGGGTTGGGCCAAGATCGGAATGCATCTTTCCATAAACCTAGGCTAAAATGGGCCGATCTGAAGGGAGTTCGATTAGTTTCTGCATTGATGATTCTGATTGGATCGTCATCTCCCATTGGACCCAAACAGCAGAGGTGTGGGTGATCGGTCGGAATGATTATTCTGTCGCGCATATCCTAGATTCGAGAGAGCAGAGAGGGGAAAAGAAATCACGAATCAGTGCGGAAAAAGGGGAAAAATCACAGGATATGGAGGAGAGGCTAACCGTAGGGACATTGAAGTTGATCGCCATTGAAGCCAGGAGGATTCTTGCAGTTCGTGCCTTGATGAGGGAAGGAGATGTTGCTGCTCGAAGATCGCCGAAGTGTTCTTCAGAGGCGCCGTTGAAATGAGGGAATGAAGGTGAATGGAAATATGAGCTCAGGGTGAAGAAGGATTCAGGTGGTGGTAATTTTTAAGGCCTGGCCAAGGATATTTTGGAGTTTTCTTTTCACTGAGTAGAGGTATGGAAGGGTATGGTAGTGGATTCACGCGTTGATCGAGGAGTTATGATTGGATTTGTGGCTGTTCGCACTACAGTTACGGGGTTTTGTTGGTAACTTGCAGTTTTTGCGCGCGGTAATCGAAGAGGTTGCGTAAGTATCTTGGGGGGAAAGATTACAGTAGAGAGAATTTCGGCGCGCGAAATATTTCACACTTCGAAATTGGGGGTCATGTGTTGACACTGTTTTTCAGCATGTGTCAAATGAGCTAAGACTCACTCTAATCGGTAGTCGTGTTCTATCGGCAGCGGAAAGTCATCGGTCAAGATTGCCGATGAAAGTAAAACTGGGGCGTCAATGATGAAGTATAAAGAGTTATTGCCGTTAAGGGTTGGTTGATGAAAGAAAATTGCCAATAGGAATGAGGCATTGTCGATTGGATGATGTTGCCGATAAGGAAATATTGCCGATGGGCGCAGGATGACGTAGCTGATGTCAGTATACAGCTGTCGATGGCGTTAGGGGAAGGCTGCAGAATGGGAGAAGTCTGCCGATGGAAAGTTTCATCGAAGAGAGGACAGATATGGAAACTTGTGGTTTTATGTCAGTATTTTATAAGTTTGAGTTTGACTCTTGCACGAGTCATTTTATTTCCTTAAAAATAGGTATTGCTGTTATGGTTGAATCCGACTCTTGCACGAGTCATTTATTTCCTTAAAAATAGGAGTTTTGTTTAGGTAGGTTTGAGTCGTATCTATCTACAACTCCCTTTGCCGGAGTATAAATAGATACCTAGGGATGCTGTAAAAGAATATATACAATTATATCAAACAAATCTATTATTTTTATCTATTTTTCCAGCAATTTACCCTTTTATCGCATTAGTTCTAGTTTATCTACGAGTTCTTCAAGTTTCGACGGGCTGGATCTCCTCGATCTCCGTCAACCCTTGCAAGTTCCGCGTTTGAGCAACCTGAGCCTTGACATCCGGGCGCATCGCCGTTGTCTCGTTCAGTCTTGTTCTAGTTATCGTCCTTGTCGATTAATTGGTCAAATCGACTGGCACACCTTTGGATATCGAATTTGGGTATAAGCCCGAGGTGTTCGCGGATCTGACGCTTTTTGTGTCAACTTCTGATGCTATGCATATAGATATAGATCCCAGCTTAACGTTTGGGCATTCCTTGAGATTATATACCCATGCACCAGAGTGCCATTTTTTCATCTGCATTTAGTTATATCATTGGCAGAATACAAAAAGAAACTAAGTACAGGTTGCAATGTTGACTAAGGCCATATTGGCTGCAAAAAATAAAAGGAGAACGCTATTGAGTGAAACTCAATGGAGTGATTAGTTAAACAACCTGGAACAGCTTCACATAAAGCTGACATTTTGATTGATCGAAAAATCCACAAAAAGCCTTGTTGACTTCCCTGAACAAAGGATAGTTAGAAACAGTAAAACCATAATTATTATTTGCTTATAAAGGATGTCACCAGTGACATACAAAAAAAAGTAATTTATTACCTTAGGAGACAACCAGATTCATAGTGCAACCTAGCTGGATAGTCCAAAGCATCAATTGCCACTATCCTAGTTCTCCGTCTACCCATCAAATCCAAGGGTTTGGTATCTAAATAGTCACCGACAAAGCGAAAGGAGGAACCATAACTGCAAGGAGAAACAGGTGCTGGATTCATAGTATCGCGTAAGGAAAATCATATATGGATCATATCAGTCACTCCAGCGAATCTATGAACCAAATTAAGCAAAGGGTGGGTAGGTTTTCACTAACCCCATATATTGTGAGAACCGTTCTGCACCAAAAATTTCTATAGCTTCATTATCTTCCATAGAAGCCATGAATAGCATACCCACAATCAATTCGGGGTTTATCATGAAGCGGATCTCTTCCTGTACCATAGAGGAAAAACAGAGTTAGGGTTACACAAAACCAAAGACCATTGTAACATATAATCTATTTGAAAAGCCATTTCAATTCACAGCAGAATTTAGAGGACCTTTCTAAGCACAAATAGAATGGTGGAGAAATTGCAATTCATACTGTGCAGATGCACAAATTCATCCTAAAACCGCTGAGAAAGAACAGCGTCACATGATCACACAAACCCTAACCAAAGTAGTTGCTACGAAATTGAAGGTTGAGTAAATTAAAAATCTGCCAATCAAAAGAAAGGTACCTGCACACAACCCCTGGAAAGGGCACCTCCTCCCAGATATTTATTTGCAAAGTCAACTTGAAGGGCTTCTTGTTCCTCATCTTCTATAAAACCTGAGGAAAATACCTACTAATGAAAAGGAACCAGATAATCAGAAAATTTGATAACAAACTTGAAGGCAATTTTATAACCATTACAACACAAACAGATTTCCCCTGGATGCATTTCCCCTTTTTATGATCACAGAGCTTTCCCCGGTTACTAGTGTGTACTTGAGCATTTTCCATGTATAGTTTGATGGCAATAGCAACACCAGGAAGTAAACTATATATCAATTTGCATCTCAGCTTCAAAATCTAGATAATTCAGTACCAGTAATTCAGTATACAATGGTCTCGTACCCGGAAATGGCAGAGGGGTGCACTAGATGCCAACCACGCATGGCTGTCAGGATAGGTAAGGCCATAGGAAAGAGCTCGGCGAGGAAGAACTTTGCGCTCAAACGAAACAAAACCAGTGGGCATAGAATCAGTCACCCTCTCGAAATAGTGAACAAGGCACCTCACTTTCTGCTCCTGGCTTTGCCTCGCATTGTGAATCAGACCCCTGCGATCAGTGAACAAAATAACACAGGTACTCCAATCTTAGTTCTTTTCTCTACTCATAAGCGAAACTGAATGCAAAGAGGACATACGTGAACAGGCCATCGAAATTGATGGTGGGGAGGCACGCCTGGGCCCTACCGGCCGTGGGGAAGAGGCAGAAGAGCGCGCAGGTGAGCAGCGCGGCCACGAGCTCCTGGCTGAGGAGCACAAGGCCGACGTCCTGCGACGCCAGGACCCGGAGCCCGGAGGCGCCGTGGACGTCCTTGGCGTAGTGGTCCTCGAGCAGGGTGGGAAGGCGGAGGAGGAGGCGTGCGAGGTTGGGGACGACCTCGGCGAACCAGCCCCGCGCCTGGGCCCGGGAGAGGAGGTCGTCGAAGAAGAGCGCCAGGCCGTCGGCAGCGCGCGGGGGCAGCGCGGGCAGGGCGAGCACGAGGCGGAGGTCCGTGAGCGCGTCGGCGAGGACGTCCCCCGAGGCGACGCGGCTGACGTCGGGGCCGAGTGCCAGCGCCCGGAGCGACTCCTGCGCCGCGGGCGGCCAGAAGAGCGCGCCGCCGCGGAGGACGACGGGGAGGAAGGGCAGCACCGAGCGCAGGTCGCCGCGCGCCGCCAGGCCTGAGGCCGGCGGCTCCTCCTCCATTGCGGCGGGGCCGGGGGCGGAGGCGGAGGAGCGAGTGGGTCTGGGTCCGGGTCGGCCGCGAGCCCGTGCGGTTTGGGCTTCGGGCCGCAACCCCCGTCCGAGTGTAGTCCACAAGGTTACCGCGTCAGGTTGACGACTGCTTGGCGGCAATGGCGGGGTGGGAGGGCAAGGTTGCCGTCGGCGACACCGGCGGTGCGCGGCGATGAGATCCGTTGTGGGATTCGACGCAGACATTTGACAATTTTAGCGAAAATCATTGGGGCATCCGAACTTGAAAATTCTTATCATGGCAACCTAATCTTCTTCGTCTGAGAAAGTAAGATTTTTTTTATCTACGTGGCATCCGAATTCTTTTTATCGGGGTGGGTTTTTTTTTTAAGTATACAGAAAGATGGATCCAATCTGCAAAACCACAGCTGGGAAAGAAATGTATTTGGGCACAAAACGCAAACAAACTCCTAGCAAAATCTGAAACACGCAGATGAAATAAGATGATTTAAACACAGTCCTAGAAGTTAAACGCATATCACTCATTTGGGCAATTGGGCACATCTCCATCCATACATGTACGGGATACACGGAAATAATCTAAATTGAAACACATGTACTTCCTCCGTTCCAAATTAACTGTCGTTTTAGGTTTCTATGTCACAATTTTAACTAGATTTATATAAAATACGTGTAACATTTATGTTTCCAAATAAATTTAATAAAAAACTAGATCAAAAAGATCTATCTAATAATATCAATTACGTATTATAAATATTAATAATTTTTTATAAAAAATTAATTTAAGTTTTTTTCTCGAGAAGTGAGAAAGACAGATATTTTGAGACGGAGAGAGTAGTCTTGAGGGCACGCAAACGGTCAACGGGCTTTGGAGTGCCGTCTGTATGATGCAATTTTTACAAAATACTCCTTCCTCAACTGCATTCAAGGAAGAGAGAGAGGGGAGCCGTCGTCTGGTGAAGAGACGGCTTCGGCTCGTGCTCCAACGCCAACCGACGCCTTCGCCGCGCGCTGTATGAATCGTCGACTACAAGCGCTAAATTCTCAGGATTGAGTGCGGTAGATGCCGAAGTTGCAGACGAGCGAGTCGAGCGATATCCCTGCGCGGCGGACGGGGAAGGAAAGTTGTCCAGACTTGCACGCAGTCGACGGAGGCAAGGTCCAGGTCCGTGATGTGTAGCTCCCCTCAGCCATGCCGGCGGATTCTGATCACGAATTGACTGTTCAAAGGCGGTGTGGCGGCGAGCTCGTCGGCGGTACTTATACGGAGGCTGAGGAGCGAGGAATCGTCGGCACTAAGGCCGGTGCGGGGAGCTCGCCGCGCTGCAAGGCCGAGCATGGAAGACCCTCGAGCAAAT
This sequence comes from Microstegium vimineum, assembly GCA_022036555.1. Classification (NCBI taxonomy): domain Eukaryota; kingdom Viridiplantae; phylum Streptophyta; class Magnoliopsida; order Poales; family Poaceae; genus Microstegium; species Microstegium vimineum. Next base: position 62,165,289 of record CM039124.1, read on the forward strand.
ACAGAAGAGATGGGGAGAGAAAAAACGGAGATAAGAATAAGAATAAGAATAAGATAAGAACCACATAGTCACGCGTGAGCAGAGATAGACGAGAGGGAGAGATAAGACGCAACATGGTACTTTCATGTATTTTTGTTTATTTATTATTGTTTTTCTTTACTTTCCATATATCTTTTTTACACATTTTTATTTTGTTTATGCTTGATCTTTTCTAGCCATGATCATCTTATTTATACCCATTTTTTATCAACAAGCAACGTAATAGTATACATAAATCATATTTACATTTGATCGTGGTTCCATGCAAGAATTAAATAACTAAAAGACAGCTAAATAGATACTCATTATATACGTTATCTATTTAGTTATCTATATGTAGTATGACATCATTATAAAGACAGCAAGTTGTCTACCTGTTGTACATGCCCTGAGTCTAAGAGGTGATGGCCGCATTATTACAGCAGGATCTTAAGTCTTAACATACAAGCAAAAAGTACGGAGTTACAAATTATTCAGTTTAATGGACCGATCTCTGAAACCACTCGCTTTTCATGTTATTGGGTCATATCATTTTTGTCCTTCTCATCGTTCCTTGGCACATATCTTCGAGCCCACATATGTTTTCCTCTTGCCACAAACTTGATCTTTTTTTTCCCACCAAGTATAAATAGCATAGTCTCCAACGAGCCAAATGTGACCAATGCATATTGAGGTGGCCTAACCTCAATTGGTTCATCTATACTTAGGCTTTACACATCACCGAAAATACTGCGATATAGAAGATCAAACAATAAGAATCTAGACGGATAGCAATATATATAGGATTCAAAATAAATGTGCCAGAGGCCTAAAAGTCATATATATGTAAAAATAACTATTAATACATTTCTAAAGGAAGAAGTAGCTTTCCAAACAATGAGGAAAGGCTTATCTAAATCCATACTTTATGATATACTCCCTTTGTCCCAAAATAGAAGTCATTCTCGTGTCCCGAGAAATCAGCTTTTTAAAACTTTAATTAATTATATATAAAAGAATATTGATATTTATAATATATGATTAGTATCATTAGAAAGATCATTGAGTATATTTTCATAATAAATTTATTTAGAGATATAAATATTGCACGTATTTTCTACAAATCTATTCAAAGTTAAGTAAGTTTGACCTGCACGCATCTCATAACGTCATCTATTATGGGACGAAGGGAGTATCATGCAAAATGGTGATACCACAACATTTGTGTACCATCCAGGGCTTAGTAGTAATGCACCCTTTTCTCTATGCATTTCCTTTGTCTCATTATAATTTTCCACATGGACATATTTGCGTTGAATTGGACTATCCATCGTGATGTTCCCATTTTATTATTACACGTAATTATATATTGTTGTTATTTAGAATTTGATTTGTTTTCTTTTTTTTTATTATAAAACTATATTAGGAAATAAAAAGTTCACATGACCTTTGGTACCACGGGATGCCAATCCTCATGTTATTTTATCGTTTACACTACACTTTCTACAAAGGTCATGCTTATTTTGCAATCTTTATTATTATGTACACATCAAGTAACGCCTTATCATCACTGATTATGGCGAATAAGAACAAGCAGGTGGGGTGGGTGTGGAAGAACAAGTAAGGTCTATCTTCTTCTTTCTCCTCCTCCTCCTCCTCCTCCTCCTCTTCTCCCTGATGGAATTCTAATTGGGTGTCCACGAGGAAAGGAGATTCTTTTATGGAACTACCCCTATTTGTGAGGTTTTGTACATAATTCTTCCTTTTCTCATGGGCAAGAACCTACAATGCTATTACAGTTTCAAGGACGAATAAATCTGAACTCTATGGCACCATGAGGATGAGGAAGGCACATGTGATAGCAAAGGACACTATAGGACTAGAGAGTGTAGGACAACAACAAGAAAAAAGAACTAGGATCTATGGATGGCATGACCCTCACCCCAATGGTAGATCCAGAACAAGATTAAAGGGGGTCTTTCTATTTTTCTTCCTTTTCTTCCCTTTTCTTCCCCCTCAACCCCTCAGAACAAGATTGGAGGGGTTGATCTCTTATTTTTCCTCTAATCTCTCCATTTTTCTTCTTTTCTACCCTTTTCCCCCTCGATCTCTCTATTTTTTGCATTGATAGATCAGCTGTAGGGGGGCTAGAGCCCCACCAGCCCCCTTTAGATCCGCCACTGCCCTCACCCTTTCTTCTCTTTTAGGTTTTTTTTTGTCTCTCCTCAGCCCAGTGCTCCTCTTTCCCCTTCTTCTTCTCTGCTTTCCCGGCCCCTTTAATCTGCTTGTCCATCTTATATGACAAGTATTCTCTTCGCCTAACTCCTTAGCATTAGATATTGATTTTAAGTAAATCTCACTAAGAGCATCTGCAACAATAGGAAAAAATCCAATCCCAAAACTAGTTATTGGGGGAGATAAAAAATGTTTAGGATTTCGAAGGCCTCCTCTCCAGCAAAATGAGAAAATTTGACCCCTAATGAGAAAAAATAGTGGATTGGAGGAGGAGACGTCTCCCCTTTATTTGAGGGGTGGGAGGCTACTATTTAAGGGTTTGAGAAAAAAATCTCATTAGGGTTGGGTTTGGGGAACTGCTGAAGCTACAAAATCTCCAAAATAAGAATTAAAAGGGGTTGGTGTAGATGCCTTAAAGCACTTAACCTTACATTTGTTGATAACGAGGATTTCATTTCACTTATTACTTATTATGTTCAAGTAACTTCTCCAAACAAGAAGTCATGAATAATAAGGAATATGAGGTGCATTTGACCTACTATATTAGAAGGTATGTGCAATATTTTCATCAATCTTAGATTTTTTTTGCCTCTTTTTTTTATTGTTAGCGAGAAGACAATTTGCAATAACATATGTCCTAGCAGGTATGGCATAGTGGCATATATCTAAGTTAATCTAAGGGAAGATATATGGAAAACAAATAAAATGAATCAAATAGATAAAGGATTTGTAGTCTCACTATTAAAGAATTAATTTTGGTGTTTTGTTTCTAAATTTTTTAATAAAAGTAACTTAAAACACTATGATACATTGATGTAAGTGGGTAAGAAATAAAGACAAAAATATTACCTCATAAAAAAGTTATATACTTCCTCTTTTGTTAATGGATGTCCATTGGAGAAAGTGACAAATAGTGTTCTATCATCTTGTGGAATGAGGGAATCATGATGTATATGTGAATGAAAGGGTTCATGTTTATTGTAGAACTCTGGGGAAATGTACCATGCTCTAATGGGAATCGAGCAGAAATCATACAATGCCTGAATAATAATTCCAAATCATAAGCATTTGATCCAGAAGGAATGAATCGAGTAGTGGTTCTTTGTCGTCAAAGATTAATGATATCTAGATCTGTTGAGAAATCATTCATTGATTGGGCTCCATACCTTCTATTTACCATATCTTGAAGGCTTTGATTATTGATAGTAATAGGGCTCGGTCTTGAATTTATGTTTAGTCTAGTGTTTCTTTGTTGCCAAGGAATCATATTTTCTAACTCTGTCAAAGAATTCATTGATTGAGTTCCATCCCTTGTGTTGACCATACCTTGGTGGCTTTCAATATCCCAATGCATTGTTCTAGAAGTTGAATTGTCTCTTTCAAATTGATGGGAGTTCTGCATGGGAAAGAGTAAATGTAAAATCAAATAAAACTTCATAGCAAAAGGTAGATGAGGAAAATTGTTAACTGGTGACATCCATAAAGGTGTCATATGGTTCAAGGGCAATGGATTTAGGTATGTATCATAAAATAAGTTGTGAGATGTGATATATTTGTACACACATTGCTTATGGGGGGGTGGTCCTTCATGTATTGATCATGAACATGATAAGTTGAATTGAGATATTCTTCCATATCATGAATTCCTAGAATCACATCCCCTCTTGTTACCAGATCTTGAAAGATTTTAATATCCCTACGTACACCTTTAAAGAATGTACTGTCTTCTTGATAACGATGAGAGCTCTATATGCACAAGAGCAAATATAAATGAAGTAAACTTCATTGTAGAAGTGAAATGGGGAAATTAGTAGTGCCATCCATATAATTCAAATGCTTTTAAATGCAACCAATTTAGGAAAGTAATACAAAATAAGTTGTGAGATATATTGTATTTGTGCTTACAGTGCTTGTACGGGGCAAATCCTTCATATATTGATGATGAACATGATAGCTTGAACTAGGAGATTTTTCCATGTCCTGAATTGCCAGAATTCCATTTGTTGTTTTCATCATCTCTCGAAGGGAAATAATATCCCTCTATATACTTCTAGAAATTAAACTATTTTCTTGATGTTGACGAGAGCTCTGCATAGAAAGAATAAATGTAAACTCAAATAAAAGCTCATTGCACAATGTAAATAGAGAAAATTTATTAGTGCCATCCATAACCCATATAGGCGTTGTCACAACATTTTAAATGCAACCAATTTAGGAAATTTCCATGAAACAGGTTGTGACACATGTTATATTTGTGCTTACAGTGATCATGTGGGGTTGATACTTCTTCACGTTTTGATGATGGACATAATAGCTTGAACTGGGGGATTCTTCGACATGATTAATTGTCATTTGTTGTTCGGACCCTTTTGCCTAAGATCGTTGAAGACTTTGTAGCAGACATTATTGAGGAAGAAACAAATTCCAAAAATAACTTCTTCACGAAACTTTGATGCGGATTTGGATTTCAAACCACTAGGGTTGCCATGCATGGCATCAATAAACTGTTCCCCCATATCAACGATGTCTAGAAACATTTTGCCATGAAAGGATTTGATGTGTCGAAGGAAATCAACTTCGCCATTTCCTTCAACCAACAACCAAAAGGCAATTATTTCTATGGAAAGAGAAGGATCCATTCCAAGAAGAAACACTAAGCGATAGTAAAGTTGGCGTCCATGCTTAATGCAAGAATCTATAGCCTTAGGTAGATCAAAAGGAGTCATTGGAGGTGGAGGAAAGATTTTTTGCATAAGTTCGTTTGAGATGATTTGCATATAGGATCTGTCGATTTGCAAGTAGATCATATATAGTAATATGAGATATATAAGTTGATGTGTCATGATTTATTCATGTCATGCATGAATAATAATGATGACAAAAACTCCTAGGAAGTTAGTAATTTTTGTTTGTTCTAGTATGACTCATGCATGACTCATCAGCATATCTCATCATCAAAATCAAACAAAGAAAGCCACGTACGTAGTTGTTGGCGTGGGGAACAAAAAATGGTTTGGACAACCACGTAGACAGAGTTTCTTGTTTTGGATATACCTTTTCTCTGAGTGGTGGTGTTGCAGCTATATATCCATCACAAAACCAATGTTCAATTGTACATGCTTGTAAAGAGTTACACACACTAGCTAGTAGTGCCAAAAAGAAGTTGTTTAGGACTTGTCTGGACTTATAACAATATATTATCACTTTTGTGTAGGATACAACAAATATGGGTACACCTAATAGTGGTCGGTTGCAATTAAGATAGAGAAAGAAATTAAAGTCACTTTGAGTTTTGAGGCGATTTGCACGCAAAGCTGTTCGCAGAGAAAGTTGTTTGCACGCAAAGCTGCGTGATCGGCACGCATGGCCTCCTCCTCTCTCAACACATGCTTCTGTTTGCAGAAAGTAAGGAAAAATGTTTGTTGTGTTTAACACTCAATACAATTAACTAGTGAAAAGTAGAATTATTAGAGTATATCTCCAAGAGTTTCCAAAAGACTCTCATAATCCTTTTTTTTGCATGATTAAAAAAATACATCTCTAGCAACTCTTAATTCTACCTTCCAATACGGTCACCAAAAAAAATCTAACTTCCAATATTTTGGCACTTGGAAATAATGACCCTACGCGTGTATAAATACACGCAGTTGCGCGTATCCACGCCCCACGCGGGTCCGCCTCGCTCCTTCCTTGAACTCCTCGCCGCTAGGCTTGCTGTGCGGTATTGGCAAGGGATATGAGCCGCCGCCGGAGCAGAGAGGCCGGGGCAGCTAGGGTATGGAGATGGACAAGCTGGAACTCTGCCTTCGGCTGTCGTTTGGTGGCCGGTTCGGGCTCGATAGGAAGGGGGACAAGCTCCCCCCCTCGTCGTCGGTGGTGGTCAAGCAGTCAAGCTGACAACGCCGGTGGAGGTGGTGGCCCCGCCCGTCCTCATGCGGACGAGCTCGATGCCGATTCAGGCGGAGGCGTCGGGAGTTGGGAGGAAGCAGCGGATGGATGGATTTTTCGACGTGCTATTCTTGGAAACTATTGGAGATAGCCAATAGCTGCCTTGATAGGCCGGCGGCAAGAACCCCATCCATCCCCTACTTTCTCCCAACTTTTGACTTCTCTGCCTGAACCGACAGCGAGCTCGTCCTCAAGAGGGCGGATGACGCCAGTATTTCCACCGTCGTTGTCAGCAAGGCCGCCACGGACGATGACCGGGGGAGCCTGTCCCCCTTCCTGTTGAGCTCGAAGCGGCCGCCAAGAGATAGCCTGAGGTTGAGCTCCACCTCCGCCATCTCCACCAGCAACTGCCTCGCAGTACTAGACCTAGCTAGGGAAGTGCAAGGGGTGCGACGACCGAGGGACCAACGAGGTAGGGATCCAAGCCCAGGTAGGCAGGTATGCAATCCCCGATGTCCTATAGTCCAAAGTCCATTAGCAAATGTTAGCCTTTCTTTGTTGTTTCCCCACGTGGCTTGAGTAGCTGCGACGTCCGCCATATGTGATTTTTGAGCGGTGACCACTGTGTAGACACGAACACGGTGCATGGCAACGACGACTAGGTGTCCAGGACTCCACCAAACCGATCCAACATCCATACTCGTCTACAACAACAACGACTTCTTGCTGTTTTGCGACCCCACGCGGTGAACAGATCAGGCCATCACCTATGTATATTTTCCTTGTTTGTACTTTAATCCAAAATAATTATTTGCATAGTATTTTAGACTTCTAGTAGTACTCATATAGCCGCGTTTTTATTCTAATTTAGGTGTTAGAATTTTAGAATGTTACCTAAGAAACATTTGTTGAGTACTGAGAAATTATATTACTCTTTTAGTCTATTCTTCCATTCTTCCAGAAGAAGCCTCTTTTTATGAGAAGTTGTGGATGAAGTTCTATTCTTCCTTAAGGTAATAATATTAGTTTTAGAAGTACAAATATATTGCTCTTTTAGTCTACATTCTTCCTCGATAATTATCACATACGTTAAATTTAAAATATATTATTAGATTTTGTTTTCACTTTTCATGTAAAATTAACGCCTATATATATCATATGATTTCTAAGGGGTCATCGCAGCAAGTTCTCCAAAGGCCCTCAGAATTCTAGGACCAGCAAAACTGCCCAGCCTGTGCTTCCATAGCGGCGCGTGTCCCTTTCCAATACCGCACAGCAAGCCCAACGGCGGCAAGGAGTTCGAGGAAAGAGCGAGACGGTTGCGCGTGGGGCGTGGACACACGCGACCATGACTGCACGTGTTTATCTACGCGTGGAGTCATTTTTTTCCAAGTGTTAAATGATTAGGAGGCAGGATTGTGAGTTATTGGAGATGCATTTTTTTTTAATCTTGACAGTAACTTTTTTAATCTTGACAATAACTAGAGGACCCAGAGTCTTTTGACGCTCTTAGCTGTGTGACCCAATTCACTGTGTGGGCGCACATGCATGCAACATGCACTCAACAAGTTCTTTCTTTTTTTATATAAAAAAGAAAAGGACAAACAAGTTTTGTTGGGGGCTTTGGGCGCTTACTTGAACATGGAAAGTGCCTTCGAGAGTCTTCTTTCCCCGAGCTACAGTAGCCTCAGGCGACTTTGAGGGTGATCTCACTTTCCCTCCGTCGATCCGCCGGCCCCCTCCCCTCCGGCGTTCCTTTGGGCGTCGGGGTGGCGAGGGGAGCCCGACACCTCGGCGGGAGGGCCCTGTATAGGAGTAGATGTAGGTCTACTAGCTTGTATTTACCTCCTATGGCTTCTAGGTCGTCGGCTAGGTTTTATCTTCTCCCGCGCTTCTCCAGCGGCAGCGACATTGTCGGTGCCACCTTCTGCGTTGGTCGTAGGAGCTTTTGGTTCCTCCTTGGGCTCTCTGTGCAACATTCTGTTCACGTCGTCTTCTTCGGCGAGCCACAAGTGAGGTCCAGCTGCAGCTTGCTTATAAATGGGTTGGATTTCTTCTCGATGCGGACTCCGCCGGGAATATCTTGCATCCTTCGTGCTTTTTCTGGTGTCTATGTTTGTGGTGATTGGTGTTTGGTGGTGTCTGTTGGATGGATTGAACATGACGGTGTTTTATGCGGACGATTCAACACCGACGATGTTCTCTTTGATGCTTTCTTAAGCGTCGGTGTTCGAATTTGTCGTGAGCTTATCTGCGCCAGATGTGTTCAAGAAGGGTCTCTAGTATCGCCAATGTAGCAATTACCCACATGGTTGCCGGAGGCTGGGGGATTGTTTTGTCCCTCCGAAGTGGTTATGACATCCACAATGTCGTCGGTGACTGCTTTGTGAGGTTATTTCTCCACCTCCTCGTTTGTCCGAGGTAGTGTTCTTTGAGTCCCCTTGCGGGATTGCTGTTTTGTCGATTGGGCTTTGCTGATGAGACGATTGGCGACCGTGCCTGGTGAATGCGAGGACCGCCCTGGGCGCTCAGCGGATAAACAACATGCCTCTGGTGTGCTACTGATGGGCTTTGAAAATCTTTTCGTCGACTCAGGTTCCGGCCTTGAGTTTCATCTGGAGTCCTTCATTGCGGGATATGGAGAAGGCTTGGCTTGCGGCAATGGTGGTCGACAGCGGCAAGGATCGTTGGGTTCTCCTACCGTGGATTTCTATGTAATTTTCTCTTATGATAAGAGTGCCCTGTTTAAGGGGCTGGAGGTAATGGAACTATGAATGAAATCTAACCCTTTTTCTCAAAAAAAAAAAACTTGAACATGGAAAGAAAAAATGTGAGAGATGCCTCAGCTGGGCCGGAAAGGAAAATGTGGAGCTCATCGGCTTGAATGACAGGCCATCTGTGGGCTTCGCTTTTGGCTCGTGTATCAACTTTGGCCCGCTCAATATTGCTTCATTTCTGTGTTTCTGAATTCTGATACTAGGAGCAGTAGCAGGCTGGCTGAAGTGGCATTTCCATTCCATGCAATCGCAACGCAAGTCGCTGGCGTCCTGAGGTGGCCAGCAATCGCACAGGCCTGCCTGCAATCTCCTCTCTCCTTATTAGCTGCAATCCATCTGTCATGGATGTTGTTGTTATAGTTACAGGAGGAAGACAGCGAGGTTAAAAAAACAATTATTTTATTGCTCCTACTAGTTTTTTTTTCTAAGAAGAAAAATTAAAACAACTCTTTATTATCTAGTACGAAATGCACAGAGAAATCGAAGCTAGAGCTTGACGAAGCGGCATTGACGTTGGAGCAATGACCATTGTTATTGTAATTGTAATATATAGTATCTGACTGGATGGTGATCTGTATTTAATTAACGCGTGAGATGGGTGCTAATAATGACGTACGCAGCAGGCAGGCGAGAGAATCTTCTAACAACCTGGCGCACCGCGTACCAATCCAGCCAACTTCCCCAGTACTGAATTCTTAGTAAGAAAAAACTAAATTAAAAGCGGCATATATATAATAATAATATACACCAACAAACTCCATGACCAATTGCTTCTTTCCTCATTTATCAGTGATTTATTTTTATCTTTATTTATAAAGAAATACTTCTATATTAATCAATAACAGAAGAAAAGAGAGAAAGAAAGAAATACACCATCTGTCTTCGTATACAAGACTTAACCACTCTTGATTTTAAAACTAAAAAAAACATATTCAATTTTCTCTCGACACTAGTACTAATGATGGATATATGCGAGTTTATAAAGAGCACTATATTTCGACAACCATGTAGCTCGAAATCAAGAGTATACTTTTTATAATGCAATGTTGCCATACCTACCTCTACGAAACAATCTTATAGCTTCCTCGGTCCTACTAGCTCTTGAAGAAACATTGTTTCCACGAAAAACTACTTATTTATTGTGATACTAACAAATTATCCAACCATATACACAACACCAACTAACTAAGCCTATCTATTGAGATTGTATAAAAGAACATGTAGTTTATCAAACTTCATCCGACCGTACTCTACTTGGCTGATGTTGTTTTATTATGAGAAAAAAATATCATGATTGATAAGTTTAAATGAACGAATATAACCTTTGAGTTAATTACTTTAAAAATGTGCAAAATATATGTATAGGTTTTGACCGAGAAATATTTGCAAAATCTCATAAGTTTCAAGGACTTTAAGCATATACTCATTAAGAGTATACTTCTTCCATCCCAAACTAAATTAACTTTTGCTTATGTCTGATTGGATACGTAGGTAGAAATTGATTTGTTTTGGGATTGAGGAAGTACTTTACAAAAGCTAGTGGTCAAACATGTACTAGCAACTCATTAAGAGACATAAGAGAATCATCTACTTACTACACAAGTGAGAAAATATTCTATAAGAGAACCATATAACGTAGAAACCTCAGAGAAAAATATAACTACAAATTTTATTTTTTTTAAAGAGATGAATATATATAGTGTGTATATGTATATACATTGTTGCAAAAGGTTCAGATATAAACTCAATACAGAAAAATCCATATGAAAATGAAAAAAATACTGTGATTTTGTTTTCTAGTGTATATATGTGCATGAGACTTGCTAGTTTGGTTGGCAACTCATGTCAAATTTGCTCTAAACCTAAACCACTAACAAACTGAGCCATAAATTGAAGATGCCTTTTTTTTCTTCTGAGTTTGGTTTTGGTTCAACCATATCGTGATGATAGTGTAATGAAGAAAGGTGTCAAGCTTTGTTTAGTTGTTCAATGTTCATGACAACAAAAGCCACCAACTGCAACTTTAGCCAGCCGGGATCCAGGGGCAAAACCGGGAATCCGCCAAGCTGAAGTAGGCAGGTGGAACTTTCCTCTCCTCTCTCGCTGTTCTCTTCTTCCAGTTCCACCGTGGCCCCATCGGCGACCTCGCCGCCTGCGAGCTGCGACGGCACGCGCCAAGCCAGCCCCCCCCCCCCCCCCCCCCCCCCCCCAGCCCCTCAGCGGAAGCCTTCTCGCGCGCTTCCGGGGGCGTCTCTCCCTGGTCGTAGCCTCCTGTTTCTGCTTGGCTCCGCGTCACCGCCTCCCCGCCGGCGCGGGACTGGAGTGGAGATCCATTCGCCTTTGGATCGACTTCTTCGTTTATCGGTAGGGAACCTCCTGATCGCCTTTGTTCTAGCTGTTCATTTTGTACCGGGGGGCCATTTTGTTGCTTTGACTGTGGGTAGTAGAATCCGAATCTTTCCCACCATCTCCATTTTGCTACTCGCAGATTAGTTTGGTGCGTGGTGCCATGTGAATCTGAGCTGATTCGATTAGGCTGTTCATTTCCTTCAGCGCGCGAGGTTAATCGAACTAAGATGCGGCTGCAGTTTATTTTCTAGAATTTTGGGTTCGACTTATCTATTGCTGTGTGATCTTACGGGCAGCTCATTTCTTTCTTTCTTTCTTTCTTTACTTCTTTTGGCGATGCGAACTTCTTGTGTCTTTTTTTGTTTATGTTGACTTGTCAGCTTGAATCTTGCAAGTTGAAGCGGCTCGATTTGCTCACCCGAAATTCAGACTTTGGAGTGGAATTCCCTTAATATAGCAATGCACTAGGGTTTACTGTTCACTAGTAGGCTACTGTCTCTGCTATAGGGAAGCCGACAACTGCTGTTTCTGAAGCTCTTTGAAGTTTGTGTCGGGTGGCGTTGCTATTCTGGGTGATACAATGATAAAGCAATTCCTTGGACGGCTCCCCAAGAAGCCGTTCAAATCCGGAGATAAGGATCCTATTGGACGGTCCAGCCCCTCAGTGTCGCACCCGCCATTGGGTCCGAGAGCAGGAGACAGGGCCGCCAACTTGAGTAGCCATCCACCGGTTATCTCCAGCTCTGGGCTCAGTTATGGGAGTGGCATGCATGTCGGCAATGCAAACACTAGGGCACACGTGAATGGTGATTCGGCCACATCAGCATTTCTGTCGTTACCGAGCTTTAAGGATGTGCCCAACACAGAGAAACAGAGCTTGTTCATCAAGAAGCTGAACTTGTGCTGCATCCAATTTGACTTCACCGATCCAACAAAGAACATAAAGGAGAAGGAAATAAAGAGGCAAACTTTGGTGGAGCTCGTTGACTATATTGCCTCAGCCACTGGGAAATTTTCTGAGGCAAGCATGCAAGAGATCACAAAAATGGTTTCTGCAAACCTATTCAGGACACTGAGTACTCCCAGAGAGAACAAAGTGGATGGGTTTGATGTGGATGAGGAGGAGCCTGTTATGGACCCTGCATGGCCACACTTGCAGATTGTTTATGAATTGTTCTTGAGATTCATCCAGTCTCAAGAGACTGATGCCAAGTTGGCTAAACGGTACATGGATCATTCGTTTTTTCTGAGGCTACTTGACCTCTTTGATTCAGAAGACCCTAGGGAGAGAGAGTACCTCAAGATGATACTTCACCGTGTCTATGGAAAGTTCATGGTTCATCGTCCCTATATTCGGAAAGCCATTAACAACATTTTCTATCAGTTTATCTATGAAACTGAAAAACACAGTGGAATCGCAGAGCTATTGGAGATTTTGGGAAGTATCATCAATGGGTTCGCATTGCCACTTAAAGAAGAGCATAAATTGTTCCTCGTTCGAGCTTTAATTCCACTTCACAAGCCTAAGTGCATTGCAATGTATCATCAACAATTGTCTTACTGCATCACCCAGTTCGTCGAAAAGGATTGCAAACTTGCAGATACAGTGATCAGAGGCCTGTTAAAATATTGGCCCATCACTAATAGCTCTAAGGAGGTGTTGTTTCTCGGGGAGTTGGAAGAGATCTTGGAAGCTACGCAGCCTGCAGAGTTTCAGAAATGCATGGTCCCTCTCTTCCGCCAGATCGCACGGTGCCTGAATAGCTCACATTTTCAGGTAATGTTCGTCAGAGTGTTGCTTCCTTCATGAAAAGTGTACTAGTTTGTGTTCTGTTATTTATCAATTCTTCTATTATGTATTTTTTCTTTGTTCCTGTCTTTTCAAAATTGAGAAAATGCATGACCTGCACAATTCAATGATTTTCTCTTCTTGTTTATTCTGTTTCTATTTCTATTCAACGCATGTCAGTGTTGATATACAATATGTGCACTTTGTCCATTAGAAGATTTGGAATAAGACAGCCTTGTTTTAGAACCCAAGGAGACCTAAAATAAGACAGCTTAGTATTTTAAGTGGAGCACAATAGTTTTCCAGCTTTCTGCTTACTTTTTGTAGTTTTCTGTGTCCTATATGTTTTACTTCACTTTTGAGGTATTTTGTTCCTTTTTGTGTATTTCGAAAAGCAACTCACATTTTGTTGCTAATAGTAATACCGCCTCAATTGATCACTGCTTAAATTCCAGTTTGTGCAGTTAGTTTGAGTGGTTAAGCAGCTTTTGGGTGTTGGCGGTGACTTGACTGTAAACACAATCCCAATGACTTGGATGGAATGGGAATCCCAAATAACTAATAAGGATTTCTCTGGAGCCTGTACCTCTCCGGAAATGATTTTTGTTAACAGTCAGTACTAAGTATGAATCCCTTGGTTGCATTTAGTTTTCCAAAGTCTCTTAACTGAACATTTTTAATTGGAAAACAAAATTACTGGTAACCATATCAAGGGAAAGTAGAACAAAAATGTCTCCTTTTGTATAGCTTAGAGTAGGCAGGTACTAATTACCTGCTGAGTGCTGACCATTAAAGTCATGTAGGACATCAGTGAACCACCACCGCTAACTTTGGATGCATTTTACTTTTTTAAACTAAAATACTTGAAGGGTCATAGATTTTCCCCTGCGTTATGTCTAGATTTTCTTTCTTTCTTTCTCATTTGTTCAATAGCATTTCCGTTAATTGATTCTTGCAACGAATTACACATGTTGAAATGTACCTTGGTGCTATTTTTGCATCTTATGTCCTTTATTTACAAATAGACTGTAGAGTTCTGAGTACTGAGATGTCCTATCTTGTTGAGCTTTGAAGAGCAGCTATAAATTACCATCAAATGTACAGAGTTTCAGTTCTGTTACGTATCTTCCCTGAGTTGTAGTACATCTGAATCAATATTTAATTAAGACATGCCCTCGTTACAGTGGTCTGTAAGAGAAAATGAAATGGTTATTTGTTATCATGCATTCTGAACAGTAATTATTTTTCCACAATTGTTGTCTTTATCTGATCTATGCGCAAAAGTGATGTGGAGTTTTGGAACAAAATATTGTGAGGGCAATCTTCATCACATTTCAAATCCACAGTTGTGTTTTGAACCGTGAGACATCAGAGACTGCTTAATTTATTATTATGGCCTAACATATAATTAACTGATGAATAGTAACTGATAGCATCTATTCTTGTTCAGGTTGCTGAGCGGTCGTTATTTTTGTGGAATAACGACCATATCGAGAGTCTGATCAAACAAAATAGTAGGGTTATACTACCTATCATCTTTCCTGCACTGGAGAGAAATATCAGCGGGCACTGGAACCAAGCTGTGCAAAGCCTTACTCTAAATGTTCGAAAACTGTTCTCTGACCATGACCCTGGTCTATTCACTGAGTGTCTGCGGAAATATGAGGAAGAGAAAGCAAAAGAGAAGGAGCTTAAGTTGAAGCAAGAAGCCACATGGAAGCGCCTTGAAGAGATTGCGTCAGCGAAAGCGACAAGCGGCGCAGCAGTTCTCGTCTCTCGACCCTTGTCCCGTCAATCTTCAGCTATGTAGCAAAATCAAAATCGTTCATGTGGTAAACAAATGCGCTTCTCTTTGTTAGTTTCCAAGTTTGGGCGACTGTTTTCTAACAGATGAATCTCTCAAATTTCTAGGTGTTCATCATGAAACATTGTACAGGATTGAGTTGTATATACGAGGTATATTAAGGTGGGCAAATTGACAAATGATATGATCTGAGAAGCCAGTTGGGTTAGGCACAGTAGCGACATTCTCTTGATCCCGAGGCGTGGCTTCTTTTGGCATATGCTAAGATCTGCAGTTGACTGCTGTACCATTATATTTAGCCTTGTCAGGAGTTGGCTATGATTTAATTGTTTATTTCCACCTGCTGGTCCTGCAATCTTCCCATGGGTATCTGTTTCAGAGACAAAATTGGCTTGGCGGTAGTCAGTGGATAGAACCCTAGTTTAGAGTCTGAAAATGAGTCATGCTGTTGTTGTTGAGTCTGAAATTGTTGTGAACGGAAGTACAATTTTCTGTGAAGAAAGATGTAATTCATATGAGCAAGTATAGCATCATTGCATGAACCATGCATTACTCATCATTAGAAATTAAATCTGTTCGGTTCATCATCATATATAGCTCCAATTATAAATGCCTGATAAATGGCAAAGGGTTCAAGATGAAGATGACATGAATTCGTCACGATTGAATTGCAGTTCTCAGAGATCATAGAACCAACTATGTGGTCAGCTTCTCACGGCTTGCCCTGGGCTTTCATGGCGAGTAAGTCCTTGAACGCCGGGCGGCAGTAGGCCTTGTCGCCGCCGTGTTGGTCGTCGAAGAACATGCCGGCGACGACCTTGTAAAAGGCCTCCGTCATGTGGACGCCGTCCCAGTTGACGTACGTTGCCGGGCGCGCGCAGGCCGTGGTGACCTGCGGCGAGCCGCAGGTGGCGAAGAGGTCGAAGTTGTAGGCGCCGCCGCCGGAGCCGCAGCACGTGCGGAAGGGCTCGCTGAAGCCGTACCGGGCGGGGCTTCGCATCACGGCGAGGTGCGCGGCGTAGTAGTCGGCGTAGGCGACGACGGCGCCTGGGTGCCGCCGCCGGAGCTCGCGGAGGCTCGACAGGAGCCGCCGGTTGTGCGCGTAGCTCTGCCGGTTCACGGAGGCCGCGCAGCCCACGGCGTCGCGGTCGTCGGCGCGCGCCAGCGTCATGGCCAGCGGCAGGCAACCCGTCAGCGGTAGCCCCTGCACGATCACGTACTTGGCGCCTCTCTGTAGCAGCCCCTGCCATTTTTTTGTTTTTGTTTTTGCATGCAAACCCAAGATATTAGTTAGATACATAAAGCATTCACATTTTATAGTATTTCATCTATGATGTATCTATATATCCACAGGTCAATTCATGCGGTTGTTTTGCAGTGAGATGGAAATGCAGATCATACTCGTTCGTCATCAGAGTTGCTTTACTACTGGTGCCAATGCAAGGGATGGATGATACTGACAGAGTGGAGATGATAGCAGTGAGAAAGATCCATAGCATAAACTGGCGAATCCATGGTGCCATGGCCGGCTACTGCTTCAGGATTCATGAGAAGAGACGGTACTGACAGTGGCAGGGGGATGACGAAGAAGGGACAGTGCAGTAAATAGCAGCTGACAGGTATGGTGATCCAAATTAAACAGGCCGCTAAAGCCCATTGCTGAAACTGCCCATGACATGCGTATGATATTCCTTCTAGAAGCATACTATACTCCATGGAGTAAGGCACAGTGGATGTGTCGATCAGATGAGTAGCTGAGCAGAGTTAATGCACCGTCGACCGGCCGGCGGCCTGTGCAATGCAACCAAATGTTCTGACGCCACGGACAGCGCAAGATGGGGATCAGGCGTTAATGCCCATACCAACCGCACGCAAATCTCAACAACCACAGTACTCCATCTCTCCATCGAGTACATACACGGATCGACTACTGTTCTGAGATCTTACTAGATAGGTTATTATTGAGTCATGGCATGCGATTAATAGCACTAATGGCGGCTGCCGATCGAGATAGCTATAGCAGAGTGGTATATGGTATGGTACCACGACGACGACGTGCAGGACATGACAGAAGAGTGCATGTACCTCGAGGAAGGCGGTGAGCCTCTGGATGGCCATGGTGCGGACGAGCTTGGGAGGGATGGTGTCGCGGGCGACGACGGTGTAGGCGTAGTCGTTGGCGCCGATCTCGCCCACCCAGAAGAGCGCGTCGGTGTTGGCCCCGGTCTTGTTGGCGACCCCAGACGAGCTGCGGAGGTGCGCGTCGAACCAGTCCAGCTGCGTCATGATGGACTGCGGCGTGACGTCGATGCTGAGGTTGTTCCGGGCGAAGAAGTCGTGCTCGATGGCCGTAGCGCCGGCCACCGCGAAGTTGACGCCTTCTTCTTCGGTGGCGTTGGCTGCTGCTGCTGCTTTGGAGGACGAGGACAGCAGGGAGAGGTAGGGCGGGAGGTAGGTCGGCAGCGCCAGCGCCTCGGCGAGGAAGTCGACGACGAGGCGGCCGTCGGAGTAGCGGTTGGTGGAGCGGTGGAAGAAGGTGGCGCCGTAGGGCGGGCTGGACACGTAGCCGAAGGAGTAGGGCCCCGTCGTCGAGTGCGTGTTCCCCGTGTCCGTGAACGAGTCGCCAAACGCGTACACCTCCGGAACGGCGACGATGATGATGGCCTAGCAGCGGCGGCGGCTGCTGCTGCTATAGGGGCCGCCGGAGCTGCCGTCGTCGCCACGACGAGCAGGAAGGCGGCGAGCAGGAGGAGACGGTTGGCCGTGGAGGTTGCCATGCTCACCAGCACGCTTTGTTCGTCACTCTGAGTAGCTAGCTAGCGTCGTGCACCTGCTTGCGGCCGGCGTGCGCGTGTGGCACCTGCTTGTCTTTATACTAGCTAGCTAGCTGGACGAAGAACCTGTGAGAGAACGGAATGGTAACAAACTGCATGGCTGGCTGGTGAACCTGTCCTAATATACTAGGGTGTACTGTACGTATTACAACCCTGCACAGCTCTGCAGTCTCCATGGACAGGACAGTGCAGCAGCAATGGCATGGCACCGCACGAACACGATGGTCGTCGCATTGATTCCGTGCGAACAATGTTAGGTGCAGAGCGCCAATGCAGTCCACACACGCGCGCCGCGCGCGTGCACCACCATGGCAAATTCATTGCAGCAGGGCCCGGCGACGACGAGCACGAGCGCGGCCGCCGGCCGGCAACGGGCAACCACCGACCTCGCTCATGCGTCCCTCTCTTTCAGTTCCGATCGAGATGACCGGCGGCGTCCCATCCGGTCCCCTCCACTCCACAGTTGAGCGGCGCCCTTACGTACGTCGTCTCGGTGTGGCGGTGTCCGTAGTTCATTCACAAGAACAGGATCCCAACGAAACGCAGACGATACGAAAAAACAACTCGTTCAGAAATTTAGAGATTTTTCTCTGTGCAGTTTATTATCAAATCTTTTTTTTTGTCATTTTGAACTACTCCAAGAGCATGTTTAGTCAAACGATCTTTAGTTCGGCCAAATTAAACAATAGAGTTTAAATTCGGAACGAATTGAAAGACTTGCAAGTTCAGTGGGCGAGAGCTTTTTAAATGCGACGTTGGCCGTGGTTGCACCAAATAGGAGCGGCCACAGTAATGGCACCTGCACCTGCACCTGCAGCTCTATGCTCTATGTGCTCCTAACGACAAGTGTCCTTCGGGTGTGGACAACTACATGTGTATCGTGCATCCTCAGTTGGGTCGGTGGTTTCTACGACGACTGATGCACGTACAAGATTGTAATTCTAATTTTTTCGAGAACTTTTCTGTAGCAACTTTATATTGTAGTAATCTAGTACGTATATATTTGCAAACTAAACGCTAAAGTTATTGTAAAATTCAGTTCTAAAACAAGATACCGTAAAATCCACGTGTTTGACCAGGGTCTCCCACCCAAAATGGGCGACCTCCGTGGGACCCGCGTGACCAGTGTCCTAACTCGTGGCCACCGTCGGAGTCAAACGGACCCGCCAACCCCGCCAATTTCTCCCGTCGGACGCCTCCCTCCCTGCTCGAATCGATCGTGCTCGGATATATATATAACACGCTTCCGCCATTGTTGCCGCTTCTCGCAGCTGCTTCGCTTTCTTCTCTCGTCTATAGAGACCTAATAAAAACAAGATTGCATGCTCCTCCTCCTCATCCTCCACCTCCACGTACGATAACCTGCCCATTCCCCGATCCGTCCCGGTTCCCACGCGAGGCGCCGACGCGGTACGTGCGCGCGTGTGATCTCAGCTCCGTCGTCCGTGCCGCCATGGCCTCGCACCGGGCGCTGCAGCTGCTGCTCCTCGCCGCCGCGCTCGTCGCGGCGCTGTCCGCCGTCGTCGCGTCCGCCGATGAGGACGCCAAGCCCACCATCCTGACCCCCGTGGCGCAGACCCCGCTGGGGTCCTTCGACGGCGACACGCCGGCCTCTGACGACGACGTCGTCGCCGACGACGAGGACGACGCCGCGCCCGTCGGCGCGCCTAACGGGGCCACCATGACCGAGCCCAAGATGACCGACGTCCCCGTCCCGCCCGGCGCCGAAGCTACCGCGGGCGGCGCCGCCGCCAGCAAGGCACCCGCCGCACTCGCGGCGGCCGCGGCGCGCGTCTGCGCTGCCGCTGTGGCGGTCGCTGTGGGAGCCTTCGCCTCCTTTTGAGGAGTGGAGATTGATTTCGTTTCAACTTTGATTGCTTGGGTTGCAAAATCTATGCAATTTTTTACATTATTGTCTCTTTCTTGGATTTGATATTTGTATGTAAAGTTGTAAACATGCAGCTAATCGTCTAATCGTATGTTGTAACTATTTTCCAGTGAACATATCCAGGTTGTTTACGAATTTTGTTACATCAGCAAGTTTGAGGTTATTATATAATCCCTTCATTCCAAAGTATAAGTTATTGTAGTAATACTGGAAACATCTCAAAGTTCATCATAATTATAGATAAAATTATAAAAATTTATGACATCTACAAAAATATAATTAACAAAGAATCCAACTAGCAATCCGTAGTTAACATCATAAATGATATTATTTCTTATGAAGTTTAGTCAACTTTGAGATATTTTGACTCTAATATTCTTAAAATGACTTGTAGTTTGAGATGAAGAGAGAGCAGCATAGTACTTATCAAGACAGCACAGTGATGTTGCTTCGTAATCTTTCGACAGGCATCATCATAAATTCCAAATTTATTTGTCACGAGAAGAGGTAGTAAAATAGCGCGGTCAAAATTAGTGGAGGATGGGAGATGTACATCTATTACAGCCACTTTGCATCCACAGCCACCATGCATCGATCCCATCCCAGCTGGGCAACATATAGACGTGGACAAAAATCCTTTTCAGATCTCAAATTTCTACTCCTATATGCTTCACATAACCACAAATTCTAGAAGGGAAAAAAAGAGAGCCTAGACCTAGAGCTTGGGCTGAAACAATTTTGCCTCTTGTTGTATCTCCGTGTGATTCTCGGGTCTCCTGTAGCTGTTCGTGAAACTATTGACTACTACGGAGTACCTCACAGCTATACCTACCGTGGTCCGTGGATTCAGAACAGTGCGTTGATGAAGCAGATACGCCTGAGCCACTGTTTTTCAGTGAACACGTCAAAGCAGTAGAACGACTAGAGTCGATGACATCCACTCTCTAGTCTCTATACTGCATCATTTCCATTCTCTTGGTCTGTTAATTTGTGGGCATCCGGTGAGACACGTTTGCTTACTGAGGAATGATCGTCAGCAGCTTCCTGAAATTCACAAACAACCAAATAGGGATAAAACTTTTAGTCTTTCGATGGATGCTCAGAACAACCTTTTTGCGTTTTCATACTGGAAGACATGTTGACAGAAACAACAGCATACCTTTTCTGAGGATAAATTCTGAGTCTTTTCATTTCTACTATGGTTAACTCCACCATTGCTATTAGCTACGATTGGTCCATTCTCATGAGACTCCTGTTTAATATTCATCATCAGTCAAATGAACTTCACCTGCTGACATAAACCATACAGTATATACCAAGCAACTCATTGACTCTTCTGATTTTGACTTCACCTGTTGCTCTTTTTTGTCTCCAGAAGACACATCAGAATTTTGTGTTCCATCTACGATGGTAGATTCAGAACTTGACTGTTCTGACTGTTTTGCATGTTCCAGAACCTCTTTTCTCCTTGATTCTTCCTCCTTTAGTTTCCTAAATCTGAACACAAAAAAGCAGAAGAATAAAACATTGAAGACTCTCAGGTTAAACACAACTTAACCTATCCATTAATCCTTCAAAGGTCACAAGACAAAATTAGGCTTGTGGCCAGCTTGCTCCAACCTATTCTCTTCTTGCTATTTTTGCCTTGGCAGTTCAACGCAGAGTTGGAAAAATCATTTTTTATCAACTTACATTTTTTTTCCTTCCTGTCAGACACCGCGACCTTATTTTAGAGTACAAATGAAAAGTATAGGTGTCAATTGAAAATAAAGCACAACCACAAGCTAAATGTTGCACAGAATAAATTAAATACCCATGATACTACAGTGCCAAAATGTCAGCATGCATCTGACCCTATGTTTCAGTCAACCGTTTGGTCCCAGAATTGTCAACAAGCATTGGATTCTGCATCTGTCCGTAGTAAATGGAATTTCATTTCATAATATTCCAATCAGACTTATCCTAGTGTGCATTGTTGCAAGGATCCTGGTCCAGGATCCAATAATTCACTGGCCATGAATTTAGTGTTGCGATAGTATAGACATTACCTTTCACCACGTTGTGGCCCACTTGGTTTTGGCTCTTGGCTGGGCTGGGGTTTACTAAGTTTAGGGAGAGGTTCACCCTGAACAGTAGATTCATTCTTCTGGACAGTAGTTGATTCTTCTCTTGAAAGTCTGTCAATATATTCTTTGACAGGATTTTTTGCACCTCCCAGCTTTTGAAGCCACACTTGTTGTGCAGTACTGAGGATATTATTTGTAAGCCTGCAGAAAAGTGGTAACTTATGAAAACCATAAATAAATATAAAAAAATAAGAAGAAAGCAAAACAGAAAACAAGCGACATTTGGTAAAGTTATCACGTAAGTGAAGATAAAATTAGAATGGTTACAATTAAAATAAGGAAAATGTGAAGAATTTGTTTTCAATTATATAGCATGCATATTCTGGACAAAACTAGTATACCAACCTTTTAGTTGTACAGGTTTATAAGACAAGCAATGGCTACATCTACCTTTGAGCTAAAGCAGGTTTTACAAGTATTTAGCAGTCAAGCATATTCTTCACTTATTAAAGGTAATACTGACATTTTTCTAAAAAATAAAGCAATACTGATAAATATTCTGATTATTTAGTGGAATTGTATTAATAGAACCTGCAACTAATCATAATAAATAGAGTGTTTCTGATTAAATTAAATGAACGAACTGCATCAATAGTCAGGAATCAATATATAAATTTACTCAAGCTTACAAAATCAAAAGCAACAGCAAAACACTGGCAGTGTTTTCATTAATCATGGGGAATCGAGCAACGGCTCAGTTGGTAGAGCCTGCAGTTGGGAGACTGTCCACCGAAGCACTGACCCATGAGATCACGGGTCAAGTGAGTACCCTCTCCCTCTCCCTCTCCCTCTCCCTCTCATTCTCTCTCTCCCCCCTCCCCGCCCCCCTAAACGGATGAGTACTCTCCTCCCATAAGGTAAAGCCAAGGGGTCATCTTCTCCCCTGACTGCAAGTTTTGTTTACATACATAGCAATTGGGATAGTAGGCCCAGTCCAGTCAGTAATGCCACCGCAGCAGAAGGGTATGCAGTATCGGGACTCTGGACCATATAAATAAATAGAAGTTCAATTTGTAAAACACACTTACCAGTACAGACCTAGTCCAGAAGGCACTGAAAGAGCAAAATAACCAATTAGCAATGGTAAGAATTTTGTTACAGCCTGAGCACCTTGTTGGCTAGGATCATTGCTCTACAAAACAATAACATGTCAAACAGCATGTTAGGGACTTCAAAATAGCAGAAGTTGGGCTACTGATGTATACTTGTGTCAGGCATAAAAAAGAGTAAGCCCTCAATATTGAAGTTTTCTCAATTCCCCAGTTCTTTTCCTTGAATAATGAGAATTGAAAACTTTTGAAAAATTACTACAATACAGATCTATTATAGTGTGTTCAATTTGAGGTGTCAAACAATACAGGATGGGGCTGTCTATCATGGGTTCATAGGTCATTCTACAAATTTTGTTGGGATCACATGTCCTTATTCTACACTGATCATTTGGCTTGTCAGGGCGGGTGGGTGACAGATCTACCAATTCCACTCAAACTAAACAAGTAGGTCAGATTGGACGATCATGTGTCCAAGTGTTTGATCATGAAGTGAACTTGATCATGTGTCCAAGTGTTTGATTGGACGATCCCTAATCATGCCACTCCTACCAACACTTCATAGACTTGAAGTGAACAGACAAAAGAAAGCTATCTGATCTACTTCCTCCATCCCAAATTGTGACATTTGACTTTTTTCACTCCAAGTTTGACCACTTGTATTATTAAAAACAATTATGCAAAATATCACTTCTTTGTCCATGGCCTGCTTTATTAATAAAAATCCTTTAAGAATGACTTAAATTTGACTATGTTTGCACAAATTTTTTGAATAAGACAAATGTGGGTTGAACACTTGAACTGAAGTTTTCAAGCCAATTCATATATCTTATATGGTTATTCATTAGCAGGTAGGTTAAGGAACATTGCTCCTACTCTTTATCATGTAATCATTTTTCATTAGTTCGGACACATGATCAAGACAGTTAAAATGCTGATTCACTCCAAAGTGGATGACTGGAATACACGTAATCAATTTTTAGAACCATGACAAATAGATATAATTCAATCAGAAACAAAATTTCCATGCAAATATTGAAGACTGAGATGCATGTGCTCCTAAATTAGAATAGTATCTTCAGTGAACAAACATGTTCAAAAGTTGCTAAAACTAACCTGTGTTGGCTGCATTACTTGAGTAGATATGTATTGTGAAATGACAAGAAGAACTGGTAACACAAGGTATGCCAAAGTGTCTGACCAGCCAAGAGGTGGATGACCATCCTACAATATCAGCAATTATACCAGTCAGAAATATAAAACGGACCCCATATTCTCCAAAAGTGTCGATCACCATTTCGAAACAGTCCTATCTAAATAAATACTTATAGATCACCATAAGGTGTAAAGCAGCATTAACAGGCAAATTTCCACAGTAACAGAACTGCAGAACCTTAAATGTGCTTACTTTACAAACTCACCATTTTAAAGCATCTACAGATTTCAAACAGGCACTAAAATCATGTTCCACCATAGTTTACTAACTTCAACAACAGCAAATTAAACCAAATTTGAACAAATCAACCAGACATCAATTCCCTAGTCAAGATGAAAATTTGCCCATCCTATAGTAATAAAACTTTGTGGGAAACATAATAGCGTTCAAAACAGAGGATGCAATGATGTGTCACACAAGGTGTGCGCAGGAAACTGAAACTGGACTAGTGAATTTTAATTGTCATGAACTTCACTGCATACAGATCAATCTCGACGGAGGTAAATAATTGAGCATCACAGAAAATTCAATGTTATCCTTATCAATGTAAACTGCATGTATAAGTCAATGGGCCTCCAATAATTTAGTTGCACCAGGCTGCTGAGTACAAACAAACTTAAAAAATATATAAACTGAATATGCAAGTCAATGGAGCTCCAATAGTTCTGTTTCTGTGTACAAGGTAACAAATCCTATGGTATGGAACATCAACTTATTCATGATCAGTGCTTACAGTAAAAGGAAAAAGCCAGGATATTCCCTGGCCATTTTGTCGAGCAGCAATTGTTGTAGGACCAGCCAAAGAAGGTATCCAAAAAAAGCCTTCAGTCAGAAGTCCCTTTTTAATGAAGACACAAATACATCAGGCAGAGTAAATGTTTACTGTTCAACAATGAAGAATTGGCAACGACAGAATAGATGTTTTAGCATATCAACCTCATTAGCTACATTTGAGAGAGCTCTGTATAGACCAATCCAAACTGGTATTGTCACAAGGGTAGGCAAGCATCCTATTGAAGGAAAATGACAAAGGAAGTACATGTGAATAACTAACAGAAGAATGTATTCACATATACAAAACAGAAAAGGAAGCAATAGACAGTAAAAGTCTGAACCCAAATGGCAAGACTTTCTATCAAGACTTGCTATCCATTGAGGATTGAGGAGCATCCACTGATAGGAAAAACATCAAGCATGGTAAATCAGAGCTAACCTGCAAGTGGGTCAACACCAGATAACTTGTATAAGCGAGCAGTTTCGAGTTGTATCCTTTCCTGGTAGAGCAAATAAATGATTTACAAACTCAAAGTTGTAACCAAAATCCATTTTTGTGGTCTAAAATGCACTTTATAACACCACTGCACTCTACAACAATTCTTAAGTTAGAGCCCTTCCAAGAGAGGTGAGATTTCGTAAGTAGAGTAGTCTGTTTTAAATAGGGATTGAATAAAATGTGCACTTTGCTATACTCCATGGGCAAAATTACCCCTGTTAGATTGATGTCATAACTCATAATGGACTTTGAGATAAGCTAACAAATACATCAAGATCCAATCACAACGCTTTCTTAAAAACATTGTAACAGCTTCGTGAGGGAAAAAACTGAGTAAAACAAGACAAGTAGACCTTCCACTTGATAAGGACCTCAAATTACAGTGAAATAATATTTCAACCACTGGTGATAAAGTGACTGTAAGGTTTATCCTTACTGCCGTACAGTGAACATCAAAGGATACAATGTAAGAACATGTCCAACGATCCAATATATATATTACTCCCTCTGTTCCAAATTATAAGTCGTTTTAGATTTTCTCAATGGCTGTGCTCGGCAGAGATTGCTTCTGCAGCAGCAGCAACCACTCAGAAGCACCTGCAGCTGCTAGACACTACTCAATGCATCAGCAGCTGCAGGCACTGTGGAAAAAACACAACTGAACACAGCCAACATGTAAAAGATAATCACCTGATCACCAGCATATCGTTCTTGAATGGCCTTCACTTGAGGTTGCAATGACCTCATTGCAAGTGCAGACTCAACCTATTAAACAACAACATAATGTGCTACATGATTCAAAATGAAGATATAAAGCACATGCACTGCTTATAGCAGCAAGCCACAAATCTGCAAAACTTAATGGCACATCCAAGCAACGTCCAGAAAATTGAAAAATTCAGTCGCAAAGATCTCCACAGGAAAAATGAAGTGTTTACATTTCAAAACAAGTGCTGCAAGACATGGTGCTACTAAGAAACCATAAATGTAATACCCTATACAAATGTTAATGATATGGAACTTATTAAAGTAATTTTATTTTGCACCCTTCAAAGAATCCACCAGTAACTGCTGACAACCAAAACATTTGTGTAAAAGGACAGCAACTAATGCCTAGTCAGGTGGTATGTACACAATTTTCAGAAAGGTAAAAACAAGTAAACAATAGGTTTTTGAAATGAGAATATTTCAGCTGGTCGGAACTTGCAAGTGTACGGCTTTAATTTTATATCATTTATCAGTTGTCGATAATGCTTGAATGCCGAACTTAATCCATATAAGACCCAGTCTCATTAATTTTCTGACTCAGAGAGCAGACAATTCCTCATCTCCCAAGGACCATGTGTTTCACATTTCTCTATCCACAGTTCCAACATTAAAGTTTCTACCAGAAAGCACTGATCCAAAGTACGAACTCATTCATTAACTACTTGATCAAATGAGGTCATGAAAGGCACCATTTTCTAGGATATCTTTGAAGATAATCATGTAGGCAGAAGAAAGAAAATACTGACACAAGGCTAAATATGCAGTACACATGTGTAATCAAATATCAATAAATATCTCAATAAATTTTGCTGAGCTGCAGTTGAGCAGAAGTACACCAATAAGGGCACCTTCAATAGTATGAACTGGTTACTAGCTCTAAAACAACTTCTCCAATAGTGCTAACTTAGCACATAGCTTATAACATTGATAGCGCCACATGACACACTCACAAAGTCTTGGAATGTGTGCATGAACTTAGCTCTTGATCAAGAGCTAGCTTTTCTCTCTCTTCTATTAAAATATAAATACTATGGTTTGAGCTACCTCATAAGTCACCATTGGAGCTGCCCTAAGAGCAACCATGTCCAGGAAAAAGGTACCCTTCACTATTGAACCTTGAATAGCCTTTATGGCAACCTACATTCAACTACATAGCAATGCATCCAGACTGTAGATTGTCCTAGTAGTTGAGTTTTTTTTTGAAGGAGGGGGGAGGGGGGTATCCTGACTGTAGAAGCATAGCATCCAAACTCACCTGCTTCTTTGTTAGAGGGAATGTAGCTGCCTTAACAAGAACAGTGAGGAGAATGATTGCAAAACCATATGAATAAGGAACATGGAGAGTTGATAGACCATCTTTCAGAACCTGCCAATGGGAAAAATGTGTTGGAAGTGTGATACAAACTCTATAATAAGAATAAGGCTCAGATTGAGAATAAGCATATGACAGTGTGCACATGATGAAAAAATATATTACACAATAAGTTCAGAATATAATTTCATAAAAAGACAAGTTCATAATATAACTGCTAGAGGGGTCACTTATACAGTTATATGATCATATGCACAAGCATGAAAGAAAATGGGACACAAATACTGATTCTCTCTTCGTCTTCTTTCTCAACAGTAGCTACAAGCACTATCTAATTAGGATTTGAAAAGGTCAAACTTTGTAAGTTTGACTAACAGTTCACCAAAGTACATGCATTTTTAGTGTAAAAAAGTTGCATCAATAGAGATTAGTGTTCGAAAGAACTTTTTCTATAATACTGATAGCAGTTCACAAAATGTTGTAAGAGAAATTAATGTTCAAAGCGTACATTTCATCTTCTACAGCTAAAGATTTTTTATTGGTAACTGCAACAGCAAAACATGGTATTTCCGTTCTCAAGAGTCAAAAGAAGCATGAGCGTATAAATTATTGTGTGCTTCAAACACACAATCAGCAACAGTTGCAATTAACTGAACACCAATTGTTGCATGCAGTCATTTCCTTTACTCAGAAACACGATTGAGCCTTATCCTTCACTCCATCTTCCTGCCAAGTGGTACTCTTGACAACTTAATCTCAACTAATGAGCTTGAGGCATGGATGTCAGGGGAAGTTTTTTCTTTTTTTTTTCTTTTTTGAAAAGTCGAACAAGTTGGTTCTTATAAATCCCTGGAGGCCCCCAACGACTACATCAATTACTAATATCAGTATCAACACTATATCAGCAAGAGTGCAGGTCTAAATCAGAGTCACTGAAATAATGATGTCAATCTGTCTTCATAGCAAAATACGTATATAGATAGGAGTTTGATCAATCATTGGAATAACAAAGTCTTGGATTCATATCTAAACAAAAATTTAAACCACTGACTTAGTAACTTGAACTAGGCTATATACTGATAAGGCATCCAAGAAGACACTGCTTAGTGGCACGGCATGCATACTATTGCGGAGTTGTTGGCAGCCTAGCCTCCTAGGTGGTTAAACCTGCAACAACCCTTCAACTCAACCAAATGCCACCTAAGGGTCGGTACTCTCCAAACACCCCCACTATTTTTATTAAAAAAATGGTAGCACTGGTAATTGCAGTGCCTGGAGTGGGTGTTGAGAAAATAATTGCGGGGGCTCAAGTGGGTGTTGAGAAAGCTAGTCCAGAAAGCATAAACGCACCTTGGCAACAACAACAGTAGAATACCTCAGCTAGATTCTGCAGGCAACGCACAACGTAAGTAAGCAAGCTCTTAGTAGATTCCAGCTAACAACACTCGTACTGTTGTGCTCGTGCCATAGCATTTTGAGCGCAAAAATGGTGGGTGTCACCGTCGGCGCCTCAGTCACAGTTAATCAAAATCCCAAAAAGCAAACAAAACAGAGGAGACGCGTCCGCACACGGCACGGGGAAGCCGCAGCGACTCACGCAACCGCGGCATAAACCCCTGAGCCAATTGCAGCTGGAACCGCATCGCACGCGAAGCGGCGGCGGCGGCGGTCGAGACGCACCTTGAGCACGGTCTCCATGGAGTTGGTGATGCCGGAGAGCCAGTCCCCGGCGACGGCCTCCTTGGTCCCGGCGTCCGCGGCCGTCACGACAGGCTCCGCGGAGACGGCGGCGTCCGCGACGGTGTAGAGGAACGCCTCGACGCGGCCGAGCAGGTCGCCGGCATCGGCGGGGCCGAGCGCGGCGACCTGGCGGAGACGGGAGCGGGAGCGGAGGCCGGGCCGAGCGGAGAAGCCCCGCGGCGAGGGCAGGGGCAGGGGCAAAGGCAGGGCTAGGGTTTGGGGGCATCCCGGGATGTGGAGGTGGAGGTGGAGGTGGAGGTGGGAGGGCGCGGCCATTGGAGTTGGAGAAGGGGGCGCACGCGGGCGGCGAGGCGGTGGTCGGAGGCGGTGGGCCGGCCTGGCCACAACGAGCGAGTGGCGAGTCCAACTGCAAAACTGCAAGTGGGGCGGGCACGGCAAAGCGACGACGGGTTTTGTAGCAGCGAAACAATGGCTATTATATGACTCCAAACAACTGATTTCTCTATAATAGGACTCTTAACATTGGTTTCTCCTAAATAGGACTCCAAACGTTAATCATAAGCTCTAATGATATTTTGATACATTTAACTATTTTTTTCATCTTTCAAATACATGTATTTTCTGATAATAACTGTATTGCCCTTTACACAAAACCGATTCTGCATCTGCTTCTACTCCCTCGTGTGACCTGTTCATCTTCCTCACGCGACCTGTTCGTCTACCCACCACCACACATCACTCTTCCACGCCGCGCCGTCCTTCACTCCTCCACGCTGCCGCCTTTCACTCCTCTACACCTACCCACACTGCCGCCCTCCATGGATGGAGAAGAACCGCCTGCCGACGATCCCGCACGGGCGGCACGGCCTGGTGCCCTGGTGGGCGTGGCCCTTGCTGCTTGCGACCGGTGGCGGAGCACGCTCGAAATTTTAGGTGGGGCAAACTTTGTGCTTACCAAATGCAAAACACATACAAGTGTTGGGCGCTGGCTTGGCAATCCGTGTATCTCTACTTCAAGCTCTGCAGCACCTCCTCCATGCCCGCACGGCAGCACATAGCAGTACCGCCTCCTGTGCCAAGACAGCACACAGCATTACCGCCTCCTGTGCCAAGACCGGAATCTGCAGCGTGACTCTACCCTCTCTCTCCACTCTGCGCAGCGTGATCGGAATCTGCGCACAGGCTGGCTAACAAGGGCGAAGCTGCTCTATCCGTCAATCCTGGGCGTGGACAATGCGCTCGCGGCGTACGAGGTCCGCCTCCACAGCGGTGGCTGGCGCGCAGTCCTTGGCATAGGCCTCGAGGCGCCACCGCCGCAGACGCTGCCACACAGGACGCCGTCAAGGAGTTCCTGCGCCTATCGCTCCTTGTTCACCCGGACAAGACCCACTGCGTCGCCGCCGAGAGCGTCTTCAGGATGCTGCGGGAGGCACACGAAACCCTCTCGCCGCCATGACCAGCCAACCAAGGCCAAGGACAGTGGTTTTTTTCTCAAAACGATACAATAATCACATTCAAAACACGGAAGGGTAAAATAGTTATGAGAGGAATAAATACATGTATTTAGATGTTAAAAGAGATTAAAATAGTCTAAAATATTATTAGAGCTTATTATAATTGTTTGTAATCCTATTAAAGAGAATCAAACATTAGAAGTCCTAGAGAAACTCAATGTTTGGAATCTTATAATAACCAATTTCTCTGTAGCAGCAGCCGAGGCGAGGGCGAGCAGTGGAGGTGGAGTGGACTGTAGCAGTCAGGGAGGGACTAGTAGACTAGTCTACTAGGGAGCAGTGTTTCGATACGGAAGGCAACGCAACGCAACGCAACGCAATTCACGCGTGCCTTGGCGGCTTGGCGCGGATACGCACGTGGGCCGCTGGTGGTGGAGTAGAGCGGAGCGCGTCGGGGAGTGGACCCCGCGGTCGACGGGTGGGCCTGGTCAGCCGTAGGTGGGCCTTTCCTTCCTTCTGTGTATATATGGAGGAAGAAGGAGAATTGAGACATTGGGCCGCTCGTCATTGTTCCGAGTGGCCCAGGTGTCCAGCGAACGATCTAGCTAGGTACGGTACACCGTACACGAACGGATAGCAATGGGGCGTTTTGGTCTTTTCTTCGGTATATATATTGAATAGTAATAATGATGTTTGAGTAAAGGTAAATTAGCAATAGGAAACATGATAATGTGGGTTTGAATGTTTGATCTGTTGTGTTAGCTTATTTCAGCTCCTCTTATTATTGGACTAATGGGATCCGGGGTGAAGACAATTATAAGTCTTTTTTAATCTGAAAATGATCAGTTAATGAATTACTTGAAGGAGAAAATATTGTATAGGTGGATCTATACAGTATTTATTCATTCATTCATTCATTGCTATTGATGATCCTTTGCTATTATATAGGAGCTTTTGCTTACCCTGAATGTTTTGACAAAACCGACAGTAAAATGGGTGCCATCATGGTAGACAACCTTGAGATATACCAACCGTGAATGTCAGTAATGACGCAATGCAAAGTGGCGAGCGCGGTCTCATGGCTGAATTCAAGCTATCCCTACTTATCTGAGCTCGCCACTTCACCTGTTAGATCATCATCAGACATAATTGAGTTCAGAAAGAAGCACCCGTTGAGGTAAATATTGGTCACAGTAAGGATTTCATTTTCATACATAATTATCACGCACGTCTAATTTCCTATGTACTTTCGTTGAACATAAACATGCAATTACTGCAATATTGGTCACAGGAAAGGATGGCTGAATTTCGACAAGATTACCTTCTATAATCTGAAGCAACCAGTGGCATTGGTCCAACTGAGGAGCATGCTATTTTGAAACTGAACAAACTGTGCAAAAGAGGCCTTGAGAAAAGATAATGCAAGATGAATTGGATTCAATCGTAGCCCCAAGTGCATCAGCTCACAGCCTGCTCTGCTTGCCATTGGTGGTTATCCGGCAATAACTGTTCCTGCTGGGTATGTTGCAAATGGCGACCCTTTTGCCGCCTGCTTCCGAGGGTTGAATGGGTCAGAGCCAGTGCCGAAGTTTCCTGGTATCATATATTCATTTGAGCAGGCAGCAAAAGTAAGGAAATCTCCGTCACTGCAGCTTTCTGTCCATTGAATGTAACTACGTACTAACTTTGAGAAAAAAAATATTCAGGGAAATGTGCATGTATTTAATGATAAAACGTTGATTGTTTGTGATGTAGTACCTTTAATCGAACTCTTTGAACTCGAGTATTTTATATTAAATAGAGTCTTTTAGGTAAAGTAGAGCAAAAGAAAAATGGATTCAAAGTGTACTATATTTTTTTGGGAGAAATTGCACAAGATGTTATCATACCAAGACATGGTAATCGTTACAAGTTCTCATACCAGGACATGGTAATCATTACAAACTAAACTTCGGACATTTGCTGGTTAATGTTTGTACAATTCTGCTATGGGAATGCCAATTATTGCAGCATTAGTTGTATTTTCACTAAGAAACCATGTAGTTTGAATTACCACCTACTATTTGTGATGTCCCGAGGACCAGGAATATGATGCTACTAAAAGTTTGTAAACAAAATTTATTCTTCTATAAAAAGAAGAATCACTCTGTGCCCTTGGCCGCCTTGTATGAATTCACTAATTGCATCTGCACATCCTGCGAGACAATATTATGCTCCAGGTACTCCATTGTAAATTCACCTTTCCCCTGCGGGTCATGCAAGAAAACAGATAAATAAGAAAACCACACAATTTTTCTCCAATATTTATAAACACTATCTTGCTATACTATATTTGTTAGACCAAACACGCGACAATGGGCTTTGCCTTTCCTGGCCTCACCGGCCTAGGCAACAATTATTGTTTTGAGCAATTATTTAGTATACTATTTTTAATCGAAGACAGGTATTATCCACATGAGTAGCAAACATGCATATCGTACTTGACAGCAGATTACGCGTTGCCACTGTAAAATAGTGTGTGCTGAGTTCAGTAGACACCATCCAATTAAACAGCAATATCAAAATAACTTTAACATTAGAAAACAAACAAGCATTGCCTAAGAATTTGATGAGAAAGAATATTGACCTGAGTCACAGATCGAATAGATGTTGCATATCCAAACATATTATTTAGCGGAACCTGAAAGAGCAGGACAAGATGAGTTTGCCAAAGCAGTCTGCATGGAACAGGTACCAACATTATGGTACAAAAATAATAATCCCTGTCTAGTCGTCATATACTGTATCAAAATGACAGATTTAACAATAAAACCACATTCACCTAAAACCATAACGAATACCCATAGTATTGTTTGCTAAGTGATTGGTGCAACATTGTTTACTTCCTTTGTGTCACCTGATATATACCGATATGGGTATGGCAATACAGCATTTGCCCAAAAACAACAATACTCCGGTATGGCAAATATACACATATTTATATATTAATAAGCTTTAAAAACAAAAAAATGAATTTTGATGGCAGTAAGCAAGCATCTAAAATATTGAAATACCCATGCTCACTATAGAGGATGAGATGGCATTCTATGTTCTAGTTGAAAAGAAGGGGGGGGGGGGGGGGGGGGGGGGGGGGGGGGGGGAGGGAGGGAGGGAGGAGGAGAAGGGATTTTTAAAAAACAAGGATGAAATGGCTTCTGCATGTTCTAGTTGCTGGCCCACTAAGCCCGCGTAAAACCTCAACTTATTACCCCAAGCACTCTTGATCCCTCCTTTCATCTTGCACGCAAGGGGGGAAGGGGAAGGAGAAAGGGATTTTTAAAAACAAAGGATGAAATGGCTTCTACATGTTCTAGTTGCTGGCCAACTAAGCCCACGTAAAACCTCAACTTATTACCCCCAAGCACTGTTAATCCCTCCTTTCATCTGCTCCAGCTTTCTTTTTGCATTGTGGATCCCTCTCTTCACCATTGCAGCTTCCACAAGCAGGTCACTATTCCACAGCAATGAGCCAATGAACTAGCAAAATGAGTAGCCCGTGCTCCTCACCTTCTCTCTGTGACTACACATGAACAGCAAGAAACCTACTGCACTAAGGTACTGGTAAGTATGGGAAGCCTTATCGTCAACAAAATTCTTTATCTTTAAATAGCAATTTCCAGATACTCCATCACATGCATATCACAATAATATCCCACTGTATCGGACATGGGTACATGGACACCATCACAAAAACCATCAGTGTTACAAAGATTATTTCCTATTTTTTCAGTTCGTATCCCAAAGAATCAAATGAAACAGAACATCTAAAGCAAAAATCAACTCCTTGATAACTACCCTCCGATTCAAAATACATAAGGTCTAGGGCATCAACAAGGTCTACAAGGTGAAGTTTGAGCAACAATTTCTACGAAAATATGATATTTTAAAAATAAATATAATACATATATGTTGAAAGTATGTTTCATGATTAAAGTATAAGCCTAGTAACATATATCTTACCATGTCTACATAACTTCTTATATATATTGATATTGATTAGTGATATGATGAAATGCAAGGAAAAACACCTATTTCTCAAAATTAAGGAAATGTGAAACTGGAAGTAAGGAAGAAACCAGGCATTTACATACATGGCAAACTACAATGGTGTCGTCACCTTCCTGCTCATTTCCAACAATGATCCCTTTTCTCCTGTTTTAACATAAATAAATGATAATTGGCATAGCATACATTGACACATGAGTTAGAAGAAAAAGAAAAGGAACTGGGGATAATCTCAGTAAGAGTCTATCAAATGGGACCAGGCCCAGCTTGTTACCATAACAGCCAATGGCAGTGACGTGTGATTTATTTAGTGGTAAAGTAAATTACCCCCAAATAAAATGCAGAGAAATATCTGCATTTCTTGAGAAGAAAAGGAATACTATGTATGAAATTGAAATCAATGATATTCCGGCCATAATTTACATTAGAAGTATAGCTTGTAGGAACAGAGCACTTACTTGTTCATATCACCAGTTACTGTGCCCTGGAACTCCGTTGGAAATTTGAGTTCCACCTTCATCACAGGTTCTAATATTACAGGTTTGGCAGAAGCGTAGCACTGTAAAAGAAAAAGGAAAATTGTAGAACACTTGATATTCATGCTACAACCAGAGTTCATTAGAAACAGTGTTCTCCATCTCCAAGATATGGCTCACCTGTCGAAAAGCATAGATAGCTGCTAGCTTAAAAGCAAGTTCACTGGAATCCACCTGATGTGAATTCCCATCAGTCAGTACAATTCTTAAATTCTCCACAGGATGACCAATCAACGAACCCTACAGCATGTACATGAAAACAAATGTTATCTGTGAGGGAAAAGAAAAAATAGTTTAAAACCTAAGGAATACATGGACTCACGAATTGCAAGCTTCCCTAAAACCCTTCTCTATTGCTGGTATAAAGTTTGAAGGAATTGCTTGTCCAATAATCATGTTATCAAATTCGAATTTACCATCAGAACCTGATGGAAGAGGCTCAATGTACCTGCATATTGTTGTTTGTTAATTTCTCATGACAACACCAAATAAATTGAAAAATAAATGCAACATATTTATTTGGACAAAATAGTGAAATATCTCAGGGAGAATGGTATCGCTTGCCCACTGAGCACATTAAATACCAACATATCATGTATCTACATCATTATAAACCTAGAGAAATTACCAATTCTCCACCACTTCTATAATACCGCTCACACAAAATAAAATAAATTGGTAAGGAATAAAAATACAATTACAATTAGTTCACTATTTTACACATTGTTTCCTACAATTACAAAAACAACACTGGCTCTTTCTTTGAGTACTGCATTTCTGTCGGAAGATTAGTTGATGTATCCAATAAAACATCATGACCAGTGCATTTCAAGGCACGCATCTAGACATGATTTACCATGTTCCAAGTTCATATATATTTTGAAAAATATTGATGGCAAAAGTTTCACCAGGAGCATGTCCAAAACATTATGTTTTCCAAAGACCAGTGGCCTATTGAAAACAAGTGTAAATAGTCCAATTGTATAAGGTGGCCTACATGATGAGGAATTGTGGCCAAATGGACCAACAAAGAACCTCTGAGTTTTTAGGGCTAAATGGAACCAAATGCTCCACCTTTTTCAGCTCCGCTCCTAACTTCGTTAGCCAAACGGGGCAGCTCCAAAAACTATGCTCCAGGAAAAAACGGTGGTGATGGGGGCTAACTCCATATTTTTCTTTTGTGGAGCTTCTTAAGAGGTACTCCAGAAACATGATTTTCTAACCTCCTCATGGAGTTGTACAAAAATTACCCACCATGTCACAGATTACAACATAACCATCGTACGTAGCGTGGCCTACAATTCTAGAGTGGAACTGCTCAGTGGCGGAGTTGGTAGGGCAGAACTAGAAACAGAGTAGTCCCAAACAGGGAGAGAAACAAAAAGAGCAGACCCTGGATTGAGGCTAACTCAGATCAAGCTGAACTTGATGCAGTCCTAGATCCTGCTAGCCTTTTAGAGCCAGTCAGCCATATATCATGCCCTTGTTCATATTGTAAGAGAACCCTAAACTCTTCGCGCCTTGGACCAGCAGTCCACCTCACATGAACCTTGAATTCCCCCATCAAAGTTGGAGCTCACACTTTTTCTTTCCTCCTCTGCTGTTTCTCTCGTTTCTTTTCATCCATTATGTTTCTATCTTCTATCCTCTTTCATTATTCTCTACTTTCCCATGAAAAATGAAGAGAAGAGGGACAGAAGGGTGAAGGAATGTTTACGAATTGTTCCTAACAGGATATCACTGTCTGTGAGAGAATAAGAGCCTCAGAGAACAAGGCTTGAAGAAGATCCAAAACCAGTAACCATTTTGAAGTAAACTGAAGACAAAAGCAAGTGATGAAAGCAGACTATTAATGACTATATGAGATAATAACTCACCCACAAACTCGTCCATACTGACCTTGACCGCCAGATTGTTTTTTGTGCAAATAATCAAATTCAGCACGCTGGGTGATTGTTTCCCTAAAGTTAACACGAGGTTTCCCTACCTTTGCATCCACCTATTCAAGTTTGAAAATTAAAAAATTCATTAGTCATACAAGTATAACAGCACTTGGAGAAGCTCAATAGCACCAACAAATGTCAAATTGTGAACAGGGTAGGTTTATTATGGGGTTTCTAGGATTTGATCATGTTTTCTCTCAGCTAGGAACCTTAAAGATGACTATGACAACAAGCTCCAGGCTCCATAAAATAGAAGACTTTACAAACTTATCCTAAATTTGCAAATTCAGGGTTATCTTCCTCTTCTTTAATGGGGATAATCAAGGGTAAAATGATCATTCTATAGACAAACTAGATTAAAAGTATGACTAAAAGTCCGTAACAAGGATATCATTGATCATTCTAGTAATAAAATTCGAGTAGCAAACTTCAAGGGAAGTTATCAAACTCCCATCCATATATATAAGCTTTTTCACCCAAATAGTCAAGGGGGCAAAGTATGCCTCTGAAATAAATGTTTCCATACCTTGTACTCTCTCTTAATACGTTCAACATATATATCCAGATGCAGCTCACCCATCCCTGAAATAATGGTCTAATTGCAAATTTTATGTATTAAGAACTTCACAAAAATACAAAATAAAATGGAAATGTATGACGTGACAAACCTGGCCACTCTCAGCATCCAAACCCACACGGAAAGTAGGATCCTCCTTTTGGAAGCGATTAAGAGCTTTTGAAAACTGAAAGTCAAACGTGTATTTTCACTTAGGAGTTGGGACATCTAGGATACCTAACTACATATAGCAGTAGTACTCTTTTGATGAAAAATATGATATACTTGTCCTCCAGAGTCTTTAGATATAGGTGAAACTGCCAAGGACATCACAGGTTCAGGGACATTCATTGAAGTCATAGTATACTTCACTGTTCCATCCGTAAATGTATCGCCTATTATTGACAAAGAGAAGCGGAAAGTCAGATGCAGAATAAATGAAGTAAACAGAACTTATAAAAAAGTAAGATCATCCCCATTGTCTGTCTGCGTACCTGATGCACAATCAACACCAAAAACAGCAACAATTTGGCCAGCATATGCTTCTTGAATATCCTATATCAAACAAAACAATATAAACATTAACACCAAAAATCACTGATTTTCATCTGATTGAAATCAATACAATTTGAAGTGAAACTAAATCTAATGCAACTTACCTCCATCTCATTAGAGTGCATCCTTACCAAGCGAGGAACCTAAAAACATGCAAGAGCAGTGACCACAGGGATTCAGATATGGCACCCTCTTACGAATATTTAATAGTACCCCCTATCCACCAACTAAAGTTAAGGAAAAACAAAAGGATTGTACTGATCTAGAATTCATCCATCCAATTTGTTTTCCTGAAATCACTGATACTTTTTATCAACAGTAATACTGCACATTTTAAAGACATGCAAATTCCAAGCACAGAAAGAATTTAGTGTTCTGCAGAGCACTATGAGCACAAAACAAAACAAAACAAAACAATACTGCCAAAAGAGTGGCATTCTCAAATATAAAATGCAAATACGACTGAACATTGTATTCAAGTTGTAAACAAAATATAAACAACAAACAAATAAGAATGAAACTTTTTATGAATGATTGTTTACTAACTGCAAATAAAAATAAGTGATATATTCATTTTGAAGCTTGTGGACAACTAGTGGGGCTATCAACATTAATTGCATCACCTCATCACATCTAAATGCATGTTACACATGTAAAGCTGACAAACCAAACTGCATGCATGGCATGAGTCACAAATCCTCATATGCGGAAGGTTGCATGTATTCCCTTAATTAGCACGGCAAACACAATGGAATCACTACAATAATTAGGGAACATGGGTAAATTTCCTTAGCACTAAATTGTCTTAAATTCCAAGTGACATCTTTTTTGGGACGGAGGGGGAAGAAAGCAACTGGCAATGGCTCAAATTCTAGGCGGGGACTTGAAGTTGAAATTAAGCCTCACTTTGATTTTCTTCCCTGTATTGACATTATATATGAAGTCACCCTTCCGTATAACGCCATCATAGATTCTGGAATGAAAAATCATAAGTGATTAATTTAAGAATAAAATATCAGAGTAATCTTCTGCTCCAGAGTTAAATCAGTGAGAATACAATAGATCAGTAATTAGAAAAGCAAGAATCACCTTAGATACGTCAGCTGACCAAAACGGCCTTCCTCTAGCTTAAACGCTAATGCCACTAGTGGTTCAGCAGGAGTTCCAGTCAATACTACCTGAATTTAAACAAAAATAGTATGAAGTCCATCACCAAATATAACAGTGATAGAGAGTAGAAATGCTCCACAATAATAAACGAGCTTCCCAACCCTCACCCGTTACATATTTTACCACCTCTACTCTTCCCCACTAGTAGGATTAAGTGGTACAAGATAGGAAGTTCTCTAAAGTTCAAAGTTTCTTTTATTATAGTTATAACACAATTTGAAATCCCTAGGTACCTTCTCTTCAGATCTGTTTTGATCGAGGGCGTAGTTATCAACTTCCAACGGGCATGGTAGATAATCCAGCACACCATCAAGAAGCGGTTGAACACCCTATAAATAAAACCAGTCAAAAGAGAGTGTGCAAACCAAAAAAACACCCCGCAATCATCTCATAAATCATTTAACTGTTAGAAGTAACGTGTAGCAGCCACATCACAGCTGCTTGTATAGAGGTTATCATCTAAGAGAAAACCTCAAGGTCTTATCTTCACAAAAGTTTGATGATCAACAAATGCCCACAGTTATTGGAAAAAAAATGGCTTGCATGAACACAATGTTAATTCACAGCAATCCAGCATAGGCTTCAACAAAAACCTGTTTCAAAATCCAACATGCTATTCAAATGCTTAGCTCCTAAATATTAGTCTCTTTCATGTTTGTCATTCATATAATTGTAGTATTGTGCTTGATTCTGGCTCTAAAATAATCATAAATTGCAAGGACTTGAGATATACAAAGATGGTAGATGTCAAAGACAAATCTGCAGTTGAACACTTAATAGATTACAAAACAGTTTCGCGTGCAAATGGTCATTCAAGCAATGTGTAATGATGCATCATTTCAATTTTAATTTGCTACTCTCACATTTGGAATTACAGAAGATTGAAACTTGTGTTTGTAGCATTAGAAAATAGCAATGTGTATACTAAATAAACAATCTAATTCTAGGAAGAGTTTTGAACACTGTGACTTAGAGGAAGGGTGGTTGAAACAAAGCAAGGAATGACACTTTCAATGCGCGAAATCCAGTTCGAGTTAGAGTGTGAAACTTCTTGCTGTAGCTGTTTTATTCACTGCTTGCTACTTTCTAAAATGGAAGATGAGATGAATAGGTTGAATTGATAGTCCAGTTCAATCTATAGTCTAGATTCCACTCCCTCAATCCACTCAAGCTTTGAATGCTGACTTGCCAACTGTTCTTTTTACCAGTTCGCACTTGCCACTGGTAAAAATTTCATACTTACAAAGGTTTTGGTAACACCATAATTACACACAGGAAATACTTTGTTAAAATAAAAGGCACACAACATCATCAACATCAACATCAACAAAGCCTGTAGTCCCAAGCAAGTTGGGGTAGGCTAGAGTTGAAACCCAACAAGATACCCAAGTCATGGTTCCGGCACTTCAATAGCTGCTTTCCAGGCAATCCTATCCAAACATAGATCTCTAGATATATCCCAAGCTTTTAAATCCCTATTCACCGTCTCCGCCCATGTCAACTTCGGCCTTCCTCTGCCTCTTCTTATATTAGTGGACATGGGTTACATGAATTTCCACAAAGCAAATTTTCAAACGATCTGTTCTAAACCAAGCAAGAAAGCTATATTAATTGTTACAAAAGCATTATGATTTATGAACACATTCAGTCACTGCTGTCTGTTTTAGATTTACAATTTAGCACCAGCTAAACAATTAGTAATCACTACTGTTGAATTGTAGAGCATGACTCGATTTTAAAATCATTTAGGAATCCAGATTTAACAATCGTTTTAGTAATCATCAATGTGATAATGATCTTCTAGAACCATATGCAAAGAAATAAAAAATATACAACTTTCAGGGAATGAACAAAAATTGCAGCCATGGACCTTATTTTTGAATGCACTTCCCATGTATACTGGTATGAACTTCTGTGCCACTGTAGCTCTTCGAATAGCCGCCTGACAAAGAATATAACATCAAGCAGCATGACAACAATTTAGAAACAGGTAGGCACTAACATGTCACCAATTAACATGTAACAAAAGACGTTGAAATGTGTAAGTTTATATTCCCAGCTAATGAGAATGAGAACCATGGGCATCACATCCTTTCGATAGTCAATTTTATATCTACCAGAAAATTCTATTAAGTTAGATTTTAACACAATTACTGTAAACATTTATATAATCAATACTCATTTGGTTCGCTGTAATAATTAAAGGATGAATTTTGATCTTGTACTTATGCCAAGAAATTTGGGAAAAAAACATCATACCCTAAATAACAGGTCAGAATTTGAAGGAAAAAAAGGAAGAGTTTATCTAGTTTTTATCATGAACACTGAAACATTAAAATAATCATCTTCCATACATGCATTACTTGTTACATGTTCTACTAACAAATTAAGAAAACAGAACCACTATCTGACCACCACAATGCATTTAGTGCATTTAACATAAAGAGGTTCAACTAAGCATCTCTCATATTTAAAATCGGCTTCAGAATATGTATAGATAAACGGACTCATTTTTCAGATGAAATTTTCTCCTTATATAGTCCTGAAAAACTCTGTAAATTGCATAGGTGCACAATAAGAATGAAAAAATAAGATATATAATGAAGATATAGTAGACTAGTGACAAGAAAATACTCCCTCCATCCCAAATTATAAGTCATTCCAAAAATCTTGGAGAGTCAAAGCATCAACATCAACATCAACATCAACAAAGCCTATAGTCCCAAGCAAGTTGGGGTAGGCTAGAGTTGAAACCCAACAAGATGCCCAAGTCATGGTTCCGGCACTTCAATAGCTGCTTTCCAGGCAATCCTATCCAAACATAGATCTCTAGATATATCCCAAGCCTTTAAATCCCTATTCACCGCTTCGCCCATGTCAACTTCGGCCTTCCTCTGCCTCTCCTTATATTATTAGCTTGGTTTGGGACTCCACAACGCACTGGTGCATCTGGCGGTCTCCTCTGGACATGGCCAAACCATCTCAACCGATGTTGGACAAGCTTTTCTTCAATTGGTGCCACCCCTAGGCGATCACGTATATCATCATTCCGAACTCGGTCCATTGTTGTGTGACCACAGATCCAACGCAACATGCGCATTTCTGCAACACTCATTTGTTGAACATGTCGAGCCTTTGTGGGCCAACATTCGGCTCCATACAACATTGCAGGTCTAATTGCCGTCCTATAGAACTTGCCTTTTAGCTTTTGGGGTACCCTCTTGTCACATAGAATGCCAGAAGCTTGACGCCACTTGATCCACCCTGCTTTGATTCTATGGCTAACGTCTGCATCAATATTTCCATCCCTTTGTAGCATCGATCCCAGATATCGGAAGGTGTCCTTTTTAGGCACGACTTGACCTTCCAAACTCACATCTCCCTCATCCTGAGCCGTTGTGCCAAAGTCGCATTTCATACATTCGGTTTTAGTCCGACTTAGTCTAAAACCTTTAGACTCAAGGGTCCGCCGCCACAGCTCAAGTTTCCTATTTACTCCCGCCAAGCTTTCATCAACTAACACTACATCATCGGCGAAGAGCATGCACCAAGGGATGTCCCCTTGAATGTCCCTTATAATCTCGTCCATTACCAAGGCAAAGAGATACGGGCTCAAGGCTGACCCTTGATGAAGCCCAATTCTAATCGGGAAGTAATCAGTATTACCATCATTGGTTCGAACGCTAGTCACAACATTGTTGTACATGTCCTTGATGAGGGTCACGTACTTTGTTGGGACTTTATGTCTATCCAAAGCCCACCACATAACATTTCTTGGTATCTTGTCATAAGTCTTCTCCAAGTCAATGAAAACCATATGTAGGTCCTTCTTCTGCTCTCTAAATCGCTCCATAACTTGTCTTAACAAGAAGATTGCTTCTGTGGTTGACCTTCCAGGCATGAAACCAAATTGGTTGGTAGATACCCGTGTCCTTCCTCGCAGGCGGTGCTCGATGACTCTCTCCCATAGCTTCATAGTGTGGCTCATCAACTTAATCCTACGATAGTTATTACAACTCTGGATGTCACCCTTGTTCTTGTAGATTGGTACCAAAGTGCTTCTTCTCCACTCCTCAGGCATCTTGTTCGATCGGAAGATATTATTGAACATCTTAGTTAGCCATACTATAGCTATATCCCCAAGGCATCTCCACACCTTGATTGGGATACCATCCGGGCCCATCGCTTTGCTCCCTTTCATCCTTTTCAACGCTTCTCTGACCTCCGATTCTTGAATCCTCCGCTCAAAGCGCCTATTGTTGTCATCAAACGAGTCGTCCAACTGAACAGGGGAGTTCTCGTTCTCCTCATTGAACAATTTGTCAAAATACTCTTGCCATCTTTGTCTGATCTCATCCTCTTTCACCAAGAGTTGCTCCCTCTCATCCTTAATGCACTTGACTTGAGTAAAGTCCCTCGTCTTCCTATCACCAGTCCTAGCCATCCTATAGATGTCCTTTTCTCCTTCCTTCGTATCAAGACGCTTGTACAAATCTTCATAAGCTCGCCCCTTTGCCTCCGCCACTGCCCGTTTTGTAGCCTTCTTTGCCACCTTATACTTCTCTATGTTATCTGCACTCCGGTCCTGGAACAAGCGCTTATAGCCTTCCTTCTTCTCCTTAATTGCCTTTTGAACATCCTCATTCCACCACCAAGTGTCTTTCATAGCGCATCCACTTCCTTTGGTCACACCTAGCACCTCTGCAGCAACCTTTCGAACGTATGTCGCCATCTTCTCCCACATATTGTTGGCGTCACCTTCGTCCTTCCACGGACCCTTTTCAATAACTCTTGCCTTGAAGACCTTTGATGCCTCCCCTTCTAAATTCCACCACTTTGTCCTTGCAATCTTGGCTTGTTTAGCCCTACAAGTTTGCATCAGAAAGCGGAAGTCAGCCACCACTAGCTTGTGCTGAGACACCACACATTCCCCAGGTATCACCTTACAATCCACGCAAACACGTTTATCTCCCCTTCTTGTAAGAACAAAGTCAATCTGACTGCAGGACAAGCCACTACTAAAGGTCACTAAGTGGGACTCTCGCTTTTGGAAGAAAGTGTTTGCTACCATCATATCAAAAGTTGTAGCAAAGTCTAGGATATCCTCTCCCTCCTGGTTCCTTCTTCCGAAACCAAAACCTCCACGTGTTGCCTCGTAACCTGTACTAGATGCTCCTACATGGCCATTAAGGTCCCCTCCAATGAAGAGCTTCTCGCTATTTGGTACAGCCCTGACTATGCCATCCAAATCCTCCCAAAATTGCCTCTTAGCAC
Source organism: Microstegium vimineum (assembly GCA_022036555.1). NCBI lineage: Eukaryota > Viridiplantae > Streptophyta > Magnoliopsida > Poales > Poaceae > Microstegium > Microstegium vimineum. The sequence continues at coordinate 62,209,848 of CM039124.1, forward strand.
ACTCATCAAGGCCTACTTGGGAAGCATACGCACTAATAACGTTTAAGACTAAATCACTAATGACGAGTTTAACTAAGATAATCCTATCTCCTTGCCTTTTCACCTCCACCACACCACCTTGGAGGCTCTTATCGATCAAAACTCCGACTCCATTTCTATTCGAAGTTGTCCCTGTGTACCATAGCTTGAAGCCTGTATTGTCCACCTCCTTCGCCTTTTGACCCTTTCATTTGGTCTCTTGAACGCACAAGATATTTACACGCCTCCTAACCATAGTGTCAACTAGCTCTCTTAACCTACCCGTGAGGGACCCAACATTCCAGCTACCTAAACGGATTTTGGTTGGTTCGACTAGCTTCCTTACCCTTCGCACCCGCCGAGGGAGGTGTGAAGACCCTTGCTCATTTTGCACCACATTCGGGCGCCGATGTGGCGCGCCACTAAGGATGCGACGACCCGATCCTTGCTCACTTGACACCGTGCCCAGATCAAGACACGGCGCGCCACCATCTTTGACCAAATTTATACGATGATATAATAACATTCATGATGCCAACTAAGTATCATTAGATTCTTCATCCATTATATTTTCATAGTATACCTATTTGATGTTATAAATCTTTATAATTTTATCTATAATTTTGGTCAAAGTTGAGATGTTTGACTCTCCAAGATTCTTGGAATGACTTATAATTTGGGGTGGAGGGAGTTCTTATTAAGAAGGTAAAGTTCAACAAACCTTAAGCTGATTAGTTGTTATTGGCTCATCATTGAGAAAAGCTTCAGCAAGCTGATCATCGACTTCAGAAACAACTTCAATAAGTTCACGACGCTTCTCAGTGACTAAATCCTCCATGTTCAATGGTATATCAGAAGCAGTTACATTCTGGCTGCACGTTCAAATGAGACGCTTCATTCAGGATTCAATAAAACAAAAAGGCTGGAGTATTTAATTCTCTACGAAAAAGACTCACCCACTAGAACCCTCGAACTTATATGCCTTCATTTCTACAAGGTCAACAAGGCCCTCAAATTCCTCTTCTAATCCTATGGGTACTTGTACAGCTGCACTGTGGTGACGGAGCTTGGATCGCGCCTATACATGGAAAGAACAAAAGCTATAATCAGCTGGAGAAAAAGGTTCCATACTTCCAAAGTAGCCAAGAAAAATGTTAAAGCTATTAGGGATAGTATAGAACACAACACCAGAAAGAATTACATAGCAAAATGATGATATGGTGTTCTCAACCAAAAGCAAGCAATCGCATCAAAATGTAAGCCTCATACTATAGGTAAGAAACTGTAACAAGGTGAAGAGTACGGTTTCTCAATTATAAGTCTGAAAATACAATTATTTGAAAGTATTACAAAAAAATTGCATGTTCACCTCAAAGAGGCATATGTCAACAAAAAAAAGGGCAAAAGAAGGCCTCACATGTTCACGGGTTTTCTCGGCCTGCGTGAGAACGTCGTTTTCTTATCAGGAATGCTCGGGGGCGTCTTAGCCCCCGCAGGTTGAGTTTTTTTTATGTCAACAAAAAATGCTACTACAGACTCCTTTTTGGAAAAAAAAATAAACTGGCAAAAATACTTGTCACAGTTTATTCCATAAAAGATGGTCTCCTCCATACCCAATGTTAATTTCTTGAGGGGAGGAAGATAACATTTACTGAGAATCCCACCAAATTTGATCCCTTATATTCTCATATAGGGGCCAAATAAAAAATCCTGCTAAATCTTTCTCTCCCACAGCAGTTCCCCTGTCTCAAACCCTTAATTTTAAAATGCACCACATAAGCAATTTTTTTTGGGGGGGGGGGGGGGGGGGGGGGGGGGGGCATGTTATTCGTTGTTATGGCCCAAAAAAATTCCCATCCCCACGACAATCATTATGTGCCGACAGAGGTACACATGACTTCCAATAGTGACAACCTCTCCAGATAGGTGGAGCCAATTGATGCCAAGTCAGCACCACAGCAGGACGCAAAAGTGAAGAGGGAGCTGGCGCCTGGTGGCAGGGAGCGCCGGCCGGCCATTTCATGATGCACTCATGGGGATGGCGTTCTTGTGCGTGTAAGTGGGCTACATATTGGCTGGAAGGATCGTGCCCATAAAAAAATCACGTGAAATAGCAGGTAGGGTGAACGGCATGTCACCCCAAATTTTAGGAGGGGGGGGGAGAGGGGAGGGGGAGGGGGTAGAGGATGATTTAGGATACCACTAATTATAAAAGGTTGGATAGGGGAACTATTGGAGAGTGGTATTATCTATATAAACCTTAATTTTGATTGCATAAACCTCAGAAGTTTCAGGATCAAGTTGGAGATGGCGATGAATGAGCTCACTAACACTAGTAAGCTAGCAGATACAATTTATTACGAAGCGCTCTACTGCTGACTAGTGATCATCTGATATTATATTGACAATTCCTGAAGTTCTTCTCAGTGCAAGATTCTTATGCATATTTAATACACAGAATAAACAAGATAAAGATAGGCTTTAACACACTCAAGAGAGGAATGGCTTTAAAGCAAAATCAAAGCACAATATGCACAATCTGATTCGTGCTAACCTGGTTAAGAACCTTCCATGGATCAGCTCCCATACGGTCCAACTTGTTAATGAAAGCAACCCTTGGGATTTCATATCTTCTCATTTGCCGATCAACAGTGATTGACTGACTTTGTACACCACCAACACTACATAGCACAAGTATAGCACCATCAAGAACACGCAGTGCCCTTTCAACCTCAATGGTGAAATCCACGTGACCTGGAGTATCAATAATATTAATCTGCATTTAAATTATAACATGAGCTTTCAAATCCTCGTAACAAGAACAATGTAATGTGACTTCAAACCAAAGAATCATTTGAATTATAACATGAATTGATTTTTTCGTATCTATCTATCCAAAAATAGAATCACGAGTTTTCTTATATTCACAAATTTCCTCAATTCGTTATACTGCTAGACTAGAAAACTAAATAAGTCAACCAAACCTCCCTCTACCACCTTGGATATTTCTCTTCAAATAATAATAACAACGAAATCACAGTCATACGGGGTCTATAACAAAGGGAAATGGATCAATCATCGGAACTAAATAAAGAGGCTGAGAAAAAACAAACGGACCTGGTAATCCTTCCAGGTGCAGTAGGTGGCAGCAGACTGAATGGTGATTCCCTTTTCGCGCTCGAGGTCCATGGAGTCCATCTTAGCGCCGACGCCGTCACGGCCGCGCACCTCGTGGATCTCGTGGATCCGGCCGGTGTAGTAGAGGACCCGCTCTGTGAGCGTCGTCTTCCCGGAGTCGATGTGCGCGGAGATGCCGATATTCCGCATGCGGGCCATCGACTCCCGCCACCGCGCCACATCCTTCTCGTCCCGTGCACGTAGGGCCGACGACGCCGACATCGCCCGCCGAGCCGACGCCGCCACGGCCGCGGCCGCCGGCGAGGGGGAGTCAGCGAGGTGCGGCTGGAGGAGGAGGGAAAAGGGGCGGAAGGAGGATAGGAGGCGGGAGGCAGACCGCCGTGTCATGGCCATTGCCGCCGAGAGACCGAGGCGGCGGCGATGGTGGGTTTTGGACTTCTTTGGGTGGTGGCCTGGCTCTGTTACAGAAAACCCTAGTCCTTACAAGTCTTGCACCTCATCGGTACAGTCAGCATGTTACACTAAATACGTTAACAAAGTATTCAGTGAATACAGTACAAATTAAGTACGTAATACTCCATTCGGTAGAGTCAGTAATATGTTACACTAAATGGGTATATAAATATATGGTTGCTCTAATGCTTTTTGCCACGTTACATTGGCAAATAACACAGTTAACTTAGCTCAGTTTAAATCTTTGGAATTGAATTCTATTCTGACAATCACAATTAAGCTAGTAAAATGTGAAATATTTATATATTATTGTTTCACATGAGAGAGACATTTATATGTAGTACTCTGAAGAGTGTGTTATAAGTTTCAAGAAAAAAACCTAATTAAAACATATGTAGTCCATTTATATCACCCACATATGAATTTAAGACAGACTTATATATAAACTTTGAAAAGTTATGAAATACCAATTATAACCTAAATAGCTTAGTATATTAAGTAATTTTTAGTTCTTTTAAAATGAAGGGATCCACAAGAAGAAAATTACAAATTTAAATGCCCTTTTAGCTCAAGTACATTAGAGTCGGCATATTACACAATTGGTTAAACTCTCCCTACTTTTCTAGTGTTTGGGAAAAAACAGAAGTTCGTATAGTGTAATTAGCAAATTTATAATAACTTAAATACAACATAATTAGAAAAAAAATATAAGAACTTACGAGACCGTTTAAAGTACATGAATCCAATAAATAAATCAGTTCAATTTTATATTCCTCTTATTCTAAACAGGGTCCAAGAATGCATTTTACAATCTTTCTCCTTGCACAATTTTCTATTTATACAATTTCTGTTGTATTATTACAGGTTTAATCAAGCCTATAGGCTATAGCAGGATGAGTAAATGTAAATCATCCGAGAGTTGTGTTTTATTTGATATAACGTTATCAACACCGTCCATTTCTTTTTGCTCCTCGGTGGTTGTCCGATGAGTTCCCATCAGGGTCGTTCGTGGCCTTCAGGCAGGTATAGTTGCTCTTTGGCTTTGCCATCTGTTTTCAGGCACTTCTTTCTCAAACCCTACAGAGTACTTTGGTTCCTACCGTCAAAAGATGCATATTAAAGGCCTCTTTGGCAAGGATCCGAGCGGCTTCGGCTTTCACCTGCCAAAACACGGTAAGAAAACATCTTTTGACACGTTTTGTATATACTCCCTCTATGTAAGAATTAGGGGGAATTTTATCAAAAAAAAGAATTAGATAACGTTTTGGACAGTGACACGATCTCCTAAACACAACTTTGACCTCTTATTTTTATAAAAATACTTATAAAATAATAATACTTGTATATTTTTATAAAAATATTTTTCAAGACAAATTTATTCATATAATTTTCATATTTACAATCTCAACAATTTAAAAGTTATTGATAATTTATATTTTCAATGTTTGATCCAAAGCACTCTATGTATAATGAGACAATAAGAAAGCATTGCCAATCCCAGCGGCCAGCATGACAACACCAAAGCACACGACAAGAAGAAAACATGATCGATCACGCATCTCGTCTGTTCAACGCGGACACAGAAAACATGACAACTGCCAACAAGAAAAAAACACGGATCGGACGTGCAGAGCACTCTGCACAATGCATGCAACTTCTGATCATGGTTATAAATATAACCATAACGAGAGTAATCATCTGCATATGTGAATGTTATGAATGAGTCAAAACCATCCACACTCTTTATAGATCTTGCGTGTGTCCTGCAATAACATGCGGGGTACCAGCTATATATATATGCATGGTTTGCTAATTCATTCGTGCATGACCCATTTGCGTACATTGGGGTGGGCTGATGAGCCCGTTTGGCGGGGCTCCACGAGCGGCTCCGCTCCGGCTCTTGTCGAAGCCCTGCAAACGCCGATAGCAAGAACGGCTCCGGCGGTGAAGCCCAAAAGGAGCCGGAGCCTTTTTTCCACTGCTCAGACTGAGCCACCAAAACAAGCTTCTCCTGGCTCCTCCTTCGATACTGCGCGAAAGGATACACTGGCCCTCCTGGTTCAAGAGCGTTGCAGCCGGCGTCCAGTTTCCCCTGCATGCTGGTGCTTTGCCTGTAGTAAAGAAGAGGAGGAGCTGCTATCAAGAGTAGGAGAAAAGATAAGGTTACCATTGCAAAAGTACAAGAGACAAAAGAAATAAAATATAGCTCCAATAATTTAGACATAGATCAAGGTCCTCGATACAAAAATGACCATTAGCTTCTTCTAAAACTGATTAAAATTATCTCATACTTGTAAAATACATAATAGTTCACATAAGTATCAAAAAATAGTGGAAACTAATTTTTTCAGATTGTGTTTAATTAGATTTACACCTAGTAAGATAATAAGTGAGAGTATTGTAGACATTTGTCATCTTTCATCCATTCCAGAAAAATAAAAAGAGCCGTTTGTCACATCCTCCGAGGACGTCCCTTCCTCGTCATCCTCCTCATGGTCGTCGTCGTCGGTGAAGGCGCTGATGGAGCCCTCGGGGATCTTCTGCTTGAGCCTGACGACGGTGGACTCGGGGAGCAGCAGGAACTTCTGGCCAGGGAAGAGCGGCTCGAGCGGGCGGACAACGGCGCCGTGCGGGTTACGGAACACGTCCGGGTGCGCGAGGCAGAGACCCGGCGGGTGGTTCCGGATGACGGTGCACGCCAGCACCACGCCCGGGTACACCTCCACCACCCCGCCACGCATCACCACCCGCACCACCGCCTCCTTCCTCGCCGCCACCGATGACGAGCTGCTCAGCTCCATGGACGACGACACGGTGGTGCTCATGCTGATCCTGCCGCCGGGATGCGGCTGCGGCGGCGGCTGCGGCTTCTTCTTCTTCTTCGGCATGCCGATGGCGGTCCGCAGCGCGCGCCGCACCGACTTGCCTAACGGCACCGTGACGCAGGACGGCTGATGCGCGCCGCCGCCGCCGTCGCCGTGCGCCATGGATGGCACTCGATCGATGGCTTGCCGAGATACCAAACCAAACAAGGGAAGAGTACAAGGGGGGATTGGAGAGCACAAGGAAGCGAAGAGGAGAGGGGAGGGCGGCTGGTGGCTGCGTGGCCGTGTACATATATTGCTCTTGTGTTTGTCAGCTTCTGGTAAGGTAAGCAGGAGAGGCAGCTCTCTTGTCGTTTATGTCGTCGTCGTGTCGATGTGCGCGAGCGCGATCTGCCGGCGGCGGCGGCGGCGGCGCCCCAAGAGACGTATACGTGTCCGGTCCGGGTGCCTGATGCTGGCTCCTCGCGGTCATCAAGCGCTAGCTGTTCTATCTTGTTCGGGCCTCCTCCTTGGGAGCATCGATGCATGGATGGAGCTGGACGACGCAACGAGGGAAGGTCATGGTGATCGATGCGCCCACGCGAGGTGACGACCGGCCGGAGAGATCGAGATCGATGGGGCACGCCGACATGCACGCGTGACGCCAATGCCGATGCCAATGCAAGTAGGCAACATTGCAACCCACGGCCACGGGCTCGTCCGCAAGATTTTCTTTTTCTTTTTTCTTTTTTTTAAAGAGTTGCAAGATGCCTCCTTTGGGATAATATCGACGTGTACCAGTCAGATGGAATCGGCTGTTGGGGTCATTTCAGCTAGAGAGGCCAGGCCAACTTTTTTTTTCATCAGGCCAACTTGTTATATACAGTATGAAGTTTTTTTTTAATTATTGGATAATATCTCACAGATCTATCTATCGTAACGAAAAGATATATACACACAGGAGCCAGCACTTTCAACACTCACTTTCTCTTGCTAAAAACACACACACTCACTCACTTCTCGGTTCTTATCGCCTGTGTCATTCTCAAGAAACGACTGGGCACGTATTGCGTCAGTGCATACTCACAGTTTTAATGCACATATAAGCGTAGACCAGTCAAAAAATTGTTGCATAAACAAGGACCACCGATTTGGATAAAGGGGATTTGGATTCGAACTTACAAGAAGAATTAGTTGACATTCTGATAGGATCCTAAACACTTGAGGTGCATGCTGAAAAGAAAAACGTGCTGAATGCAGCAGCAGAGCTATATATGCCAAGAAAGAAATATCAAGGTATAGCTAGAATCAACAGGTACTGTAAGGGGAAGGAAAAGAAGTGCTGAAGTAAGTGTTAGCACTGACATAAAACTTACATATACTCATATACTGATATACACAAATTGCCTCAGGAGTTCAGACAAGTACAATCAGTGAACTGAAGTCACAGTATGACAAGTGCACAGGGCATCAAAAGGAAGACCCCAGCAAATACACAAAACCAATGCTTAGCAACATCTTTGTTTAAAAAGGGGCGGCCCAAGGTGCCTAACCTTACCTACTCGTGTAGGACTGAAAATATTTACAGATTTTCGTTGCTGTAGTATCCAACAGAGAAAAATTTAGCCGGATGTCGTGACAGACTGACAGTGGCAAATGTTTCGGGCTGTTCACTCATACAGATTTTGTTGATTCCTTGTAACGCTTTAGTTAGAAAATCGGGGAGGACAAACACACCTCTGTTTCTACAAGCTGCGTGTCGGGTTCAAGGAACACGCCCTAGTACTCTTTGCACAGCTTTCTTTATACCTTCCTGATCTAGGGAAGTGGTCAAATACACTTCCTGGACCTGCCAGGTAATAAGAAGTATATATGATTCATATGAATACTTCTATTTATTAGTTGGAACCGAACCAGCCAAAGACAGACAGTAGTATACTGAAACTCCTCAGAAAATAAAACAAATCATGTGTGGTATCAGAAGAAACCTAACCTGCCTCCCAGCTCGTGCAAGAAGTGTGAACTTGTTATCCTTAGCGGGAGCCTGTGTAATCAGATCCAAGAAGTTAATCAAAGTTTATAACACCCATCACCTCCTGTGAGCTGCAACTATGAAAAGGCTGTCATTGACTGAAAGCATACATTGGAAAGCCAAAGCTCCAAATCTTGTGAAACAACACGTTTCTCCGATGCTTGGCGCCCAAACTGTACATCTGTTATACTGTACAGATAATATAATTACTTAGACTATGGATGTTAATATAGCAAAACCAATTCGACTATGGATATTGCAGTAGAGCATTTGTCTGACTTGGTGGCATATTTGTGGCAGTAAAAAACTTGTTAAAGAAGTACTCCCTTCATCCCAAATAAGTGCACAACTAGCGTTCAAAATCTGTCCCACAATAAGTCATTTCAAGGCCATGAACCACCTAGCACTAGTACTTTTTACTACTTTCTCCATTCCCAATGTGCAATTATTACATGTTGATATACCTTTTGATAAGGGTATATATATAATTTTGTAGTAGCATTGGTTTCTCCCCTCCATCCTAGAAGTGCACTTATTTTGAGACAAAGGTAGTATGCAACAATGTAAAAGAATAAATAGATATTAATCAAAGAACCAAAAACCATACCATCCTCTTGCAATAGTTCATTACATATGCCATCAAGTCCCGGCAGAAGTTCAACTTCTGAAGGAGACATCATACGATCAGGTGATTGATCAGCTTCCTAGAAGGGAAAAAATTACTGAATGAATCCACTTTTTTTTTACACCACGGAGTTAAATCCACTAAGAGTCAAGACATTGCATTCAATCAACAACTAACCAAAGGGATGACTTTGTCCAATGTCTGCAGTAAAGGATCTTCCTCCAATTGTCTGATAGATAAAGCTATCCTTGACTTTGCCCTGTTTTTTTGTAAACGCAAAGTGTGTACAATTATTTCAAAGAAAAAATCTCATCCATGACAAAGCAATCCAATATTTTGTTTATTCTCCTATTAATAAGAAAAGAAATGATTCCTCAACTTGAAGGAAAAATGATGTTTTGCTAAAACAGACAACTAATTTAAGACCCTCATCTCCCTCTCCCAGTCCCACTCCCCTATGAATTGTAAATGCTGCATATGTGAATGATTGTTAATTTGATAAGGTAGACAGTTAGCATTAACAATCTCCTTAGTCATTGCACCCTTTAGCCCTAATGTATACCAAGTTACCATTACATACCATGCCAACTGACTCTGCTGATAAAGTGATAAGTGACAACTTCCATACATGATTCTATGATACGTCCACTCAACATTTTGGACCAAAGTTTTCATACCATATCTATTTTGAGGATAAAGTATGACATGAGAATTACTTCATCAAGAATCAAGACACACATTAACAACTATGCACAGAGCTCAATAAGGTCCTAGAAAGTACTCACATATCAATGTTCACAACTATGACCTTGACAGCGTCCCCTTCGTTTAGAAAATCCTGGACATCTTGTACAAGATCCCAAGACACCTCGGAGATATGTACAAGACCAGTAAGATGATATAGTCCTGTAGAGTGTAGCTGTTGTCAGAAACTCCACAATGAATAGCTAGCCAAGAAAATGTGTTGGCACTAGCCACTGAGTACCATCAGGAAATCGCAGGTGAACAAATGCACCATAGGGGAACACTGAGCCCACAATTCCATCATAGATGTCGCCAATCTTTATTTGGGAAGAGTACGTTGACCAACTAGCATCCTTCTCAGAGAAGACAAGTTTCCTTTCCTCCTCATTCACTTCAGACACCTAGAGCGATTAGATTGAGCTTCTTAAAAAAAAAAATAGATCGACAAAACCCTGAAATCTCGACCTCATTTCATTCAATTTTCAGAGTAATTTTGTCAGGCAGAAACCAAGTTTAGTTTATGATGCAGGAAGTAAGGATAAGTATCATTGACCCTATGATATGAGCCAGGACATTATACAGAAATAAAGAGCACATATGAATGGAAGTTTAAGCGCATCCTTAGGTAGGTTACAATGAAAGTAGCTACAGACAACTGCTGCACAACAGAAGCTGGAATGGAGAAGGCAAAGAGAAGTCATTTACCTTGACAGAAATGGACGTCCCTACGAGGCCTTTCGTAATATCTTGGATGGGCCTTTTGGGGTCTGCAAGCTTAGCTACAATGAAGTGAACGACCTCGTATTTACTGGCAACCACAGAACCTGCACAGAGAGAGAAGAGACAGGAAAAGAAGGAGTACCTACCTTTACACCAGTGCGCGGGGCTGAGGAGAGGGTTGGGCACGAACCCCTGGAGGGAGTTGAACCTGACAATGAGCCCGCCGCTGTTGGCCCTCAGCACCAGAAGCGTGAGGATCCTCCCCTGGTCCTTACTCGCGCGCGCTGCTTCCCAGTCCGCAGTGAACTGCAGGAGACACAGACACAGAGCGAGCTTCCTCAATCGATCCTCAACGTCCGTGCGCATTTCATCGAGCAGCAGCCAAGCCAAGCCAGGCCGAGCAGGCTAGAAGAGGGTAGCGCCTAGCGCCCAGGAAACGAACCTGTGGGAGGCGCGCCTCGTCGACCGGCGCAACCGAGGCGTCTCCCTGGCCGGCGGGGGCGCCGGTCCCCTCGGCGGTCGCGGAGAGCAGCAGGGGCCGGTGGTGCAGGCGGGCAGGGAAGCAGGGGAGGAAGGGGACTGGGCTCCTCCTGGCGGAAGCGGGGAAGGCCGCGAGCGAAGGCCCCGGCCTGAGGGACACCGCCAGCATTGCGCTCGCGCGTGGGAGGCGGCGGGGGCGGGGGTGTAGCTGCCGGCGGCGGTGGTGGTGGGCGGGGCGGGGGCAGAGAAGCAGGATTCTCAGAGGGGGGAAGGGAAACGAGTGGAGGTGAGTGGGGAGGCGCGAGCTGATTCTGGTTCCAGTGGGCTGGGCTGCGCTGCAACGGATGGACACGTGGCTCATCAGCCTTCTGACACGTGTGCGCGTACATTCCCCATCTTCTCTCTCTCTTTTTTTTTTGACAACAGTCCTTCTCGAATTGGTTTGAAGGAAGGAGACCAAAAAGAAAAAAACAATCTTATCCACACGATTGTGCTACCTCTAGAAGACTAGAAGGTTCGGTTCAGGACATTGGAGCTAAAAAATATGAGGAATTGCTATCGCAAAGTCTATCTGAAGACCCGTCGCAAAGTCTTTACTCATCTCTTGTAAATTGTAGTCCATCTCAGACGGGCTTATAAGGGAAGTTGGGGGAGGTATGTGTTCACACAGACACGACACGAGAGAGACGGAGAAGGCAGTGACGTCGCCGGAGCAAACAACGGAGGTGGTGAAGGAGGCCACAGGCGCAGTAGGGTCTTGGGGAGCTCCGGGCTATACATTTTTTCCATACTACTAATACAATAGTTTATTGACACTATCAATTGCCCTCACTGTTTATTACAATAACCAATTCACTATACTAATAAATGACATACAGAGTACTTTCTACTAATACAAGTGTAGTTGCTAGAAGGGAAAAAAAAAGTCAAAATCAGAGTGTGTGGAGCGTTCTAGCCTCCCTTTCCCTTACATTTAGAATGTAAGAGAACAAGACAACAAATTGAATTATTTATAATAAACATCTTTATTTTGCACGTGAGATTCCATTAGAATTTGGTGCGAACAGGATCAGGACGAGGATCATCAGGCATAGGAGCTCCAGCGGCTGGCCCTCTCGAATCCGTTCTTGCCATAGTAGTAGTCCTCCATAGCCTGCTGGATCTCAGCGCGGGAGTTCATAACAAAAGGCCCATGCTGCATGACAGGCTCACCAATCGGCTTCCCAGCGACGAGCACGAACCTGAGCGTCCTATCCTCAGACCGATTCCACACGCTGATCCCATCACCGGGTCCAAGCACGAGGCAGTGGTGCTTGGCGGTTGGCGCGGCCTTCTCCCGGCCAAACACGCCCTCGCCGTCGACGACGTAGACGAAGGCGTTCCACCCGTCCGGGACGGGCTGGTGGAGGCGCGACCCAGGGCGCATGGTGAAGTCGACGTACATGGTGGGCGTCCGCGTGTACACGGGCGACTTCGCGCCGAGTGCCTCCCCGGCGATCACCCGCGCCTCCACGCCGTCGACCTCCTCGGAGCGGCTGATGTCCTTGCTCTCTAGCTCCTGGTACCCTGGCTCGATCATCTTGTCTTTTGAGGAGAGGTTGATCCAGAGCTGTAGACCTTTCTGTACGCCGTCACCTGCTGGCATCTCTGAGTGCACTATGCCTCGTCCTGCTGTCATCCATTGTACGTCTCCTGCTTTTATCGTTCCCTTGTGCCCCGCGAAGTCCTGGTGGGTGAAGGCCCCCTGCAGCAGGCAACAGCAAGCAGGTGAAGAAGAGACGTTTCAGCGAACACCTCGCGGGCGTTGAAGAGAAGAGAAGAGAAGAGAAGAGAAGAGGAGAGGAGAGGAGAGGAGAGAAGACGCAACGTGCCTCGAGCATGTAGGTGACCGTCTCGAATCCTCTGTGCGGGTGGTCGGGGAATCCGGCGGGCTTGGAGACTGCGAAGACGAATCGAGAGAGAGAGAGAGAGGTGAGCAAGCAGGCAGGAAAATTGCGATAATCCGAGAGCATATATATGAATGTCGCAGAAGGCTAGAAATTTGGTCGGAAATAGAGGAGTACTCCGTACGTAGTACCTGAGAACTCGTCGAGCAGGAGGAAGGGGTCCAGATTGCGGAGCTCATGCCTGCGAGGGACAAGTCACAAGTGAGTCAACGGCGGCCTGATAGTGATCGAGGAGAGGATGACGGAATATTCCGGGCCATCTGCTAGGTTGCTTTGCTTACCTGCCGATGCTCCTGCGGACGGTGGCGCCCTGCCCCTCGGGCTGCGACTCCGCGAGGACCTTCTTGACCACGGACCTGGGCTTCTCGAACGGCGCCGCGGACGAAGAAGCAGAGGACGACGACATGATCCGAGGCCGAGCTGTGGGCAACAACAAGACGGAGCTGGGGATCAAGACGAAGAGGAAGAGGATGACGAGGGCGGCGGTGCTAGTAGCAGTACTTGTTCGGCGGCGGTGGGCGGCGGCTGTGTTGTTGTTGCCGAGCCTGGCGATGGCGGAGGTATAAATAGCAGGGAAGGAGGAGGGCAGGAGGCCCAGGTGCTGCCTCAGCCTCATCATCGTGTCCGCCCGCCCGGCTGGGGAGACGGGACGCCACGCCAGTAATACAAATACAGATGCCCCGGACGGGTGTGGTTTGACCGGCGCGTGCGGCTGCGGCTGCGCGAGGTGGACTGGACGCGGGCTCCGCTGGAGGTTGCAGTTGCAGACGACGCGCTTGCGCACGCGGGGCGTCACGCCGGTGATGGCGTCACGCTGCCGCCAGCGTTACTTATGCAACAATCCTCACCGCAAATCAGCATCACACATTTACACCCCACCCTGATGTACTTCTGCTCCCAAAAATAATAATTATATTGTGTACCGAATTAATTGTATTAGTCCATCCTAGTACAATATACGTAATTTTATTTATTATAGTTCAAAAAATATATTATTATTATTATTATATAAAATTAAATGTAAATAATATTTTCACTTGATTCAAACCTACAATTATGTAGGTGAATTTCTGTAGTATCCAATACTAATCAACAGTCAATTTCATTATCAATTTTTAATTTGCCTTTTCTGATCTGAGGCTCCACTACCTTCTAGAAAGTGCTACATCGACAGCAATTTTTTTATTTAAACAAAACATGCGACAGCGAAAGACAAATCAGCCGCAGTCACGAGTCACGAGTATATCAAATCAAACACAAACAACGAAAGGGATATGTCAAACCTAACAAAATCGAGGAGCACCTCCACCCATGTTCAGATTCATCAACACTCGAACAGGAGCGGGCCGCGGCCGCTAGTTATGACAGAGGGGATGCGTCCCTCTCGATTTTCTTATTAGATAGTACATCTTGCTATATCAAAGCACACGCATATCACTTGAACAGCACTTCGATTTCCCTTGTGTACTTGTCTGTCACTTTGTCCCTTCTTATTTTCATGCTGGGTGTCATCAGACAGACCATTGTCAATCTGAACAAAAAAAGAAAGAAAACATCGTCAAGTTCCGAGGAGCAACATAGTTTCTCGGGTGAAGAAGACAAACCCACCATGAATGGTTCGTCGACAATCATAATTGACACTGAGTATGTAATAAATCAAACAAACAATCAAAATCATGAAATAGTGAACTCATCTCTCTATCAATCAACAGATTACATGTGCCTTTTCAATTCTTTTCACCCATGTTTTACTATTCCAACCAACAGCAAGAAGAGGGCAACAGGGGTGAGAGAAACAAAAGCAGGGCAGGCAACCCTCACCAGGCTTTCAATTCATCATATAGCATGTTCATGACCTTCTTATCTTTCGCTAGTTCGCCATTCTCACTAAGGATGGACTTCCTTTTTGCTTTTGCCAGACCTTCGTCATTGTTGGGAACAATTATGGCACCAAGACGCCGTTGATCCTATTCAAACAACATTGGCAGGACCTTCGTGACTTACAGTGGCACTAATCTTGTCATTGCTACATTGACATCTAATAATCTCATCACCAGAAAAAAAAATTGATAAATGCAGTAGCCGTAACACCACGCAGTTTCAGACAACGTCATAGGTTTTTTTTCTTTAGAATATTTCCCCTAGTTGCATCAAGAAAAAGATATGTGCCCACAGCCCCACACATATAAAGGAGTCTGAATCGAGTGTAGTGATGGTTATAGCTGGCCATATCTCTTACCTGGTCGATCACAAATATCCGATTAATCAAGTTACTCCTGCCGGCTGCTTCCTCGATCTCAGCAGGTTCAACATTTTCACCTACAAATGAGATGGTCAAGGTCAGTAAAAAAAAGGTATCATGATATCAACAAGATTTCTTGTGTACAACATCAAAGATCAAACAGTAAGTTTAATAACAGAATCATAAAAAAAAAGAAAGACAAAGAATACATTTACATTTACACATTCTGAAAAAGGAGAGACTAATTATAATCTGAACCTGTAGAGAGGACTATTGTATCCTTTGCACGCCCTTAGAGAACAAGCATCACTCCACACTTGCGAATTGGCCCTATTCCTTGGTGAGATACAATCCAACCTATATGTCCTGTGCTGAACAAACCCTCTTGGTCAAAAGCTTCATTTGTAGCCGATGGATTCTAATGACAAACAAAAATTATGAAATGAGTCCTCCAAAAAAGCTGCAGAGTACTCAAATAATATCATTGTTCTGTGCATGGATGCTTGGTTCTTAACGTGCATTTCACTTTTGCCTATGTCTATCAACACCATACAGAAGGATTAATATATGAGAATTTTTACTGTGCTTGAGTGGAACCACGGGTTCCTCCCGTTAATCTCATTTAGAGCCGGTTCCTCCCCCTTACATGCTGTTTGGTTCGTGTATTTGTAACGTTATTCGATTACACCGCTAACGGATAACGAATGATTGTGTTTGTTTCGATCCATCCGCAATCCAGTCACGCCATAATCCCATACCGGCCTATAGGATTTCGTTACGGCTGCCGAAGGAGTGCTAATCGTTACCTGGGCCGGCCGGCTGTGGGTCTTCTCCACTCCGCATGCAGCCCTTTACATTTCCGTTACCGTGTATGAAACAAACATATCTAGTAATTTATTACTTTATTAACGTTACCTTTCTTTTCTTATTACAGTGGCGTTTGCATTACAATTTCTGATCCAAACACCACCTTAATCATATTTAAGGGTAGTTTAGTATATATCAGTGAAGCCACGAAGGTGATCGTCAAGGACCCGGGCCTGGCCGCACGCCCAAGCCATCGTCGTCTCCCTGCTCGTTGTGGACTGCCGAGCAGAGCCACGCATCAAGCTCACTCCTTCCTAGCCTATCGCCCGTTCGCCTGAACCGAGAGGGAGCTGGCACACCGAGCGGCGGCCGCCAGTCTACATACGATCGGATTGCATGTGCGCACGACCAGCAGACCTCGGATCACAGCCGACAGAGGCGAGACAACCCACAAGTCCAACCCCACCCCTCAACACGCTTCCGCCGCTAACGCGTAGAGTGGCAGGGCACGTGCCGTCGCAGCTTCCATGACCGTGTCCTCGCCGACGTCGAGGAAGGAGGCCGACAGGCTGTGTCCGTGGCGCTCGAACGGTGCTGGAGGGGGAGGAAGGTGAGCGGCGGCACCAGCGAAAGGGAAGAGGCATCGAGGAGCACGTCGGGGACGACCCGATGACCAGGAGGCTCGCGTCAGGGACGAGCGGGCAGACTGCCTCCCCGAAGCCATAGATCGAGGTTGCGGCCATGAATGTGGACAGTGCACACTCGGAGGCGGTCGACGCAGTAGGATGCCCGCGCGGTGAAGCATGAGCGGCGCGCCCTCGGTTCTAGGCGGTGTGGCCTCAATGCCGAGCGGCGCGTCCGTAAAGGCGCCTCGCGCGGCCATGGCGGCGGCCCACGCGGCCTCGGTGTCGGGCGGCGCATCGTCGGAGGGGCCCCGCGCGGGCATATCGGCGGCCACTTCTTCTGAAGCGGAACATGGGAGGGCGGGGGTGTGAGAAGGCGACGCGACAGGGAACACGGTGGTGGCGGCGGCGGCCGCGGCGTGGCCTTGCGACGGGACTGCGACGGAGTCGAGTAAGAGGGGCGCCCTGGCACCAGGCAGAGCAAAAAGGGGGCGTGACCGCCGGATAAGAGATGGCGGCAGCGCGGATGGCGGCGGCGTGGACAACGGAGCGGTTCTCAGAAGGTTTAAATACGATTATACCCTTCGCAATTAGTTCCGGACCCATAAATTCTCTGGTTCCGGCTTATAACTTAGGTTCCTCCCATTCAGTTTCGTCTATGTTTAGACCGTCAGATCTAAGAAAACGGACGGTTCACATAAATTCCAAGCGTAGTAAAAAATCTCTTAATATATTAAGTAAAACATGAAACTATAGGAATACTACAGCTCCTCATTTTGTCAACTACTGTAGCAAAGATATCAGGTTATTAATAATAACTCTGGACCATATTCTTAGCTGACTAATTAATACTTAAGAATAAAAATCATTAGTTCACTTCTAGCAAAAGAAAGTGTTAATTCGACCAGCAACATGTTAATGGAAAATCAGCAATCTAATTTGGGTTTTGCTATGGTATACTCAAATAACTGTGAACCGTTTATTTAATTAGATCCGATGGTCAGAATCATCTATTACCTCCTAAGAGGTAATATGATAAATAAGGAACTTTTACATATAAAGATTTTATTTAGATCTAATAATGTATACATGATCTATTGGATGAGGTAATAATTTTTTTTTATTTTTGCAACTTTAGATATAACGTTACTTAATTAGTATAAACTATGTTTATGCAAATAACCCTTGCACATATTGGTCATACCGCATACGTGAAATTTATATAGTAGAAAACAAACAAACCTGTACAACGTGTATAAAAGTTTACGTGCGTATATAAAATTTTATATGCTCAATTTTGTGATAGCTACTTGTTTTATTAAAAGATCCCCGATTTTGTAATGGAGTTTAAATTAAATTAGCATAATGTACACGCTCGATTATGTACATGTTAGCGCGTGTAACATATTTTAGATCACTACTAAAGTTCATGACTCAATTAATGTGTTAGCTATTGATATTTTTCATGCATGTAATGTATTTTTTTAACTAAGTGTGTAATATAATAGGTTTACCATATTTTAGTTTGGATTCGGACATATGCACTAGGCCTCCAAATTTTTTTACTGTAGATGCAATCGTGAACACTAGCGAAACTATTTTCAAAAAATGTATATACACAAAATTAAACCGTGAATACGCATCGAAAACTATGAAAAGATTAAAAGAAGAATGCACGCACATAGAAAAAGGAAGGAAAACACGTTGTTGCTTCTGTGTCTCCGTATTGTTGGGATTTGACATGTTTCCTTTTTTCCTAGATTGATTAATTCATAAATTTAATAATTTATAGAAGAAAAAAAACAATGGCTTAGATTTATTAGAGTTATTACCTCCTATGAAGTAAAGGGAGTACCATAGCATTGCCCATCTAATTTAGATTTGGCAATTGATTTGTATCAGCAAAAGGAAAGAAGTAGAACCTTATAGTATCCCTTCATTACTTGCGGTCCTTTAATTTTCACAATCCCCTTTGAACTATCTGGAAGCACCTTGATTTCAGTATGCTTTATTGGGTGGCCAATTGTCCCAAAAACCTTCAAGTGACATACACACTTAATGTTAGTATTATCAACTTATCGCATGTAACAGGAAACAGTATGAAAGACTATATCCTATTAGTAAATAAAACAAGCATTTCCTCATCTTACATTACAGGATTGTCGTCTAGCAGCAATAACAGGAGAAGTCTCAGTAAGACCATAGCCATTTTGTACTTAAATGCCAATGGCCTGAAAGACTACTGACATTTGAATAAGAAGTTTACTGATTTACTAAATATTTGTTAAGTAGGTGTTAATAAAGTTCAGGTTACACTTCAAATTGCCAATGGCCTGAAAGAGCAGAACATTGATAAACCCTTGCCTAAAAAAACTTATCAACATGCAGTGGAAGACTTGCACCGCCACTAATACCAGCGTGCAAGTTATCAGGGAAATTAGGTGATTTACTAAGTATTTGTTAAGTAGGTGTTAAGAAAGTTCAGGTTACACTTAAAATTGCACGGATCAATGATGAAACACAGAATAAAGAATATAAACAAAATGATTATACCTATGAAATCCTGATTGCTGAATGAATTTTCTTGTATACTAGAATCTTCGCCAGATTATGTAAAGGCCAGAGAAATGCAACAACCAATCTTGCCCACAGCCACTTTATCATATAGGCGATGAATGATGGTTTGACAAGATTATTTGATAAAACAGTTCCCTTTTTAATGAGAAAAACAGGAAAAGAAAACTGGGTCAAGCAAAGAAAGAGGCTAGGTAGATAATAACGAAAGGAACTTCAATCTAGAACGTCATTAAAGAACAAGGAAACAAAAAAACATAGCATCTTTGAAGTAATCCTTGAAGCTAACTAAAGTAAGTAGCTTCCAGACCTCATAGATCTTCTTTGCCTCCATATATCTTGGATGGATCTTTTGGGGACCCCTGCAGATGGCTTCCCGCAGATGGCTTCCCAGTCCGCAGCGAAATGCAGGAGAGTGGCTAAGCTTCCTCAGTCGAACAACAAAAGAGATATTCAAACATAAACTCAAAACAAAAAAGCGAGGCAACAACGATTTTTAAGCAAAAGAAACTGAATAAAAATATTATAATATCCATTAAAAAATCGACCTCCTCCAATCTCTCCACAATTCCTCACTACTTCAGACAAAAATAGAGGAAAACGACTAATCAGATAAACTAGGACTGAGCGGGGGCGGGGGCGGCCGCAGGTGCTGCAGCCGGTGCGGGAGCAGAGGCGGCGGGTAGCGGCGGGAACAAGTTCATGTCCTCGACGACGATGGGTTTGGGGGCAGGGTTGCGGCCGTTGCCGGAGTAGTAGCCGCGTCCCCGCGGCCGGTAGTAGTTGTCGTTGCGCTGGTTGTGGTAGCCGCCATTGCCACCATGGTAGCCGCCGTTGCCCCGGCCGCCGCTATAGCCGTCTCCGCGGCCGACAGAGTAGTCGCCCCTCGGAGCATCGTAGCCTCGGCCGCCGGAGTAGTCGCCCCTCGGAGCACCGTAGCCTCGGCCGCCGGAGAAAACCGCCCCTCGGAGCACCACCGTTGCCGTAGTTGCCAGCCTCGTTCTGAAACGCCCTGCCATTGTCGCCACCACCACGACCAGTGGGAGGACACGGGAATCGGTGCTGTTGTCACGGCTGCTGCGGCCCTGGAAACCGCTGCCATTGAAGCGGCCACGAGGAGCCCCACCACCACCATTGGAAGAGGAGCCATCTTCCGAGACAACATTACGCCTTGGTGGCGCAAAGGAGAGCTCTTTCAACGGCATGGGCGTGGCGACCTGAAATCATGTTTCTGATGAGATGCCGCCGCATGTTAACAAGAAGAGTGCAGACAAGGAAACAAAGCAAAGCAATGGTGAATGGTGATACCTTCTTAGGCTTGACGTCCTTTGCCTCGGGCTGAGCCTTTTCTTCCTTCTTGCCAGTCTCCTTAGCCTTGCTCTGAACCTTTTCTGCCTTCATGACAGCTTCCTCATCATCCAGCTTCTTCTTCTTCTCCAACATCTGCAGGCCCTTAAATTCATCGGCAGAGACCTTCCGCTGCTCACTTCTTGAGACATCCTCACAGGACTTCTTTCTCTCTTCACAAATCCTCTCATACTCAGCAAGGGTCTGTTCAACATTCAAACATCAGTGTAAATTTTGAAATCAGGAAAGTTGAAAGCAACCCGGTGAACTTACACGTCTAATCATCAAAGAGCTATGCTGCTGGAGCAGAGGTGCTTACCTTTTTCTCTTCTTCCTTTGGAGGATAGACTGCCTGTGGTTGCTTGTCAGTCTTCTTTGAAACATCAGGCTCAGATGAATCTTGCTTCTTGGCCTTCTCTGCTCCATTGCCGCCGTTCTTCTGAGCACTCTTCTTCTTCCTTTTCGCGGAGCCATTGAGCTTCTCCTTTGGATATATTTTTTTGATTCTAGGGCCATCCTGTCCGTTCTTGCTTCCAGCAGCCCTGTCAAAAAAGAACAAACGTTGATTTGCATTTGTTCTATACAATAATTTGCGTAGTTGAAAGAGGAAGATTCTAATTTGCATAGAACTTACCCTGCAGTAGAAGAGTTTTCTGAACCAGAGGCAGGCGCAGCATTCGCAGCCTCCTCCTATCATTCTCTACAGGCTTGTGCTCAGCCTCTGAGCCAGCATCAGAGGTAACCTTCTCCTCAGGCTTGTGATCAGCCTCTGTACCAGCATCAGAGGATGGCTGCTTGGTCTTCTTCACGTACTTCTGAACCTTTCTCTTGTTGCCATAACCTTCCTCTACCTGCCTCTCATGGTTGAGATAGGGACCATCAGCATGAACATCTGGCTCACCATTGTGATAGCGGTCATAACCATCGCTGCCATTGAAACTGAAACTGTCAACACCAGCATTGTCGTTGCCCTGAACACTTTCAGTCTGATTGAGGACTGGAGGCTCTTCTTCGTCAACAGCCTCCAGAGGAAATCCATGCTCCAAATAAAACTCCTTCCTCGGCAGCCTCAACTTTGCTTCCTGGTGCCTCAGTTTCTTCTGCTGCTCCCTCAGATTCCTTTGTTCCTGCGACAACTGCATGAAACGGAGCTCCCTTTGCTCCTGCGACAGCTGCAAGATATAGCGTCCATCAACACCGGTCTCCTTCAGCTTTTTTCCCTCCCCCCTCAACTTTATGAGTACCTCTCTCAACCTCTTCAGCTCGTTCTGAATAGTTTTAATACCTGACATCCAACAAGAAAACGGAAGGGTGAGACACAGAATAGAGAGTATGATACATGTAATATAACAACAATAATAAGGTAACAAAGCTAATCCAGAGATCAGTAATGGCAACCAAAATAATAGCTTTATCTCCACAATCAGTAATGGCAACCATAAAGATAACAGCTTTACTATTTACGTTGAAAATAAAAATTGAACAAAGAACATAGACACGCATTAACAATACTAGAATATGAGATAATTTAGATTAAGCACTGTTAACATCCTCCAATCAGTAATGGCAACCAAAATAATAGCTTTATCCCCCAATCAGTAATGGCAACAAAAATAATAGCTTTACCTCCACAATCAGTAATGGCAACCATTAAGATAACAGCTTTACTACTTACGTTGAAAACAAAAATTGAACAAAGAACATAGACACGCATTAACAATACTAGAACAACATAAGATAGTTTAGAGAAAGCAATGTTAACAATACTGATATTATAGTAGATAATTTAATTTCTAAGATCTGATAGAGACACAGTACATAATAGATTTATACAAACTGAACATGCAAAGACTGAACAATGAATACGAATCTATCTACCATGATAGCTAATCTATCAAGAGATAATGATCGAACAAGCAATATTGAGCACGATCTAATTAAGCATCTTTTCCCTATTCACAACATGTCCAGTAACCACCAAACAAGTAAACTAATCTCCCGGCCAAGAAGTAAACTAATCTCCCGGCCAAGAATAAGATCGCAACAAAGAAAGCAACCACAAAGCACGATCGTGAATAGTAATCGGATCCACAGAAAGCACACGATCGTGAATAGTAATCGGATCCGCACGGCAGGACGCAACAAGAGAATCGATCTCCATATACAATATCCAAACTAACTAGACGAAGCACGAAGGAGCAACGCGATCGATCGAGACGAGCGCTAACTAACTAAACGAAGGAAGGAAGATGGGGACTTGGGGAACCGCACGTACCATTGTCGTACTGAAGCTTGGTGTAGTAGAGGTTCTTGATCGCGGCCTTGTCCTTGTCGGTGCCGGTGGCGGCGGCGGAGTCGGCGACGGCGGACTCGGCCTTCTTGGCGTGGGCGGCCTCCGCCTTGGCCTTGCCGACGACGACGGACACGGCGGCCTCTCCGGACTCGCCGTCCGCGAGCTCGAGAAGATCGAAGTTGAAGCTGGCCATGGCGGTCGTGGTAGTCGACGTAGCCGAGATCTCGATCGGTCGACGGCTCCGCATCTCGGCTGCTCGCCGGCCTACTACTACTACAAGACCCTCAAATCAAAACCCTAGCAGTAGTAGCCGAGGCGGCGAAGAGGCGGCGCGCGCTAGATGGCTGCCGGTGCTGCTCTCGGCTTTCCCTTGAGATTGGTTGCCAATGCCAATGCCAATGCTAGAGGCCACGGGGTGCCGCGCCACGGTTTTATAGGGGCGGCCGGGACGGGAGCCCGGGTCGACGCGGCCGTTGGATCGCGAGGAGGAGAGCACGAGTCCAACTCGGATCGGAGCCCGTGATCAGCGCCGGATGCGGTGGATTGACTGCGCTATGGCGCCTGGTGTGATGGGGGTGGGTCTTCTAGTAGCTTCCAGTTCACATATTAATTCGAGTTAGGATCGTATTAATATTTTTTATTATTTAATAGATTTTATTTATTATTCGATCTCCATAGATTAATTTTAAAGATACGTGTTTCTGTATATATAGGTGATTAAGGGGTGTTTGGGACCTCCTCTACTCTACATTTTTTTTAGATTCGCTCATATTTTTAGCCAAACGATTTTACCTCCCATACATAGTTTGAGAAAAAAAAGTAAAGTTATGATAGCACGTAACGGTGTACTCCCTTTGTCTCTAAATAACCGTCGTTTCTGCGTGCTTTGCAAAAAACATCTCTGACTAAATATATATTAAACATAAAAAAATATGATACATAATTAATATCATTGAAAAGATCTTTAAACCTAGTTTTTTAATAAATTTATTTAGAGATATAAATGTTATACATATTTTTTATAAATTGAATCAAACTTGTGGCACGTATACTAACGGTTATTCAGGGATGGAGGAAGTACTTCATAAACTCTAGTTTTTTATGAAGCTGCTACGCATTAGAGTTTGCATAGCAGAGTTGTAGAAAAGTTCCAAACACCCCCTAATGAGTGTTAAAGTGTGTAATTATCCTTAACTTTACGTGTAGTGCAAAACTCTAAGAACTTAACTCTAATTTTTTTATGGAGCAAAGTTCTTAGAGTTGGAGGTGTTTGACAACATAGAGCTAGAACACCTCCTATTTTTTTAGTAGTGCTAGAACATTTTCGTAATAGTCTCTTATCTATCTCATCAAAAACATTTTTATTGGATTTGCTCATTCGCGGCCATAACCACGTGTTGTGCTCTCTTTTTGTGCTAGAACAATTGTTTTGTCTTTCTTTACGTGCTCACTGAAATTCCTAGCCACGCATTTATCAAAGGAGTAGTAGTGCTATGCTTTAAGATCTTTTATAGAGGTAGTTTGGTAATCTGTCAGTTTTGTTAAACTTGTTTGTCTTGATTCTAGATACGCAGTTAGGACACCTCTAGTGTTAGGTTAGGATAGAACCGAATTGCAACAGTATAGGTCCCTCAGCCACAGTGCTGAATAGGCTTAGATCCAACTTCGATAGTTAGAGATCCATGAACGAGTTAAATAAGAAGAAATATTTTTCTGTGCACTCTCACTTTACATGCATGCGGTACTTTTTTATTATTTTATTTATTTCTTTTGCTAGCTGTCGATTCAAACTATTTCCTTATTCATTCTCAGTGAAAGTTTTATCAAAGTTTCATTCATACTAAATGTATTATTATATAGACAATTTTTATGATATGACGGTGTATTTATGAAGAGAGATGAGAAATAAGTTTTATCTAGATGAAATTTTTTTGACACGAATACGATGAGTCATGAAATTAAATGAAATATAAAACTATAGAATGAATCTCTCCATTAAAAGTGAGTGTTTCATCTATCCGAGTTTCATTTCATTTCATATAACGTGGTAGTATTGGAAACAACACCATAAAACTCTTTTATATGCATGCTGCATATTTTGACTATTTTGTTTGTTTCTTTGGGCTAGCGGTCAAACCAAGTTTAAGATGTGAACCGAACAGACTTTTTCGTCAGTTCCACTAGGTGTATAACGAACTCTACTCTCTTTCATTCTACACACGGTTGGTTTTGCTCTCACACTGGAACTAGAGCTGCTCTTATTATGGGACGGTACAACGGCATATTGCACCTTGCAAAAACGTTGCAAATGTCTGTATTATGTATCCGTACATGCAACGCAAGCAGGATCCGACGACCGTACGCCCTACCACACCGGCCTGGGACTCTGCGTGACACGCAGTGCGATGCTCGATTCGAAGAGAAAACGTCAGGCTACACAAACTCCGATCGTGTCGGTACGCGTACGGTTGCATGCCGTTTTGTATTGTACTCGAAAAAGGAAACTCTGATGGATGATCGATGATGGCGGTGTTCGTTATATATATATAGGAAATCTGATCGCGCGTCGTTACCATAGATTGGATCGGATCGGATCGGATCGCTCGACAACCACCTCGATCTGTACGCCGGCGACATGGCTGCGTCTGCGGGCGGCGGAATCAAGTCGAGCGCCAACGTGTGGGCTGCCCTCGCCGACGAGGACCCCAGCGACAGCGAGGCAGCCAAGAGATATGAGGAGCAGACCAAGAAGGCCAGGGAAGCCGCGGAATACAGGCACCAGCAGGCGATGGCGGCGGCGGCCTCTGAGGCCACCATCGTCGGCGACGCGCAGAGCGGCGCCGCAGCGACTCGGTACGGTCGCAGCGAGAAGAAGGCGCGGAACGAGCGCAGCAGGAAGCAGACGAAGAAGCTGCAGCGTTCGGAGGCGGCGTCCACGGACGACGACAGTGACGATGAGTTTGACGGCGAGGAGGAGAGTAGCTGCTGCTGCAGGAAGGTGGCACGCAGGCTGCTGCGTGCGGCAGTGGCGGCGGCCCTCATCGCCTTCTGTGTGCATGTGCATGCAGCTACCGCAACATGACCATAGCTGCTGCCAACGCAATATTTAGAACATGTTTGGTACAGAAAGCTGTTATAAGTTGTTTTTTTGTCAAACACCTCTTTCTAAAACAGCTTTATCCGAAACTGTTTTTCTTTCTTTCTCACAAAGATATGAAGCTGAAAATAACCTCTTTCTAAAACAGCTTTATCCGAAGCTGTTTTTCTTTCCCTCTCACAAAGATATGAAGTGGGATGAAACTGAAAATAGTAGCTTATCACAGCTCTCTCTCCCCTTTCTCTCTCATATCCATGCATAAAGTGGTTGGTGAAGCTGTTTTGCCAAATACTTTTTTCAAAATAGCTTAGCTTCACCTAAAGAGTTGGTCATGAAGCTATTTTCTAAATAAACAGCTTCACTAGTGAAACAGAGAGCTGTACAAAACCAAACGGACCCTTATTTATTACAACATGTGATCATAGCAGATTAAGATTGACACGGTCACTTATTGCATGTACTCTACATACATACACCTAGAGTAGTGTAGTAACCTTATTAATCATTTATTATGTTTATCCAAAAAGAACTTGTTTCAACCAGACGGGATGCGTCCCTCTCGATTTTCTTATTACAAGATCTGCTATCAAAGCACAGCACGCGCTCCGCATATCACTTGAACAACGCTTCGATTTCCCTTCTGTACTTGTCTGTCACTTTGTCCCTTCTTATTTTCATGGTGGGTGTCATCAGACCATTGTCAATCTGAACCAAAAAAAGAACATTGTCAAGTTCCGAGCAACATAGTTTCTCAATTATAAATATGATGAGTGAAGAAAACCCACCGTAAATGGTTCATTGACAATCATAATTGGCCCGACACGGAAGGAGCATTGCGCGGTCCTGAAATTTATTAACAAAGCAATTAAATGCTTCCTGTGATGATATATGTCATCAATCAAACAATCAAAATCATGAAATAGTGTCACGTGCACACAGAGAAAGGCATCGTCCCAAAAACCATTGTTTGTTTCGTAATCATTATATATGACTGAATCATCTCCCTATCAATCAACAGATGGCATGCGCCTCTTTTCAATTCTTTTCGCCCATGTTTTCCAATCAACAGCAAGAAGAGGGCAAGAGAAACAACAGCAGGGCGGGCAACTCTCACCAGGTTTTCAATTCATCATATAGCATGTTCATGACCTTATCTTTCGCTAGTTCGCCATTCTCACCAAGGATGGACTTCCTTTTTGCTTCTGCCAGAACTTCGTCATTGTTGGGAACAATTATGGCACCAAGACGCCGTTGATCCTATTCAGAGAACAATGGCAGGAACTTTGTGACTTCAGTGGCACTAATCTAGTTATCATTGCTAAATTAAGATCTAATCTCATCACCAGAAAAAAAAAATCATAAATGCAGTAGCCGTAACACCACAGTTTCAGACAACGTCATGGGTTTTTCTTCAGAATATTTCGCCTAGTTGCATCAAGAAAAAGATATGTGCCCACAGCCCCACACATAAAGGAGTGAATTGAGTGTAGCTATGGTTATAGCTAGCCATATCTTTTACCTGGCCGATCACAACTATCTGATTAATCAAGTTACTCCTGCCGGCTGCTTCCTCGATCTCAGCAGGTTCAACATTTTCACCTACAAATGAGATGGTCAAGGCCAGTAAAAAAAAGATACATGGTATCAACTAGATTTCCTGTGTACAACATCAAAAGACCAAACAGTAAGTTTAATAACAGAATCATAAAAAAAATGACAAAGAATAGATTTACATAAAAAAGTACACATTCTGAAAATGGAGACTAATTATAATCTGAACCTGTAGAGAGGACTATTGTATCCTTTGCACGCCCTTCAACAACAATCATCCCTCCACACTTGCGACTAGGCCCTATTACATGGTGAGGTACAATCCAACCTATATCTCCTGTGCTGAACCAACCCTCTTGGTCAAAAGCTTCATTTGTAGCTGATGGATTCTAATGGCAAACAAAAATTATGAAATGAGTCCTCCAAAAAAGCTGCAGAGTACTCAAATAATATCATTGTTCTGTGCATGGATGCTTGGTTCTTAACATGCATTTCACTTTTGCCTATGTCCATCAACACCATACCGAAGGATTAATATATATTAAGTAAAACATGAAACTATAGGAATACTACAGCTCCTCATTTTGTCAACTACTGTAGCAAATATATCAGGTTATTAATAATAACTCTGGACCATATTCTTAGCTGACTTTTAAGTACAGAGAATCTAAAACAGTGTTCAACAGAGAACTAATTAATTCTTAAGAATAAAAATCATTAGTTCATTTCTACCAAAAGAAAGTGTTAATTCGACCAGCAACATGTTAATGGAACATCAGCAATCTAATTTAGATTTGGCAATTGATTTGTATCAGCAAAGGAAAGAAGTAGAACCTTATAGTATCCCTTCATTACTTGCGGTCCTTTAATTTTCACAATCCCCTTCGAACCATCTGGAAGCACCTCACCAGTCTCTATGTCAAAAACCTTGATTTCAGTATGCTTTATTGGGTGGCCAATTGTCCCAAGAACCTTCAAGCGACATACACACTTAATGTTAGTATTATCAACTTATTACATGCAACAAACATGAAACAGTATGCAAGACTATATCCAATTTGTAAATAAAACAAGCATTTACTCATCTTACATTACAGAATGGTCGTCTAGCAGCAACAACAGGAGAAGTCTCAGTAAGACCATAGCCGTTTTGTACTTTAATGCCAATGGCCTGAAAAAGCAGAACACTGATAAAGCTACAGACATTTAAATAAGAAGCTTATTGATTTACTAAGTATTTGTTAAGTAGGCGTTAAGAAAGTTCAGCTTACACTTAAAATTGTGAAGAATCATGGTCCCTTGTGTTTAGGCGATTAACGACAATGCTAGGTCACTATGACTAACGTGTGTTTTGCGGAGGCAAAGTCATTTGTGTTAGGTCATTAGTGATACAATTTGAATTGGCTTAATGGATATTCATGCCCCCAAGATGGAAATCGTTTCGGTTGCAAAGGATGATGATACAAGTTGAAGACTAGGCTAGTTCTTAGTGCCATAAGGTTGAGAAGGGCACTAAGTATAGCTAGGGCTTTGTTTTTCCTTTGAGCGTACTATTAAGGGGGGTATGAGATTAGTAGCTTGACCTAGGAGAGTTTAGGAAAGTGGGTATATGCACACTTGTCATACCTATCCTAGAGACCTTGCTTTCAACCCTTTGTTAACCCTAAAAATGGTAGGAGCAAAACCCCTAGAAAAGACTTAGAGAAAACAGTTGAAACAGGGGGAGAAAGAGGCTCCGGACCAGTCTGCCAAGTAGGCGTCGGACCAAGGAGAGTGGTCCGACGGTCCCTGACTTAGGCAAAAGTCCAGCTCGAGAAGCTCCGGACCACCCGTCTGGAGAGCGTCGGACCATAGGAGAGTGGTCCGATGGCCCGTGTCAGAGAGAGAGAGAGCCTGAGAGAAGGCTCCGGACTAGTCCGACGGTGAGTCCGACGGCTAGTCCGACGCTTCAAGTCAGCAGGTCGTTTCCATGCAGAGAGCTCCCTGGCTTCGGACCAGAGCGTCGGACCAGGGCTCCGGACCAAGGAGAGTGGTCCGGTGGTTCGAAGGAGAGAAAATGTTTTCACTCAGTGAGCACCCTGGCTCCGGACCAGTGCGTCGGACTAGGGCGTCGGACTAAGGCAAGTGGTCCGACGGTGCCTGAGTTTGAATTACGAGTGAGCTCCGGACCAGTGTGCTTGGTCCGGTGGTGTGAGCTCCGGACTAGTCCGGTGACTTCGCAGAGAAAAGAAAAAGCAAAAAACGGCTAGTTTTGGAGGTAGGGACTATTTATAGTTGCCCCCTTCGTCCTTAGGAGGTCTCTTGACTATTGTTTCAGCTGGTTACACCTTGAGAGAATCCTTAGAGAGCCAAGTGCCTAGTGAGGGAGAGATTTGACATAGTTCATCTTGTTCTTCCCTCCTAGAGTGATTAGGAGTGACTTGTGTGCATCCATCCACCTTCCTAGTCTTGAGTTGGTCAAGTGAAGGTCTTGTGCTTGTTACTCTTGGTGTTCGACAGCACCTAGACGGTTTGGTGGTGTTCGTAGGAAGTGATCGCCGGAAGATTGTCGGCGGCTCTTCTCCAAGATTCTGTGATCGGTCGTGGGCGATTCACCGAGCCGGAGTGGCGAAGAATCAGCCCGTAGAGAGCACTCTACCCTTGCGGGGGTAGAGGGGGAGCGATACCTTGCGAGGTGCTCCAACGAGGACTAGGGAGGTGTGTCGACACCTCGATACCTCGGGAAAACATCGCTGCGTCACTGAAAATCTCTTTTTCCTAGCTCTTTACATTTCCGCATTACATTCCGTCTTGTTCTTATCTTTACTACTAGAATTGCTTAGGTTGTTCTTAAATTCCATGAACTGCTACCGCTTTCTAGCTAGGACACACGGACGGTAGACACTAGGGGGTGATTGACATTTGATAGGTTTTCATATTTTCTTTAGAAATTTAAAACAAGCCCAATTCACCCCCCCCCCCCTCTTGGTCATCTTGATCTTTTCAATTGGTATCAGAGCAAGGTTACTCTAAATTAGGCTTTACCGCCTAGAGCAAGATGTCTCATGGGGATGGACCGTCACCCATGTTCGATGGGGATGACTTTCCTTATTGGAAAGTGCGGATGGAGGCCTACCTTGAGGTCGTGGATGTCGGCGTTCACAAAGCTGCCACCATAAGCGGATCGGTGTTCGCCGAGGATCCCTTCTTTGAGAAGAACAATGCTAAGGCAAAGAACATTCTTTTCCGTGACATTTGCAAGAATGTGTTCAACCGTGTGCGAAATTGCAAAACCGCACATGACATTTGGACAAACATTTACGCTCTCCACGAGGGCACCAAATGTGAAAGAGAAGAGCGCTATCACCTCATCATTGCTAAGTTAAATGTTTTCACCATGCTATCTCATGAAAATGCTAATGAAATGTACTCTCGCTTGAATGTGCTTGTAGAGGAGTTGAATGGCCTTGGGCTCACTCAAATGACACCGGCCGATGTGGTGCGCAAGATACTTTGTGTCCTACCAATAGACAAGTATAGCCACATCGTCACGGTCCTTCATCAAGGCGATCTCTCCGCAACTACACCAACACAAGTGTTGGGCAAGATCAATGCTCATGAGATGTACATGAAGATCAATGATGGAAGTCCATCCTCCTCCAAGAAGAAAGAGGAGGAGAAGGACTTGGCTCTCAAGGCATCTTCTAAGGAAAAGTGCAAGATTCAATATGTCATTGAGAGTGTAAGTGATGATGATGATGAAGACACCATCGCTCTTATGGTGAAGAAGACCGCCAAGATGTTGAAGAGGCTAAACAAGAATGGAGTCAAGTTTGACTCAAAGAAGAAGAAATTCTTCACAAGCTCTTCAAGAAAGTCAATCTCCCAAATGAAGTGCTACAATTGCGGCACTTTTGGTCATCTAGCTCATGCGTGCCCCGAAGAGAAGAAAGACAAGTTCAAGAACAACAAGTTCAAGAACTTCAAGAAGAACAAGGGCGGCAATGATGACTCAAGTGATGATGACAAGAAGCAAGACAAGCCATACAAGAAGAAGAAGAACTTCAACTTCCAAGGCTTACATTGTGGGTGATTGGCTCACCGCTATTGATGATTCAAGTGACTCCTCCGATAATGAGAGTGAAGAAGAGAAGGTGGCCGCCTTGGTGATTGGTTCTTCTATTCCACCGCCACCTCCTTCATCGCCGGGCTCATCCTCTACACACCTATGTCTTATGGCTAAAGGTGACAAGAAGGTATAAAAAGAGAATGATGGTGATGACCTCTCTAATGATGATAGTGACGATGAAGAAGCACCTTTCTATGATGAGCTAATTTAAATTTGCAACAAGTACGCTAGCATCATAAGGAAGTACAAGAATAAAAATGACAAACTTCTTGAGATCAAAGAAAACTTGCATGATAAGCTTGACACACGGACGGTAGGCACTAGGGGGTGATTGGCATTTGATAGGTATTTAAAACAAGCCCAATTCACCCCCCCCCCCTCTTGGGCATCTTGATCCTTTCAAATTTGCAATGGCCTGAAAGAGCAGAACATTGATAAACCCTTACCTCAAAAAACTTATCAACATGCACCGGAAGACTTCCACCGCCACTAATACCAGCCTGCAAGTTATCACGGAAACTAGGTGATTTACTAAGTATTTGTTAAGTAGGTGTTATTGTATTAAGAAAGTTTAGGTTACACATAAAATTGCAATGATCATTGATGAAACACAGAAATAAGAATATAAGCAAAATTAATATACCTTTGAAATTCCAATTGCTGAATGAATTTTCTTGTATACTAGAATCTTCGCTAGATTATGCAAAGGCCAGAGAAATGCAGCAACCAATCTTGCCCACAGCCACTTCATCATATAGGCGATGAATGATGGTTTGGCAAGATTGTTTGATAAAACTGTTCCCTTTTTAATGGAGGAGAAAAAGAGGAAAAGGATACTGAGTCAAGCAAAGAAAGAATCTACATGTAGATAATAACGAAAGGAACTTCAATTTCTAGAACGTCTGGTTATTAAATACTAAGGAAACAAAAAAGTATAGCATCTTTGAAGTAATTCCTTGCAGCTAACTAAAGTAAGTAGCTTATGACAATTCAGTGTCCAGACCTCATAGATCTTCTTTGCCTCCATATATAGTAAACTTATCTTGATAAGTGAAAGAGCAATAATTTTTCGAGCAGCTGAACTGGATGAAATCTGCTTATGAATTGAACTGTAAAAAGTCAAGAAGAAAATTAGGAAATGGGCAAAAGACTTCTCATAAAGTGTAACTACTCACTATTCGACCATTCAACGGTAAAAAAAATGCTACGTACATGTAGCCACTGCATGGGCACCAATGCATTAGTGAACCGAAGTGTCCCTATTAAGTGAACAATCATTTACTGTAATACATATGTGGTTTATCACTATACCGCCTCCATCCTTTTTTTATTGATATTTGAGTTTCACAGTTCCAAAATGTAACTGAATGTTTTTTTTGTTATAGGAATTAATAATTCTAATGCTACAGGTTTAATGATGGCAAATGTAGAGATATTTCAAACATTGATATATTTTAATATACTGATGGGCAAGTTTTAGTAAGTTTCTTCAGACAGAGACAACTATAAACCATAAAATCAAACAGAAGGAGCAGAAGAAAACTAACCTGTACAAAGTTTCATAGACCAGTGGTACTGATATAATATAGTGAGGCTGGTAACGCTGCAAATCTTCCTATAAAAGAAGATAGAAGAAGATGTCAAAATGCCATAAGGAACTTCAGCATCTTCTGCAACAGATAGAAAATAAAACTAGTGAACAACAACGCAGATAGAACTGTAGAAACGAGTTCTGCAGATCACTGCATGCTAATACAAGATCTGACCCATTTTGCATCTTCTAGTAAGCTGATAAAAAAAATACAGCATATTCATACAGCAGAGCATGCAGAAACAGCATGAGACCACATGAATTGCTCAATAGCATACTAGGTTCTTTATGCAGAGTAAGCATCCTAGATAACATTACAAGGTGCTTAATGCTGAAACTAAGTAACTAACTAGAGTAATGTAATTTCCTAAAAAACTATAGTAAGGTAATTTAAGTTGAAACATATAAAAACCCTACCTTCAGGTACTTAACAGTAGTGTAAACTTGCTGGATCCCGTACGAGAAGATGAAGTACTCACAAGCACGCTCATATGCATGCCATGGTGGCAGCATGCTTACGAACCTATCACCAGGTTCTGCCGGCACAATCTCCCACAGATTATTTATCTGTGGAACAGAACAGCATAAAATGTGTATCAACAGAAAACAATTTGGCTCGGTTTCTTTAGCAGGGTGATTGAAATATTTACAGGACATTCAAGGAAAAAAACATAATATTAATTATGTTCATACTATATAGATTAGGAAGTCACATCAAGATAAGGAAATAAAATAGTAAATAATACACATGGCATACCATCGCGCAACAACCTTGGTTAAAAGTATAATGTTTCTATCTTCACCTGATGCAAGAGATTTCGGTGGGTAAGCATAACGCCTTTTGGTGTGCCACTAGTTCCACTAGTATATATTAGTGTGGCCACATCTTCTGGACTAATAGTTTCGAAGACATCTTGCTGACCTGACAAATGAAAAACAACAGTTCTATTGACTATAACACAGTTTTGAAAAAAGCAACTGTATATGCAAGTTGACTACCCAAAAATATTGAACATCCAATTTCCATGCTTTGCCTACAGGACTACAGGCATAATCAATCTACTGCATGCTATGACAGTACCATTGAAGGGAAAAAGAATTTATGAAGAATGCGATCACTGTTGCATGGCACAGCAGTGTATGTCATCGAAGAAAGGAATAATAATTTTCTAAAAAACGAAAGATGTCTGTCTGAGATTCTTCACCTATTACTATGATCTTCAAACAATAAGAAGTAAATGTTAGTGCTGTTCTAAACCAACAGATTCCAAATGAGTGCTGCTTAGCAAGAAAGAAATTAAGTTTAAGCTTTTGATATAACTATAGACGATTAGGTCAAGCTTTATATCAGAGATTTGGAAAGGACCGTACATTCTAAATATTACAAGGCATGAACTACTCCCCCCCCCCCCCCCCCCCCCCCCCAAGGGTTCAAGTCCTCTTCAACTTGAATTTAGGTGCCTATGCCTATTTTGTTCTCATTTACAATGTCACCTAATTACTCCTATGTAGTTGAATTTTCTTTTTTAATACCACAGGCACATAAATCAGCTGTTGGTGGTACAAGCTTGGATGCTCATGTTATGGGGTGCGAAGCCATCGAACATGATAAGAATACTACAGGGAAAACATAGCTTATGAATTTATTATCCTGTACCGCTAGAAACAGTAACAGAACAGAACAATGTACCCATAAAAAATAAAACAGTTCTTAAGAAGTTGCACTGTCAGATGATAATTATGATATGTACCACATTATGATATCACACAGAAGGTACCTTGCTGGCCAGAAAGAAACAGTGCATTGCGGCTTTCTCGGCCAAGTTCGGTGATATCCTTGTAGCCATAAATTGGTATATCCTTCACAGCTTGGCTATCTATGCATGATTTGTCACCCCAAAGTAGAACAATGAATCTTGTATTAATCCTTGATATGAAAGATTCTGCAAGCCGGTTAAAGAATTGAGGATTGTCCACAACAAGTGCAATGCTGTGACGGAGAAAAACAGTAAATCCATAATCACAACATGAAAGTAAAACATAAATAAGCAAATATAAGTACTAAATAAATATTATGCAGACACATAAACCACTGATAATACATAATCTCTCTGCCTACTTTTCAGAGTTTATATAATACATAAGGTTATCAAGTTTAATGAACGTATGTGCTTTGGATAATTATAAGCTGCGCAATACAATGATATTTTGATTCAGCCAGCAACCAATCTTATACTGAAAATGTGATGCTATATTCCATTGTTAGGTTCAACTGTTCAAGACAAAATAATCCATTTAACATGTCTGGCATGCATAATTCCTGGGGTCAAGTTTCTGGCAACCTAGCATATGATAACAATATCCCGTTACAAATATTTTAGCCTGCCACAGATATCAAAAGGTAAGCAGAGCCACATGCTGGAATATGTTTTGATACAGGGTTGACTATTTGATCCCTCAATTCATGAGGATACTGCAGTACCAGTTCTTATGTTAACTCTAGCTGGCAAACAAAAAGCCAAGTGTGTACCCATAGTGCATATCCCCACAAAACATCTCAGTTCCCACCTCAATATTCCATGAAGCAGAATCAAGGGAAGAATTCAATTATTAGCCATTTTGAAATGAAAATGGTCACATAGAGACCTGGCTTGGCTGTTTTTAGCAGAAACTATATCTCCTTTTATTTTCCATTCAATAGAGGTATAAGAGAATTTGCAGGTTGAAGTCTCATAAGGCCATATGGGTTGAAGGAGATAAATACCAGGACTAATCTTGGAGTCCATGCTTTCTGAACAAGTGATAACTCACCTTTCTGAATGGGTGTATATTTGAAACAATTCTTCATCAGATGATCTTGTTCCCCTAACAACATTGATAGCACCGGTTGCCATGATTCCTGTATTTCATTTTTTAGTGTGGAATCATCAATGAAACAGGAAGCCTCTAGATGGCAGCCATAAAAATGATAAACAGAGACTTATGCATATAAATTCATAAAACATATACAGCCAGTGTTGTACTGTATGGCTTTAGAACACATCATTATCTATTATTGAAAAAATCAAGGTCAAGCTGACATTTGTTGTCTAGTATCTGTAACAACCAAATGATGTTGCTAACATTCCAGTGCTCCAGCAGAAAATATCAGAAAGGATAAGGAACCACATAATTATCACCAGTAATGCAACAACAAAGGGGAATGTCAACATTGGGAATCACAATGCATGGTATCATCACAAAACAGAGGAATAAGTTACCTTGATCTGCAACTAGCCAGCGACATGAGTTATCAGCAAAAAGTGCTAGCTTTTCATCTGGAGCAACGCCAATGGCCCTTAGACCTTGAGAAAATTCCAATATTTCTTGCTCAAGCTGATAAGGACATAAATCAGCAATTAGGCACTGCAGATTTGTGGCCATTAAAGCTCAGAAATAAATGCAATTATGTATTCTAAATGTGATAGGGAAGATGAATATAGTTGATGAGAACTTACGACTCAAATAGAGGAGTATTCATTACTGTTGCTATTTGTATGCATCTAACATGAAATGTAGATAGCCTCGCTTGTTTTAAGTATTCATGATGGCTTTTACGCTCATGCGCCTTTCCTTTAAAGATGATTATTCAGCATGGTAGAAAAATAACATTTATGCATGGCCATTGGAGTCAAAGATGTACCTGTGCATAAGTCCATTCCGTCGGCGGTTCATGGTAAGGATCTATCACAGCTACGAGGTCAGCATATTTTTCTGCTGCTGTCCTCCAAATATCTGGAACCGCCTTCCATTCATGCACAGTCGAATCACTTCCGCCAGGCAACAGAACACTCTCCAGTAGAGGTGAGCACTTTCTACGTACTTGATGTTCAACCTGCAAAATGAATTACTGCAGATTTGAGACCAACCAACTTATATTTTAGCGAGAACAAGTGATAACTCAATAGGACAATGTAATAATTCATAT
The DNA here is from genome assembly GCA_022036555.1 of Microstegium vimineum. Taxonomy (NCBI): domain Eukaryota; kingdom Viridiplantae; phylum Streptophyta; class Magnoliopsida; order Poales; family Poaceae; genus Microstegium; species Microstegium vimineum. The sequence goes on from CM039124.1 coordinate 62,247,008, forward strand.
AATAAACTATTCATCCTTCACAGAACTACTCTTTGCAGCACAATACTTGAAAGACTGCTACAGTTTCACAATTACGCACCTGTTTTCACTATTTGACACACCTGCCTACATTTTCATGTGCAACAGTGGGAACAAATCCAAACCTGCGACAAAATCAAGTCTCCCACGTAGCTTAAAAGGAATATGCACACAGCACAACAAAGGGGTCGAAACAATACTCCCACGAGGCTAAAAGAATCTAGACATCAAGGGATATAATGATATAACCCAGGATCAGGATGATAGGACTGTACCACATCGCCATCCCCCTTAATTGACACGGGTGAGACTGCCTAGCTCGATAACAGTCGATTAGCCAATCTGGATAATGACCTCAACACTTGATGTACGGAAAGCGAGAACCGATTAATGATGGGCCGAAATTTGGCGGATCCTCCAAAGGCAAAGCGGCGGCTGCTTTCCCGGAGGCAGAAAGGGGTATCTGTGCACTGCCAGGCCAGACAGAGATCACCGGGACGATTGAACCTCGGACGCATACTGTTATGGTAGCACGGCTCACCGGAATCATATGACTAGTTATTAGTCGGAGAAAAAACTGGCGAAATGGAGGAACAAGCACGCGCGTTCCAGCTGGCCACACCCGCGGACGAGGGATCACAACAAAATCACCGGGAGACAAACAAGCTGGAGGACTAACCGCGGAGTCTGCGGACGGGGGCGGCGGTGGAGATGCAGCGGCGGAGCATCGGGACGGCGGCGCGGCGGGGCGGAGGACCGGGGCGCGGGCGCTGGGTAACAGCACGGTCGGGCGCCGAGCGAGCAGGCGGCCGCGGCGGGCGAGGATGAGCGGAGGAGTCGGCGAGCGGCGCGGGACGCAGAGCCCGGCCATCTGACCGGACGAGGCGGAGGCGGCGAGCATCGAACCGGTGTCGGCGATCTAGAGGCTCCGGCCGGCCGGCCGGCCCGCCCGACGAGTGTTGTGTTCTACGTACTCGAGAGAGCAGGTGACGTACTGGCGTGACGCACGGCGAGAGCTGCCAGCGTGGGCGGGGGCGCGTCGGGGCTCATCTGGTTTGCCTCGCTCGCGCTCCAGTATATAGGGTGGGACTGGGAGCCGGGAGAGCGACGACGCCCGGCGCAGGCGCGGCATTGGTGAGGGACAGGTGAGGTGAGGTGGCCGTGTCGCGTCGTGCGGTCTCGGCCTCGTGGGCTTCGTCGGAACGTGGAGCCCGTGTGGATGGAGGAGGCATCGAGGATAAGGATGCAAGTTTGGACGAGCCCGCCGCACCAACCCACCGGGCTGCCCGTGCCGCTAACCCGTTAGGCTGCTCAGGCTAGCCCACGTAGATGGAGTGGGTTGAACTGTCCAACCCAGAAATCTCAGCGGCAACCCACGTCGGCACATCCGCGTGGGGTTGGTGCTCGGCATCCTCTTCAAGCGGATGCCCAGGAAGCCATGGATGCCGGCGCCCGGGGTGAAGAATCCCAGCTCGAAGTCGCCGTTCTTGGACACCAGCGTCGTCCGTGGCCGAAGCAGCGACGGCGGATAGCAGGAGGAAGAGGAAGGTGGGCGGCGTGCACCCGCGATGCCAGCGCCGGGGAGGATGGTGTCCGTGGCCGAAGCAGCGGCGGCGGATAGCGAGAGGAAGAGGAAGGCGGGCGGCGTGCACCCGCGAGGCCCTCGGTCGTTTATTTGCCCCGGCTCCTCGACTGCCTTGTCGCCGCCTTATTGGACCATGACAGTCCGACGACTTGCTAATAAGTGGGCTGGCAGAACCCACTTCTTGTCGCCTATACCATGCAGCCGCTGCGGGCTCGCCGCATCAACCCATGAAAGCGTCGCGAATTGGTGTACGTGGGGCGGGTTAGCCGTTGCCGCCCCACTTGCATCTTGAATTGAGGAGCAGCGGCTGCGTCGTCTTCTGCGTCGCATGCTTCTGTGACCACCCGTGTGTGCACCGCGGCTGCCATTTCTGTAGGGCTCTCCCCAGCAACGACCAACAAGATTACGGACCCATTTGGTATAGCTCAGCTTCACTAGTGAAGCTAATTTTTTTTTAGAAAATAGCTTCATGAGCAACTTTCTAGGTGAAGTTAAGCTATTTTGGAAAAAGTGTTTGGTAAAACAGCTTCACCAACAACTTTATGCATGGATATGAGAGAGAAAAGGAAGAGAAAGCTGTGATAAGCTACTATTTTCAGCTTCACTCCACTTTACAAAGCTGTTTTTCTTTGTGAGAGGGAAAGAAAAACAACTTTATAGGTAAAACTGTTTTAAAAAGAGGTGTTTGACAAAAAAAAATAATTCACACCAGCTTTATAAAGCTGTTATAAGCTGTACCAAACAGACCCTACGATAAGGACGGAGGATTCAGGGATCCTCTACTCTATCAGTGCAACCTCTCGAACAAACAACAAACAAAACAAGAAAGGTGGTGGCGTTTCGGCTCATCATTTCGTCAAAATTTTTGTAGCAACTTCATCATCAATCACATCAACTTTGAATTGCTATATCATGTAACATTGTTGCATTGCACGCTGGCGCTAGCACGGTACTCCTGCCACTCCAGTACTCCCTCACTCCGTCCGTCGGCAGATGAGTGCCAGTCAAATTGACTCAAAGTTTAACAAAAATTATACTAAATAATATTATTAGTATTTATGTTTTAAATAATTTTATCATAAATATATATTCTATAACTAATTTAATAGTATTTATTTTATATTATGTTAATATTTTTATTAATTTTAATTAAAATTTAAATTGTTTGATTTTTAAAAAAATAAGAATCGTATTCTTTCGTGGACGAAGATACTAGTACGTACGTACTAGTTTCTCAAACTAACGTAAGCTCTTGATTTTTCTTATAGGCAGGATAAGATGGTTCAAAATTAATAAAATAATAATTGGAAAAAATCCATGGCAATCTTTTTTAAAAAATCCTCTCCATGGCAAACTTGGCCCACCTGCCACCTCCCTTATCCGGTGTGGTGTGAGGCATTCACGGGTAGGGCCCAACCAAGTCAGCAATCCCGAAGTAACCGCCTGACAATTTAGTTTGCCATTTCTGTGCTGGTCGCCATCATTTTTTTTTTCTGAATTGTCGCCATCATTTCGAGTGACTACAACCTCTTTTGTGGACAGGGAGGGGGACAAAGCTTGCTTTGATCATGTCAGTTTTTTTACACGACCGCAAATAGTTTAGTGCCTAACTAGAGGTAGCAGATGCGTTACATGTTGGGAAAAAATTACATCTCTTGTATAGATCCAACACATAGAAAAAGTAGAAAGCTAGACTAATATTGGGGAGTGGAAATTGGCTCATGGATATTCAAATTGGCCATCCTATGTTGTTGGACACTGAAAATTGAGAGATTTGTTGTATGACATTTGGTTCTTAGCAAATTTGTTGGTGAGCATTGTGTCAAATAAAATATTCTAATAAAATAGATATAAAATTAATAAGTGTTCAAAAAATATACTATAAAATTTTCTATGATCTACATGATAATAACCATATAGTAAAAATATTGTTTTGCACTAAAATAGTAATTTTGCCCCTCATCATAACTAGACAAAGTTAGTTATTTTTTTTCATATATTAGTATAACACTAAAAACATTGGAAAAATCATTCATACATCACCAAATCATGACTATGCTAAAAATATTAGCTCAAAATAATAAATTTTAATATATCAATTAAGTTTGACAAGAGATAAATCATAACTCAGTGATGCTAAAGATACCATTATAAACTTTATTATTTTGAGTCAATATTTTTTGCATAGTCAAGATTTGGTTATATACGTATTATGTGATTTTTCTAAGATTTTTGGTGTCCTACAAATATATGAACAAATTAACTATGATTAACTTTGTTTATTTATGATAACAGGCAAAATGATCATTTTAGTGCAAAACAACATCTTTACTATATAGTTATCATCATGTAGAACATAGAAAACTTTATAGTATATTTTTTGAGTACTTATATAATTTTATATCTATTTTGTTAGAATATTTTATTTGACACAATGTCCACTAACAAATTTGCCAAGAACCAAAGTGTCATACAGTAAATTGCTCAATTTTCAGTGTCCAATAGCAAAGAGCGGTCACTTTAAATGTCCAGGAGTCAATTATCCCTATTGGGAATGAAACTAAAGGCGTGTTTGGTTTGAGTGCAAAATTGGATAGGACATGGCCATATATAGATTTGAAGGTGGATTTATCCATGCTTATTGTTTGGTTGCATAGATGAGGAGATCAATTTTTCGATTTCGTTGGATGGATGAGAGTGCAACTCGAATAATTGACTAATTGTATCTATGTTATTTACAAATAGCAACAACCAATCGTACACTAATAAATGTGCACCAACATTAATTTTGTCATGATAATCACTAATTACAATAAAGTATGCTAATTAGCATGGATACTATTCCATTTGGCATACAAAACGTGCACTATTGAACGTATCAGTACTTATCAAAATTAGTCTCGTCATTATAATTATTAAGTAATAGTATAACATTCTAATAATTCTATTTTTTCTACTAATGATAGATTATAAAACATGAATAAGCTCGTCAGCAATTTTTTAGTGGCAGAGATATCTAACATCTGAGAGATATAGCGAAGTTCTACATTATCACTCCTAGTCTCATTGGTGCAGACACATCTTCCTAATTTCCGAGGGATAATTTTTTTTATAAAAAAATAGAGGTATATATTAATTCTACTGTTTACTGGATCTACAAGCTCAATGTTTTAACCCTCTCAGGTACTTATTGTAACTTGAGACAATTTTCAGACGAGGCCTGCTGTTGGTCATGAATCAAGAATTCATGATTCCAACCTGCCAAGTGGTTGCAAGGGAAATACAGCGAGTAACGAGTTTTGACAGAGGTTACACCAGAGACGGAATAGACAAGCTAAGACTCAGGAACCCCTGGCTCAGATTTACCATCACTAGGCAAAAAAAGAAAAATACGAGTGACGGTAGTACTTATTAAGCTTTTAGTTTAGTGGTTGAAAGGACTATAAACATGACTTTATCTCCGTTATTTATTCAGAAAACACATTGCAGAGTGCAAACAAAGAACGACCGAAAATACACGTGACGAAAAGATAAAGTCCTCCGAGTCGGGATTCATATACAAAAATCAACAGGTTACCTTCATCTGTGACTGATTCAAAATTTTGTTTGTGCTGAAATACAATCTGGGGTTTATTGATCTATAGCAGAACGTCCAATGAAAAAGAAGCAATGCATATTTCTCGGTAAACAAACTAGTGTTGTACAACCCATGGCCTTGGGAGCACCTACTTTTAAGCCTTGCACAATGTTGGTGCTAGAAAAAAACAAGGATTATGCCACATCAATTTAACTGAACTATCTATCAAATCAGCCCACTCGGAGTGTGTAGAGCTGATTGGTATCAGCTGAGCTTCATGTTCTTTAGCATGCTGCTGATAAGGGGCACCTTTGATGGAGCCTGCTGCTTGTAATTCTTCAGCAGTACTTCTGCAGCTAAGCTCTGCAGCTGCGAGCCCTCTTCCTCTTTATTCCTTCCTTTGGTTAACTGATTGATTGCTGAAGTACACTGGGGGATAACACAGTGCAAGAGAATGAATAATGGATAACACAGAAAAAATCAACTAACACTTCAGGTTTTTCCTACACTAGTAAGTCCTTACCAGACATACACCAAAGAGGGCTCTTGTGTTCTTGCCTCCAGTTAACTGGATTGTTGACACATAATATTTCTTAGCTGTCTGAAGATTTTCCAAGCCACCCATAGTGTAAAGAACCTTCACAACAAAAGTATATATACTCAATAATCAGTATGATAAAGCTTTTAAAAATCGGAAGAACCACATACAGGTGCAGCACAAAATCAATTATGATTCCCATTGAACCAAGAAATGCCTATAGTTTGTTAAGTGGAATGTTGAGTGCAACTGAGTAATGTGAGACAGTGGGATTGACTAAATTCCAAGTCAGAGAGACAACACAAACAAACTGTGAAATACAACTAAGCATGTCAAAATATTACTCCCTCCGTTCCAAATTATAAGTCGCTTTGACTTTTTTGGTTCATCTATTTTGCTATGTACCTAGACATATTACTATATCTAGATTAATAGCAAAATGGATGTACCAAAAAAGTCAAAGCGACTTATAATTTGGAACGGAGGGAGTACTAGCTAAGATTAACTGTATGCCTCGCAGGTAAAACATCAGTAAACGTGTAGCTACTGCAACCAAAGTTAGTTCACTAGATAAGATTAACTGTATGCCTTGCAGTTGTTGCAAAGATGCAATGCATCATATCTATTGAAAATTACAGTCCATATCTAAAGGAAATCATCACTGTGAAACATAATCACATGAAACAAATATATGTATTATATCAAATCCTTTTTTTATTTCAAAATATCACTATTTACTAAATTATATAATTCTCTTTGAATAAATCAATCCTCCTTTTTTTATTTGGACATCATCAATAACTTGGCATGCTTTAGTTGATTTTGGATGTTTCACATCATGTTATAGTATTAAGACCTTTGCTTGAAAGCATAATTGGGGGGAAAAAACTTTATTTTGCAGAGGGTATGCTATTGAGTCTGAGTTGTTCAGATTACCTCAGCGTAGGCTATATGATAGAGTGGAATAGTTGGTTGGGCTAATATTAGCTCCTCGTAACAAAAGGCAGCTTGCTTGAACCTGATAAGAAATGGGAACAGTTTAGTATTGTGGTATCCATATCTAGCAGATTATGTAGAGTGAATTGATATCGAACACCTTACATTTGTAAGGAAACGTATGTTTCAGCAAGTTCTCTCCAGGCATCATGATCTGCCATAAATCTAATACAAGAAAAGAGTTGATGTGCTATACCAAAAGAAAATTACAGATAACTACACCTTGCTCCAAAAAACAAAGTGGATGCAAATACTTACAATTCCAGATACTTATTGAGATAATCAACCACTATCGACGTATCACCTTGTGCTTTTGCAATAGCAATTTTCCTCTTGTGGACAATCTGTCAAACACAGAAAACATTCACAATAATATTAAATGGCATCAGATATAGTTCAAAAAACTTCGAACCTTAGAATTTGACTGGCTCAAGGGGCAGAGGAGATTGGCAGATTGCACTACAACTGCAAACCGAGTCTTTGACATGAAAAACGAGAATCATCATCAGAACCACGGTATGACACACCTGGTCAAATGGATTATTTTCCAGGATTAGCGCATAGGCTCTTTCAGCTTCATTCCATTCACCTTTTGCTTCAAACAGAAGAGCTTCTAGCCGGGCTACATTTTCGGGCACAACCAGTTTAGCATATACAGAGAGGTGACCATCGTATCAGCATCATAGAACTCACAGATGTCAAGTCTTCCATACACAAAAATAAAAAATCAGGGATTTGGGTCTTAGATTTATACATTTATTTTTGACCTTTTTTGTATGCAATATCATTAAGAACTCAGTCATTAGATCACATCACCAACAATCTCCAACTATCCAATTGCTTTTTCTTACCATGTTCTTAATTAAAACATCAACACTTTGCCTTTATAATTAATATAGAGTGCAAGTATAGTTATCTAACACTTTTACTTCAAAAATTCACACTTACACCTTCACTGAGTTTAGTTTAGCATATAAAAAAAGGTAAGAACAACCAAAGTGCTCTTAGATGAGCCACATCACCTTCAATCTTATCCAACTGCCCTCTTTTCTACCAGAATCTTAGGTACAATTTTGTGTTGATACATTAATCTAGAATAGATCCATACATGTTTATAACTTCAAATAAACCAACATCCAAACCTATAAGGTTCATTTGATGCCTTCAGTTGCACTTGCCAGTCTGTATTTTCGTGGATGCAAAAACCAGCACAATGATATGAATACAGTGCAGATGTAAATCTAACCCAGATAGTTGTATTTTACAAAAATATGTCCGATGTTCCAAAGTTTAATTTCAAGTCAGTTAAATTCTTGATCATGCTCTATTTATTTTATACTAATAAAACAAATTCCTCCTTAATCTGAAGGACAGTATGTTTAGGAAAGGAACCATAATAGTCTCAGTAAAAGTTGAGTTCAGTAACGGCACTTACCAACCCGGGTGCTGCCAGGAAATTGCTTTGAAAGCACTCCAATACAGTCCTGCAAAACCATCAAAAGACCACTAGATTAAGAGGTTATATGCCGCCAAGCTGTCAGAGAACAGGAACTTAAACTAGAGAGCATAAGACATGATTGTCTGTGACAAGGTTACAGAGGAACCTCACCTTTGCCACATCGAGCCGCTGGCAATCCATGGCCGCCGTGGCCACCTGCTCGTAGAGAGTCCACTCTGCACCGGAAGAGAGCGAGAACAAGCTTAATACCGAAACCTAGAGTAGAGACAGCGGTCGGAAGCTGCAAACATGGCGGCCGTATTTTTCGCAATTCGACTAGCAGAATCACAGTGATTGCGATAGATCCCGCACATACATGACGCGATCTAAGCATCTAAGGGATAGAATCGAGAAGGGCTGAGCAGGGGCAATCCAAATCCACCGCGCGTGCGGAGAGACGGATGGATCGTCGCGGCCGGGATGCGAGACCGGGGGCGAGATCTAGAGAGAGAGAGAGAGTCGGGGGAAGGGAAGGGAAGGGAAGGCAGAAAGCGTTACGTTCTGAGGCGAGGCCGGAGCGCGCGGAGGCGTTGTTGAGGAGGGCGAGGCCGACGCGGAGGACGTGGTCGGGGCGGCGGGCGCGGAGCCGGCGGGCGAGGCAGAGGTAGTCCCAGGCGCCGCCGCCGCCGTGTTCCGCCTGTTCCTCCAGGCGCAGCAGGCGCGCCTCGTCCTCCGCCGTCGTCGCAGCCGCGACCGCCGCGACTGCCGCCGCCATGGTGGGGATCGGCTGACTCGACCGGGCTGTGGTGCTGGTGGACGTGGGGAGCGTGGAGACGGAAGAGAGGGGGCACAGCGCAAGGACTGCAGGAGCACGGGCACAAGTGGCTGTGTCGCGCCGCGGCTTTGGTGCCAGAGGGAGGGATCCAGCCGGAGCGCCCGCGCCCGCGCCCGCCGCTGGTATCCATCTTCTTGTTAGTTGTTACTGTTACCATCCAACCGTCAAACAATGGATCAACGCATCAACATCTTTTCGGTTTCATCTAAAAAATATTACTCCCTCGAATTTCAAATTATAACTCATTTTGACTTTTTCTTAAATCTATATTTTATACTATACGTAACAATTCAGTGGTTATATAGTAGGTAGTATCATATAGACTCAAAGAAAATTGAGGATATCATATGAACCCAAGATACAGTATTAACTGGGTGTTGCATTGCATCAATCAATATCATTAAAATTCAAGTTGCATGATGCAAATCACAAAACAACTAAGGGCAGTCACAATCCAGACTCTATCATAGAGTCTAAACCTATTTATTACCTCGAATATTGTGGACTTGGAATCTAAATAAGACTTGACGTCTTGTTTTTTCACTCTCTCTTTTCAATAAATATACTGTCACATCAGCAAAATATCATAAATAAGGGGTAATAAATAGTCTTGGACTCTGTGATAGAGTCTTACATTGTGAATGCCCTAAGGGCCTGTTTGGAAGCACACAACTAAAGTTTAGCTAACTAAAATTTCAGAGAGTTAAATTTTAGCTAGCTAAAAAGTCTCATAGCTAAACTTTAGCTAGGTGTTTGGATGCACCAGTTAATAGACTTAGCTAAATTTTAGCTAGCTTTAGCTATGTTGAAGTAGCTAAAACCAACTAAACTTTAGCTAGAGTTTTAGCTAGCCTATTTAGATATATGACAACTATTTTTAGCTAGCTAAAGTTTAGTTGGTGCATCCAAACAGAACCTAAGTTAATCACCTGTGTATAGTAGCCAATATCTAGATTGCCATCCAAAATTATAGTAGGTGCTAAAACCATGTAAAACTTATTATCAACATGCATAGAATAACACATCTGTAGCTGCGAACACATGGTAGATAAGTACACATGAATGTTCAGTTTTGATGATGAGTGATTGATCAACACGTGAGTGTTTCAGTTTGAGTGGCTTGAACTAATCTCTTGCGAAAGCAAATGTGTGCCTATCTATCGGCTTGTGGTGTGCAGGTACTATGCCTAGTGACAATGGTTAATGGCGTGGAGAAGGTCGAGTAGAGGCTTGTCGTGCCGATGACTAAGAGCGGTGAAGGGCGGAAGCGGAGTTCGGACTGAGGGATCATGGGCGCCGGCGGACTAGCTGTGGTGGCTACTGCCTGGCACCGGCGAGTGCGAGAAGACATGGAGGTAGACCGGGTTGACCGAGTCAAGACGGCGGACGAGCGGGTCGAGCGGAGGCTCAGGGGACTCGGAGTCCGACCAAGCGAGGACAAGGTGGCTTGAGTCGAGCGGTTTGGTGGTTTGGGCCGCAAAACCACCGGAGGACGGTTTTCGAGTTTGGGCCTCAAAACTCGGGGTTCGGTAGTTGAGCTGAAAGCTACCGGTGACGGGCTTTGCGGGTTTGGGCCTCAAAACCCGGGTGGAGCTTCCGAGGAAGCGGGGATGGCACGTGGCGGAATCCTGGAGGTTGCGTCGAGGCGACGACAACTCTTGGCAGGAAGCGGGGCCGTCCATTCAAAATGCGGAAGATATTTTCCGGAGCTTGGACTGCAATGCTTAGGCTTGGTAGTTCACTCATGTATCTAGGGGGGTCTTTGGGAAATAGCCAAAGCCCGATAAATAGGGGGTGAAGGGGTATCCCTCATCCCATCTCTTGAACCCTAATCATTCGCACCAACTCTCTCTCTACCCTCTCTCTAGTTCATGAGATCTCTAGGTTGATTTCACCAACCTCTGTAAGAACTTGAGTTTGTTGCGAGGGATCGGAGGCCGTAACCTCCGTAAGCCATGGTGGCTTCGTTTTCTTGATCGTGTCCCCGTTTTACTTGTGTTCTTCGCGTTTTGCTTTTGCTCTCTCTTTGTTCCCGAAATGATTTCTCTTTGTAGGGAGTAGCTCTTGCAAATCCGTTTGAATCAAGTTGTTCGTAATCGTGAGGAGCTTCTTTGCACCGAAGGAATTCTCCTCAAACCTCACGAGTGCGTAGATCGGGCGATTTCTTTGTGTCGTTCTTCGTTTTGCCCTCTTTCCCCCAAATTCGAGTGTTCTCGTGTAACCTCTCCAAATTGAGCGATGATTTCTTCGGGATAGCTCCCCAACTGCACTAGGGTCATGCCCACAAAGTTTGGTTGCAGTTGGTGATCATTTGGTTGAGTTTTGATAAAATTTGGCGGAGTGGAATCAATTTTCGCGAGGAACAGTTTTTCTCCAGTGAGCGTCGGACCACTTTTCCTCTGAGCTTCGGACCATAGCAAGTGGTCCGGTGGTCTTGACCTTTCCCGTGTCAAGCAGCAAGAGGCGTCGGACCACCCTCCAGACCTCTCGATTTTTTAGCACCAGACCTTTGACGAGTGGTCCGGTGGCTCTGCTGAGGGTTGCTACCACCCGTCGGACCACTCGCCATAGTCCGACGGGGTAGTCCGGAGGTCAGGTCCGGAGGTCGGTTGCTCACTGCATAAATCCGACAGTGGGAAGAGTGAGCACCGGACCACTCGCCTTGGTCCGGTGGTGGCATCGGACTAGTCCGGAGCAGATTGTCCGGAGATCGGGTGCTCCCTGCTCGTTTTCGTCTCGACAGGTGAAGGCGTCGGACCAGGCACCGGACCACTCGTCATTGGTCCGGTGGTCTAGACCGAAGTGGTCCGGAGCCTCTGTTTGGTTGCTGTTTTCTCCCGTTTTGTCTAGGTTCTTGTCTCTTTTTCATAGAGGTTTGAGAACTTGGTTTTTGGGGTTTCCGATGAGTTTTCCTCCACTGCCGGTGAGCTCTCATTTCTCCGATTTCGTCTGAATCCCCGCTCGCGTTGCTCAGGGGAGGTTGAGCACCCAACAACTGGGTTTGGTTTTTGGGAAAAGTGGCCCGAATATTTCGAGAGAAATTTGAGGCTCTCATTCACCCCCCTATGGTCGCCGTTCTCGGTCTTTCAGTAGCAACATATAGTTGCATGTACATATCTAATTGCTCACCGCTAGCTTCAACATAAGAAATTGTGCACACGCAAGAGAATAACAGAACATGAGGTCATACTAGAACAAGATTGGCAATTGATATGTAATTGTCATTACACTATTAGCATGGCTACATATTGCGTGCTACAACAACATACATGGTATTGTAAAAAGAGAAATCTCGGCTATTCTTAGTTAGAAATTACCTTTGTTATTGGTTGAGAAAGAAAGAATTTACCATTATCAAACTTTTTACCACCAGGGTCGACCCCATTAACGACGAAGATGTCCTTGAACACATGCTCAAACTTTTCTCGTATATACAAGGATAAAGAACAAGGACGTACCTTGTACACATGTACACCCAATAATTTTTTGCAAAACAATCTAAATTAGTAGGCATAATACATGCATATACACCTGTAATTAAATTCATATCCGTTTATAAATAGTATGCTATATATGGTTTGGGTGCACGGTTTTACTTACAAATTACAACAGAAAAGATGAGGACCAATGGGAGGGAATACCCGGTGACTGGGGTGTTTGATTGCCTAACTATTTTGTAGTCCCTTGTCACATCGGATGTTTGGTACTAATTAAATGAATTAAATATAATTTATATTATAAACTAATTACAACCCCATGTAGTACTTTACGAAACGAATCTATTAAGCCTAATTAATTCATTATTAACATATATTTACTGTAGCACCATATTGTAAAATCATAGACTATTTTATATCAATAGATTTATTTCGCAAAATAGTCTTCAGCTGATAAATTAGTTTTATAAATAGTCTATGTTTAATATTCTTAATTAGTGCCTTTAAGTCCCTGGAACACAGTGAACCAACGATTGCCGTGGGGACAATGGGGCTGCAGAGGGCATACACCACATAGGAGTTGGTGTCCAAGCGGTCGAGCAGATGGAGGAGATCGGCGACAACTGGCAGCGAGACGAGCTAGGCGGCGAGCCAAAGGGTCGAGCCAGGTTAGAAAAAAGCAAGGCCATACCTGGAGAGAAAAATAGAACTTCGCCCTTAATGAGTGTGGCTCAAATGTCATCTAAGTTTTGGACTTCATCATAATCTCTCTATAAAATATATGCTTCACGCTAATTTGATATTTCATGTGTCGGTGTTATGACCCGGGGGTCAAGACCACCAACTAGTAAATTTGTATATCGCGTGCTCCCTCTCTCAGACGTGATGCAAGATGGACACAAGGTTTATCCTGGTTCGGGCAAAGAAGGCCCTACGTCCAGCGGGGGAGGATGACTTGTATTATCTCGCACCCAAACGTGCTCGTACAGGGGGGGTACAAGCTGAGTTACACGGGATCGCTCAGAGCGATCTGGAGCCTAAGGCTAGCGATGTTGCCCTAGGAGGTGGGTTGGCCGCTCGGGGGGTCGATCGAGCAGCGGTGTGTGTGTGGTATGATTATGGAGTCGTCCGAAGAGTGGAATCTGAAAACCGTCTCTCCAGAGTCCAGATCTCTCCCTCCTTCTACCTCGGCGTCCCCTTTTATAGACCAAGGGGAGGTCCGAGGGTACAGGATCCTAACTGTCGTAGAATGAGCGGCGTGTCCGTGGCATAGTACCGGCGAAGGGACGTTGAGCACTGTGCCGGCATGGCCTTCCCGTCCTTTTGGCGCCCCGGGTCGTGGTGGCAGTGGAAGTCGTCGCGGCACGTCGCGGCACAGCTTCCACAGACGGGCGTGAATCCCACAGCTGAAGCGAGACGGGGCGGATGGGACGGGCCCCATACTGGAGTTGTTGGAGGGAGAGGTCGAGCCCCTCGGTCGAGGGTGGGGTCGAGCCCTGCGTGGCTCTGCCGTATCCCCGAAGTCGTCGTCGAGGGCTGCACTGTTCACGTTCCGAGGGGTGCTGCTGGAGTCCGTACTCGCGTCGTGGCGACAGTAGCAACACAGTTGACAGGAATCGGGGACATGACGGAGAGTTGTTGGATTTAACTGCGGACGCGGGCGCCCATGGCGTTAGACGGATTTTACTTTAACCCATGTCGGGAGCAGTTGGGATGATCGAGCCTCCCGTCCGGGGGTCATTCGTTCGACCCCTGGTCCGTCGCTCGTCGAGGTAGGGTCGGAGCAGAGGCGGAGTCGGAGGGATCGAAGTAGAGTCCGAGGGGTCGTTCGTTCAACCCCTCGTCCATCACCCGGTGTCGAGGTAGGAGCCGGGGGGTCGTTCGTTCGACCCTCGGTCCGTCATTTGATGCCGAGGTGGAGGCCGAGGGGTCGTTCGTCCGGCCCCTCGTCCGTCATCCGGTGTCGAGGTAGGAGCCGGGGGGTCATTCGTTCGACCCTCGGTCCGTCATTCGGCGGCGAGGTGGAGACGGAGGGGTCGTTCGTTCGGCCCTTCGTCCGTCTCTTTCCGTCGAGATGGGCCGGCCCGCGACTGGTTGCCATAGCCGGTGTAGGGGGCCTTCACGTGATGGGCCTTTCCTTACTGACTTGAGCAGTGGGCTGGTCCCTGTCTTAAAAATGATTGCTATGTTTAGCGTTAATTTATCGAAGGGTTTAGGGTACCCCTTACCTTCGTACCCGACAGTAGCCCCCGAGGCCCCAGAGGAGTGATTGAGAACTCCTCTGGGGGCTATGATATATGTTTTCTCGGAGGGAGTAAGGATTACCCGGAGGTTTTGTCCTTGACTTGCAGGGTTAGTGAGAGGTTTGATTCTCCGTGGGGTGCGCGCGAGCGCACCCGCGGGGGTAGCCCCCGAGGCCCCAAAGGAGTGATTAAGAACTCCTCTGGGGGCTATGATATGTTGTATCGAGGGGTTTTTTAAGGGTACCTGGAGACGTGGCGCCCTACCAAGGGGTCGATTCCGTTCCTTTCCCTGAAAAGAGGAGTGCTCGAGGGCGGCTGTCGAACCCTACCAAGGGCCAGCCTTCGCTCCCTCGAGCATAACTGGAGTCAGAGCGCCCCAGCCGAGAGGTCGACTCTGTCTGCCAGGTCATGAGTGTTTTTGATCCTCTTTCGTCGAGGGGTGTCGTGCGTAGTCGGGCCCTCGAGCCCTCGAATGGCTAGGCCTTCACTACCTCATAGCGTCCTTCCCACGGATCCTTGCATTCGGATTGTGGGGTGAAGAGCATCGTGCTATCCTCGTTAGGACGAGCCCGAAGTCCTCAGTGAGCTGTTCTCGGGCATGAGTCCATTAAAAATGGTGCCCAGTACGGGTAAAAATCCGAGTGAGAACTCGTGCCCCATTCGATAGGGGTCTACTAGTGGCCCGGAGGCGTTCTCATTTAAGTAAGACCGTATGGCTTACTAAGCACGACCATATGGATTACCAAGGTGCCAACCCCATTCGATAGGAGTTGGTGGCTCGATGCCTCCCAGCGGAGGGATCCTTAGGTATTCCTTGGTTATGCCTCGGATATGTCCCAGGGGACCTCGAGAGTTCGTTCTCGAGCTAGGGGCACGCGCCTGGCCCCCCCGGGACATCCCTGACTCGCGTACTCGAGGGCGGTTGTCGAACCCCGTTCGTGGAGCCAGCCTTCGCTCCCTTAAGATTTGGGGGTGGACCGGAGTCCGTTAACCATGGGTCCTTCCTGACCTCAGGTACTCGAGGGCGGCTGTCGAACCCTATGTAAGGGCCAGCCTTCGCTCCCTCAAGATTTGACGGATGGTTCGTTATCCGACGCTATCCCTAGGAGGAGGAGTCCTGCCTTGTGGAACGCCGAGGGGGAAGACTGGGCAATTATATTGAACTTGAGGACATACGTGTGCCTCTGCCCATTGGGCTGGAGCTCTCGAGGGAGGCTGTCGAACCCCACGAAAGGGCCAGCCTTTGTCCCTTCAAGGCTGGGGAGTGAACTGGAGTCGACGACCCGAGGTCTCCTCAGACCTCGGGTACTCGAGGGGGGCTATCGAGCCCGTTCGTAGGCCGGCCTTTGTCCCCTCGAGATTTTGGGGGTGGACCGAAGTCCTAACCCGAGGTCATTTCTGGCCTCGGGTACTCGAGGGTAGCTGTCAAACCCTCTTTCGAGGGCCAGCTCTCGCTGCCTCAAGATTCCTTACCTCCGAAGATAACGCTTTCGGCCGCGCGCCTTTTTAGGCGATGTCCGTTCGGCGCAACAGTGGCAGTTGCAGGGCGGAGTGCGGTGCGGAGTCCGACGATGGGACAGAATGCCTTATCCTGGAGGAATACGAGGAAGGGGAGTACAGGCATATTAAATGCAGAGATTCTCTTGCCTGTTCTGCCGGATCCATCCGTTGGCCTCCCGCTTATAAATAGCGAAGGTGAGGAGTCGGGTGCTTTTTCCGCGCACTTGCACTCCCTGCCTCCTTGCCATCGCCTTCTCTGCCTCCTTCTCCCCGCCATTGCCTTAGACGCCCTGCGAGTCGGACCTCTGCGCACGCGAGAGAGAAAGAGTGGGGAGATTGGGAACGTACCTTCCGCCCCCAAGCCCGAGTGCATCTGCCTGCCTGCTCCCATGGCCAAGTATAGCCTCGTCGGTCCCGATGACTAGCTTGCGTCTACGATGACCGCCTCACGCTTGGGGGATCTGGTGGAGAGCGGCCTCCTCCGGCCTGTCACCTCGACCGACCGACCGGAGTGGACGGCGCCGCCACCGGAGCATGTCGAGCCCAATTCGCCGGAGGGATATGTGGTGAGCTTCGAGGTCTTCCACCGAGCGGGACTAGGCGCCCCACCCAGCCGTTTTCTGCGCGCGATTCTCCATCACTATGGCGTGGAGCTTCAACACCTCACCCCAACGGTGTCTGCCAGGCGGCGGTCTTCGCTGCCGTATGCGAAGGCTACCTCGGATCGAGCCTCACTGGGAGCTATGGCTCCATCTCTTCAAGGCGAACATCTTCCACACGTCGGCCGGCAAGGGTACCCGCAAGATGGTCAGGGCCGGGTGTTGCTGCATCACCCTCAAGCGGTCGGATTTCTGGATCCCGGCGAAGCTTACGTCGAGCCACTCCGGATGGCACTCCGGGTGGTTTTACTTGAGGAACGACGACAATCTGCTCCCCGCCTACACTGGGAGGACGATCGACGCGCAGCCCGACTGCTGGAGGTACGGCGTCGCGCAGCACAAGCCGCATCGTCTCGATAACCTGCTGGACGCGGTCGGGCGTCTGAAGAAGGAGGGACTCACTGCGGCGATCGTCGCGTCGGCGTTCCATCAGCGGCGGGTCGTGCCGCTGATGGCTCGACCCCTCCGCCTCGACGAGATGCGTCCGGGGGTCGACCTCTCGAGGTGTCGCCTCCTAGGAGATGAACTGCCCCCTGAGAGGGTGGTCCGCCGCGTCCGCCACTTCTTTGCGGGCTCGTTCGACGCCAAGAACGTCACCAGGATCCCCATGAGGCCGGACGAGGGGTACTTCGAGCTGGTAAAGTCCTCTCCCTTTGTTAGAGTTCTTGTGTTTGCCTTGTCCGTCTTTTTTGGTTGCGTTCTGACTGCCATGCGTTCCGCAGGGGAACGTTCCCTTCCGGAAGTCGCTTCCGCTGGTGAAGGAGGACCGGGTTGATTCCCAGGCGAGGCGCCTCCAGGCCGAGAAGGACAAGGAGGCCAAGTACAAGGCCAAGAAGGCCAAGGCTATGAGGGCCCAGGAGAAAGAGGCGAGGGATCAGCGTCGGGCCCGGTAGAGGCGGGAGGGCCTTCCCGAGGAGGAATCGCCCTCGAAGGAGGAGGATAAGGAGGATAGCGACATCGATGTCGAGGTGGACTGGAGCGAGGAGGAACAAACGGCGCCCGAACAGAGGGTGGCCGTCGGGACCGGAGGAGGAGAGGGGTCGACGTCGAGGTCGGCCCCTATCATTGAAGCCGAGCCACGGGGGGAGCGCCCCGTGGCTTCTCAAGATGAGGTGCCGCGGAAGACGCGCGGGCGGTCATCGCGATCCCCGTCGGGGGGTCGAGCAGACATGCCCTCGACGGCTGCCGCATCGAGTGCACGGGCGTCGGGCCCGTCGGCGCAGGAGGAAGTCAGCAGGGGGACGACGGGGGCGTCGTCGGCCCCTGCCCAGGAGACGGTGCCGAGGGCGGCCTCGACCCCCGCCCCCCGGCGGGTTGTGTTCAGGCCTTGGATCGGCCCGAAGGCCGTTGGCCAAAAACGACTGGCCCCGAAGGGGTAAGTTGCCCTCGAGGGTGTTGTTTGCATTTTTCTTTTTGTTGCTAACAACCCGTGCTTATCGTCGTGCACGGGTTTCTTTCTCAGGTCGAAACGCCCACAAGAGGATGCGTCACTCGCCCCTGTCAAGAAGCTGAGGGTGGGGCTGCAGTCGGGGCGGCCGTCAGAGTCAGTCCCGCTGCCCCGCCCCCTTCGACGCTTACCCCCGAGGCGGCGTGGGCAGCCAAGGCCCGGGAGGCAATGGAGCGAGGGGCAGCGCAAGGCACCTCGACACCTGCTCAGTCGGCAGAGGAGACGGGCCTGCCTGCCCCGCCGATGAGGGCCGCCGAAGTGACGGGCGTCGCCGCGCCTGCGCAGCCGTCGGAGGGAGTCGCACCCGTCGCCTCGGAAGGCGTGGGGCCTATGTCGACGGTGGTCGCGACCGAGGAGGTGGAGCCCCAAGCCGCTACCGAGATGGAGGTGGTCGGGCCACGAGCCGCTGCGAACGAGGGGGAGGCCCCGGCTCACCCAACGCCGGGGCGGTGGCCCGAGGGTCTGGCCTCGCTGGAGGCGCGACTGCGGCTCGAGCACGAGGGCACGGCCGCTGCCGCGTCTATGGGCCCTTCGCCGGCGCTGGAGGTCGAGGAGGGGGGTCGGGTCGAGCGGCCCGAGGCGACACCCGCGTCGGAGAAGGGCGGGATGCTGATGGAGCCCACCGCTGAAGAAGTGGCCGAGATGGTGGCCGATCTGGTGGGCTCGGCGGAGACGACCGCCGTCGCAGCCCCTCGTGCGGAACCGAAGGTGGCTCGGCCTCGCCTCGAGGCTGGGCGGGCGTTGTCTCGAGGTGAGGTGTGTTCCGACTTGTTCGAGCCGTAGTGGATCTATGGTGCCAGGTACTGATTACTTCGTGTCTTTCACCTTGCAGGGCCATTCCCCTGGCCGGGACTTCCTTTGCCCGGTGGAGATGGCTTGGCGGGGCCGTCGACCTCTTTGCGGGGTGGCCTCGAGGCCGGGAGAGGTCAGCTGGAGGGATCTTCTCCCTTCTTCGCCTGGCAGGAGGAGGTGGAACGCCGCGGGGGTGCCGCAGAAGCTCGCCAGGGCGTCATGCGGGGGGTCCCAGAGAGGATCGCCCTCCGCAGCACGTTCTGGGGGCAGGAGGTCCTGGAGCTGGCCGACCCTCGAGACCCCGGGCAAACCCTCCTCAAGCTCGACGACCAGGCCGAGCTCCACACATCGGAGCACCTGGAGGAGTATCGGGCATGGTTCGAGCACTCGGTGCGCCTTGCCGCGGAGGTTGCCGCCGTGGACATATGCCGGGGTATAGAGGTGGATTTCGTCTTCCCTTGGATTTTGCTTGGGTTGCCTGACTGTTCCTTTCTGATGATCTTCCTTTTTACCCTCGTCAGGAGCTGAGGGCGAGGTCTCACAACAAGTCCCAGTTCATCCTCCGATCGCATGAGCAACTCTCGGCCCTTCGCGCCTCGCTGGAGAAGGCGGAGGCCGAGGCCGCTCAGGCGAGAGCCGAGGCGGCAACCATGCGAGAGGACGTCGAGTCCAAGATCGCTCATGCGAGGGCCGGGGTGGAGGCCGTGCAGAAGGCAGCCCGGGCCGCCCAGGAGACGGCGCAATCGAAGATCGACGCCGCCCTCCAATCTGCCATCAAGGTCGGACATGAACGGGACGCCGCTCTAGAGGCCCAGCATAGGGCGGAGGAAGAGGCCGCCCGGCTGAAGGAGGAGCTGGCCCTGGCGACGGAGGGCATCCGGGGGCTCCGGGGCGACTTCGACGCCGTCTCCCGCGAGCGTGACACGTTGGCCATGGCGGAGGAGAAGGCTCGGACCCGCGCGGTTTCCCTGGGCGTGGTGGCGATGAACCAGAAGAGAGCCCTCGATGATGCAGGCAAGACCATCGAGGGCCTCGAGGCTAAGGTCAGTGGTCAGGCCTCCGAGCTTATCGACGTCCGCCACCAGCTCAAGGAAACCGAGCAGAGCTACGCCACTCTAGAGGCGCATGCCCAAGGTAAGTGTCTCGAGAGCGTTGCTGAATCTGCCCTGCCTCGACCCTCTTCCTGCTCTTTTGGATTTTGACCGGGTTGTGTGCTTGTTTTGGCAGAGCTTGCGACGGACAAGGCCCGAGCCCACGAGGACCTAAACAGTCTTCAGGGCCTCCTTGGGACGGAGGAGAGCCTTAACGCGAGGCTCGCGGGCGTCATCAACACCTTCTGCGACGACCTCTCGGTCGAGCCGGAGCCGGAGGTCGAGGGCGACGCTCAAGGGGACTCCCTGCTGCGCCGCTTCTACTCCATGACGCAGGAGGTGACGGAGCACGTCCGTGCTGCCCTGCATGTGGGCGTGAAGCGGGCCCTCACGGTCGTCAACTCGGCCTACAACTATGACCTCAACGTCGTCGCCAACGGGTTTGCCACCGACCCGAGGCTAACCGACGAAGAGAACGACGCGAGGTGCCAGAAGCTGATGGATCTTGCGGAGGTGCCCGGAGGCGAGCTGGCGAAGCTCTTCGAGCCCGAGGTGATCCCTTCGGCGGACGGAGGTGGCGCCGAGTAGCCCTCGGATGTTGTCGATGAGCTTCTGCAGACTCTTCACCTTCCGATGTGACCAACGCGTGATGCCCAACTTCCTGTATTGCTTCTTGAGGACGGTGACCCCCTCGATGAGTAGTCCCAGGCCTGCGAGCCATATCTGGACAGGAAGGTCCATGTAACAGTTAGGCTTTTGTAATGATACAATGCCGAGCCCCACGAGGGCTTCTTATATCTAATGCATTTTGATTGAGATGCATATTGTTATTTTCGTTTCTCAAGCTCTCCCTGCTTTTCTTTGCCTGAGTCGACGCTTGTGGACTTAAGTGTTCGACGCACGCTCGTATCCCTGGAAGGGGGGGAGCGAGCGGGGATACCATAGCCCTGGGGCGTAGGAGAGTCCCTGGCTCGACGACACCCTCGACCCTTAGGGAGTTCGAGGCGCCTTTACTTAGTCGCGAAGCGTGCTCGAGGGAAAGATCGAGAGGGAAAGCCGAGTTTCGAAAAAAACGTTCGAGTTTTTCGGGGACTTAGGAGGGGGGTCCTCCCCCTGTTAGCCCCCGTGGGAGGCTCGACTCTGCAGGAGCAGGGTCGAGTCTACCTTTTTGACCACGAGTGGTGATCTCTCGAGCCACCCTTTCTTCCCCCGTCCTTGGCACTCCACTTTTTGGCGCAGTTGTTGGACGCACGCCCGAGACCCTCGAGGGGGGGAGCGAGCGGGAGTTCCTTAGCCCGGGGGCGTGGGAGAGTTCCTGGCTCGACAACACCCACGACCCTTAGGGAGTCCGAGCGTGTGTCCCACCCTGCGCTAAGCGTGTTTCGAGGGGCAGAAGAAAGAGAGGCGTCGAGGGGTAGAGAAAATCTACCCCGAGTTACAAATGAAAATGAAAGCGCTAGGATCACGGATTTTCTATTCATTCGAGGATTTGTACATAAATGCAAAAATGTACGAGGCCCTGTGGCCTTAGGGATAGAAACGACGTAGCTGTTCGATGTTCCACGCGTTGGTGAGGATCTCGCCCTTTTCGTTCTTCAGCTTGTAAGTGCCGGGCTTTAGCACCTCTGCTACGATGAAGGGTCCCTCCCAAGGTGGCGTCAGCTTGTGACGCCCCTTGTTGCTTTGTCGACGGCGTAGAACGAGGTCGCCGACGTCGAGGTCCCTTTTGCGCACGTTTTTGTCGTGGTAGCGCCGTTGCGTTTGCTGGTACTTTTCCGACTTGAAGAGGGCCATGTCTCGGGCTTCCTCGAGCTGGTCGAGGGAGTCCTCTCGGGCTGTTGTGTTGGCTTGCTCGCTGTAGGCTTTCAGTCGAGGGACCCATACTCGAGGTCAGTGGCGAGGACGGCCTCGGACCCATAGACCAAGAAGAACGGGGAGAACCCTGTGGCCCAACTTGGTGTCATTCGGAGACTCCATAGCACAGTGGGCAGCTCATCGACACATCTCCTGCCATGTCTGTTCAGCCGATCAAATATCCTCGGCTTGAGGCCCTGCAAAACCATACCATTGGCACGCTCGACCTGTCTGTTAGTTCGAGGGTGGGCGACTGCGGACCAATTCACCCTGATGTGGTGATGGTCACAGAAGTCCAAGAACTTTTGGCTGGTGAACTGCGTGCCATTGTCGGTGATGATGACGTTGGGGACCCCGAAGCGATGGATGATGTCGGTGAAGAATATCACGGCTTGTCGAGATTGGATGTTGGCGATGGGTCGAGCCTCGATCCACTTCGAGAACTTGTCGATAGCCACGAGGAGGTGGGTGTGGCCACCCTTGGTTCTTTTCAGGGGGCCGACCATGTCGAGCCCCCGTACTGCGAACGACCAGGTTATGGGTATCATCTGAAGAGCTTGGGCGGGTAGGTGGGTCTGCCTGGCGTAGAATTGGCATCCCTTGCAAGATCGGACGAGTTTTGTGGCGTCGGTGACGGCCGTCGGCCAGTAGAAGCCTTGTCGAAAGGCACTTCCTACCAGCGTTCTCGGCGCCGCATGGTGGCCACAAGCCCCCGAGTGTAGATCCTTCAGCAATGCCCTCCCCCCTCGAGGGTGAGGCAGCGTTGAAGTACACCAGACAGGCTACGTCGATATAGCTCGCGGCCGTCCCCGTACAAGACGTAGGTTTTGGCACGTCGAGCTACACGACGGGCCTCCGTGCGGTCCTCTGGGAGTTCGCCCCGTGTCAGGTACTCGAGGTAGGGTGCGCGCCAATCCGTCAGAGGGTTGGCGCTGCGGCAGCTCCGTCGATCTCCATGACCTCTTCCCCACTCGAGGGGGGATTGGTCGAGGGGGGTCGATCGACCCCTTGCTCGAGGGCGGGAGCCCCCAAGTCCAGGTCGATGGACGGTTTGTGAAGATCCCTCGAGAAGATGTCGGGAGGGACCGTACCTCGAGTAGACGCGATTTTGGCCAGCTCATCGGCATCTTCGTTGTACCAACGGGCGACGTGGTTGAGCTCGAGGCCGTAGAATTTGTCCTCGAGTTTTCGGACCTCCTTGCAGTAGGCTTCCATCTTGGGGTCGTGGCAGCTCGAATCTTTCATTACTTGGTCAATCACCAACTGTGAGTCCCCCCGCACGTCGAGGCGTCGAACTCCGAGCTCGATGGCGATGCGCAGGCCGCTGACGAGGGCCTCGTACTCGGCGATGTTGTTGGAGGCGGGGAAGTGGAGCCGGATGACGTAGCGCATGTGAACCACTGAGGGTGATATGAATAACAATCCGGCGCCTGCCCCCGTCTTCATCAACGATCCGTCGAAGTACATGGTCCAGAGCTCGTTCTGAACCTGCGCTGGGGGTAGTTGGGTGTCGGTCCATTCTGCAACGAAATCTGCCAGTACCTGAGATTTAATGGCCTTCCGAGGGGCGTAGGAGAGAGTCTCCCCCATGAGCTCGGCCGACCACTTGGCGATCCTTCCAGACGCCTCCCGGTTCTAGATTATCTCTCCGAGGGGAAAGATGAGACCACAGTGACCGGGTGGCCCAGGAAGTAGTGCTGGAGCTTACGTCGAGTGAGGACGATCGCGTACAACAGCTTCTGGATGTGGGGGTACCTTGTCTTGGTCTCGGAAAGCACCTCGCTCACGAAGTAGACAGGCCTCTGAACCGCAGGGCGTGTCCTTCCTCCTCCCTCTCGACTACTACGATCGCGCTGACTACCTAGGTGGTTGCTGCGACGTAGAGCAAGAGGGGCTCGGCCGGACTCGGGGGGTATCAAGACCGGGGGCGAGGTGAGAAAGGCCTTGAGCTTTGAGAGTGATTCCTCGGCTTCGGCGGTCCACGCGAAGTGTTCCGTCTTCTTCAGGAGGCGGTAAAGGGTAGGGCCTTCTCTCCGAGCCTCGAGATGAACCGGCTGAGGGCGGCGAGGCACCCCGTGACCCTTTGCACGCTCTTGAGGTCGTTGATCGGGCCCAACCTCGTGATGATGGTTACCTTCTCGGGATTGGCCTCGATTCCGCGTTGGGAAACTATGTACCCCAAGAGCATGCCTCGAAGGACCCCGAAGACACACTTCTCAAGGTTTAGTTTTATGCGATTCGCCCGGAGGCACCCAAACGCGATCTCGAGGTCTCCGACCAGGTTTCCGACTGTCTTGGACTTGACCACGATGTCGTCGACGTAGGCCTCGACGGTCGGCCCTATGTGTTTCCCAAAGACGTGGAGCATGCATCGCTGGTAGGTGGCCCCGGCGTTTCGCAGACCGAAGGGCATGGTGAGGTAGCAAAACATGCCAAAGGGGGTGATGAAGGAAGTCGCGAGCTGATCGGATTCCTTTATCTTTATTTGGTGGTAGCCAGAATACGCGTCAAGGAAGCAGAGAGTTTCACATCCCGCAGTGGAATCTACTATTTGATCGATACGTGGCAACGGAAAAGGAACCTTGGGACATGCTTTATTTAAACTAGTATAGTCTACACACATCCTATCCTTCCCATTCTTCTTCTTGACAAGTACAGGATTTGCTAACCACTCGGGATGATGTACCTCCTTGATGAATCCGGCCTTCAAAAGCTTATCGACCTCCTCCCCGATGATCCTGCGCTTCTCCTCGTCGAAGCGGTGCAGGCGCTGCTTCACCGCTTTGGACCCGGCTTGGATGTCCAAGGAGTGCTCGGCGACCTCCCTTGGAATGCCCGACATATCCGAGGGACTCTATGCAAACACATCGGCATTCGCACGGAGAAAGTCGACAAGCACTGATTCCTATTTGGGCTCGAGGGTGGCGCTGATCGTCAGCACCTTCCCATCCGCGAGGCCGGGGTCGAGCGGGACGGTCTTGGTGTCTTCCGCCGGCTTGAAGTTGCCAGTGTGTCGCTTGGGGTCGGGGATCTCTCCGGACAAGTCGTCGAGGGCCGCGAGGATGGCCGAATCCTCGACAGCTTCGGCTTTTTCTACACACTCGACGTCGTAGTCGTATGCGTGCTCGTAGGAGGTGTCGACGGTGATGACCCCCGAGGGCCCTGACATCTTGAGCTTGAGGTAGGTGTAGTTCGGGACTGCCATGAACTTGGCGTACCCCGGTCTACCGATGATGGCGTGGTAGGTGCCTCGGAACACAACCACCTCGAAGGTCAGCTCTTCCTTTCGGAAGTTCGAGGGGACGCCGAAGCAAACGAGTAACTTGATGCGGCCGATTGGAAGTGCCTTCTTCCCCGGGACGATCCCATGGAACCCCCCGCACTGGGCAGAAGCATGGTCCTCGGGATTCCTAGGAGGTCAAGGGTCTCGGCGTAGATGATGTTGAGGCTGCTCCCCTAATCCATGAGTACCTTTGTGAGGCGGGTGTTGAGGATGATTGGATCGACGACGAGAGGGTAGACCCCTGCGTTGGGGATGTGCTCGGGGTGGTCATCCTGGTCGAAGGTGATCGGCGTGTGTGACCAGTTGAGGTACCGAGGAGCCTGGGCTCAAACGGAGAAAACCTCTCGACGCTCCCTCTTGCGCTGGCGCGTGGTGAGTCGAGTCGAGGGTCCCCCGTAGATCATGTAGCAGTCATGGATTTCGGGGAAGCCCCTTTCTTAACGTCGCCTTTGACGAGGAGGTCGCAGGGCGGGTCTTCCTTGTCGTCGTCTCTCCTGAAGCCAGGAGGGATGAAGTGCTTTCGAAGCATGCGACAGTCCTCGAGACGGTGGTTGGCCGGCCCCATATGATAGGGATAAGGCTCCTTCAACATCTTATCGAAGACGCCCCCGTCGGGAGGGGGCCCTCGAGGCCTCTTCTTGTCTGCCGTAGCGACAAGGTCGTCAGGCTCGTCATCGGGCTCGACGTTGCGTCGGCCCGGTTGGTTCTTCTTCTTCTTCTTCTTCCTGCCGCCGTTGCCGTTGTTGTTGTTCCTTCTGGGCCCATTGTTCTTCTTGGGCTCGTTGTCCGAGCCCCCGGGCTCATCCGCCTTGCCCTTCCCCTTCTCTGGAGGTATCTGGAAGAACACGCCAACGACCTCTTCGCCAGTTGCGTAGTTGGCGATGATGTCCATGAGCTCGTTGGCGGTCTTGGGGGTGTTTCGCCCCAGCTCCCGCACCAACTCCTTGCAGGTCGTTCCGGTGATGAACGCCGTAATGACCTCGTGGTCGAAGATGTGGGTTAGTGCGGTACGCTGCCTCGAGAATCGGCGGGTGAAGGCACGGAGGGTCTCCCCTGGCTTCTGCTTGCAGCTGCGGAGGTCCCAGGGGTTGCCCGGTCGCTCGTAGGTGCCTTTGAAGTTGCCCTCGAAGATTCGGACCAGGTCGGGCGAGTCTTGGATCAAGTTCGGGGGCAGCTCCTCGAGCCATCTGCGAGCGGTGTCGGAGAGGAACAGTGGGAGTTGCCGAATGATGACGTGATCATTGTCGGCTCCTCCTAGCTGACACGCCAGCCGGAAGTCGGCAAGCCAGAGCTCTGGCTTGGTTTCGCCATTGTACTTGACCAGGCTGGTGGGTGGACGGAAACAGACGGGTAGGGGGGTCCACCGGATGGTTCTGCCGAAGACTCGAGGCCCCGGTGGCTCCGGAGATCGGCATCGGTCTTCGTCGCTGTCGTAGCGCCCACCTCGGTGAGCGCTGTAGCCTCGAGCCTCGGCGTCGATTATTCACCCGAGGGGGCCGATCATCGACGAGGCGTTCCCGAACCGGTCGTCGCTTGACTTGGCCCTGGGGTGCTTTGTCCTGGTGGACGGATACCTCTCGATTTTGTCGAGGGGGTACTTCCTGTCGCTCGGAGGCAGCCCCTCGATGTCTCGAGGCTGAGCTCTTCGCCTGCTGCACGGCCGCGGTTTGGAGAAGCTCCTGGATTTCGTCCCTGATACATCGTGCTTGGGGTGTCGATGGCGCCAGCATGTCGCGGAGCAGCATTGCGGCCGCTACGACATTCTGGCTGGCGCGGTTGAAGACTCGGGGCTCGTTCGCCCCCTCCTCGACGATTTGCCGGTGAACTTCTCGGGCTCGCTCGCGAGCTCCTCCACCCTGAGGGCGCCCTCGATCCCGCTCGAGGGCATGCTCGAGTTGTTGAAGTCGCAGGCACTCCTCCTCGAGCTTACTGAGAAGCTCTCGGACTTGCGTGATCTGGACGTCTGGGGGTGGACCGGCTCTGTCAGGACTCGGGGGGTTGGTATCTCGTGCTGGTGTAGCGTTGCCCCCTCCTCCTTCTTCTGTGGCCGCGGTGTCGTCGACGTCGTCCTGCGGGTCGGTTTGCTCGTCGAGGTGGAAGCACTCCCGTGTGGGGTCGTAACCCTCATCGGGAGAGTCCGAGTCGGGGTCGGCGTGGTAGAAGTGCGGGAAGGATCCCTTGCGCTCCTCCGCCAGGCGTTGTCGCAACGTGCCCCATGTCTGGGGTAGTCTTGGCTCGCCCGGTGAAGAGGTGGTGACGGGGTTGATCGTCGTACGCGGCGAGGTCCCTGGAGACCCGCTACGTGTCTGTATCTGCAATCCTGCGAGGACAGAACAGAGCCTTGCGCTGTTGTGGAACCCGTACGGGAACAGGTCGCACGGTGATGGCGGGGTCGAGTGTGTCGGAGAGGCCACGGGAGCCTCCAGGGACGACGATATGGCAGAGCCAAAGTCCCGCTCAGAGGGGTGCCCGCCCTCGGCCCACAAGCATGGGTAAAACAGGCCCCTGCGGGGAGGGACTGTGTCGCCAGCCGGGACCGGGGGAACGGCAGCCGGCGTATCGGGACCCGCACGGTGACGAACGCGTCGGAGTCGCTCGCGCCTCCTCCTGATCGCAGGCCAGAGGCGCAAGCGGAGGGACCGTCGCCTGATCCTTGCTGGCCCCGGCGTACCGGAGCTGCTGCTGTCCAGGCCACGAGCGAAGGGAAAAACTATGAAGTGGCTCTGGCCCGTGGATACGAACCCTAGACTACCGAACAAGACGACGGCGGTGAATGAAAATGGTGGGATCGTGGAATCCATATGAGAGAGTAGTTCGGAGTTGATCGACACGCAATTCCCCCTACCTGGCGCGCCAACTGTCGGTGTTATGACCCGGGGGTCAAGACCAGCAACTAGTAAATTTATATATCGCGTGCTCCCTCTCTCAGACGTGATGCAAGATGGACACAAGGTTTATCCTGGTTCGGGCAAAGAAGGCCCTACGTCCAGCGGGGGAGGATGACTTGTATTATCTCGCACCCAAACGTGCTCGTACAGGGGGGGGTACAAGCTGAGTTACACGGGATCGCTCAGAGCGATCTGGAGCCTAAGGCTAGCGATGTTGCTCTAGGAGGTGGGTTGGCCGCTCGAGGGGTCGATCGAGCAGCGGTGTGTGTGTGTGGTATGATTATGGAGTCGTCCGAAGAGTGGAATCTGAAAACCGTCTCTCCAGAGTCCAGATCTCTCCCTCCTTCTACCTCGGCGTCCCCTTTTATAGACCAAGGGGAGGTCCGAGGGTACAGGATCCTAACTGTCATAGTATGGGCGGCGTGTCCGTGGCATAGTACCGGCGAAGGGACGTTGAGCACTGTGCCGGCATGGACTTCCCGTCCTTTTGGCGCCCCGGGTCGTGGTGGCAGTGGAAGTCGTCACGACACGTCGCGGCACAGCTTCCGCAGACGGGCGCGAATCCCACAGCTGAAGCGAGACGGGGCGGATGGGACGGGCCCCATACTGGAGTTGTTGGAGGGAGAGGTCGAGCCCCTCGGTCGAGGGTGGGGTCGAGCCCTGCGTGGCTCTGCCGTATCCCCGAAGTCGTCGTCGAGGGCTGCACTGTTCACGTTCCGAGGGGTGCTGCTGGAGTTCGTACTCGCGTCGTAGCGACAGTAGCAACACAGTTGACAGGAATCGGGGACATGACGGAGAGTTGTTGGATTTGACTGCGGACGCGGGCGCCCTTGGCGTTAGGTGGATTTTACTTTAACCCATGTCGGGAGCAGTTGGGCTGATCGAGCCTCCCGTCCGGGGGTCGTTTGTTCGACCCCTGGTCCGTCGCTCGTCGAGGTAGGGTTGCAGCAGAGGCGGAGTCGGAGGGATCGAAGTAGAGTCTGAGGGGTCGTTCGTTCGACCCCTCGTCCGTCACCCGGTGTCGAGGTAGGAGTTGGGGGGTCGTTCGTTCGACCCTCGGTCCGTCATTTGATGCCGAGGTGGAGGTCGAGGGTCGTTCGTCCGGCCCCTCGTCCGTCATCCGGTGTCGAGGTAGGAGCCGGGGGGTCGTTCGTTCGACCCTCGGTCCGTCATTCGGCCGCGAGGTGGAGACGGAGGGGTCGTTCATTCGGCCCTTCGTCCGTCTCTTTCCGTCGAGATGGGCCGGCCCGCGACTGGTTGCCATAGCCGGTGTAGAGGGCCTTCACGTGATGGGTCTTTCCTTACTGACTTGAGCAGTGGGCTGGTCCCTGTCTTAAAAATGGTTGCTATGTTTAGCGTTAATTTATTGAAGGGTTGGGTACCCCTTACCTTCGTACCCAACATCATGATTTTAGATAATTCTAAAATAAATCCAAACCAAGTTTTCACCTTCCGCGACTGTTTAATCGCTGCCTTCATTTACCTTATCCCTCCTTCTCTATCCTCTCTTTGTACCCATTCTTTCTCCATCACAAAGGAGGACCGAGCTCCTGCTTGACGCTGGTGACCACCACCCGAGGGTCGCTCCTTCCTAGATCACCTCGGCGCCTCCTCTCCGTGGGCGCGCCGCCAACCAGCAGTTAGTAATATAATTCAAACAATTTTGATAGTTGAGATGATAAGATGTATGATCTTGGAGCTTAAGGAGAAAAATCAAACGACGATGATTCAAGGAGGTAAAACCGAGTTCCTCTAGTGAAAAATGATGAAATTAAAAAGGAAAAAATGAAGGATCGTGAAGAAAAAAAGAAGAAAAACAGACGAGGTACAAAATCATCATGCCTTAACTCATCAAAGAACTAGAGACCTTATTAGTTTGTAACACCACGTGATTACGAACTACATCACCCAAATAATTTTGAATGAGTTTGTTCTTGTCTAATTATATCGAGATAATAATACTATGATTATTAGAAGAAAAAACTAACGATGTTATATGTAATGTAATACTATGATTATTAGAAGAAAAAACTATCGATGTTATATGCAGGCCCCCGGTAGTAGTAGTAACTTAGAGGGAGCTTTTTCCCGTCATGCCATTATGAAAGATGGTCAATTTCCTTGTGCTCTTGAAAAGTTGATTCGCACCTCTGTGCCAGCTCGTTTTTCTTTTTTTCCCTGAACCATTCCGTCTGAATTTGTTTCTAACGGTGGCTAACGGCTATGTGAAAAGACACCATTGCCCTTAGTCTAGAGAGGCAAAGTGATTTGGGTTTGTCCCTTCATGCTATTTTCAGGGCATGTAAAAAAAATATGCTAAGAGCAACTTCAATGGAGCCCCTAAACAGAGCCCTATTCTAAATCTAGGGACTTGGTCAAAAAAATCTACTTCAATGCACCTCCTATTTGAGCTCCCATTTTAGGAGGGCCCTCAAAGTTTAGTTTCAGGTCCCTAGGAATGAGACCCTTCTATTCCTCTTCCTCTAAATTAGGGACTATGGCTAGACTTGAACTTTAAATTTGACCTCCAAATTTTGTAAGCCACCTCCCAAATGAAAATGTAGGGGCTTGATTTAAGGCATGTGGCGGGAGATGCTCTAAGAAACAGCTCCTGGACGATGAACCTTATCCTATCACCTGAGGGCCTTCAAAGTTTAGTTTCAGGTCCCTAGAAATGAGGCTTTTTTATTCCTCTCCCTCCAAATTAGGGACTATGTCTGGAGTTGAACTTTAAATTTGACCTTCAAATTTTATAAGCCAGCTCCCAAATAAAAATGTAGGGGCTTGATTTAAGACATGTGGGGGAGATGCTATAAGAAACAGCTCCTGGACGATGAACCTTATCCTATCACCATTCACCCATCCCACGCTCGCACTGCCCGCACTGCATCTCCTGATCCCCTTCCCCTTCCCCTTCCTCAACCTCTCCCTCTCCCTATATCGGAAAAAAAATCCCTCTCAAGGCACAACATGGCATCTCGCTGGAGGTCCTGCTTCACCACGGTAGCCACGCCCAGCACAGTGCACGCGTCGGCGAGGATGCTGAACTGCCCGAGCGACGACAGCGAGCGGACCACCGACAGCACCGCCTGGACGGGCAGCAGCAGCGCGAGGACCATGGTGGTCGGCTGTTAGGAATATGTCCTAGAGCTAATCATGTAGATGATTATATTCCGATTGTATCCATGATTAATAAAGTGTTCTTTGAATATCCATTATAGACAACTAGTATTGATTGACGATTATGTGAATTGTTTGTGGAACTCAATTACCTGAATGGTTATTCTAAAAGTTGTCCCTGGTCGGCATTCTTGTAAGAGCACACTTGAATAATAGATCAACACATGTATTAATTAATGGCTATGTTTCACAAGTCATAGACATGGAGATGTCAAACTAATAATGTGGGCACATGTGAGACATGTAGGCTGGACTGACCCAACAAGAGAAAGTCTCTATTCATGTCATGTACGTTATGTCCTTAGACCTGAGATTGTGGTATATACTCAAGATGTGAAACGATCTACTTAGGGACTATCAAACGCTACTCCGTTATTGGGTAGTTATAAAGGTGGTCATTGGGTGGTCGGGAAACATGCTGTGAGACATAGACAATCAAGATGGAATTTGTCCCTCTCTTCGTGAGAGAGATATCACTGGATCACTCATGTGATTGGATCAACAAATGCATGGCCGTGCTTGGGTTAAGTGTTAACCCACGAGTTGAACCATATATAGAGTGGCAAAGGGAATAACTTGTACATGGTCATAGTGGTTCGTCTGATATGATCATAGCGTATGCATAGGAGTTGACACGCCTTGCTAGAGGCCGCTATCAACTATTGGTCGAGTAAGAGTACTTGTGCCATGTCTATGTGTGCGTGAGCCCATAGGGTCGCACGCTTAAAGGGCTGAAAGTCTAATTCGGGTTGGACGACCCGAATTAGACTAGGTTTAGAGTTACTAATGGGCCTCCAACGTGGAGCTCGTCAGGACGCCTATATAAGTAAGGGGTGAGCGCGGGGCGATATTGATCCACGCCTTTTGGCAGCCGCCGTCGCCTCCCCACGCTCGCGCCTTTTGCTCCTCGCGGACCTAGCAGTCCGGAGGCGCAACGCTTCCTCCCTGTACGTGTGGGATTCCTCGGAGGTGCGGCATCTGGAGCACAAGGACGAACCGCGCGAAGGGGACGTTGAGACGGACGACCACGCAACTGCACTGCCTGCTGCGACGCGCACGACTACATCAATTCGTCTTCCGCTGCACCTGCGCGTCTAATGGTGATCCCGTAACCCATAACTAGCAGTAGATCCTGGTTTATGAGGTCGAAAAAGTTTTGTTTTTTCGGCTAGCGTAGCAACCTTGCATTCCTTCATCGGCATCAGCAGCGGGCCGCCGCGTCGTCCGTCGTCCTCGGCGGCGGCGGCGAACACAGGGCGTCCCGCTGAAATCTTGTCGTTCCAGTCGCTGTGCGCGCACATCTGGAGGGTCGTGAAGCGCGCGGCGGCTGCTGCTGCCTGTCGACAAGACGACGACATTCCGCATGGCCGTGAACTGCCGGCACCGTCTGCGCCCGGCCGAGATGCTTCCAGGAGCCGGCCGGCGGCGGCGGCGCTGGCGAAACCTTGGTGGCCGTCTGTGCAGGTGGTCCTCCTTGCGCTTCAGACGGTGGCGGAGATGGTGCGTCTGTCAGTGTCACTGCCTGGCCGAGTTCGTCCGTAGACGGCGGCCTCTCTTGAAATCTGTCTCTGTACGCCGACAGTGGTGGTACATTTGGCACAGCGGCATTGCTGTCCTGCACTAATGGCTGCGTACTCCCATTGGGTGAAGCAGAAGGTGAATCCATGGATGGCTGACGAGCTTCAAGTGACGCAGAGCTCGTAGAGCCTTCCATGCTGGTGCCGACGGGCATGGTGTCTTCCTGTGCCGTCGGCGCTGCCTCAGCAGGCTGTGCGACTCCGACGCCTGTAGATGGCACAACTGCTGCGGGGGCGTGGCCATCTTGCATTGCCTCCCAGGATTGCAGAAGCATGGGCGGCCGGCGAGCTCCTCCCCACGCGAGCCGCACGGCCAGCGAGCTCATCCGTGCGCTAGGCACCGGCGTGCAAACGAAGAAGAGGAGGGTATGACGGGTGGGGGCCGCTCGTCAGCAGGCATCACAGCAGCAGGCGCGGGCAAAAATGATATTTTATACGGCCGGTCCCATATTTCAGGGCTGCCAAACGGAGAAAAATAAACAGAAGACAAACGGAATGGTTTAGAGAGAAAGAAAAGAAAACACAATGACATAGATATGCAAATCAACTTTCCAGAAACACACGGGAATTAGTCATCTTTCGTGATGGCATAGCGAAAAAGACTCTGGGCCTTTCTTCTAGAATGGAATATGCGGCAGCATATTATTCCCGTAGGCAGTAGCGTTTATTAATTTCTTGATCCTGACTTGCACGGAATCGCCATGGATGCCGCCACGCCTTCTCTCCTTATCTTGCTAAAGAAGGAAGAGGGAGAGAAAGGGTTCAATTTCATAGATTTATTTTCCATTTCTTACATTTGGGAAATCGAAATGGGAAGTATTATCCCTGCTCCCTGACTACTTGATCCTTTCCCCCCAAACATTCCATTGGACATTGAAAAAAAAACCGAAACTTTGATTGGTGTAGCAAAATGGCAAGGGATTGGATATATAATAATATATACTAGCTACCCTTGTATTATATTCCTGTATATTACTATACGCCATTTAAAAATAGAGTTTAAATAGATAGATCTAAATGAAGAACTTTTATTTAAATAAAAAGGTTATTACTACATGCAAAGGAATGTGTCTTCAGATTGTCAGACGACTACCAGGCCCTCGGAGGGTCAAGAGAAACCAGCAGCGGTGCGGTTGGTCATTGGTGTGAAGGCGAAGAATCCCACGGGAGGCGAGGCGTGTACCGGGTCAAGTTTTCAAACCAGCTACTGTTTCCCCTTCCACTTGGCCTCCATTGCATTTTTTGCAACAACAAAGGTGGTTGTACCTAGCGGCGGGAGCCCGACGCCGTTACGCCCCCTTGCCCCACCCGCGCTCGCGGCCTGACTATCCTGCCCTCGCCGCGCTTATCCACTCGCGCCCTCGCCAGCCACAACTATCCCGGGCCCCGGCGTAATTCGCCGCCAAACCCCGGGGGCAGCGCGGTAATCCCGGCCCGCGCCCGTCCCACCCGCGCCTCGCCGCCCATATCTTCTCTTCTCGTCTCGTCTCGTCTCGTCTTCCTCCTTCTGCCCTCCCCCAATTTCTCGCGGCGTCGCCCCGTCCCGTCCGCAATATCGCACCGGGATCCCCCTCCACCTCGCCGCCGTGCAGCGGAAACCCCTCCTGGCCAGGAACGGGCTCCTCCTTCCCTGGTATGGATGCCCTGCCTTGCTTCCCTCGGTTCGTGTCGTTGGATTGCTCCTCGTCCTGCTCTGCCCTCTCGTTTTTTTATTT
This sequence comes from Microstegium vimineum, assembly GCA_022036555.1. Classification (NCBI taxonomy): domain Eukaryota; kingdom Viridiplantae; phylum Streptophyta; class Magnoliopsida; order Poales; family Poaceae; genus Microstegium; species Microstegium vimineum. The sequence goes on from CM039124.1 coordinate 62,281,661, forward strand.
CTCTCTGTTTCCTCGCCGCGAGGACTCTCTGAGTAATCCTGGCAATTACGAGTGTGCCTGCCGGGCTCGTTGCGAATTTGCTCTACTCGGAGTTCGTCGTCGTGACAATTGCGGTTCGATTGCCGCCGTTTTTCCTCGAGGGTTCAATCGCACTGCCATTCCCCGTTAGGTAGCCCCTGTCTCAAGCAATCGAATCACGACCCCGCATTCCCCACGAGGATCCCCCCACCACGTGCTCTCTAGACATTTTATCTCGAACCATTTGCGTCGTGTGTGTGTGTTCTTGTCTGTTCGCGATTTGCGGCGTCGGTTCGTCGCGGATTCGAATCTTCTAGTAGAGGAGAAGAAGATCTCCGCGCCTTGTAGCCGCACGGCCGGCCGGTATGTGACGCGTTAGGTTCGTTGGTACTCCTGTACGCATGAGTCACCACTTTGTTTGATAGCTGTTACTGTTCGATCACCTTTTGCATTGTTCACGTGCTTGCTACTTTGCCGCATGTAGAAACACAGATGACGCATATCGGATAAATTGCACATGCTTCTATCCTTTCTCCCCCCTCTTTATCGATTTGGATTTTAACCGGACCTGTTTAAATCTTGTTTTACCATGGAATTGAAATCACTCTGGGTATGCAAAGTTGATTGCCGTTTCTGTCGAGCATACTTGCAATTGAATTGATTGTGGAAAGTGACCTGTTTCCACAGGTCCTTTGTAGTCTGTTAGGCTTTGTTTTGCACGGCACAGCTACTTTTCAGTGCACGAAAGGAGAAACTGGTGCATATGTTCTTCATGGTTTGTTCGCTTAGTTCCTGTTTCCCCGTGATTTGTTTACTTAGTTCCTGTGTGGAGGGTAATATTATGTTCAGTACCAAGTATTGAAGCAAAGATTTCCTTTACTCTTCCATGCAGATTTTTCCATGCACGTTAGGATAAAAATGCTTTGGTCTGAAACCTATCTGCTCTTTTTTCTGGCCAATGATGGTGTCAGCCAACATGTATCAGCCATGACGATCTGCCTCTGAAGCTTGCTGAAGCTGCAATAAAGCATGACGGTTGTGCACATAATGATGCTTAATCATTCATGCTGCTATACCCTCGAATGGAACTTCCTTCTTCTGATGCAACCGTATATTGGTGGACCTAGTTTTGAGGTGTCTGCGACAAGTTTTGAAGGCGGCGAGGGATCTTTGCTGCGGGGTTCTATTTGTTCTCAGTGATTCTTGGCAAACACTCTTTGGTTAAGTTAATAATGATGGAAAGGTAAGTAGTAATTGCTCTTTTCACATTTTACTTTAGAGATGGTCTTGAAGGTTAATTTGAACTTGACTTCCTATGTCTTGCAGGTACAAGTTGCTACGGGAGATAGGTGATGGAACCTGTGGGAATGTTTTTATGGCTTATAATGTAGAAACTAATGAAATTGTAAGTGCAATGACACATCTATTGAAACATTTTGTTGCCATATTCAGTATATCAAATCAAAACCCTCTAGCACTGTTATTCCAAGAATTTATATACCCAATCGTGTATGCACTATTTCACCGGCTCAATTTCAGAAATAGCATATTATACCCATTTGGCTATTTCACTGGAGAGCTGTTTTTATGAAAATTAGCTGGCACCTACAGTATTTACCCTTACCTCAATTAACTTGTTATTTTTGCTCCATCCAGGTTGCCGTTAAAAAAATGAAGAGAAAGTTTTTCCAATGGGAAGAATGTGTTAGTCTTCGAGAAGTAAAGGTATATCCTGTTTTGTCAAACTGGATGGATCACATACGGATTCAGAAGATACTGTCTTGCAACTTGGTTTTCTTAACAAAGAATTATCCTTCTCCAGGCTCTTCAGAAACTAATTCACCCTAACATTGTGAAGCTGAAGGAAGTGACGATGGAAAATCATGAGCTGTTCTTCATCTTTGAACACATGGTTTGTTCTTTGCTACTTCTGGCATGTTTTTTTACTATATTTGTGGTATAAAATAAAAAGAACAAATATAAAAAAAGGCCATTTTACCATGCTATTTCCTCAACTATTTAACACGAGAACGACACTACGCGTACTAAATTGGGTTATATTAGCCACAGAATCAGTTATCCTATGTTTCTTCATTAAATGAGTGAACCACTACTATTTCCTTATATTTGTGATGCATAATATGCTCACTTAGGGAGAGGTGTTCTTTCAGATGAAGCATTGGGTTTTCTTAGCTGCTTTTTTACTTGCATCTAAGTGTTCTTCATGTAGTTTGCTCCTTGCTGAAATGTCAAATGTTTTTTCTTTTCAGGAGTGTAATTTATATGATGTCATAAGAGAAAGGCAAGTTGCTTTCTCTGAAGTGGATATATGCAATTATATGGTACAAATACTGCAAGGTCTTGCATATATGCATAATAATGGATACTTCCACCGTGATTTGAAACCTGGTAATGTGGCTTGCTGATATTACATTGGAATGATCTTGTCTATGTTCCCGTTAAAGTAATTGGATTTTTTGTTTGTTTGTTAGAGAATTTGTTGGTAACAAATGGTATTGTTAAAATTGCTGACTTTGGGCTGGCAAGAGAAGTATCTTCCAATCCTCCTTACACTGATTATGTTTCTACCAGATGGTGAGTTTGTGTATGAAATTTGGAATTTGTTTATATATATATGTATATAACGATATATTGTGCCACTAAAGTCTCAAGATCACCTGTATTCTTTAGGTATCGAGCTCCAGAGGTTCTACTGCAATCTTCAGCTTATACACCTGCTATTGGTAATTTCCTGGTGCCCTTGTCCCGCCTCTTGGTGTGCTATTAACCTTTTACTTTCTTGTTATGTATAGCCTACTCTATTTCCAATACCATTACACATAATGCATGGAAATGATTCCTCTTATGCCGCAAAAGATCGCTAGAAAAAGATTGGCTGTACTCTGCAATAGTTCCACCTCACAAGGAGCAAACGATAAAGTGTTCTTTTTTTTAAGTGCATAGAATTTTCTCTTTGTGTCTTTTAGCTTGTGGTATCACCATTAATAGCCGTGCGCTTTTGCAGACATGTGGGCGGTTGGTGCTATTTTGGCGGAGCTTTTTACACTGTCTCCACTTTTTCCTGGCGAAAGGTAATATCGCATTGCTAATTTATGTGGACGATAACTATATTGCTTCAGCAGTTACCTGAATTAGGTATCATGTGTTAAATCTAACAGGGCCTTAGCGCAGTATGATACCTGTTGAGCATATGTATGCTACCTGTTTAGTTGTGCTGATGTAGTGATGTGAACTTTAGTTTGTGCACTATAGGCATTAGGTACTAATGTTTTATTTTCAATAATCAACTTTAGTTCTGTTGAACTGAACTTCTAAGTTCTAATGCACACATATAGCTCGCCACTAGCCTGGAACTTCACTCTACACTGTGTGCTATCGTTTGCCTGCTATTTTGAACTTTAATATAAAGGCCTCACAAGTCACATCTGCAACTGTCTCTGGTTGTTCTTTGTCCCATGCCTTATTTTGTACATGTATGCAAACGACATTATATGATTGATGCCGTTGAAGTATTAGAGCTTTATAAGTTAAAATAAAGCGTGCATTGAAACAGTTAGACAACATTTGCAATATTTTTACCATTGATATTGTGTGATTTTGCATTTTTTTTTTGTTTCTTAACAGTGAGACAGATCAGCTTTACAAAATATGCACTGTGCTTGGGACCCCTGATTGCACTATCTGGCCAGAGGGAATGAACCTGCCTCGTTCATGTAGCTTCAAGTTTTTTCAGGTGAATTTGAGTTCCATCTGGACTCTGGAGTCATTGGATTAAGTATTTGCAGGCCCTTGGCTTGACTTGTTTTTCCTTTTTGACAGATTCCTCCAAGAAACTTATGGGAGCTTATTCCTAATGCTTCATTGGAAGCAATTGACTTGATCCAGGTACATCAATAGACTGCTTCTATATGCTGTTTGGATACGAAACAAAGTTCTGGGTTTATCTAAGGGCCTGTTTGGATCCATTGGCACTAAATATTAGCCACTAAAATTTTGTCAAAAAATAAATAAATTAGCCACTAAAATTAGTACAAGAGGATCCAAGCAGACCTGCTAATTATTAGATAGGAGGCTGCTAACTATTAGTTCCATTAGCTAGTTTGGAGTTGCTAATAGGTGCTGATAGTTCATATGCACCTTGAACTCAATATCCAACCATCTATTAGCAGGTGGATCCAATCCAAATAGCCTCCTACGAAAATTTGGTTAGCTAAAAAATACCAGCTATTAGCTAGCTAATTTTTGGTTTTAATGAAACATGCCTAAGTACTAATTCCGCATAACTCAAGTACTCATTCTGCACCTTTTTATGCTGTGGATATATCTAGTTTTGTTGCTTTTACATCATTTGTGCAATGACAATTCTCAATATTAACATGGTACCATTTTGCTTCTTTATGTTAGCAACTTTGTTCCTGGGATCCACGAAGGAGGCCAACTGCTGAGCAAGCATTACAACATCCTTTCTTTAATGTACTGTTACTTGTTGAGGCTGTCATTTGGGGTACATTTTGTTCCATTTCGAGTGACCTGACTCGCGTGAGTTTTCTAGGTGTGCAATTGGGTACCAAGACCTGTCCATGATGCTTCCCAAACAAAAATAAATGAACCTAGTGAGTCTTTTTACCAATGCTATGGTTACATTTCTTAACTTTTTGTAAGACAACCATATTTTAACTGAATCCTTGTATAACTTTAACAGAAGCACAACCAAGATTGGAACTGAACCTGTGGGATTTCAGCACAGAACCTGATGATTGTTTCCTTGATTTAACTCTCAGTCTAAAGCCAAGTTTTCCTGGAACAGGTGCGTGAATTTTTATGTTTATATACCTGTAAACTTCATCCCTGGTTTGATTGATATTTGGTTGGATTAGCATTGTGAGGTTCAAGAAGTAGTCATCACTTATCTTGTCATCTTGCCAGCTGTAGCATGCTGTTTTACATTGCTATCTTTTGTATTGCAGACCTTGCTAACCATGTTCCACGACGTACAGAAGAGGTGAGAAGTTATTAGAGTGTGTAAATGATTTCAATTTATAATGCAATGGGTGTCATCCTGATATTTTTGCTATTTTGACATGCAGGAAATTCTACTGTACTCAGGATTTGAGAATACCCCTGTGAAGTCCGGTACGTTGCTTGCGCTAATTTGCTGTATCTTTTAGGGATTATTTGTTGCTCTTCCCTACCACCGTGAAATGTCAAGCATGGTATCACATTTGCTAACCCTGAATAGGGATAACAAATGCGGTAACTAGTATTTGACATTATACTCGCCCTGTTTGCACTGAGCGAGCTTCCAGTATCTAGTTGCATTTTCAGTTAAGTTGACAAGTGTGTCTTTTCTGTAAGCAGGTTTTTGGCCTCTTGTGCCATCTGATCGTCCCGTTGGTGATGTTCCTGGCATACCATCCTGGCAGCAGGCGTATATGGTTGACAGGTGAGCGCGGGCACCTTTAGCATTCGCCCTTTGTTATTACGTATGTGGTACATAATAACAACCACCGTGTCGTGTTCTGCAGCCAAGGCGCGTTGCCAGGATTTTCTGGCTCTCCATTCGGCCTGTCGTTGCAGCCGAACATGTTGGAGAACCATTCGCTAGCTCCAATCCGGCAGGTGAATTTCTTCTGACGGAGACAGGATTAACAGATTGATGAGCATTCATATGATTCTTGCGTTCTTCTTGATACGTCCAGCTTCTGGCTGTATACACTAGCTTGTCTCGAATAAGTGGTTGCTAAGTGGCGGCAGGCGGTAGAGGAAATGTATATACTATCCGTAGCTCTTGATCTTTTTTCTTTTCTTTTCTTTTCTTGTCCACCACTTTTTCTTCCCCCTCGTGGGGTCATATTCCACATCACTCATATGTAAATAACAGCATGGACATCTCTCTCCGAAAACAAACAATTTTGTAATGAGCAATATGTTGCAGTGATGTGGATGTGCATCGAGTTGCCGAGCATGGCATGTGTATGTAGTAGTGTACAGTAGGATGGAATACGCTGGCTACTGTGGCGCTTGGTGTAACAGTGATCACTAGATATTTGGCCGGAGCCGAGCGAATGTCATGTCCAAGACTCTGGAGCCTAGAGAAGAGTTTTTGAGTTTGTGGTATTGACGACCTGTCAGTGTTTGATTTTTTTTAAGAACTACTTACTGTACGTAGTACATGGCTCCCAATTATACAGAAAGCAAAGCAGTGCCTCAAGGACAGAACAGTGAAGCATGTGAGAATGGCCACTATTTGTACAGTGTCACGGCCGGGGACAGACATGCGGTCTGAGCAGACGGACGGACGGACGGCGGTGGGCCTGCAACCTCAACTTGCAAGCAAGCGACCCCGTTTAGTTGCCAAAATTTTTTGCATAGTAACTGTCACATCGAATCTTGCGGCACATGTATGGAGTACTAAATGTAGACGAAAAAAAAACTAATTACACAGTTGGTCAAGAAATCGCGAGACGAAATTTTTGAACCTAATTAGTCCATAATTAGACACTAATTACCAAATACAAATGAAATGCTACATGGAGCCAAAATCCAAAAATTTTTTGGATCTAAACGCACCCTTAATTTTTAATTTGATATTACTGTCGATTTGCAATCATAATATCACTGCCGACTATTACTATCAAATTTCAAAACCAACAAGAATAGAGGTTTTAGAATCCACTGTAAGAAATATACGTGTACTCTATAATTATATTTTTTTATAATTTATTTCTCTAATATGCTTGGTGTAAATATTCTTCTATGTGAAGTCTTGTCGTACTCCTGTGTTGAGCCGTTGACTCTAGACAATGAATGCAAGCGAACACATGAAAAGTGAGTCGTTGACTCTTCAGAAATGAGGGCGTATACTGTTTGACTTTGCTTTCTCAGGATCACCGAAAGTCACCACGCATTTATACGTGACGAGAGCATTGTCAACTGATTACAGCGATCAGCTGTGTTGGTAATTTAGTAGCATCAGAACAGCAGAAAAGGGAGAAGGAGAATGTGTATCTACAATTGATTTCCCATCAGACATTTGACACCGAGGTTGGTGCAGGAGCTACTGCAGACTGCAGTGAGGAACCGATCGAGCAACGCAAAACGACTCACCTGCCGAAGTGCCGATCCCAATCGCCTGATCGTGGGTCACGGTCAGACAGATACCGAACCGAGACTGAGAGTGCAAAAGGCCCAGACCTTCCTTCCACCTTCCAGTTCCACGCACAAACTTTCCCCAGCTAGCTACGCCTGCCCGCCCAAGTACCCCGCGCGCGGCAGGTCGTGTCGCGACAGGCCGGCAGCAGCCGGCCGCCTCGCCGGCGACGGATTCCAAGGCCATGATGGCGGAACTCGACACGCCGCTGCACGCCCTCGGGTTTGAGATGGAGCTGCTCTCCCCGTCGCGGCTCGCCGGCCGCCTCCTCGTCACTCCCGTCTGCTGCCAGGCTAGTTCTCCTCTTGCTTGCTAGAAGTCCTCCTCCCTTCCTCCTCGCCTCCTCGCGGCGAGCGAGTACCATGCCAACCTCGCTGATATAATATGATCCAGCCGTTCAAGGTGCTGCACGGCGGCGTGTCGGCGCTGGTGGCGGAGGCGCTGGCGAGCATGGGCGCGCACATGGCGTCGGGGTACCGCCGCGTCGCCGGCGCGCAGCTCAGCATCAACCACTTCCGCAGCGCCGCCCTCGGCGACACCGTCCTCGCGCAGGCCGTCCCCGTCCACGTCGGACGCTCCACCCAGGTCCGCCGGCCGCCCTTGGTTTTTCCTTTCCTTGATCCATGATTGCATCACTATTCCCCTTTACGACCATCGCCGGCCTGTAGATAAAAAAAAGAAATAAATAGCTGCAGTGTGTATGTAGTGCAAATATGTGGCTGCAAAAGATAGACCGAGTCATCGTGGATTAGGAATTAGATTTTGGCAACAAAAGACATGTCTGAGGTCTGAGCAGGTCTAGGGGGCAAGAGGTAGAGTTGGTGGAGGTAAAAGGGTGGCCACAGACAGAGAAGGAACATGACTTCTTGTGGACAGTGAGCACCATGCTTTGTCATTAAAGAAATCCATTTAGCCATGAAGATTATCAGCTGTACTAAAATGATATTCCTTTCTACAAACTTTGAACCAAAGACACTATAAACTTTGCTCATTGTTACACATGACGATGGAGGTACGACTGTCACTACCATAACTGTGCAGTCGTTTGGAATCATCCATGGCTACTGTACAAACCAGACACTTAAACAACCATGCATCCTTGGTTAATTAGCACAAAAGCAAGGCAAAAGGGGAAAATAGCTTTCCATCTGATCGGTAATAAGCTACATCTTTCTCATTCTCAGTTATGGCCGCAATTAGGCATATGCATATATTTTTTTAACTCAAATCATATTCAGATTTGTTCATTAAAATCCAACCATATATTTGTTCTTTGCATCCAAACGCCTATATCATATCTCCCTGTCCTTATAATCTGTAGATAGAGCTAGGCAGAGCTAGTGTTCAGAGCTGACAGTGTGCATTTGTGAAGGTAATTGGCTAAGGCCACTAACGACAGGAATCACTGAGCCAACACGGAAATGAAAAAGTAGGCCACTACAATGAAGCTGTGCATGACGTGGGCAACTGAAAAAGGAAAGTAACTAAAGGTACAGGCCTGAACCAAACCCAGCGTAGAGCGAAACAAACTTACAGCGAAAGGGGAAGAAGAAGAAATACGAACCTGACTGCAACCGAGAATCATACACCTAGCAGGCACAGAGCATAGGCCACCAAGAAGAGGAGGTTCCGACAGGCACGGGCAGCACCTGTGGAGGAAACGTGGAGCAGAGGGAAGCAGGCAATCAGAAACCACAGAGGTACAGGAGCAATAAGAAAAAGCAGGAAGACAATTGCATGAAAAGAAGAAAAAAAAACACTACCCCACTATAATAATACACAGGTATCCAAATTAAAACAGAAGACGTCATCCAAAAAATAACTCATCAATGTACACGTAGTAAAAGAATTGGGACCATGAGTTCTGAATAATTTGAAGTAACAAAGAAAATGATGACTACTGAAGATGGGAGCATACCATGCACAGATCAGACCAGGGCAGACCCTCTTGTCTGTAATTCTCTATAATTTGGAATTGGAGTCTTACTTGTGAGGCAACTTTTCCATGGTCATCAATCACATGAACGCTGGCCAAGCGAAAACTGAAAGACCAAAGGAAATACAATAGTCCACTTTAATAATACACAGGTATCCAAACAAAAATCATAAACCAGCAACACAGGAAAAATGTACCATCTTTAAATGCATAATCCTCTGAGAAGGGGATAACTACTACAGCATATATAGGGTAAAAACTTGATTTGGTTGAAATGACCATGTTGTTTGCTTCTTGAAATGACCATGTTGTTTGCTTCTTGATGATTAAATGCAAGAATAGTTGCAGGGCGTGGGCGGTGACTCGCCGTCGCCGGAAAGCTTTGGCCCCGGAGCTGTCAGCCGTCGGCAGAAAGCCTGACACGGATGTAGTACGGAGTAGTAAAGGGCGGGTACCGAACCGGAAAGTAGTAGCTCGGTACGGACGAGCTCGGCTCACTGCATGCCGCTCAGGTAAACAAACAGTAGTGTGATCAATTTCAAAAAAAAAAAAAACAGTAGTGTGATCCTGTTCCTGTTGTATGGTTACTGTCACTAGCCGGCTAACTGTCACGCAAGAGCAACGGGCGTCGTTGGTGGTGTCTTGTGCTCTGGTCTGGCCTGTCCCCGTTGTCACGCCGGGCCAGTTGCCATAGGCAAGAAAGGGGCGAGCGAGAGCGAGCAGTGGGCATCACATGGCTGGCACTGGTGGCAGTGGCACAGCACAGCACAGCACAGATGCTACTGTACGACGCTCAGCGTGCAGCTCTGGCCGCCGATTGGAATTGGAATTGGAATTGGATGCACATGCACGAGGTGAGGTGAGGTGAGGTGGACATTGTGAATCGTGATACGCTCAAAGTCACGTGCCGTGCCGTGTTGTGCCCTCGGAAGGGCCTGACCAAAGTTGACGCCGGAACCTGCGTGTCGGGCCGGGCCACGCTAAGGGCGTCCGCAATGAGGAGGATCAAATCGCTAGCTCTGTATACAAATAAAAAAATAGAAAAATTGTTAGATACGTGGTATATCGTGAGGTGGGACAATGCAGCAGGGACTCTAGATTTCTTGGGAAGTGAGCGAGCTAGGCGACCACTCCACGTAGGCAAATAGCTAGCAGAAAGTTTGTTGGGGACGCCCTGAGGGTGAAATAGCTAGCACAAATTATATTATAATCCACGTGGACGAGGGAGAATAAAAAAAACCAGTCTCGCTAGCGACTCACCAAGCAGCAGGCTCGCACAGAACCCGAAAAGCCCACAGTCACTGACACTCTCCTCATCTCTCGTCCACCAAGTATAGGTAGCTGGTTCTTCTATTTTTTAAAGTTTCTCTGTGCTCTTCTCGCTATCGATTTTTTAAAGCCGACTGGATGTCTAGTGAAGCAAGCAGCACCTGCAGGGAGGGAGAGAGTGATGAGTGAGTGAAGAGCAGAGCAGTGTCTCGACTCGAGTGAATGCGTGCGTACATATCTCCCAAAGTATAAATGAGCCAGGAAGCCGCCCTTGACCTTGAGGTTGAGGCGGGGCGCCACGGGGCACGGACACATTCTTCTTCCTGCACCGCATTGCCTTCATGGGACTCACTAGACTACACTACACTACAGTACTGTACTGTACATAAGTTCGCACGCATATTTTTGTTGTTTGTGGACTTCATCCATCCATTTCTAAGATAGTTGGCCACTCAATGCAAGAGGTACCAGCGACCTTCTTGTTGTTTGTGTACTTCATCCATCCAATTTTAACTATCGTTCTCGGTTCGTGAGTAAACTTTGAATAAATTTGTATAAAAAAATTATCAATATTTATATTAAATAATTAATATTATTATATAGATCATTGAATCTATTTTATAATAAATTTATTGAAAGATAGGAGTATAAATGTTGCTAACATTTTTTTTTACAAATCTAGTTAAAGTATTTGCACGCCAACCAACAATAGGATGCATAATATATGGAAAAAAAACTCAACCCGTGGCGGTTAGACAACCCTCAACTATTGTGCTTAGTCCCATATATACATAATGGCGTTGTAATCTATGTGAGACTGAGCCTAATTGGTTTTAATAAAATCTTCCCTTGTAACTAAATATAAAGCTAGCTATTGGATAAAACTAGAGAAGTTTAGTAGTCAATATATTATTTCCTTTCTAGGATAAATAGAAAGCCAGAATATACATATAGTATATAAGTATATTATAACCCAAAGATACTCTGCTTGGCTTCACTTACAACTCGTTTTCTCAAGTTTTAGCATTGCTCACCTGCTAGGGTGTTGGTTGCAATAGTGGATCTTCTACGTGTGTTTAATGAACAATGAAGACACATTGCCCTCCGTTTCATAAGGCATATTAGAATTCTCAAGTGTGCTTTGACCATCAACTAATCTTACATTATATCACTTTATCAACTTGTATTAATATGTACATTAAGCATGAATGTATCGATATTGTTTACCTGTACAATTTAAGTAATTATTGGTCATGATTTTATAAGTCTTCTCCTTTTTTGAATCATAATACATCCTGTCCAAAATGGAAGGAGTTACCATGTTCTATGTATGCATCCTCAAGTCAACATGTGAATAGTAGCGGTTTGTGACACAAATAGATCGTAACGACGCGCACCTATTCACATGATTATTCTCTATTTTTTTTTGTTTGCGCAAGGGTCCCTTGCAACTCAAATTTACAGAGATGAGAAATGATGCACTAACTGTGTATCTTTGTTTTTTTTCCAGTTCACTTTTGGAGACATTAGCATGGCTGGTGAGAACGGCAACACCTAAAACACATGATATGTTCTAGTGCTGCGAACAAACTGCTTTAGAACTAAGTCATGAATTGTAAAAAACATATAAAAATCTTAAAAGAAACACATCGATTGCTAGGTTCCACCTACCAAATGTCACATAGTAAAATGTGACGCGCCATAGAGAAATTACAACGCAGATACGATGGATTTTCATATTGTAACTTTAATTCTTGGTGTCACAACACCTTCGTTGTGGCGTGTAGTGGCCGATAAGGCGATAACCAAATAGCCTCACGGTGATACAATGTTGTCCATAGTGTAGTAAGGAAATTGAGAGGCTAGTAGGAGAATTGGGGGATCCTATGCATAAAAGAGGGCAGGAAGCATGAAGGTAACCGTGGGGCGACGCATGACTAGATTGAGGAACAAAAAGAAATAAAACCGGAAATAAGAGGATCATAGGTTTGGGTTGGGCAGCCAAAGCCAGCCAAGCCAAGCCAAGCCCACCCAGAAGCAAGCACGCAGGCAGACCAGACCGGACCGTACCAGCATCTGGTTGGGTGGGCCCCGGTCCCGGCATCCCCCATATTCGGCCCGGGCTATATAACCCCCACCCGGTTCTCCTCTCTCCGATTTCCTCCCCCGTTCCCCTCTCCTCGCCTCCTCGCGGTGGAGTGCCCAATCCTCCTCTTCTTCCTTCTTCGCCCCCACCCGCCCTTCCCCCTCTCCTCCTCAACCGTACTCCGACGCGACGCCACGAGACGACACCTGGCGCGGGGGAGCAAGCAAACGAGAACTGAAACGAGGGAGATCGCGGCGCCCGATTCGGTCGCGGTCGCGCGGGGGTCCCGGATTGGATTGGATCCTCGGATCCCCCGCGCGCGGAGGGTGAAATTGGGGGCCCAGATCCCCGCGATTCCGGCGCCGGCGGCGGGCATGAGAGGCCGGAGGGCATGCCTGTGGTGTCCCCTGGCGCGGGACGAGTGAGCCGGCGGCGGCAGCAGCAGCAGCACCAGCGGCAGCGGGTGGTGGTGGAGGGCCTGTGGCTGAGGCCTGAGAGGAGCACTCGTCAAGGAGGAGCAGGCGGCGGCGGCGGCGGCGGTGGTTGGGGTGGGTGATCCGAGGCCCGAGGCGGCCGTGCCATGTCTCGCTGCTTCCCGTTTCCGCCACCAGGATATGAGAAGACCGCACGCCCCGACGCCCAGTTAGCCTCCCACCTTCAGCAGCAGCAGCAGCAGCAGCAGCAGCAGCAGCAGCAGCAGCTTGACAAGGTGGAATAACACCCCCGCACTCCTGCTCCCCGCACCCGGCGCCTTGCCCTGGCTAGCTCGTTCACTGATCGATCGCCCTCCCCACTCGTGCTACTGACTATCTCATAGGACGGACTGACTTGGGCGCACTAGGATTGTGCTTACATGATTTTTTTTTTTGGTCACGGACTTAGCTCACATTCTGTTGGGGGATACAGAGCTAGGGAAGGTTGGTCAGGGTTCCTGTCTGAGAAATTCTAGCAGTGTTTGAGCTCCCGTTGCTGAGATCGCGGGCGTTACAGGTATAATTTCTTTTCGGTTTGGTGATTAGGGGAAACTGAGGAAGCGTTAACTCTCGCTAAATGGCTGTCCAGAGTTAGCGGAAGTCGGTTAGGGCCTCCATGTGAAAGATTTTAGTAGCGAATATGCGTTACAGGATGCACAATGCGTTACTTGGGGGATCCTTTTAGTCTGGTTCAGTGATTAAGATAGACTTGGAAAGAGGTTGGTTTGCTCAATTAATATATTCAAAATACTTAACTAAGGAGTGTCCCTGTTTACGTGAGATGCATAACTAGGGATGCATGTGGGACAAAGTTGGATGTTTCATCTAGGTGGATCAATGAAAAAATTGAGATGCAGAGTTAGGGCAGGCTGGTATCGGCCTTAGCTCACATTCTGTTGGGGTGGATACAGAGTTAGGGCAAGTTGGTTAGGGTTACTGTCTGAGAAATTCTAGCAGTGTTTGGAGTCCCCGCAGCTGAGATCGTGGGCGTTACAGGATCCATGAGGATTGGGGGAAACTTGGAAAGCATTACTCTTGCTGAATCAGCATTCTGTTGGGGTGGATACAGAGTTAGGGCAAGTTGGTTAGGGTTACTGTCTGAGAAATTCTAGCAGTGTTTGGAGTCCCCGCAGCTGAGATCGTGGGCGTTACAGGATCCATGAGGATTGGGGGAAACTTGGAAAGCATTAGTCCTGCTGAATCAGTATTTGCTCTTTTTCCTAAAGAATGTCCAGAGTTAGCGGAAGTTTGTTAGGGCCTCTGCATGAAATACTTTAGCAGCGTTAGGCGTTACAGGATGAGCAAGGCGTTACTTGGGTAACCCTTTTGGCTGCTTCAATGATTGATATAGATTTGGAAAGAGTTTGTTTTAATGAATTTATATTCAATACATCACTAAGGAGTGTCCCTGTTTACATGAAATGCATAAGTAGGGATGCATGTGCCACAAAGTTGGATTTGGGTGTTTTTACCTGGGTGAACCAACAGAAGAAGTACTAGTTTGATGTGGTATTTTTTGGTTATTGATTGAGGCTTTGACCTTGCAGGTTAGATTTTATCACAATTATCATGCCAATGAAATTCACCTTTGAAAAGTGACATTCTATGATTTGGCATGGTTAAAAAACTGTCTACGTGTGTGCACACTAGGATGTGAATAAATGTTATAGTTGGATGTTATTTCTGGTAGCTACTAGCTGTGGGAAAATATATTCAACCCATCAATAGAGAGTAGATCATCTTGCGATGATATCTTTTCAACTATAGTTGAAGGCAACACGAAGAGTTACATCTATTAGTCTGTTTGTGTTTTATTGTCATGTCATGACATAGCGGGCTATGGTTTGGACATTTAATCAGTATATTTCCTGTTTTGGACTTGTTATGTGTCCTCATATAAAATCAGCGCCAGGGCTCCATAGATGTTATCATGAAATTGCTCATGTCATACTACATTCCACATGAATAGTGACTGTATACCGCTCAGTTGTTGCATTTTTCTGTATTCATAGTTATGTATCCCTACAAGACACACATTTTCTTCTTGCTATGTGCTTTAGAGTCCACATGATTATTTTTTGTTGATTCTGACGGTTGATTACAATTAAATGGACAAACTAGAAATATGGCAGGAAAGAATGCATTTTGGATTGCAAGTGTCCAAGATCAAGTTTTAACAAGCGTAACACTGCAAAATTACTCCCTTGATAGAACTGGAATGTATGAACCGGTTACCAGTACCTTAGAATCCAGAAATGTCATTACACAACACTACCATGTCATTTAAATATTGTAGGCCTGTAGCACTTATTAAGATAGATAAGTGTTGCCTGGAGGTTTGGATAAATGTTGCCTGGAGATTTGGGTTGTTATAGAAGTTTTCTTGATCATGTTCGTTTTGTTTTGTCAAGTAGATTGCGTGTCTTTCAGACCTCGCATGGCCTGTTTAATCGTTCTATGCATATGGGTGCAGCCTAATAAAAATCTGCATAGGGGTTAACTTAATTTGTGGCTACTATCAAAGACATTTAACTTGAGAGCGCAGAAAGCACTATAGTTATCTTGCTCCTTTCATCATATTTCAGAGGCCAAAGTTGTAGTTGGAAAACCAGCTGTCTGCTAATCTATTTCCATTTTTTGAGAATTGGGTTCAGATATAACATGTCTCTTGCACATTTTTTTTTTGAGAATTAGTCTCTTGCACATATGATAAGGTAGAAGTACTAATAGTGTATCAATGTAGTTCAGTGATATGTATTGCATATTGCCTATACTTAGCAGATTTATTGTACTATGGACACAACTTTATTTACATCTGACACAAATGTGATGAGCTGAAAAGTCTGGAAGTGAACTAGTATAAATCAGTGAACAAGTTACTAGTTAATAACTTGTCATGTATGCTTTTAGGCAGTGTGGCCTTGAATGGATGGAGTGTTGATTTCACTGTTCATCCTAAAACATCACTGTTTATCAATCCATGCATTTTAGTTAATGGTTATTTTATGTACTGTATTTCACTAGTGCATGCTCCTGGCCTTTATTTTTTACACATTTCCAAGTCTTTGTGTAATTGGCATTTACTTGACTTGGAAACTACATTCTCATCTCAGGAGAAACACAAAGAGAAGAAACATAAGAAGGACAAGAAGGATAAAGATAGAAAAGAAGGTAAAGAAAAGAAGGATAAAGACAGGAGTAAGGATAAGCACAAGGATAAGAAAGATCGAAAAGAAAAACACAAAGACAAGAAAAAAGACAAGAACAAAGATAAAAGCAGGGAATCAGGAGAAGGAATTGAAAGAAATGACGAGGCTCTCCATGGTCAGAAGGTTGGAGAGAGCAGCAGGGGATCTGAAGAAGTTAAGGATCTTAAATTCAGGGAGGACTTGGTCAGAAAAGTACAGGATGAGAAAGGGGCGGCGAGTCGACCTATTGAGAATTATGCTGTTTCAAATGATCGAAATCGCAAAGGCTTCAGTGCTTCACCCACAATGGAGACTGAAAGGTTTGCACTTAATAAAGTGCATATTCAATCTAGTAATGTTTCAAGGAAAAATGAGGGATTGGTACAACAGAGCATCAATGCCAATCAACAAAAGAATGGTACATCAATACGACATTCTGAAAACTTCACCACTTCAGCTCAAAGAACTGCTGGTGGCTTTCCACCAGCACCTACAACAGAGGAAAAATCCAAAGCTGCAAGGCCTTCATCCAGTACTGAAGCTGCACCTAGAAAAGCGGGGATTGGACAGCGAATCAGTAACATTAGCATATTGGTTCAAAAGAGAACTGAGAACACGGACAGAGACGTCGCGAAGAAAGAAGTTGGCACCTCCTCTCCATTGCCTCCAAATCCTGCTAATGCTATGCATAAGGGAAATGGCAAGGTCGGTAGGCCAATGGAGAACACACAAGCATCCATGCAGAGATTTGGCAGCCCATCGACGTCAAGTGCAGCAGGTGGGATGGATAGAGGAACACCTAGGTCATCCATCCCAAGCCCAAGCATTACAATACGGAGACCGAATGGAATGGTACGGATGGCTGAAAACCTTTCTGTCTCTGCTAAGAAACCTGATGCAGGAGGCCTTTCACCTGCTATGGGTAAGGAAAAGGAACAAGGTGGAAGGTTGCTGCAAGTTAATATTTCAACTGATCAGAAACTGGCTATGTCAAGACCTCCAGCTGTGGAGAAATCTGCAGATGGAAGAGCTGAAAGGATGGAGAAGGTCAGAGATGGGGCACCTGATATTGCCAAGAAAGAGGATAAAAAGAGTGATCGGCATGAGAAAAAGAAAAGGAAAGAGAAAGATAAACACAAAGAGAAGAAAAAGGAGAAAGAGGCAAAGAAGGAGAAAGGGGAACATAATCACAAAGAGCATGATAAGACAAGAGAGAACAATATAAGTTATCCGATAGATAGTTTTAACTTGAAGCCCTTGGCCCCTCCTTTAGCCCCACCAGTTGATGATGGAAAATCTGCTGTGCCTGATGAAAACCTGAAGAAGCGAAAGAATCATGAAACGAATGGTTACTTACAAAGTGAGTTCCTAGCTTTTCTTCTTTTTGCACTTAACAGCATATGTAGTCTTGTATAACACCATTATCCTTTTTTTATGGTGCTTTATATTATAAGACTTCTGATGCTATACAGACAATCTTGAAATGCGGCCTACAAAGTTGCCGAGACCAGCCCTCCCCAGCAATCGTGTGGAGAATGGTACAGCATCTCATGTAGCCGCGCCACTCTCTTCTGTGAAGCCAGAAGCCATTAATATTGAAAAGGCTGAAAGGCTCCACAAGGAAGAGAAGGTCAATGGCAACCAACAGGCTCAGCGAGCTCCAGTCGATCCGGTGGCTGCTTATGAGAATGGCACAACTTCTAGGAAGTCACCTCACCCCGACTGCAAGTATCTTAGCCAGATATATAGCATTCCTGAAGCACCACAAATGATGGAATTGCCTGGGCAGGAAGGTGAGGACTGGCTGTTCGACCAAGGTGGCACCCAATCAAGGAAGCCCAGTTCAGCGCCTGAGGCTGATGGAGTCCCCCAAGTGTGGGCTCAGGCTCGGAAAATTGACCCTGCTGATGTCATTGCTTTACCATACGTGATACCTTTTTAGCTGAGTGAGAATCCCCTGTGAAGTTGCTGAGAACTGAGACATCAATGAACGACACCACTCTGCTTGTTTCCGCTAGCTCATTGCTACAGTTTGTGTAGCTCAGCATGCGGGGATGTTCTCAACTTTTACAAGTTGCTGTTGCCATAGCTACATGCGCCCTCCTAGGCTGGGGCGTGGCCCAGCTGAGTGAGTGCTGCGTGGAGACACAAACAGTGTTGGTTGCCAAGAGGTTGGAATCTGTAACGGAGTGGTTAGGTGTTATTGCTGCACAATTTTGATCTGTAAGGTGTAATAGCATTTTTAATACCAAAATGTACATTAGAGAGATGGGGCGCTACGGGAGAGGGAAGACTTGAGATTCTTCATTTATAGTAGTTGGATGGATTTGAGCTGCTGCTGCTGCTGGCTGAGATAAATCTGCTTGTGCTTGATTTGTTCCAAAGGTTGGCACTTGACCCTCACCTTTCCTGTGTATATAACTCTAGCTTACTTACATAGATGCTGATGTGACGGTGGTACTTACCTGAGGTTTGTAATTTTACTCTGTCCGACGGCATTGATGTTGGTGTTCTGTCATAGTTTAGAGTCACCTCGTGTGTGCCACACTAGTGAGTTGTAATCAGAATTGAAGACTGCTTGGGAGTTTTTAACTAGCAATAATAAGACCATTTGACCCTTGATATCTAGTGTTGATTTTTTTTTTGTTATTATTACATGTTTGTATTGCTTGTTGTAAACTGTTTACATGGTTGGATGTGTCATGTGTGAACTGTGAAGGTCAGCAGTGGTTTATTGAGTTGAGTCGCTGTTAGTCTCAGCTGCATGTTTTCGTTGGAGCTGTCACAATCGATCTGGATGGATGTATGTCAACCCTTTCAGTTTGCATGATATTTTGTTTATTTAAAAGATCTTCGGACGCACAGTTTTTTTCTTCTGTTTTTTAGAAGATCTGCGCACGCACAGATTAAGTGTAGCAGCTAGCAGGCAGGAGGCAGCCCATAGCTTCTGTTAGTTCGTCTCTGTTTGCTCTTGCATGATGTTGTAACAGGCTGTACCAGATGATGAAGCCCAGGAGCCCGTGAAGCCGAAGGAGGGGAGTTTGGTTTGGGGCCCATAGGCCGGCTCAACTTGTGAACATCGTGTTGGGCCCATAACCCACAGGAGAATTTGGGAAGTATATATAATATAAGATGAATAAAATGGACTTTTTTTTGGCAAGAAGAATAAATATGGACATGGAGTGCTTCTGCATCGATTGCAATGACAGAGATCTTAAACCGTAAACCCTGATCATTCAGGGTTCCTACGCACAATCTCTCTCTCTCTCTCTCTCTCTCTCTCTCTCTCTCTCTGAATTGAACCAACCCTCTCTATTCTTCCAATTCTTTACTTACTAGATTATCGTTACATTGGCCACTTTTAACTTTCACTAAATATATAGGTATATTTTTAATATGTATAATACATAATTAAATATATATATTTATAATAAACTTATCTAGAGATGCAAATGTTATTAATATTTTTTATAAATCTAGTCGATCTTAACAAAAATTTACCGACATAAATATTATAGCAACACTTATTTTGGAATAGAGTGAGTTATCAGAATTCAGAACGTGCTAGCTAGCGTTTGTTTAATAAAATAATATAATGTCTTTGATCAGCAGCCAAAGTAGGACTATATATAATCTAGCTAGCATGATACGATGGCTAGCTCGTGTGTGTAGTGTAGTGTAGCTGTGGCGGATCAGTGTGGACGTGGTCAGGGCACCAACCTCCACCACCACCACCCTGCAGCAAGCATGCAGCACGCTGCACGCACTTCCTGTAGCTGCAGGGCCGGTATCGAAGATGTTATTCTTGGCGACAAGAAAAGAGAATGGAATGAGAGAATCGCTTGCACCCCACTCCAGAAATCCGCGCCCATCCCGGCCGGACCCCTGAATTTGGAAGCGGTTGGTCGCTGAGCCTGCTGCCTGCACCTGCACCTGCACCTGCACCTGCTCCTGCTCCAGCTTCACCAACGCCTCCTGCTGCTCGGCTGCTCGTGCCTGCACTTGTCAAAGCCGTGCGTGCAGTGCCTGCCGGCTGCCGCCACTATCCTATAGTACCTCCATTTGCTGCTGCTCATGCTATGCAACTGATGCAAGCAAAGCAAGCAGCGGAGTGACCCTGCAGTGGAGTGAAGTGAAGTGAAGCTGCAGCTAGCGTGCACGGTTCCGTCGCTCCGGTGGACACTTGTACATGTACTCTCAGAGAGCGTGAGAGCTTTTGCCCTGCCGACGACTGTCGTGACACACAACTGTCCGCCCGGACAGGAGGACTGACTCCTCCTCCTCCTCCTCCTCCAATTGGCAATGGCTTGGTCTGTAAGGCAAGTGAGAATAATACTCACAAACAAAGTACTTATATATGAGCAAAAAGGAGGCTGCAGCTCCATATACATGTCCGATTTGCCATTTTTTTTTTTCCCAATCTGTTCACTTCACCGATAGGCGATAGGTTCCTGAAGCCTGATTTGGTTCCCTAGCTAGCTGCATTGGTTTAAGTACATGCGATGCGAGGGATCTCATCCGCACAAGCAAACTAGCTAATTAAAGGTCCAATTTGTTGTTTTTGTATCTATATCCCTATATAATAATATAATAATGAGCAGACACTAGTTATATATATTGAAAGGCAGCAGCAGGCAAATGGTTGTTGGAGGAGCAGAGCAGCAGCCAAGCCATATGTACCTCATCAGCCGAATCTAAAAGAATATGAACCCAGAGATCCAAAGCAGAGAAAAGGGGTTTGATGCGCGTGCACATTTTCGTACTTCTTTTTCTTTCTTTCTAACTCCCTTGATGGATCTGCAGGATTAGACTTTGGTTAAGTAGCTGCGAGCAATCCCTTTCTCACTCTCTTTGTTTGTTGTTTTCCTTTTCCTTTTCCTTTTCCTGCACCAAATGGAATGGCAAATAAAGAAAGCAGGCACAAGGTGGTTGGGGAGGAGACTCATGAGCAGATCGACCCCTTCTTCCTATGTGATGTTTCTTTCATCAGTATGGAATTTCAGAGTGATAAGGCTAGCTGTGGAATGGAGACTCACTAGAGCAGATCCTTTATTGTCCTGCTGCCAGCCTTGTAGTATTTGTCTCTGCACCTGTTAGATATTGCTAGAAACTGCATGCAGTCATCAGGAGTTCATTGTTCATACAATCATACACATAAATCCTAGTACATATATCACAGGCCACTGGATGTATGCATGAGTCCAGATGAAGACTCAGCCCTTCCACATGCATGCATGGACCCAACAATCCATCCAATCATCATTATATCGAAACCATGCATTATTATATTATATATATTAGCAACACACTTAATAAGCACACACACCCACCTGTCCATCCATCAAAGAAAGTACAAGGTTTCCAGAAGTATGCAAAAGGGAATTAAACAGCAGCAGGAGGTCGAGGAGATGGATGGAGGAAGCAACATAGCAGCAAGCAAGGTTGAGCAGAAGAGAAACCCCACAGCACCGAGCTAGCAGGAGTGGCAAATGATGGATATGATGGCGCCTGACCTAACCCAACTACTGTCTCTCCTTTCCTCCTCCTTTCCTCTTCTGTCGGTCGGTCAAACCGGTCTCGGATTAAACAGTTCATCGGCCCAGCCGATTCAGCAAATCCATCGTCTCTTACATACTCCATCCGGCAGTGGCCAATGCCTTTTAGTTTCTCAGCTGCTGTATTGTATAGCATATACTACTAGTTTGCAGTGAACAGAGATTATGTTCAGTCAGTAGTGTCAAGGAGTGGTAGGTATGGTATAATCTATTGCTATGTTGTTCATATCATGGCGTCCAGGCAGCACCAGCAACAGAATCAATTTCCCTAATGCCAAATTAGTACAGAGATCATCTGGATCAGGATTGACGATGATAGCATGCCAATATCAACCCCCTTATCCCTTACAGAGTCTCTCTTTAATTTCTACGGTAGCATAGAAGCTACTCTCTCCGTTCCAAAAACACACACACACATCTCACTTTACTGGGAAATCATTTATTTTTCTCCAAATTTGACCAAATATATAAAAGTAAGTAGTAAGTATCACTAAATTAATAGGGTAATTAAGGTATTACCATATTTCTTAAAAAAATTAAGGTATTACCATAATAATAAACATATTTAAATGTACAAATGTTGATACTACTTTATAAAAATCTATCTAGTCAAAATTGAAGATGAACTTCTCAATAACAAGATATGCATTCCTCTTCTTTTTTAAAAAAAAAGAAAAAGAAAGAGAGGGAGCACCACTCCGTGTCGTTGTCTCTCTCTCTATCTCCCACCAAACGTTGCCTTTCTCCTATCTGTTTGTTTTAGTATAATATATAATTCATTTTGGCCCCCTCTTGCTATATAAACAGTGAATCATGCATTATTGGCAGCAAAGCCAAAAACACAGAGACAGACGCGGCGGGATTATATAATATATATAAGTAAGGTGTAGGCGAGTGGAGAGACGCCTCCGGCCGGATTGCCCACTCGTGTCGTGTGTACGTCCATCAACCTGCAGCCAGACCCAGAGCCAGCGCAGCGCAACACGTCGTACATGAAGGACCGCCGTGGCAGCTCCGGCGGCGGCGGTGACCGCTTCGCCGTCTTCCCCTTCTCCATGGGCTGCATGTCCCAGTCCGCCGTGTCCGTCGCCGACCCCAGCGAGAAGAAGGCGCAGGCGCAGGGCGACCCCTCCTCCCGTTGTCCTCCTCTGCCTCCGCCGCCGTCACGACCGCCACCACGCGGATCATCAGGGTGAGTGAGTTTCTTGGGCTCGCAATTCATCTGTAGTACATACATTATGTATGTAGTGCTGACAGAGCAGACATCAGGTTCATCAGAATTAGAAATCGCCGGCGGCGAGGCAGTGAAGTCGCGGCGGCGGCGCCGACGCCGGGGCTCGTAGCGCCGGGGTGTCGAGGCTGATGAAGGGGATCCGGGAGCCTATCGCAGATATTCGCGGCGTACGACGGCGAGAGACGACGACGAGGGAGCGAGATGGTGATCGGGTACCCCACGGACGTGCAGCACGTGGGGCACATCGGCTGGGACGGCCACAACAAGGTGGGCGCCGGCGCCGCCATGGCGAGCATGGTGAACGCCTTCTCCCTGCCCTCTCACTCTCCCTCCACCACCTCGACATGGCCATGGACCGCGCCGCCGCCGCCTGACGTAACGGAACCTGACCGCATGCAGCTCCGACGAAGGCTGCTGCCGCCGCGGGCCGCGCCGGTCGGTACGGTCGTTGTCCTAGCTAGCTAGTACAAATCCACCATTGATTGCGTTGGTTTTTGGTTGACACGCGGAGAAGGAAGAACGATGAACGCGAACTGCGTTGGAAATTGATCAATTCCCATGCTGTCTCCGATTTGCATTCTACGCCGGCCGTGAAAAACATCCTTTTTTTCTTCTTTTTCTTTTTTTTTTGGTCATCTGGTGTGTGTGATGTGAGCTGCCTAGGATATATATAGCATGAGACGAGAAGCGTATTTGTGTACATACTAGCATGCCAATACGTACAATGTATAGAATAGCTGTGAGACTTTCCCATCACATTTCCACATCACACATCATCCATGGTGCTTGCTGGAGCTCATGTCAGTATATACATATATATGTGCGTGCCGGGTAATTAACCTATACATTCTGTGTGGTGCTTTAGTTCCCATTCTATTCTATTTTCAAAACAAAAAAAAAGGTTTTTTTTTCTCTCATCATTGATATCTTGTTTTTATATGATATACTAGTTGAATGAATGAATGAATGTGGCAGAGAAGGCATTGTTGGCTGGCCATATACTACTGTTGGTACGGTACGATCGAGCAGGTGAACTAACACGAAACAGGCAGTACATGATGGAATCAGTGCAGCAGCCATCACTGGTAATAAATCGCAAGCAAGAATGCATGCGTAGTATATGCATCTGACAGTACTACATCAGTCGTTTTGTGCATTCAAGTGTGTATTAATCTGCAATTGCATTGTATTGCTGGCGGCTAAACAGCAACAACCACCACACGCGTACACGAATACTACACCATCGATCGGCTGCTGGCTGCTGCTAGTCGTCATTACAGACGATTAAGACAGATTAACAAATCAGTCACGCCAGTGCACGTAGCAATTATTGTTTTTTTTTTTTTCTTTCTTTCTAGACTAAAAAATAAAGGTGACAACCACCACCGACGAGAGTGTGGTGAGTGTACATGCACGCGTACATCCCTTTCTTCGATCTCTCTTTTTTCCGGTTGCTCATCACGTCAAGAATGTGATAATGGCGATAGACCACTGTTCCATATATTAGCGCCTATGATCTTAAGATCGCTATCCATTCACTACACTAATGGCCAAACCAAAAAAAAAAAGAAAAAAAACGCACATGCATAACCTCTTGGCAGTCAATCGATCATCTATCGAATAAGACCTCTTGATTGAGGTCATGTTGACAGGACCCACATGTGCATGGTGAATCCTGATATGGAGGATTCGCAAAATATACATACTACTAAGACAATACATGTAAATAAATCCTCCTGTGGCAAGTGTCACAATCATCTTCCCAGTGGAGATTAGCATGAGTATTAGTAAATTAGCTACTGGTGACCAATGACGACCTGATCAACACTAAAAGGATGTCGACATGCTCAGCAGCAAGGCGAATCATTTTGGATCGTGAATTCGGATCCTTGACAATTAGTAGCCTTGTCTTCTACCCTTTTTTTAATAAATCAGGGTTTCCCTAAAAATAGTCAATAAATCTCACCAATCACAGATTATTAGCAAGATACAACTGTCACTCTGTCAATACACGCCAAACAACTGTTACTAGACCCTGCTTTTATATAGTCGATTTAATTCCATTTTAGGTTTCGGATAAAATTAGAACACGGCACACAGATGATATGTCTATTTTACAAGTCGTCCATGCAAGCAAAGAAAACTGAATTTGGCGTGATGATTTGTTGTTAACTGTGACAGACAGGGAGTACAGATAGGTGGTACAACCAGCAATTATTTAGATGCAAATGACAGGTTGATTAAGGAAGAGTGATATGATATGCTAGATTTTAGGATATGCAAAGCACGTCTTTCATTTTTACTAAAAAAGGGAGATTCTTCGATGATAGCAATAGGCATGGTTTAGAAGAAAAAAAGAAGAGTAAAAAACAAAACTATATTCATACTTCCTTTTCTATAGACATACAGTAGTGTTCACATGATCTTGCTGTAGCTAAGCATCCAGCCAGAACCCATTCAAATATTATCTAGTATAGTTTGTTATGCCTGGTACTGGTACGGACTTGTTCTGTTAGTGGGAATCTTAAGGCTCTAATATAAATGTCTGTCGATCTGCTTGCTTAAATGTTTATCATGAGAGGTTTGGATTAAGTGAGGCTGATGACTCCAAGTGCTGTTTGTATGTGCTTAATTAAATGGGAAGGAAACCGACAGCACAATGGGGGCAGAGCGTTAGCTCACAAGTCCTTATTGTTTATGGTGAGCTTTGTTAGGGAAAGAAACCCAGCCCGTGACAAACCCAACTGCATCATCATCACCATCACATTACTTCATGGTTGTTGATGGCAATGTATAGGGGCCTATGAAGCTTTAAATAAACAATTTTCATGACCAAATCTGCTACAATTGTATCCTGTTTTGAGTTCCAGGTTCAGGTGGAGGTCTTAATTTGTAAGCACCTTCATTTCTTATGTAGAGTAGGAGTACCATTCTACAAGATGAAAAAAAGGGCTTGTGATCACAATGATGCTGTCCATTCCTATATTTCGGTTTTGTATATACAAGTGTGGAATATTCGTTAATTCATTAGTTAATGGATAAACTTAGAAGAGAAGCTAGAGAGTACTTGCTTCAGAAGCCTCACTTCTGAAGAGAAGGAAACCTGAAAATTTTGCAGAGCTATGAAGGTGTACAAAATTTTGCATATGATGCTTGAGCTTTACTGTCAGTTCAGACTGAGCCTCACTTCTGAAGAGAAGGAAACCTGAAAAAAGTAGAAGGAACAAGCAACACCGTTACTTACTGGCTAATTTAATTCCTTTTCTTGAAGAGAAATACAGAAAAGCAGGATACCATTACATTGCAAGTCACTTCAGACGAAAAGGTAGCCTCGCCAGAAATTCATACTTCAAACTCACAAGAGATCACATGCTGTAGACCGTACTCATACTTTGGCATCATATGTTGCAGCTTGGCAGCTATTTCAGCTCACGAGACAGAACACAACCTAAATTATTTGGCCAAGTGGCCAGCCATTGGTCTAATACAACTGTAGTTCACATCCATCAAGCAGACAGTAGATTTTTCTCTTGACTTGGCCTAAACTATAATTGATCTCCCACGTTGTCTCTGCAATATAGTCTCCTGAAAACAGCAGTGCAATCATCACAAGTTGCACACCAGAATGGAATTTAGCTCAGCGTCAGCTGCTCCACTGATTGTGATGCCTTGGTGTTTTACACTCATCAAGTAAGATAGTGAATCATGGGTTACTACCTCACCTGGAATCAGAACCGGGATACCAGGTGGATAAGGGCATATTAGCTCACCACAAATTTCGCCAAGGCTGTCCTCAATTCTCACTCTCCTCTTCTTTGTAAAGAAGGCTTCTCTTGGAGTCAGATGCACAGAGATAATCTCCAATGGGCCATGCACACGATTTTGCTTCATAGGTTTGGAGCAATTTGCAAAGAAATATTTTTCTGATAGACGCTTTGCAGATTGCACAAGTTTTTCAACATCTTGTACTCTGGTTCCTAAGTTGACTGCAAATGTCACTGCCCGTGTGCCAACGAGCTCAGAGACAATTTGATGATCTTCATATAAAATGTCATCGGCTTCATATCCCGATAATTCCAGATCTGAAGCACTGAGTGTGATACGCAATGGATCAATAGCAGGGAATTCAGAAGCAAAGCATGGCAAGTCCAGAACAGATATCCCTGGGATTCTCATCAGCTGGCCTTTTGTTTCTGATGCTATAGCTAATGGCTCATCAAATATATTTGTGTTCTTGCTCAGCTGATCTCTGGCAGCATCTAAAGATGACAGTAGGAGGTAACTCGGGCTCGAGCTCTGGAGGAGCTGAAGGCACTGGCTTACTTTATCTACATCCACAAGATCTCCAGCCATGTGAAGCATTGAGGACTGTGTAAGTGAGCACAGGACCTTGTGAGTGGATTGCACAGCTAGGTCGGCACCTTGCTCAATTGCCGTGCTTGGCAAACTGTCGTGGAACCTGAAATGTGCTCCATGTGCCTCGTCAACTATAACCGGAATGCCTCGCGGATGACAAACGCTGACGATACCTTGCACATTGCTGCATATGCCATGGTAGGTCGGCGAAGTAACAAGAACAGCGCCTACCCTCTTTCCATCCTCCTCCAACTCTTTTACTGCTTCATCCAACTGCAATGGGGTGATACCACCAGCAATGTCCCACCCAGAATTATATTCCGGTATTATGTATTTAGGCACCACACCAGATAAGACCAGCGCAGAGATCACTGAAATGTGGCAGTTTCGTGGCACAATAAGGTAGTCACCAGGAGAACAGGTAGCCATCATCGAGGCCTGGATTCCACAGGTAGTTCCATTGACAAGGAACCAAGTTTTAGATGACCCAAACAGTTGAGCTGCTTGCCTCTGAGCATCTAGAATCACACCTTTTGGGGAGAAGAGATCGTCGAGCTCAGGGAGCTCGGGCAAGTCATGAAGAAATGCCCCTGGGCCAATAAGTTTCGATAAGGAAGATGGAGCAGCTTTTCCTCTGTTGTGTCCTGGGAAGTGAAAGCAGGAAACATCTTGTCTGGCAGTTGATTGAAGTGCACGAACCAGAGGGGCGGCATCACCATGAACAAGCGCTGAAGATTCAGCTGTTGAAGGTTCAGTTTCAGAAATTGTTGGAGTGGTCAATGAAGTGCCACATTTGGCACGTCGACTGGAAGATTCCTAGGAGGCAGGGAATTTTATAGTGTCACATAGTAGAACACAATAATTCAAATGAGCATAAATAAATAAAATTCTGTTCATTTTACAGAGTTTATTTAAGAGTACAAAGCAGATATTCATATTCTAGTTATGGGCTATTCTTGCAGACGAACTGCAGAGCATATATTCAATAAAAAGTCGTTTGCCAAGGGGGATGAGCATGAGTAAACAACAATTGGCAAAACAAAAGGAACTAAGATACTGATGAAATAAGTTTAGAGTATAGTGTCACCATTCACACACTGAACATGGCCAGAGCATACAGACAACGAGATTTTGGAATGACAGTCATAGCTTCAGGTTAGAATGTGAAGGTATCTTTGTAGTTTTAAGCCATGATACTTGAAATCCAAATATTCCTGGTTAGCTCTCCAATTTATGCAACGAAAAATCCATTATAGCAACAGTAAACCCACGAACTCGTAGTGTTTTGATAGCTCATAGTATCTAAGAACAGCTCCAGAGCAATTCCACAAACAGGTTGCGGGCGGCTCCGTCTACTTAGCAGAACATCCTTCAAGGACGCTCCACTGAAACCCATATAACCCGACACACGGAGCGAAAAGACCACCACGAAAGCCCCATTGAAAAATCTGGAGCTATGGGAACGAACAGGAACAGAAGGGTTCCAGAATAAACTAGAATCATTCAGAGTGGCAGTCAGGCGAAGCAGAGCCGGTTCTGGGCAGGAGGAGAATTACCCAGTCAGGCGGGGACAGCGCGAGAAGCTGATGGGAGGGCTGCCGACGGCAAGACAGTGAGCCATGCCTGCTCACTGCCGCGCTCGGCTTCCTTCCGCGAGAGACGAGACCGGCGAGGTGGACGGTGCCGAGCGGAAGCGGACGCGAATACGCGATCGTGTGTGGTGCTAGTGATAACGTTCCCTGGTAGATGTAAACTTGGCCCGGCCCAATTTGATCCAGTCCATATAGGAATTCCATGGCCCATGTCTCCGTTGGTCTGCATCCCGGAACAACATGACAGCGTCCAAGCGCCCAATTTGTTTTTTTTTTCAAAGGACGGTAAAAAGCTTTTGTCCAAATTTTATTAGACGATAGAAACAGAAAACAAGAAAAAGAACACCGTGTTACAAGAACAAAACTCTCAAAACACCACTCTGCTGTCCAGCTACACACTCAACCTTACACTCTACACCCTTCCCAGCTACAGAAAAGAAACAACAAGGGAAAGAAAAACACTACTGCAAAGCTGTAGCATTTGGTCTCATTGCCATCCGATATTGATCAATCTCTTCTTTGTACAAAAAAAAACACCTCCCTTGGTTGTAAAATTTTGTTTTGGAAGGTCCTTCTATTCCTTTTCTTCCATAGATTCTACCAAAAATATATCATAATTCCATCGAACCTTTTCTTCAGTGCTCGCTCTATCTTCGCTCGACATCTACGCCAGTACTTATGTAAGGACCCAATTGTACCTACTGTGTCGATATCCGATAAGCCAAACCAACTTTTCAGTGTTGACCAAACAAGTTTAGCGAAGTCACAGTCCTTGCACAGATGGGTGGGTGTTTCAGGACTAACTCCGCATAGTTTACGTAAAGGATCATTTGGCCAATGACGTTTCATCAAATTGTTAGACGTGAGGATCTTTTTATGTAATAGAGTCCATGCAAAAAATCTACATTTATGCTCTGCCATAGCTTTCAAAATTGGCATGATTTTGAGTTTACTGAAGGTTCCCTCAAATTGAATGGAATATGCACTTTTAGTTGAATATTCCCCATCTGTCGTCCATTTCCAAACAATACTATCCTCTCTGTCCAAAGCTAGATGTATTTGTTGTACCACTGTCCAAAGCAAAACATATTCCTGAATCTCCACCTCCTCTCGAATAGGGAGTATATGAGCTATCCATTTATTCCCCTGTAATGCCTTCTGAACGGTGATGTTTTTCCTCTTGGCTTTTTAGAAAAGCCATGGTGCTAAACTCAAAAGTGTTCAACCTTGTGCCCAAGTTGATTTCCAAAACAGTGCCGTTTTGCCATCTCCTAATGTAACCTCCGTGGATGTAGCAAACAACGCCTTGTCAGTACTGTCACAAGGTAGCTCGAGTTTGTTCCATGCCCTTTCTTTCTGACGCCATTTGAACCACAACCAACGGAGGCGTAGTGCTCTTGAGAACCTGTCGAGGTCTAATATCCCCAACCCTCCCTTGACCTTGGGGAGGCATGTTGTTGGCCAATTGACAAGCGAATGTCCCCCAAGAACTTTGTCTGGAGTTTCACCCTTCCAAAGAAAACTACGTCTTAAACGGTCAATCTTTTTTATTAACCATTTTTGTTGAGGGAAGACAGTCATGTGGTAGATTGGTTGACTTGATAGCACCGTTTTAACCAGAGTTTCCCTCCCTGCCGAGGATAGGAACCTACCTTTCCACCCCGGCAGCCTTGCCCCAATCTTATCAATCAATGGTTGTACTTCAATTTTGCGAATCTTTCTGACATGAAGAGGAAGGCCGAGATATTTGCCGGGGAATTACAGATCTTTCCGGGGAAGTTTTGGATTAACTGAGCGACTGACGAATTCTCCACCCGGATTGGAAAAAGTTCAGTTTTGGAAATATTTATCTTGAGTCCCGAGCACTCCCCAAAGAAGGTTAAAATGTTGTGTAGGTGTTCCATTTCTCTGTTACTTGGGGAGGCAAAGATTGCCGCATCATCCGCGTAGAGAGAGCAGCGAAGACTTGCCGACTTTGGTAGCACTAGCTGTAGAAAGCCCCTCTGTGCCGCCACCTCGATAAGACGTTGCAATGGGTCTATCGCTAGGATGAACAAAAGGGGCGAGAGGGGGTCACCCTGCCTGAGCCCCCGCCAATGTTTAATGTGTTTTGTCGGTTGTCCATTGATCAGAATTCTTGATGTTGTTCCTAATAATGCCGCAATCCAATCTCTCCACTTGGTGCTAAAGCCCAAATTTTCCAACACTTCCGGCAGAAAAACCCATCCTATTGAGTCAAAAGCCTTTGAAATATCAAGTTTTATAAATAGGGCCGGCTTCTTTTTCTTATGTACCAGTTGTATCACCCTTTGTGCGTAGATAAAGTTGTCATGTATACATCTTTTTTTTGATGAAAGCATTCTGAGCATTGGAGACAAGAGCGTTCATATGAGGTGCCAACCTGTTTGCTAAAATTTTCGTGATTAATTTTACGATACTGTTATGTTATTTCATCTCGAGTACTCTGCCTTTGACAAGAACAAGAAAGAACAAGACGGCCAATCTAGCTGGAACTACTACTAAGCAACTAGTAGAGCAGTAGAGTAACAATACTAATCAATCAAATCAGTAGGCCAATAATCTGTTGGGTGACTTGGCGAGGCACTTGTGGGGCTCCCTGACGATGTAGACCTCATCGGAGGCGACGGCGGTGTGGAGGTCCTGGTTGCGGTGCCACGTCCAGAGCGCGTGCGTGTCGTTGATCACCTCCAGGACGCCGTGTCCAAAGCTGCTCTCCCTGTACGCGCTGTACTCCGGCTGTCGGTCCCAGCAGAAGCTTCCCTTCGCGGGGCCCGTCGTGAAGTTGGCCGCGCAGAGGCGGGCCCCCATGAAAGGGTCGGGCGTGGACGCCGGGTCCGGGCAGTGTCCGGCGTCGTCGGCGTGCTTAGTCGCCATCTTCTCGCGGTTACCACCGTCGCCCACGGAGATGTGCACGGGGCCGCACGCGTCCAGCGTGTAGTTGAACACCCGGTTGGAGCGTTCGTACGCGTGCACGTGGCCGGTGAAGACGACGTCGACGCCGTAGGCGTAGAGGAGCTCCTCCATCTCCACCCTCATGCACTCGGCCTCCCTGTAGTGCGCCGCGTACGTGGTGTACCATGGCGCGTGCCATCCCGCGATCAGCCACGGCGTCACCGACCTGTCCACCTTCGCCAGGTCCTCCTCTAGCCACCGGTACTGCTTGCCTGACCTGGTGTAGTCGGCGTAGGAGGCCAGCATGACGAAGTGGATCCCACCGGCGTCGAACGAGTAGTAGAACGGGGAGAAGGAGCCGCTCTCCTCCGACGGGAACGCGAACCGGGCTCTGTACGACGCGAACGTCTCGTTGTTGATCTGCTCCTCGATCTCGTGGTTGCCCTCCACCACCATCATCGGGATGGTCGACGTCACCCCGGCCTGCTCCATGTACCTTCCCCAGTAGTCCCACCGTGGCTGGTACGTCTCGTGGATAGGCGTGGAGTTGGCGAAGGAACAGGAGTAGCAGTCGGTTCCGGTGCCGTTGGTCAGGTACAGGTTGGCGTAGCAGACGTCGCCGAGGAGGAGCACCAGGTCCGGCTGGTTACGCACCATGTGCTCCACCGTCGACGTGGTGTTGTACGTCAGCCCGAGGTCCCCGACCACCGCGATCCTCCCCGGGTAGCTGTTGGGGCCGACGGCTGGCATCGTCCGGAACGCGTGCACGCCGCTCATGCCGGCGTTAGCGTCCGGGGTGGTGGTGATGGACGGGTCCCCGCACCGGTAGAAGTACCTCGTCCCGGGCTTCAGGCCTTGGAGGCGGACGTGGTGGATGATGCCCGAGGTGTAGTTCTGCAGGCCCGAGAAGGGGTAGAGCTGGCTGTACACCAGCGACTCCCCGGTGGCCTCGTGGACGAGGGAGTCGGCGGCGACGCCGTACCACACCACGCTGCCCACCAAGCTGGGGTCCAGCGGCTCCACGGCGCCGGGGCCCATCTGGAAGCCCCCTGCGTAAAGAGGGCAGGCAGATACTAGAATGGATGAGCCACCGCCCACCGCCCACCGGAGAATCCAATCCAAGCCAAATAAAGAATGGATTTTGGGTGCGGGGAGGCGGGGAGGTGTACCTACCTGTGACCCAGGAGACCCAGGCGGAGGTGGGCGCGGCGGAGAGCGCGACGGCGATCTGCTCGGGCGCCCAGCCCGTGACGCGGCGCTGCACCCGCGGGTCCGTGTCCGGCAGGTCCACCGCGTGGCCCCTGTCCCCGACCGCCACCGTCACCGGCCGCGACGGCCCGGACAGCGTCGACGCCGGCTCGGCGGAGACCGCTACCGCCGCCGCAAGCAGCAGCAGCAGCGGCGGCAGCGAGACCCAACGCATCGCTGATGATGCGGTTTTCTCTCTCTCCCTCGCCGCCGGCCGACTCGCCGTCGGGTTGGTGGAGCGGAACGACTTGCGGCCGGGGCGGAGGGAGTAGAATTTATTATTTATAGGGAACGGAAACGGATGGAGGGAAGAGAAGCCGACTAGCCGAGGACGGACGGCGCTGTGACGGCGGCGGGCCCCGACCACCGAAGATTTCACTTGCCAAGGGAAGGAAGGGGAGAAAAGGTCAGCAGTCAACTTGGCGGACTCCGCCTCGAAGTTGGCTATGCAATGCTCTCGTGCTTTTGAGCTTTTTTTTGAAGAAAAAAAAGTGGACGCCGCCGATGCAGGATAGCGAGGAATATGCCATCGCCCGCCATGGAAGATGCCGCCGCCGCCGACCACGGAATCACCGATGAGATTGGCTGGCTCCGCTGTCCGGACGCTCCGGCCACTCATCGCCACCCACTCAGGCCGTTCACAATATAAGCAAATAGTCTATCTATTTCACATAGTCCAAGATAATGTGAGAGAAACATATGAGTCCAATAATATATATTAATTTTTTTTATTATCTCTCACTTTCACATTAACTCATTATATAGTTAGTACTAGTTATTACCATTACGAACGTCCTCACTCACTCACTCACTCATTCACCTAGCTAGGAGTAAGAGTAGGAGTAGGACCGACCCGACCTCATCCTTCCTAGCTCCTCTAGCTGTTGCTCGAGGATGTCCCATACGCACACACAGTGGTGTGGAGTGTGAATTGTGG
Source organism: Microstegium vimineum (assembly GCA_022036555.1). Classification (NCBI taxonomy): domain Eukaryota; kingdom Viridiplantae; phylum Streptophyta; class Magnoliopsida; order Poales; family Poaceae; genus Microstegium; species Microstegium vimineum. The sequence continues at coordinate 62,315,637 of CM039124.1, forward strand.
ACTGTGGTGGACACCGGTGAGTCGGGATCACCGAATGGTAGGAGGTTTCGAGCATGCGTTGCGTTGTGAGCTTCCCCAGCGTACTCATTTTTCTATACTCCACATTTCTCTCTTTTCAATACCCATTTTCTTTCCATGCGCATCTCCTCCTCTATTTCTCTCCATCTCACGTTCTTATTTTGTTTACATCATACTTTTTTTTCTTCTCCTTTATTCTCACGTGAAGACCTATAAAGTCTTCTACTACGGGACGGATAGAGTACTCACGCACGTATTATCGTTATCGAGCGGGCCATGTATTCCTTGTCTCTTGACTAGATGATGATCGTGGAATGCCCATCTTATTTTGTCCATCGATTCGGCATTAACTAAGGCCTTATTTAGTATAGCTTTTATCCGCTATAGTTTCTCTAATGAATTCATCGTTTATACATGGTTTATAAAAGCTACCTTTTTCCAAAAAAAAAAAACATGGCATGTCCTAGCTACAAGCGTATTTAATAATTTCCTAAAAATATAGCCAATAAAGAACACTAGCTGGTTTTCCTTGAGCTTGTATGCTGATATAGTTAATCTTTTCCCCCATGCTACCACATTGTACATGGATGGCAATATAATGATCGTTCCATCGACGAGATGAAACCGAAGTGATCTTGAACACTAGAGGCATGAGTAGCGCGCTTTGATCATCCTTCATGTGTGCACTGCCCAGCTGGCAATGGATCGTGGACAGTAATTAAACTTTTGCATATCTTTTCATGTTGTTGCTTTGCTCTTTGTGTCGTCAAACGTGTACATCCTATAAATATAAGATTTATCATTTATAAAAATGGAAATCAACGGCACAATATTAGAGATTAGCTAAATTATTTTCTAAATGTAAATTTGGTCCGTTCCATTTTCTATTAGAGTTTTCTTTTTATTAATTGTCTATCAATCAATATTTTAATGCCAATAGAATTTCATAATAATAAAGAAGAATAGGTAATAATTCGGAACGAAAATAACATTTTAATGTGTATAAAAATCCGAATTTTTTCAAAAAAAGTCTTTCTTTTTATTTATTATAAAAAGAAAAAACGTCTCCAACATATTTTGTAAATTGTAGTCCTAGACTGAATAAGAGTTCAGGAACTGCTATAGATAGAGCTCACGAAGCATTTTGACTATCTCACCAAATCATCATCCATTCATCCTGTAGGACAATGATGTTTGTATAAGACAAATACATGCTCTGGAGTCTGGACATGATTCTTATGCAGGATCGAGAACGCCTAGACGTGTCAAGCAGTACTATTCTGGAGTATGTCTCGTAGTTAGCTTGTTTGCACCAGCAGCAATATCTTGTTTCATCCGAAAAGCACTGGCACAGTTCAATGCACTACTCCACTGGTCTGTCTACCTGCTGCTTATCAAGATCTGGAAGGGCCAGACACAAATTCGATCATCAGAGATCTTTTCTTGATCATCAAGACAGGGAAAGTTAAGCAGGGATCAACAGTGCATTGGACAATTTAATCGAGCAGAAAGAGACTACTCATCTAAGAAGTGATTTTCCACCACGGGGAACCCTAGATTTCATTACTTGAAAGCAACGAAATTACAGAGTTAACAGTCATTACTCCGAAGTCCGATCACCAAGGGATCAAGAGCAAGAAGTCCAAAAGAGCTAACATACCATTCAGCTTACATAGCACCAGCATTAACAAGGGCAGACACTACAAAAGCAAAGCATACAACAGCACTCAGGCTATTCTAAGACCCTTCGGAACCCAGCTCGAACAAAGGGCCATTGTCCTAGATCACTAGCTGCTCCTTGCTTGCTTGGAGCTTGTTAATGGAAATGCAGAGCATTGGTCTTCAAGATTTTCACACCTTGCTCTACTTGTGGGATGAGATCCTCGTTTTGGATCCCTGCCAAAAAGGAGAGAAAGGAACATATCAAACATCATGCATACAATCTCAGTAGGAGACTTCACTCATTTTTCTTCAAATCAAACATTTTAATTTCCTGCTCTCCAGAGAGACATGCAAGCCCCTGCCAAACTAACAGGGGACATATGTTTTCAATGCGGTAGACTGTGCTTTATCCACACCTAAAATTGATTAGTAATAATGGGGCTGTTAATTGCTCTTTTTTTATATTTGATAAAAAGAGAAGGGGAGTCGAGAGACCTAAAAAAATGTGGAATATACAGCTGGCTTTCTTACATTCAAGTTCAACATAGGATTCTGGGACAAGATGTGAACAACGAGCTCTAACATTGCTGGCTGTTACGCAATTACGCTCAAGTAGCTCAAGAGACCAGAGGTTGGCGGTGCAAGGGTGCAGGGGGCATAACCCTGACAACTACTGGCGCTGGAGTAGAACAGCGACACATGCAGAGACAACACATGAGAAAAAAACAGAAGGCAACAGATTTGCAATGCACAGCAAATATATTATCTCTTCCACCGACATAACATCATTTGATTTGTAATATCTTTTCGGTCCATACACAATTACAGGCACACTGGCCTAATTCGCGACGAACGCTGGGGCGCAAGGCCGCGCCTACTTTCTAGTATTACATCTAGTTCAAGACTTGTGGGTTGCGGGGCAAGTGAGCAAACAGCAAACTCTAAATTCCAAAATACAAAACACTATGATTACAGATTACTCAGCCGCTAACATCAAACTGAATCAGTGAATGAAGTGAATGGATGATGAAATGGTCATTGCTAGTAAGTTTTCTTGTGGCCAATCAAACATCCACATGCTCAAAAAAAGTCAACATACAATGACTTGCAACATTAACCGAAAAGATAGTCATTCATATGTAGTTGCTGGACAATGCATAAAAACCAATCACACGATAATACTAGCATATGAAATGGATTGATTGATTGGCAGAACATAAGGGGCTACTTAATCACTCATCGTGGCGTAGCCAACTCAGAAGACGCCGCGGCTGCGACCAAGCTCGAAGAACTCCTCAATACTGATGGTTGGAGGAGGAGCGGTGGGGATCATGAGCACCATCTTGGCAAGAGGGTCGAGTTCTGGGCTGGGTCTAGGGCTCGGCGTGGGTGTCCGCATCGGCGTCGGAGTGGGCGTAGGCGTCGGCGTCCGCATCGGCGTCGGAGTCGGAGCCGGCATCGGCGTCGGAGTCCTGAACTTGGCGCCGCATCTCACCTTCCTCGTGCAGATCCTAGTCTTCTGCGGCCTCCGCTCCGAACTATCCGAGGAAGAGGAGGAAACGGGAGAAGGGGGGGAAGGCTGGGTCGGGGTGAAGGGCACGGAGCACATGGTGATGCCGTCCTCCCCGTCTCCCGCCTGGCCGAGAGGCGGCGTGCTGAACACCTCGGCCTCCTCCTCCTCGCCGCCGCCGAGGAAGTGGGCGCGGTCGAGGAGGCCCTGCTGCGAGGCGGAGATATGGCCGCAACCGCAATCCACGACCGCGGCGTCCCGGGCGGAGGCGGAGGCTGAGCCGGAGGCAAAGACGGCCATGCCGCCGAGGCACAGGCACCAACGGAAGAAAGTTTGGAGATTGGAACCGGCTGGAGGGAGACGCGGCGGTTGCTAGGGTTTGGTTGATGGCACGGCCGGACAGGGCGGGGGCGAGGAATGTGGAGGGTCGCCGCTCCGGCCAATGCGGAAGGACGCCTCGGTAGTGAGAAGAAGGGGCGTCAGCGATGGGCCGAAATTTACTGGGCTGGGCCTCTTGATGCAGTTGGGTTTGTCACGGGCTGGCGGTCTTTCCCTAACAAAGCTCAACACAAACAGTAAGGACTTGTGATGCTAACACTCCGTCCCCCACTGTTGTGTTAGTTTCCTTCCCATTTAATAATCAATCATATACGAACATCATTTGGAATCATCAACCTTAATCCAAACCCTCTCATGTGCCATGATAAACATTTAAGCAAGCAGACATGCATTTTTATTAGAGCCTTAAGATCCACCGTCTGAATTGGTTCTGGCAGGATGCTAGGCTGCTGCTAGCTACAGCAAGATCATGCATGTGTGAACGCTCTAAGTCTATAGAAAAGGATGTATGACTATAGTTTTTCTTCTTGCCGTTTTTTTTTTTCAAATTCATGTCTATGGCTGTCATAGAAGAATCTTCCTTTTTTAGTAAATATGAAAGACGTCCTTTGCACATCCTAAAATCGCATATCATATCACTCTTTCTTAATCAACCTGCCATTTGCATCCACCTAGCTGTACTCATGTGTGTCGTGTTACTTACAGTTAACAACAAATCATCACACCAAATTTGGTTTCTTTGCTTGCATGGATTTGTGAAACAGACATCCTCTGTGCCGTGTGCTAATTTTGTCGGAAACCTAAAATGGAGTTAAATCATCATAGTTCAGTTTTTTTTTAAGAATTTTCAGTTGAATTTTATTGCAGTTTTTTTTTAAAAAAAACAGTTTAAACGGCTTCAATTGATTTGTTTAAAGTTTAAACCTTCATATTATCATAGAGTCGAATCTTGTTTTACATAAGTAGGTGTGTTTTCTCACGCGGTACTTTTCATTTTAATTTCAGGGAGATTTATTCCTGATACTGCTCAGGGATGACCCCTTCCAGTGTTTTGAGCTGGATCAGAGACTTTTTTACTCATAATTAGCTCCAGTGCATCTAAACATAAGTCAAAATTAGTTTTAGTGCATTTAAACATAAGTCAAAATTAGTTCCAGCGTTAGAGGCTCTAGACAAATTCAAATGGTAGGGTGGGCCCGGTTTCTCAGCGACAGACAGACGTCCCCTGCAATTGCATCATCAGCATCCCAACGGTGGTTCCAATTTGTCCGGGGCAGGGCGAGGGCGGGCGGGAAAAACAAAAAACCCCAACGCCGCGGCCTGCTGTCGGGAAAAGGGGAAAGGGGGAAAGGGAAATTTCGAGCCGCCATCCCCCCCCCACCCCCCCCTTTCCGTTTTTCGATTCGATTCGCCGGTGGTCCCCCGCGGCGGAGGGGATGCGAGCTCCAAACCCCCCTTCCCGCTGATAAAGGGCCGGGGAAAATCGTGGATACATGCCAGCACGGCATCGGGGCCCCAACCCCCCCCCTCCGCACCGAGGACATCAAAAAACCCTAAGCCCGGCTTCCTCCCGGGGTCCTCCCCCCTTTTCCTCGCCAACGTGGGCGGGTAGGGGCCCCCGCCGTTACCTCCCCTTGCCCTGGATCGGGCCTCATCCTTTTTGTTTTGGGGGGCCTTTTGTTTTACCCGAGCCCGACAGCAGCTACAGTTCCGGGCGCTGCGGGTGCTCGAAAACCCCGGGACACTACACTCGCGCCCTACCTTCCGCGGATCTACAAGAAGGGGCCCAAAGCCTTCCTCCAGTCCATCCAGTTTCCCGGGGAAATCAATCTCCCCCGAAACCCCCTCCGCGCCGACTGGGCCCCCTGTCGCTACAACCTCAAAAGCCCCATCAAATACCTTTTCCCCTTAAAGGGAGGACAAGGGTACCCTTTCTCGAGCCCATCGTCGAAGAGTACGGGGACGATTGAGGAACGGATGATGGAGCCAGGGCTAAGATCGCCGGGGGTCTCGTTCCCATCCTCGTTCTTTACCCTTTTTCTGCCTTCTGTTTTTTCCCCCGGGGGTAATTATAGATTTTTTTTTTTTTCTTTTCTGCGTTTTTTTCCCCCCTTCCATTTCCCACCTTATACAGCTTCCCAAAAGGGGAAAGAGGACCACCCGCTTAAGGAAAAAGAAAGGGGGCCCCGTGGTCCCGCAGCTGGAAAGGAGGTCAATGCCCTTTAAGCAGAAGGGTTCCCCGAGTACAACAGAGAACAGCTGCAGCTGCGCGTTGCATCAAAAGCCATAGACGACAAGAAAGAGGAGATACTTAGGGAAGGGTGCTGATTCCTTTTCGCGTTGGGATTTTTCCTCCCTTTTGATTAAAAATGGTATTTGGGGTTTTCCT